>CM072810.1:2090000-3290000 GCA_037013495.1 Hippophae tibetana
AGAGATAACTCACTTTACATCTCTACAGTACACCAACAGATTAAAAATGAAAAGTAGCAAAAACATTGACGCCAATAGAACAAAGCATTGCGCATTCAAGAAAAAAATATCATTTTAATGAAAACCCCTCATTAAATCCAGCTTAAGGAAATTACTTACAAATATCGACCAGAGCACAGTCTTCAACCTAAATCATACAGTAACTTTAACTTTAGATCCAGAACAGTATTTATAACAACCTGATTTAGCTTCAAGTACGAGGCGAATGGTCACAGAGTGAGCCCAATTTATCCCCAAAGCTGCAACTAGATGAGAATCATATCTTGCCAGAGATCCTTCTCTGTCATGCACTGCACAAAAAATAGAGTAAATTGAGGCGTATTTGCAACATATACAGAAACTTCAGATATTTATCATCGCCGTATTACCTTGAAAAGAATACTGACAGGCTTCATCACGAATTTGTGATCTTACTTGATTAGTAACTACAACGGGGATTCGTGAACATTCCGCAAGTGATCTGAGTGAATGAGGAAAAAGGAGATCTATCACGTTAACCCAAAAAAAAGGTCCACTCATGAGCTGAAGTTCCATATATCATATAGACAAGAAGACATGATTCTTACTTGATAAAAGAAATAGGCCGACCAAGTAAGTGTTGTCTAGTAGCTCCATGACTTTGATCCCTGAAAGAAAGCTCATCACTAGTTGAAATAAAATAATTATAAAGAACAGACTAATGGCTTCATACAAATTAACTGGCCATGAATGTTAAGAAAAAACAAAAAGCAAAACAGTTACATTTTTAGTGTTACAGTATAACTGGTTCTTGTAGCAGAACCTAAACCGTGTTGATTAAATGGCCCAATTTGGGTTGTCTTAAAATTAAGGATAAACTCACTTTGGGTAGCAAGACAACCACACTAATAATCACAATAATACATGAAACTCAATACTTGTGAGCAGGTGTAACAGGGGCACACAAATTAAGAAATCAAGAACTAGTTTCTTCATGTTACTAGAATATATGAAGTTCTATCAAAAAGTAATAAAATTTTCCATCCATAACTGATATTGACATAGTCATTATTACATAATCCAGTCTGTAAAAGTCACTTGATTTCCTTTAAATCACAGGTATGACTGCCAACTAAATCGAAACGTTACGTGTACCACATATAGAAATAGATAGAAGTACACAACAGATTAATTCACTAATACAACTCAAGTTTTTCTGCACAACTCCTCCCAGCTCAAAAAATGACTCCCTAGGATTACAGAAAACTTACCCTGAAACAAGAGCAGCCATACTATCAATGACTAGCAACTTTACTTGGTGCTGAAGGACTGAAACCTTGATTTGTTGCAAACTGACCATATCAAATAACATAAAATAAGCTAAATAGCTGATCAAAATATTCTGACCGAACTTCAAGATATATACAACAGAAACTTTTCATTTTTTAGCTTCTTAGCAACGCTTCCAATTTCTCAGTACTACTAAATGTTTTACAAACCCTTTCAAGAAGAAGGAATACAAAATCCTATTTTGGACATCACCTCTCAGTAAATTCATGAAGCGATGTTGGTCTCAAAACAAGTATCCTACCAGCCATCTGTAAAGTAAAAATACTACAATCACTTATTAACTGAAAGTGATGATGTGGTCAAACTCATAAAGACAATGATATTGACACAAACCTCCTGTGCCATTCCTTCTGTATGAAATAAGTCTGGGAAGCTTTCTGCTCCAATTTCTAACATCCTAAAAAAAACCAAAAAAATCAGAATAAAAAATTAGAGCAAATATTATTATGTTACAATCCTTTTCTAGATTTACCTTCTTGAATTGAATTTAGATTCTACATCAATGTAGATTACATGGCCATCTAGACCTCCATAAGCCACTGGCAGTGTAGCCAATATTGAGAGCTTCAGACAGAACTGGGATTCACATGAAAACAAAATGTGATTAAACTATGTGTTTAAAGTTTAAACTTGCTTGTCAATGTGAGTAAAAAAAAGAACTTCATTGCATCAAACCACAAAATAGGCCTCATAATGTTCTATAGCAATAGCTTTCGAATAGTTGATTAAGCAAAACAATCTCTTCTAAAGCCTACTCAAAATAGCTCTAAACACTGCACGTGCGGGAAAATCAGAGGTTGCATGAATGATCAAAATCCTGTTCCCCCTTCTCGATGAAGAATGGTTCATCACTTGGAAGCACCAAAGATATAATTTGAACTGTCTACTAAAAATTAATAGCACATCCAAATTCCAAAGAAAATAGGAACCCCACTAAAATGCTTACTACAATGATTGAAAAGCTTATAGAGAAGACTTGAAGAGTGAATTTTAATCTTCATAAACTTCTCATTAAAGACTTGTGATCAATACTCAGCTTTATATAGAAAATGAGTATAGGAAGTTAGTTACAACAAGTGGTAACGCATAAACAATGAGTTAGTTACAACCAATTAACTAATTAGTTCAATACACACCCTTAACCAAAGCACTGGTAAGTATGCATACGAACAGTATACTATATTAGATGTCTATCCACTCTCAAATACAGATCTGGTAAACACTAGCAGTTTGTTCCTCAGTTGGGAAAACAAGTTGAAGACAAAGGCTTTGTTAATGCATCATCTATTTGTTCCTTAGTCGCCACATATCGAACATCAAATTCTTCTTTAGTGACATGCTCTCTTACGAAATGAAAATCAATTTTGATGTGCTTATTATGAGTATGCAAGATATGATTCTTAGCTAAATGTTAAGTACTCAAATTGTCGCAATATATAACAGAAGACTTAGCACACTTAAAACTGATTTAAGCCACAATATTTCAGCTATAACCAAAGTCAGTGCACGATATTCACTTTAAGTGCGAGAACATGAGACAACTTTCTCTTTATGTAAAGACCAAAAGATTAAACTATTCCCAAAGAAAACACAATAAACACCAGCGTTACGTCGATCATCATTACAACTAGCCTATTCAACATCTAAAAATACTATAAGGGTTACATTAGTGGACTTCTGAAGAAGTAAACCATAGTCCATAGTGCCTTTCAAGTACCTAATCACTCGTTTTGTAGCTAACTAGTGTGCTTTTGTGGGATCTTGAAAGAACTGGCAAATTTTGTTGGTAATGAAACCAATATCTGGTCGAGTAACAATACAATATTGCAAACCATCAACCTAGACTTGTAAATAGTGGGATCATCCAAGAGCTTACCATCAAACATTGAGAGAGGTTTACTAGGTGTGATTGGTGTGGGAAGAGGCTGAGACCATTTTTATCTAGCAGGTCTCTAATGTATTTGCCCTAAGAGAGGTGAAGAAACTCATTAGTTCTCACCACTTCCACACCAAGAAAGAATGATAAATGATCAAGACCTTTTAAAGAGAAATTGAGATTGAGTAGATCAACATAATATTGAATCAACTTCTTGTTATCATCATTAATAATATTATTGAAATATACCAAAATGACAGTGAAGGATTATTCAGTTCTTTGAAAGAAAAGAGAGGCATCTGATTTTGAGTTGAGAAAACCCAAACTAAGAAAACATCTACTGAGCTTTTAAAATCAAGCATGAGATATTTGTTTCAAACCATACAGTGCCTTTGTTAACTTGCAAACCAAAGGAACAGAATCTTGAAGTTCAAATCCCTCTGGTTGTGTCATATACACTACCTCTTCCAAATCATCATTCAATAAGGCATTGTTGACACCCAATTGCCTCAAAATCCATCCTTTGGAAAGAACTTTAGCACCAATCTAATTGTGGTATGCTTTACCACAAGGTTGAAGGTTTCAAAGAAGTCCACACCCTCCTTTTGATGATAATCCTTTGCTACAACCCTTGAGTTATACCTCTCAACCTATCTGTATGGCTTTCTTTTGATCTTGTAAATCCACCTATGACCAATAACCTTCGTATCTTTGGTTTTAGGAACAAGTTTCCAAGTGCCATTTTGGAGTAGAGTATCATATTCAATCTTCATAGCATCTCTCCGTTTCTTGTACTGATATGCTTCTTTAAAGGACAAGGGTTCTGTATTAGGTTGCTGAGATTCTATTTGAGCTGTAAAAAAGACTTTTGGTTTATGCATACCAAGCTTGGATCTAGTAACCATAGGATGAAGGTTATCTGACATAGAAGGTGGGAGTTCTGTTGGAGATTGTTATAAAGCTCCTATAAAACTCCTTAATTTAAGGAGCAAAACAAAGAGTTTAATTCAAGGAATCATTAATTTAAGGAGTAATTCAAAGAGTGAATTTTCCTATAAATAGATGTGTAATTGTAATGAATTAATCAACTAAGTGTTCATTTCAATTGAGAGAAAAACTTTGAGAGAAAAACTTTTGTGAGAGAAAATTAAGAGTAATTTTATTGGGTGTAATTGGGATATGAGTTGTGAGTGTTGTAAACACCTTATATAATTTCTCCACTTTCAATAAAAAGATCTGTAACAGGTCCGAAGACGTAAGTAAGATTAACCAAACTCCATTATCAAATTTGTGTATTATTTTTCTATTTTTGCTTTCTCATAAATCTGGCTTATCGGTAATTTGTGTAATTTTCCAACAACTGGTATCAGAGCTTTTGGTGGTGATTTCTGTCATTTTCTTGCAAGCATACTATTCACGTGAATAGTGAAAATTTGTCGACAATATTTGTTTGTTGACGGAGGTGTTCTAATACACGGTGGTTTACAGAAATAGTCAGAAACGATCCGAAGGAAGTCAGATTTGAGTGGAAGCAATGGCCGCAGATAAAGTAAATGTGAAACTCGAGAAATTCAATGGCACAGATTTCGGGTTTTAAAAAATGCAGATAGAGGATTATCTGTATCAAAGAAATCTATATCAACCTCCCAGGGAAGAAGCCAGAGGCTATGAAGGAAGAAGATTGGAATCTTCTAGACAGACAAGCTCTCAGAGTTATTCGATTGACGTTATCCCGCAATGTTGCTTTCAACATAGTAAAGGAAAAGGCCACAGTAGGTCTTATGGCAGCTCTCTCCAATATGTATGAGAAACCATCAGCCTCAAACAAAGTGCACTTGATGAGACGTTTGTTCAATTTACGGATGACGGAAAACGCATCAATAGCTCAACATCTCAACGAACTTAACACAGTCACAACCCAGTTGAGTACAGTTGAAATTGAATTCGATGAAGAAGTACGAGCATTGATACTTTTGTCTTATCTACCAGAAAGTTGGAATGCAACTATCATGACTGTGAGTAGCTCGTCAGGAAGTAATAAATTGAAATTTGACGATGTTCGTGATCTAGTTCTCAGTGAAGAGATCCGACGTAGAGAGTCGGATGAATCGTCAACTTCTTCAGTTTTACATAGAGTCAAGAGGAAGAAGTTCAACCAGAGGGAATAGACATGGCAGAATAGACTATCGAGGTAGATCAAAAAACAGTAAGTCCAAATCCAGGAATCCCAATAATTCCTATAGCTCGAAGACTATCGAGTGTCGAAATTGTGGGAGAACCATGCACTACAAAAATCAGTGCAAGAGTGCACCGAAAGACCAACAAGTGAAGGAAGAGGCAAATGTTACTTGCACCTCAGGAGGAGATGATGCATTGATATGCTCTTTGGAGAGTAACGAAGAATCTTGGGTGTTAGACTCTAGAGCATCGTTCCATGTTACTTCATAGAAAGAATTCTTCGAGAAATATGTCCCCAGAAACCTTGGAAAGGTGTATCTTGGTGATGATCGACCGTGTACTATTATTGGCAAAGGTGCAGTGAAGATTAAGTTGAGCGGGTCTGTTTGGGAGCTGAAAGATGTCAGACATATTCATGACCTAAGAAAGAACTTAATCTTAGTAGGACAATTGGCTAGTGAAGGCTACACTACAATCTTCCATGGTGATGATTGGAAGATTTTAAAAGGTGCAATGACGATTGCTTGAGGCAAGAAGAGTGACACTCTTTACATGACAACAGGAACATGTTGTTCGATCGCAGTTGCAACAAGCAATGAAACACCAAATCTGTGGCACTAGAGACTAGGCCACATGAGTGAGAAGAGGGTGAAGATTATGCACTCAAAAGGAAAACTTTCAGGCCTACAGTCTGCAGAGATAGACATGTGCGAAGATTGCATACTTAGAAAGCAAAATAGAGTCAACTTTCAGACAAGTGACAAAACTCCAAAGAAGGAAAGGTTAGAGCTTATCCACTTTGATGTTTAGGGACCAACGACTGTCTCATCCATTGATGGGAAACACTACTTCGTGACTTTCATTGATGATCACTCTCAGAAGGTATGAGTTTACTTTTTAAAGCATAAGTCTTAAGTATTTGAGGCTTTCAGAAGATGGAAAGCTATGGTGAAAAATGAGACAGGTTTGAAGATCAAAAAGTTCAGAACCGATAATGGTGGTGAATATGAAGACACCAGATTTAAAAATTTATGCTATGAGCACGGGATCAAAATGGAAAGAACTGTGTCAAGCACACCTCAACACAATGATGTAGCTGAGCGTATGAATCGAACGTTGACAAAAAGAGCCAGAAGCATTCGTATACAATCAGGTCTACCGAAGCAGTCAACACGGCAGCTTACTTGATCAACGGAAGCCCATCTGTTCCATTGGAGTACAGAATACCAGAGGAGGTATGAAGCAAAAAAGAGGTAAAACTATCACATCTAAAAGTTTTCAAATGTGTAGCATTTGTGCATATTAGTGATCAAGACATGAATAAGCTTGATCCCAAATCTAAGAAATGCATCTTCATCGGCTATGGTGAGGATGAGTTTGGCTACCACATTTGGGATAACAAAAACAAGAAAGTGATTCGTAGCAGAGATGTGATTTTCAATAAAAGAGTGATGTATAAGGACATGCATAAAACAGACACCAACGACTCAAAGCAGAATGAGTCAGTATTTGTAAATACAGATGATGTCCCAGATAGCTCCGTGAAGAAACCAATTGTAGCAAGTCCTCAACCAGAGGAACTCATTGGACAGAGCAGTGTGCAGCAATCCAACATACCACAACCTCCTACTCCAGCTCCTGTATTGAGAAGGTCTTCTCGAGCTCATGTACCTAACAAGAGATACATGAACTATATGTTGCTGACTGATGGAGGGGAGCCTGAATACTATGATGAAGCTTGTCAGACTCGAGATGCAAGCAAGTGAGAGCTTGCCATGAAACTGAAGTTGTTCTTAACTTCAGTTAGTCTGCTAGAGTAACAAGACTAGAAAAATTGTTGCATTGATCTAAGTGTGAAGACAGATTGAAATCAATCTTCAAGTGGGAGATTGTTGGAGATTATTATAAAACTCCTTAATTTAAGAAGCAAATTAAGGAGAAAAACATGGAGCAAAACAATGAGTTTAATTTAAGGAGCAATTCAAAAAATCATTAATTTAAGGAGTAATTCAATGAGTGAATTTTCATATAAATAAATGTGTAATTGTAATGAATTAATCAACCAAGTGTTCATTCAAATTGAAAGAAAAACTTTTGTGAGAGAAAATTGAGAATAATTTCATTGGGTGTAATTGGAGTGTGAGTTGTGAGTGTTGTAAACACCTTGTATAATTTCTCTACTTTTAATAAAAAGATCTACAGTAGGTCCGGAGACGTAAACAAGATTAGCCGAACTCTGTTATTAAATTTGTGTGTTATTTTTTTATTATTGTTTTTTCATAAACTTGGCTTATCGGGAATTTGCATAATTTCCCAACAAGTTCAACATCAGAAGAAGAACTAGATAAGGTAGAATCATTGGAAATATGTGGCCAAGATGTCCTTTGGTGGATCTATTAAACGTAATAATCGTGGAAATACGTGGAAATAGCAATACAAAGCCATGGAATTTACATGATTTCCTTCTGGGAGCCGATCAACAAAATAACATTCCTAATTCTAACAAGAATGCTGGTTGTAGTTTCCAAGGAAATTATAAATCAAAGAAGTCTGTAGGTGATCGACCTGAATGTCAAATCTGTTCAAAGCTCGGCCATACAACTGACAAATGTTTTCAATTGAGGGACATTCTTTTAGGACATTCTAATGCTGTCTCTGGCACAGCCTTGATAGCTAATCTCGCTGAGAAACTAGGCTCTGATCACAATTGGCTACTTGATAGTGGAGCTACACATCATCCCACTGGTAAGTATGCATACGAACAGTAAACTAATTAGTTCAATACTTACAACTACCTAATGACCGAATTCAACTCCTAAACACTCTGATCAAGTTTCAAAACTAACCCAAACGACAATTAATACAAGAAATTGATGCAAGAGTAACACCTGTGTTTTTCCAATTCCAGCGGGACCAACCAGCTCCGTTAGAGCACCAAGTGGTATTCCGCCACATAATGCATCATCTAAGCCTTTCAAACGTGTGCGAAGATGCCCACCATTGCGCTCCTTTTGAACCCTTTGCTCCAAAAGAGATAGTACCTGCAATTATATAAACAGCTAAAACCACAACTCTGCAAAAACCCCAAAAGAGAAAATTCATAACTTGTATAATAAATAAATAAATGGGCTCACGGTTTGATAAGGAGGGCATGAAATTTCACTGATGCGTGCTACTGCAGAAACAACATCTGCAAATCCCACATCCAACAACTGCATAAGCTCGAACTCTGTTAATGACAACGCTTCCTATAGTGCAAGGTGTTCATAATATGCGATTAGGTCACATGATGTTTCGGAATTGAATGATAACGTGAAATTTGGTTCTTGTTATAAGCATTCATTAAGCTTTTGAGCTAACTAAAGCTGCGAATGAAATGCAAATTACCTTGGCAGTGGTGACGTTACGAGCTACGAAGATGTTGGCTATGGATTTGGGCAAGCCCATGTCCTTGATTAGTTTCTCCGCCATGTCTCTATAGTCCATCTGATTTTCCCGCCATTGAAAAAAAAAATATAAACAAACTATTACTTAATACAATCAAATTATTCTTCGTTTCTATTCATTCAATTTATACCATTTTATTCATCAATGATATACAACATTATAAGTTTTTCTAAATTTATAAACGTAACAAATATCATAATTTGCTATATAAATGAGATTAAATAAATAAATATAATAATTTGATGATATTTATATAGATTTTTTTCTTTCTTTCTTTAACTCTTATAATCATGAGATAAAATTATATTTATATTTATATTTATATTTGTAAGAAAGTTAAATATTTTGTAAAAGTTAATAAATAAAGTGGTATAGAATTATTGAAGGGTAGTGTTGGGTTCACTATTATTCACCACTGAGAGTATATCAAAAATGTGTAATGAGTGTATTTTTAGTAGAAATAGTCAATATTAATTAAAAAAATTATTGCACTCTTTGTAAATAGTAGAAGATTTATTTTTTTAGATTTCATGATTGTTGTTAGTTTACATTGTATCAAAGCTTTATCCTATAAATAAGTTAAGAAAAAACTAATGAGCTTAAAAAAAACACATGAACATTACAAAAAGAAAAAAAAACTCAAAATAGAATTAAAATATAATAAATATATATTTAAAATATAAAGTATTGAATCAAATATTTCATACTTTAAATGAAATGTAACGGTATAAAAATATTATCACGTTGTTTAAAAAATATATTAATATAATATTTAAATAATATGAAAATTACTTTTTTTTAGAATTAAATAACTTATATATTTGACAAAATTTACTTAGCATTACTCTTATAAGAATTCTTAAAACTTATTATAATTATAAGTTTGTAACAATATATTTTTACTATTATAAAAAATTTAATTAAAAAAATTTACATTGAATATTAGCTAATTAAATGATATTTATCATTAAATTTTATTCAATTCAATTTCATTTAATATTATCGATAGATGTGAATATGACTTGGGTTTTAACATATTTTTCAACCCATTCCATGGTCTAGAGTTTTAGAATTATTTAAGCCAAAAACTAAATGTATGTATTTTAACTCAATTCAAATTAACTCATTGGTTGGATTGTGTTGATTTCATTAGATTGTATTAAAAAAATTATGTATGCTAATCAAACATGTTTGATGTTTTAAAATAATATAAAGTTTTGTATACAATATTTTTAATCATTTATTTAAAAAAATTATTTAATTTAAATACTATTTTGTATAAAAGAATAAAAATGATAATAATATTTTTTAAAAATATCAAAATAATAACATTTTAATATATAAACATATTTTTTTAAATTAATTTTTTAATTATATAAATTATATTGAATGATTTGTACTTCTCATCACTCCATACAAAAACTAGATTTTAAATTGTAGGGTTGGCCAACAATTCGCTCCTAAAATATTATTTTATCATTATAAATTTTAAAAATATTATTTTATATAATTTTTTGAATTATTTTCTATTTAAATTTATTAAGATT
Organism: Hippophae tibetana; assembly: GCA_037013495.1. Lineage (NCBI taxonomy): Eukaryota > Viridiplantae > Streptophyta > Magnoliopsida > Rosales > Elaeagnaceae > Hippophae > Hippophae tibetana. Next base: position 2,100,417 of record CM072810.1, read on the forward strand.
TTCACCTTACCACCCAAAATTCCAAAACAAAAGGAATAAAATAATTCTTAATAAACACCATGTTAAAACTCATTTAGCGGCAGAAATCAAGAGAATTATAATTAAAACAGGGTAACGAAACACAGTTTTTTTTTTCATATTTCTACCCTAAATAAAAGACAAATGAACCTTATTCTATTTATGCAAGATGAAAACAATCCATGGCCATGGGACAAAACTCAAATAGGAGATCATTTGGTTCAATATTTTGATAACATTTTACTCAAGAAAATCAGTCTCAACTAAGGTTGTTAATTTTTTAAGACGGTATAAATTATTGAAAGAATTATTTAATTGAAGATAAAAATGTAAATAATAAAATGAAAGATAGGAAATAAAAAAATAAGATACTTATTTTATAATATGAGCGGGAAAGGGTGGAGATTGCGTTCCTCATCCTCTTTCTAAAAATTATATACCTTATTTTAATAAATATATAATTTTTTTATAGATTTAATTACATTTAAACTGAAACTAATTATAAGTAATATATTATATATTTTATATTTCATCTTTATGTTTTGTTTTTATTCTATCAAAACATCAATAATTCTTTTATAAAAATTACTTAAATTTTTTTTTTAAAATTTAATAATCTAAAATCTTATAATTATTTTATAATTTATTCTTATTATTTAAAGTTGTTTGTAATAAGATTTCATCAATATTTCATAGTATAAAAGAATTATGTATTTGTTGTAACAAATATTTTATTTTCTTCCTTTCATATAAATATCTTTTATTTTTTATTATTTATTGGCTCAAAATTTTCTTTTTTTCGTTATAAAATATTTATTATTAGTTTATTTTTTTATAATTTTTTTATAAAAAAAATAAAAAAATATTCAACCTACCACTTGGATTCAAGTTCCCTATTTAGGGATCTATCTATACTGGGATCCTCAGCATGTCCCATAAGATTTTTAAATAGAGATAGAGATAAATTCTAAATAAAAAATGGGGAATTGGGATGTGTTCTCCAGCTACATGTGTGGTTGTAAGATTTATTTCAATCACGCATTTCTATATAGAAGAAAATAGAGGTTTCAAGAATTCATGATGCAATAGAAATTAAAACTACAAAGATGCATAATTTAAAGTCCCCAGGTAAAGATGATATGTTGGTGCCTTTTTATAAAAACAATTGGGACATTATTAGAGATGATATGATCAAATTAGATCCAAAAATAAAATAAAAAATCATGAGGGATATTTACCTTCCCAGATCAATCAGATATTTATTCTTCTACTCCAAAAAGTAAATATTAAAGGATATTCATCTTATGGAGAATTTTTACCTACAAGTTGATCCAATGTCCATTATTTGTTTATTATAGGAGCAAATGTACTTTCAAGATATTGTTAATGTTGGAGATTATCATAAAGCTCCTTAAATTAAGGAGCAAAACATGGAGCAAAACAAGGAGCAATTCATGGAGCAAAACAAGGAGCAATTTATGGAGCAAAACAATGAGCTTAATTCAAGGAGCAATTTAAGGAACCATTAATTTAATGAGTAATTCAAGGAGTGAATTTTTCTATAAATAGATGTGTAATTGTAATGAATTAATCATCCAAAGTGTTCATTCCAATTGAGAGAAAAGCTTAGAGAGAAAAGCTTTTGTGAGAGAAAATTGAGAGTAATTTTCTTTGGTGTAATTGGGTTGTGAGTTGTGAGTGTTGTAAACACCTTGTGTAATTTCTCCCCTTTCAGTAAAAAGATCTCCAGCAGGTCCAGAGACGTAAGCAAGATTGGCCGAACTCCGTTATCAAATTTGTGTGTTATTTTTCTATTCTTGCTTTCTCATAAATCTGGCTTATCGGAAATTTGCGTAATTTCCCAACAACTGGTATCAGAGCTATTAGTGGTGATTTTTGTCAATTTTCTGCAAGGTTACTATTTACGTGAATAGTGAACATTTTGTCGACGATATTTGTTCGTTGACGTAGGTGTTCTAATACACGGTGGTTTACAGAAATAGTCAGAAACGATCCAGAGGAAGTCAGATTTTAGTGGGAGCAATGACCGCAGATGAAGGAAGGGTGAAACTCGAGAAATTCGATGGCACAGATTTTGGGTTTTGGAAAATGCAGATAGAGGATTATCTGTATCAAAGAAATCTATATCAACCTCTCTCAGGGAAGAAACCAGAAGCTATGAAGGAAGAAGATTGGAATCTTCTAGACAGACAAGCCCTCGGAGTTATTCGATTGACGCTATCCCGTAATGTTGCCTTCAACATAGCAAAGGAAAAGACCACGGCGGGTCTTATGGCAGCTCTCTCCAATATGTATGAGAAGCCATCCGCCTCAAACAAAGTGCACTTGATGAGGCGTTTGTTCAATTTGCGGATGAATGAAGGCGCATCGGTAGCTCAACATCTCAATGAACTCAACACAGTCACAACCCAGTTGAGTTCAGTGGAAATTGAATTCGATGAAGAAGTACGATCATTGATACTTTTGTCTTCTTTACCAGAAAGTTGGAATGCTACTGTCACGGCTGTGAGTAGCTCGTCAGGAAGCAATAAGTTAAAATTTGACGATGTTCGTGATCTGGTTCTCAGTGAAGAGATCCGACGTAGAGAGGTAGGTGAATCGTCAACTTCTTCAGTTTTGCATACAGAGTCAAGAGGAAGAAATTCAACCAAAGGGAATGGACGTGGCAGAACAGACTACCGAGGTAGATCAAATGACAGGAGGTCCAAATCCAGGAATCCTAATAATTCCTATAGCTCGAAGACCATCGAGTGTTGGAATTGTGGAAGAACCGAGCACTACAAAAATCAGTGCAAAAGTGCACCGAAGGACAAACAAGTGAAGGCAGAGGCAAATGTTACTTTTACCTCAGGAGGAGACGATGCATTGATATGCTCTTTGGAGAGCAAGGAAGAATCTTGGGTGTTAGACTCTGGAGCATCGTTCCATGCTACTTCACAAAAAGAATTCTTCGAGAAATATGTCCCCGGAAACCTTGGAAAGGTATATCTTGGTAATGATCAACCATGTGCTATTATTGGCAAAGGTGTAGTGAAGATTAAGTTGAACGGATCTGTTTGGGAGCTGAAGGATGTCAGGCATATTCCCGATCTAAGAAGGAACTTAATCTCAGTCGGGCAGTTGGCCAGTGAAGGCTACACTACGATCTTCCATGGTGATGATTGGAAGATTTCAAAGGGTGCAATGACAGTTGCTCGAGGCAAGAAAAGTGGCACTCTTTACATGACAACAGAGGCACGTTGTTCAATTACAGTTGCAGCAGGCAATGAAACACCAAACCTGTGGCACCAGAGACTAGGCCATATGAGTGAAAAAGGGATGAAGATTATGCATTCAAAGGGAAAACTTCCAGGTCTACAGTCTACGGAGATAGACATGTGCGAAGATTGCATACTTGGAAAGCAAAAGAGAGTCAGCTTTCAGACAAGTTGCAGAATCCCAAAGAAGGAAAGGCTAGAGCTTATTCACTCTGATGTTTGGGGACCAACGACCGTCTCATCTATTGGTGGGAAATGCTACTTCGTGACTTTCATCGATGATCACTCTCGGAAGGTATGGGTTTACTTTCTAAAGCATAAGTCTGAAGTATTTGAGGCTTTCAGAAGATGGAAAGCTATGGTGGAAAATGAGACGGGTTTAAAGATCAAAAAGCTCAGAACCGATAATGGTGGTGAATATGAAGACACCATATTCAAAAACTTCTGCTATGAGCACGGGATCAGAATGGAAAGAACTGTTCCAGGCACGCCTCAACACAATGGTGTAGCTGAGCGTATGAACCGAACATTGACAGAAAGAGCTAGAAGCATTCGTATACAGTCAGGTCTACCGAAGCAGTTCTGGGCAGAAGCAGTCAACACGGCAGCTTACTTGATCAACCGAGGCCCATCTGTTCCATTGGAGCATAGAATACCAGAGGAGGTATGGAGCGGAAAAGAGGTGAAACTATCACATCTAAAAGTTTTCGGTTGTGTAGCATTTGTGCATATCAGTGATCAAGGCAGGAATAAGCTTGATCCCAAATCCAAGAAATGCACATTCATTAGCTATGGTGAGGATGAGTTTGGCTACCGCATTTGGGATGACGAAAAGAAGAAAGTTATCCGTAGCAGAGATGTGATTTTCAACGAAATGGTGATGTATAAGGACATGCATAAAATAGACACCAATGACTCAGAGCAGAATGAGTCAGTATTTGCAGATGCAGATGATGTCCCAGATACTTCCGCAACAGAACCAATTATAACAAGTCCTCAGCCAGAAGAACTTGTTGGACAAAACAGTACACAGCATTCCGACACACCACAACTTCTTACTCCAGCTCCTGTATTGAGAAGGTCTTCTCGACCTCATGTGCCTAACAGGAGATACATGAACTATATGTTGCTGACTGATGGAGGGGAGCCTGAATGCTATGATGAAGCTTGTCAGACTCGAGATTCCAACAAGTGGGAGCTTGCTATGAAAGAAGAAATGAAATCTCTCATCTCCAACCAGACATGGGAACTAGCTGAGTTACCTATGGGAAAGAAGGTACTTCACAACAAATGGGTGTACCGGGTGAAAGAGGAGCATGATGGTTCCAAAAGATACAAAGCCCGCCTAGTTGTCAAAGGGTTTCAACAGAAGGAAGGAGTTGACTACACTGACATTTTCGCTCCTGTTGTGAAGCTTAATACTATCAGATCAGTGTTGAGAGTATTGTAGCCATTGAAGATCTTCATCTTGAACAGTTGGATGTGAAGACTGCATTCCTTCATGGAGATTTAGATGAAGAGATATACATGTACCAGCCAGAAGGTTTCTCAGAAAGGGGGAAGAAGAACATGGTGTGCAGACTTAAGAAGAGTTTGTATGGCCTGAAACAAGCCCCGAGACAATGGTACAGAAAGTTTGACAGCTTCATGCACAAGAAAGGTTTCCAGAAGTGCAATGCTGATCATTGTTGCTACTTCAAGAGATATAGGTCCAGTTATATCATTTTACTACTTTATGTTGATGATATGTTAGTAGCAGGTTCAGATATGGATGATATTAAAAGGTTGAAGCAGCAATTGTCAAAGGAATTTGACATGAAAGACTTGGGTCCAGCAAAGAAGATTCTTTGAATGCAAATCATAAGAAATAAGAAGAAAGGATCCTTGCAGTTATCTCAGGCAGAGTACATCAATCGTGTTTTGCAAAGATTCAACATGGGCGATGCCAAGCCAGTTAGCACACCCTTGGCCAGTCATTTTCGCCTATCCAAGGATCAGTCCTCTCAGACAGAGGAAGAGAGAGAATTCATGGTTAAGGTTCCTTATGCCTCAGCCATTGGAAGTTTGATGTACGCAATGGTCTGTACGAGACCAGACATTGGCCATGCAGTGGGAGTTGTTAGAAGATTTATGTCAAATCCAGGGAAAACTCATTGGGAAGCAGTAAAGTGGATTTTGAGGTATCTGCGAGGCACCACAGAAAAGTGCTTGTACTTTAGTAAAGGAGAGTTAAAAGTACAAGGGTACGTAGACGCAGACTTTGGAGGTGAAGTTGATCACCGAAGAAGCACCACCGGTTATATATTTACTGTTGGAACTACAGCTGTTAGTTGGATGTCACAAATACAGAAAATTGTCACTCTATCCACTACAGAGGCTGAGTATGTAGCAGTAACTGAAGCTAGTAAAGAGATGATATGGCTTCAAGGTTTGTTAATTGAGCTGGGATTCAAACAAGAGAAGAATGTTCTGCATAGTGATAGTCAAAGTGCAATACACTTGGCGAAGAATTCAGCATTTCATTCTAGAACAAAGCATATTGGACTTCGTTATCACTTCATCAGATCTCTATTGGAAGATGATATGTTAATACTGGAGAAGATTCAAGGAAGAAAAAATCCAGCAGATATGTTAACAAAGGTGGTGACTATTGACAAACTGAAGTTGTGCTCAACTTCAGTTGGTCTGCTAGAGTAATAAAGACTAGAAAAGCTGCTGCATTGATCGAGGTGTGAAGACAGATTGAAATCAGTCTTCAAGTGGGAGATTGTTGGAGATTATCATAAAGCTCCTTAAATTAAGGAGCAAAACATGGAGCAAAACAAGGAGCAATTCATGGAGCAAAACAATGAGCTTAATTCAAGGAGCAATTTAAGGAACCATTAATTTAATGAGTAATTCAAGGAGTGAATTTTTCTATAAATAGATGTGTAATTGTAATGAATTAATCATCCAAAGTGTTCATTCCAATTGAGAGAAAAGCTTAGAGAGAAAAGCTTTTGTGAGAGAAAATTGAGAGTAATTTTCTTTGGTGTAATTGGGTTGTGAGTTGTGAGTGTTGTAAACACCTTGTGTAATTTCTCCCCTTTCAGTAAAAAGATCTGCAGCAGGTCCGGAGACGTAAGCAAGATTGGCCGAACTCCGTTATCAAATTTGTGTGTTATTTTTCTATTCTTACTTTCTCATAAATCTGGCTTATCGGAAATTTGCGTAATTTCCCAACAGTTAATGCATGGAGAAGCTCAACAAAGATTTCATGGCATAAGAAGTTCAATTAAGATTAATCATTTATTATCTCTTTTATAGAGCTAATCTTCGAGAAGTTAGCAACTTAATTGGTGAATGTGCTTAACGTACGTATACTATTTGGCCATGTAAATGTGCTAATCAAGGTAAATCATGTCATTTTTGTTTTTTTTTCCAAAGAATGCATCTGATCACTTGAACTTTCACGGGATGCACAATGTGGATTAGAAAAACAATATGAAATGTTAAATATTTGGGTATTCTATTGTTTCTTAATGGACGAAGATCGAAATTTTATTCATGTTATGGAAAGTTAAGTTAAAAGAACTGAAGGGTGACAAACCAAAGTTCTCTCTAAGGCTGGAAGGCAACTCTAGTTTGACCAATTCATCAGTCTCTACCTACCTGTCAGATGGGTACTTTTGTTGTCCCTAGCTAATAAGATTTATCATAGGATGGATATGATTGCTAAGAACTTCTGGTGGAATAGGCTGAAAACAAAAGGACTTACCTCTTAAAAAATGGAAGGATACATGTTACCTAAAGAGGTTGGTGGATTGGGGTTCAAAATTTTGAGCATATGAATAAAGCGTGGATTACATTTGGAACTGCATTTATCATTCGAAAGAACTGTTGAAGAAATCAATTCACAAATACATTGGTAATGGTTATAATACAAAGGTTTGTTTGGAGCCTTGGCTCCCTAATTTAGAAGGTTTTGTTCCAAGATTAATAGAAAGGGGTAATCAAGATTTCTCTCTCTGTGTGTAGTTGATTTGAAAAATAGTTTTGGTAATTGGGATATGGAAGTTCTAAATTCTTTGTTTGATAGAGCTACTGTAAGGAAGATCTTAAAAATTGATCCTTCTATTCATATGGCTGAAGATAGTTAGGTGCGGTTGGGAAGAACTCAAAATCATTTTTCTATAAAAGAAGCTCATCTCAGTCTAGTTAAAGAACATGGTGATTTTACTCATTCAAGAAGTTGGAAGCTATTATGGAAAACAGAGTTACACATCATGTTTAAGATTTTTTTATTTTTTTTATGGCAAGTAATAGTAAATTGTCTTCCCAAAAGAAATAAATTAAGAAGATTGTTGGAACTGGATGATAGTTTATGTCCTTTATGTGGTTGTTAAATAAGACAGCATCACATTGTTTCCAACAATACGAGTTTATGCTAGCAGTTTGTGAAAAGTGTCAGCAAGGTTTTAGATAAACTAATTTAAGGAATTTGTGTTTCAATCGATTCTCGCAATTATTTCTGAATCCTCCGTCTCAATTAATATGATGCGGTTCAAATTAATAGTTAATTTAAATCTTATCTTATATGGTTTAAGACGTAGTAAATTAATATATAATAAATAAGTATCTTTTTCACATAATATTTTGAAAATTAACTCATATTTATTGAAAATAAAGTTTTAATTTTATAAACTTAAAATTAAATATAACAACTAAAGATTAAAAAAGATAAAAACAAAATATAAATATTCAAATAAAAAAATAATTGCAGGATTATTATTCATCACTAACATACATTGTAAATCAACAAAATCATATTCTAATATCCTATTCTTTTGATTATACTACCTTAGATAGATTTACAAATGTAAAAATCTACACACCTTTTGAACTATTCTTTGAATTAAACAAATTTTTAATCCAAACTCTTTTTAGTAGATAATCACTATAAGTTATCTAAATTTAGTTTATCAAAAACATTCAATTTTAAGAAGTAAATTAGATAGAAGTTAAATACACAAGCTCAATTTAATTATCTTGAGTATTAATTCTCATTGCAAATAATTTATCACTAATTATTTAAATTGATTAAGCGATTATGTATCCAATCAACTAAATTGATTAAAAATGAATTAAAATTAAGAATTAATATATATTCAAAAAGAATATTTGAATAAAATATTACATATCTTATTAAATATTATAATATATGTCTACGTTATTTAAATCACCCACAATTAATTATAAAATTAACTACTTATAAAAATAATAGATTAAAAATATTATTCATGAAAATAATAAAAGAAAGGAGAATTTTTTTAGAATTTTTGTCTTCAATTCTACTCTTTAACTCTTAGTTGTCTTTTAAAACTTCTACTTAGTTCTGCCTCCAAACTTTAGTTATTATAAATCTTTCTCTAAATTTATATTATGATATTCTCCTATTTTGTATGGTGTTATTTTGTATTTATAATAGATAAAAATGAAATATTAAAATTGTTGGTATTTTAGTAAAGATAGAATTAATGTGCATCATATGTCAAAAGAATAAGATAAACTTCGATGGCTAAAATGATATGATAAGCTACTAAATATATATATATATAAAGTTAACCCACTTATCAAATAAAAATCATAAAAAAATTCAAAAAATCTAAAAAATTAATATTCTTCCTATAAATGCAAATGTAATATATATATAATTATAGCCCGACGCGTTGTCGACTACCTTACCTATCAATCGTATTGGCCTAATTCTATCTAAGGAAAGGGATGCAGTCTCTCCCTTGGCCTTTGCTAAGTTTCAAAGTTCAAGAGACAGACGTATTCTGCCTCGAGTGCATCTTCCTTTTTAAATGAGCAAAAGTGTGGGCTTGACAGCTTCTGTGGAGCCCTCCCTTTGAAATGAACAAAACTCTTTGATTGGAGCTTGTGAGAAAGCCCTCAACATTCTCAATATATCAGAAGATATCAAAGGAAGGGCCAGACCCTGCTTGATGCTTCAAATGCCTTTTTTTCTTTTTAAAAAATACAAAAAGAAGAAGTCCTATTGAAACCAAGAAATATAGGCCTGCTTGGGAAGGTCATTCAGAACCCGTTGGCTCTAGAAACAGTGGAAGTTCCCCTTACATACCAGTGGGTATATATATTAAGGAATTAACATCTAAACATGTATATAAAATAACACTTATTAAACTCCCACAAACTTATTTTTTACAAGTCATCAAACAAAATCAATACCCATAATTAAAAGAATAAGCTTTTTGATATTTTATCTCATAAGCTTAACAATATTATAGTCTCAAATTTTAATAAATGTTATATAATGTCTCTATTCATCCTTTTACTATAGCTACTGTACAATAATCATGCTTAAAGAGAGTGTGTGTGTGAGATGTAATATCAATTAGCAATAGTCAAATCATCTAATAACATAAATAAGTTGAAACACTATTTCTCCCTATAAAATATCACTATTCTTTTTAGATTTGAATTTGATACCATATATTTTTTCTTAAAATTATATCTCCACTTACCAAAAATATTCCTTAAAATAAAAAAAATTCATTTGGTTATAATATGTGATCATGTTTGTTGGTTTAATCAAATGAAAGGAAAAAAAAGGGAAATAAAAATTTATGAATCTATGGAGTAAGAGAAAGAGAATTATAAATAATATTATCATAAGACTAATTATGTCAATAAAATATGATCAAATTTTTTTGGGACCTAAACATTATTATTGATTTATTTTCTTTTATTTTTGTCACTTTTATTTTTCTCTTTTTTGAACTAAACATAGCCTTTTTATAATTGTTTTCAATTTCTTCTCTTATATATATATATTTCTTTTTTTTAAACATATCGTAATATAGGGCTTATTCTGTATGTTGGGTATTTAATCAATTATAATACAATTGATATTCATAAATCTTATTATATTATTTTCATAAAATCTATTATCTTTTGATGAATTTCATTTTTTTTTTGAAATTTAATGCATAACCAATGTGTTTAATTCAAAGGGTAAGAAATGAGTACAAACAATTGGCTTATGTAAGTTTAAATTAATTCTCTAAAATATTTGTTCTTAAAATAACAACAGTATTAAAGGTAGATCAATTTAACCAAAGAAGTTAATCCTATTACTTTCATTATTTTTCAAAAGATACATTTAACCTTCACATTGATAAACTTAAAGAAAAGTTCAAGCAACCTATTTTTTATTCATTAAAAGTATGGCAAAGTTTCAAAAGATTCATAACATTTTTCATACGTTCATCAATATATATTCTTCTATCACCAATTTAACTATTGTGCATGCAAATTTTGAGCAAAATTATCACAGGGTTACCTTCACTTAGAAACAAGGTCAAGGCTCTATTTGTAGTTATTATACCTTTTGACTTAACATTATTTAGTTAATTTAATCATCGATGTTAAAAATCAATGAGAGAATATGTGATTGATTTAAACATGTTTGTTAATCCTAACTATCCTAAGGAATGCAATAAATAAATACAAAATATAAAAAAAATTATGCTTCCTAGAACATACTAATCGTAAAACATGTATCCTAAAACATGCTAAACAAATAAATCATAAAAAATAGAGATAGTGATGTGTTAACACTCCTTCATATCTAATTCTTACATTGTCCTCAAAGCACATGTATATATATAATGTAAAAATAAGTAAAAAGAGAGTAGAAAATAAATACAATGTGTTGCCTTCTACAAAGCTCTTGGTTTAACGTCATTAGCCTAACTTTGTCTTATATGTTTCTTTAATCATAAAAATATATTGGTTTGTGTAAAACCACCTCATTTATACTTATTAGTTCAAAAAGGTTTGTAGGGGCGGCTTCATTATGTGTCCATTAACTTTGAATTCTTTATTTGTACTTGGGCTTCATATTTCAACTACACCATGAGAGAAAACATTAATGATAATAAATTGACTGATCCAACGAGAACATAATTCATCTAGAAATAATTTTAAGGCATGTATAAAACAAGAAGACTTTATCGCCAATGGTGAACTCTTTCTTTGATATCATAGGAAGATGGAAAATGTAACATGAAATCAATTGATAGATCTCGTAAAAAATGTCCCATGAAATGAATACATTAAACATAAGAGATTCCAACAATAAGAATTGGAGGGCATTTAATTAACATGGCATAAATTATATATTCATCGACAACGATCACATGTTTTGCAAAAGGTAAAGGCATCCTTGAACAATATTGGCCAATAAAATCTACTAAGATTTTAAAATTGGTTCATTTTAATTTAAAATGTCCCTCATATGCATAAGAATGACAAAATGTTAGAATAGAGATAAACTCAGTGTCAAGTACACAGATTCTTATCAATTTATTTGGAAAATGTTTCCAAAGATAGCGGTTATCCTACACATATTTTTTAGCAACCTTCTTGAGTTTAAATTTGATAGCTTGTGATAGGTCTTATGAGAATTTTTGAATGACCAAGTAATTCAATATATCTGCATACCAAGGAGTAAATAATGTAGTCTCAACTAATTGCTCATCTGGAAAGTCTTCTCTTATTGGAAGTTATTCATCTTTTTGAATTAATCTAGTGAGGTGATCTACTACTACATTTTCACTTCCTATTTTATCTTTGATTTCAAGGGTAAATTCTTGTAAAAGAGGAATCTACCTTATTAACCTTGGCTTGACATCTTTTTTTATGAGTAAGTACCTAAGTGTTGCATGATTAGAGAAAACATTTAATTCAATTCCAATTATATATAATCAAATTTTTTTTAAAGCATAAATCATATCTAAAATCTCTTCCTCTATTATGGAGTAATTGAGTTAGACAACATTTAAAGTTTGTGATGTATATTATATGGAATTTGGTAGCTTGCAAATCCTTTGTTCCAAAACAACTCAAACTTCATAGTCACTTGTATCACACATCAATTCAAATTGTAGACTTTAGTTAGGTGGCTTAATGATAAATGATGTGGTTAAAAGTTCTTTTAATGTATTAAATGCTTTGAGGAACTCTTCATTGAACACAAATATCACATCTTTTTGAAGAAATTGGAATATAAACCTTGCTATTTTTGAGAAATCTTATTAAATCTTCGATAGAATCCTACATTAACAAGAAAAAACAAACCTTTCTCGTACAAGTGAGAGGTGATAAGGAACGAATAAGATATATATTAGATTTATCAACTTCTATTCCCTAAGGAGATATTACATGCCCTAAAACTATATCTTGATTTACTATAAAATGATATTTTCACAATTATGTACAAATTTAGTTTCTATGCATTTTTTTAAAAATAAATGTAAGGTTACTGAGGTAGTTATTAAATGCATTTCCATATATAGTAAAATCATCAATAAACACTTCTATAATGCTCTTTATAAAATCAAAAAAATGTACTTATATACACCTTTTGAAGGTGGCATAGATACAAAAATCAAATGACATGCATATATAAGCGATGGTTTCAAAAAGCAAATGAATATGATTTTCTCTTGGTCTTCTGATGCAATGACAATTTAATTGTAACTTGAAAAATCATTAAAAATAATAATAGTGAGTATGACTTGCTAAATGCTCAAGTATTTGATTAATAAAAGGTAAAGGAAAATGATCTTTCATAGAGTTGAGCTTTCGAAAATCAATGCAAATATTCGACTAGGTTTGAAATCATGTTAAATTGTTATTCTCATTCATCATCATTGTAGCTCCTAATTTCTTTAGAACCACTTGGATTGGGTTAACCCACTTGTTATCTAAAATTGGAAAAATTACATCACTTTATTTCTTTTGAGCTTCCTTTTGTCGGTGTAAGAATCGTGCACCAACAAAAGGAAGCTCAAAAGCAATAAAGTGGTGAACATGGTAAAAAATGTCTTAGTAGTTTTACAAAAAAAAATTCACAAAAATACAAGGATCCAGATAGTTTTACCATATCTTACATTATATATAACACTAAACTTAAAAGGGTTATGCTAGATCTAATAGCATCAATTAATATTGTGCCTTAATCAATTTATGTTACTTTAAATCTTAATCCCCTTAAAGAAATCGATACAGTTATTAAACTCGTTAATCGATCTAATGCTTATCTAAAAAGAATTTTGGACGATGTTTTAGTGCAAGTTAATGAGCTTATCTTCTTGTCAATTTTTATGTACTTGATATGAGAGATGACTATACTATTAAGTCCACACCTTTACTTTTTGGTTGACTATTCATTGGAATTACCCGAACAAAGATAGATGTACACACCTAAACTTTAACTATGGAGTTTGACTCTTTTGTACTGTAAATGATTGATGTTGAAAGTATAAATTTATTGGAAATTACTATAAAAAATAGTATTATGATTGAATATTTAAGTGATGAAGAAAGGAACGTTAACATAGTATAGGAATTGAAGGAGATTGTTGTCTCTCTTGACTCTTCTACAAAGATAAACTCGAGTTATAATCGTTTTTATATTTCTCTTTGTGTGTCTAATTAGGAATTTTGATTTTTTATTGTACAAGCATAGATATCTCAAATATGTATACTTAAGAGATGTAGATATAATTTTCGTGATTATATCATCTAAAATTATAACTGTTTAAAAAAAGAATTTAATTCGTAGTTAAAGTTTACACTAATATCTAAATTTTTAAAATTTCATAAACAAATCTAAAATTTTGGATCTCAAATACATATTTCAATTGCAAAGTTAGAATTTGGGTGAATTTTTACAAATTAAGAGCTAAATCATAATATTTCAAGGATTTAAAGGAACATAATAAAATTTGCAGCAATAAATAAATAAACAAACTGGAATGATAGTTAAAAATAAATGAAAAAACAAGAGTAATTTATGAATACAAAATCAAGACCCTATTCCATATAGAAAAGCTTCACATATTCTGAAACGTCAAATTGCAGGAATCGCGTATTAATCAGTAATCAGATTTGGCTTCTGATACATAGCTAGATGGAGATTCAACTGGAGTTGAGGAAGTTGAGCTCAGCCGGATTCGAATTTCAGGGGACTTTCTCAAAAACCCATCAGCTATGGAAGCAATTGAATTAAACAAACCCTTCAAAATCTTGATTTTTACGTTTCCTCTCCTCGGAGGAATGCTTTGTTTTTGCTTTTGCTTAAGCTTGGATTTGGTTTCTGGGTTTTCCATTTTTATAAATTTGGGTATCAAAAATTGTGATGTAATGAAGTTAAAGTTTCAGAGCAGGCAACAGAGCGTACAAAAACAGAGGAAAACAGAGTGATACATAGAAAGAGCCGAACAAATAGAATTTAAGAATTTAAATGGAAGTTAGAGAGCTTTGAGTAATGAGAACTGAAAAGAGAGCTTCCAGATTGGGTCTTAAATAACGTTTAGGCCTCTCTTTGAAGACAATTTTTTATTGGTTTAATACAATTTAAGGATAAAGTTTTATTTTTCATTCATTATAAAAAAATTGAAAAAATTATAAAATATAATCATTTTAAAATTTATAAAAATAAAAATAATATATAATAATATTAAATAATTTTATTTAAACCATATTTAATTATATTGTAATTAAAATGAGAAGACATCAAAAAATTTAATAGTGAAAATGTATTATATGAATATAGAAGATGATATTTTAAAATTTATTAATTTTAAAAATATTATTTTTATTTTTATAATTTTCTTTATTATAACAAATATACTTTTAATATATATATACATCAAACCATAAATAGCTTACAATTTATATTTAATTAAATTATACAAAAATAAATAACATAAATTAACGTTTATAGTATATACAATTAATACATATATTATAAATATATATGTATAATTTAAAATGAATTGAATTATATGCAATCCTTTGTGGACCTCAAAAAATTATTTTTAGAGAAGGAATTTCGTGGCCTTCAAGACTTAAACAGTGGGACACTGACTTGTAGGCAGTAGCTATTAATAAAACTAAACTTGTGAAGCTTTTATTAATTAATAAATTACTTGTTAGTTATTAATTATATGTAAAATAAAATACGTACGTAGTCTCTCAATTCAACCATCTGAAAGTAATGAGTTAGTTAAGTTCGATTCATATTTCACTTTTTTACATTCGAAATGATTGTCTATATTTTGAAATAATAAATTTTAATTAATAAATTACATTGTCTTAATCTTATCTAAATGACCACATGGTACATGACATTTGCACGCTTCCAACTCATGCAGGCTTCTAGAATTTCATCAATTTCTTTTAGTTTTCATATGAAATAAAAATTAATTAATTACTTCTGATTTTAGATAAAAATATTTTAATCTAATAACTAAATAATATTAAAACTAATGAAAATAGTTATCTAATAAGCTTAAATCATCTGTTTAAATGGTATCATGGAGTAATTAAGGGTGTAGAAGACACTAAAAGTATATTTATTTAATAAAACTATAATTATCGATTAATTAAGAATATTAATTTACGAGAATATAAAATTAAGAATATTACTTGTAATTTTTATTACTTTGTTTAATAAAAAATAAATTAAATAATTTTTTCATTTTAATTTTCTTAAAATACCCTCCTCCATCTCTAGCAAGCAATAAGAATAATTTTATTAGTAATTATAAAGTTTATTTTATAAAATTATATTCTAAGAAATAATAACAATTTTTCTCATAGAGTTCATATACGATTTTAATTTCTAACATTAAAGTTGCAAAATAATGAAAAAAAACTTTCTATTTATTTATCTATTACAACTATCCGAACATTAGTAAAAGTTATCCACAACTATGAATCTATCATTCATAATCTCCAATACTAGCATTGGAGAAATTTTTATGCTTTTAGCCGAACCTTTTCTTGTATATCCATTTGAGTAGAGAAATATTTATATTTAAGAAACAATGAAACAATGAAACAACGAGAGAAAGATATCTCATACAATTAACTAAGCAAGATTCAAACATATATTTTTAAATAACTTTAAAATTACATAAAATAATATTTTTAAAATTTATGGTCATAAAAATAACAATTTTAATAATATTGAATAAATATAATTTGTTCGAATTTAACTTAAATGATATCTAATTAGATAATAATATTAAATGTGAAATTGATAAAATAATAATAGATTTTTTTAATAATTAAAATATATAAACTAGATATAAATATATTATTTAATTATGTTGTAATTTTTATAATAAAAATAATTATGTTACCTTTCAACATAAATAATAATTTACATTTTAAAATGGTACTTTTCTTTTTCTTAATACAAAGTCTACTTTAATTTTCAATAATATGAATAATATAATACATATCATATGTTAAGAGGGGTTAGGTAAATTATCTTAATACATCAATTTTACAAGTATCTAAAACTAAACATGAAACTACAAACAATTGAGTTACATGACACCTTTTGGCCATAATATCACTCTGACACAGCACCACTGCAAGTAATCTCTCATAGAAATAAAAGAAAAATTATGAGATCATGTTCATATTAAAAAAAATTAAAATCATATATATATTGGAAACTTATTCATATAGAAATATAAGGTATCATTCCAAAAAAATAAAATAAATAAAAGTAGCATAAAGGGCATTTACAATAATTCATTCAAGTTATTCATATTATATAATCTTTTAAATTATAAATAGTATTATTTAAAAAAATATATTTTAAAAAAATTAAGATTTAATTGACGAAAATGAATTAATTTAAAGGATTTTTATGATTTTCTTTAAAAAATAATAATATAAGGTAAGCACAAAAGAAGAATAAAAAAAATGAATATAAATGATAAAATTGAATAATATAAGTTATATAAATTAATTTAATTTTAATGAATATAATATTATAATTTTTAAATCGATTAATTATATTTTTGTATAATTAAAATATTTTTATCGAGTTATAAATGTTTGTATGTGTACATTCAATAATGGAACTTGTGGGTCTTGTGGGGCAAACATATGATACGTGACACATAAACGCGGTTAATATTTACGTACGAACAGGTTTTTGAATTTTTAATGAATTTTTTTTTTATAAAAGATTAAAATTCATTATCTTAAAGGCGTCTCCACCCTAAATTTTATTTCATTTTATATTAAAAATTATATTATATTTTTATTCCCTTCAACTCACAATAATAAATATTACACCACAAAATATATTCTTTTATAAATATAATATTTTTTATTTTTTATTAATTATTATAAAAAATCAATTAAATAATTATATATTATTATTATTATCAATTAATTAAAAAAATTTAGTAATAATAAAATAATAATTCACTAAATAAAATATTATATTTATTATATGAATTAAAAATACATATGGATAGATATTATTCAAAAATTTAAATTTCATATAAACGTAATTCAATTTATTTAAAGTGAACAAATAAAAATTATGTAATAAATATTTCAAGAATAAAAACATGAATCTAAACACGGAGAATGATCTTAAAATAACATAAATATTTTTAATCAATGTTTTAAGAATATTAGAGGATTCAAAAATGATATACTCCATTATTAAATTGTTATTTTAATTTATATTATATTTGTAGCTCTATGTTGTATTAATATTTTATATTATGTATTTAATTTTAATTTATTATATATAATAAAAATTTAACAATATTTTTAAAATTTTACTAAATCATTGTTTTAATTGATATTAATTTTTTGACTCTATGTTGTATTGTAATATTTATTTTAATCATTCTATATCATATACTTAATTTTAATTTTTTATATGTAATAAAAAGTTTAACAATATTTTTAAAATCTTAAAAAATAAAATAATATAAACAATGTTTAGAGTAATGAATAGTATTTGATGTAATGAACATTTCTGTATCAAATTTGTTGCATACTGTTCATCGTACTAAAATTTGAATCTATTATAAAATTAGAATAATTTTATACTAAATTTTGTACCAAATATAAAAATTTGAAGTGAGGTCGTAAAAAGTCTTAATACAAGTTGGATAATAAAAATAGTGTTCAATAATATATTCTTATTTTATATATCTCCATCATTTAATTAATTCATTTTACTTTTTTTTTTTACATTATATTTATTTTTACATTAAATGGAGTTTTAATTCAAAAATTATACTGCCATTTTATACATTTCTTTACTTTTATATATTTTGTTATTTTTTAAATACCGTTGTTCTATTTTCTCTTATTTCATTTCCAATTGACAAAATGCTAAATATTAATATTTGGGTAATTTCAATCCAAATAGCTTAGTCTCATGTATCGTGAGGATCCACCGTCCATGTACCGAATTTTACCCACATAATAATTAAACCAATTATTTTTGATCACTTCTATCTCATGGATAAATCAAAAATTAAGACATGTAACATTTGTACCAACGAAGGTAAGTACTAACTGTAGTTACTGTTATTTTCGGTTGTAATATATCTTAAGTAATAAATTTAAATTATATTAAATATAGTTTTATCTTTTAAAAAAATTAATTATTAAAATAATAATATTATCACAATATTTTTATTTTTATTATAATAAAATATATATTTTATCTTTAATATTAATTATATATTAGTGCTATTACTTTTAGATAAAATCATAGTTAATAAATAATTTAGTGATAATAATATTAATACTATAATTTACTAACCAGAATTTTGTTTTTACATCCATTGAATAAATATAATCACTCCAATAATCACTTACAGATAATTGCTTACTTAGAGAGAGCAAACAAGTTCTTACAATGCTAAAAATAGCCAATAAAATATTAGCTTTGCTAAAAATGAAAGAGGCCAAAAGACATGTTGGTACAAAGGAAGAATTTGAACCGTAAATTGCTAGAAAACACGGCTACATAATTAAAATTATCATTAAATGTCCACAAATAATTTAGTGTCTACTTGTTTAAGCTTTTGGTGTAATTTTGTAAAAATAACTCTAACTGTAAAAAAGCGTTTAATGATCAAACATACAAAAAATTATCACAAACGCTTTTAAAATTAAAAAAACACATTTCCATCATAAATCACTTTTAATAAATCCTCATAAACAGCCATCGAAAGTATAAAAACGCCTACGTAAATTTCATAAATAATAGATAATATATGTTCAATTAAAAAATTACAAGATTCAAATACTCATTTTTAAAAATTATAAAATTTATAATTCTTAATTTAATAATTACCAAGCTAATCTCCTACAATTAAATAATTACATGAGTTCATGCCAGCACCATTTACAAATAACTCACTCGCATTTCTATTAATAAAAAATTAATCAAGAAACATAATGGGTCGAAAAACCCGTAAGAGTTTCAACGAATATGAATAAAATTGACAGCAATAAATAAATAAACAAAATGGAATGAAAGTGAAAGGTAATTTATGAATACAAAATAAAACCCAATTCAATATATAGAAAAGGTTCACATATTCTGAAACATCAGAAATAATATAATCGAATATTAATCAGTAATTAGATTGGGCTTCTGATACATAGCCAGATGGAGATTCAACTGGAGTTGAGGAAGTTGAGCTCAGCCGAATTCGATTTTCAGGGGACTTTCTCAAAAACCCATCAGCTATGGAAGCAATTGAATTAAATAAACCCTTCAAAATCTTGATTTTCACTTGTCCTCTCCTCGGAGGAATGCTTTTCTTTTGATTAATCTTGGATTTTGCTCTGGTTTCTGGGTTTTCCATTTTTATAAATTTGGGTACCAAAAACTGTTATGCAATGAAAGTTAAAGTTTCAGAGAAGGAAACGGAGGAAAACAGAGTAAAACAGAGTAGAAACAGAGAGAGAACTGAACAATTATATTTTAAGAATTAAAAGAAAAGTCAGAGAGCTTTGAGCAATGAAAATTAAAAGGAGAGTTTTTTGAGAGAGTTGTTGAAAAGAGAGCTTTAAGCAATGAGAATTTAGAAGAGAGCTTCGAGAGTGAGTGTCTTAAATAGCCTTTTGAGCCCTCTTTGAACGCAAATTTTTATTGCTTTAATACATTTTAACCAATACTGGAACTCAAGAAAATTTTAAGCTTTTAACCAAACTTTTTTTTTTTGTTTAGCCATTTGAATAATAATTTTTTTAGATTTAAGCAACAATCAAACAAAGAAACAAACTTTTAGTTATGCAGATTTGAAGATTAAAAAATAAAAACTTAAAAAAATTATATAAATAACACTTCGAAAACATTAAACATTAAAAAAATATGATTTGTTTAAATTTAATATAAACAACGTTTATTTAAATCATCAAGTTAAATTTAAAATATATGAAATAAATGTAATTTAAAAATAAGATATTATTTTTTATATAAATATAATTATTTAGTTATGATGTATCTTATCATAATTAAAATAATTTTATTATCTTTTATCGTAACTAATAATTCATATTTTAAAATAACAATTTTCTCTTTCTTAATACAAACTTTAGTTTAATTTTCAACAATATCATAAATAAAATATGTCAAGAGGAGAGAGAAGGGTGAAGGTTCCTATAAATTATCTAGATATATCAATTTTAGGTGTTGGTACTTTGAATTACCTTTTATTTTTGTTTTATTTTTTTAAGTGATATTTTTAAAATATTCATATTTAAATTATTGGTACCAATTTTAATTAATTTTAACAATAAAATTAACACTAATATATCCAAATTTATTGTTAAAATTAATTAAAAATATATCAATAACTTAAATAAAAATACTCTAAAAATATTAATAAAAAATAAAAAACAAAAAAATATATTTAAAAGTACCAATCCTATAATTTTATAAATTTCTAAATTTAAATATTAATTTTTTCTTAGATAATTTCATATTAAATTTACCTTTCATCTCATTATTGTTAAAGATTTATATATTAATCGTATTTTAATAACTTGATAAAAAATAATAATATTTTAATATAAAAATCATTAAAATAATATAATTTATCCTTAATTAGTTCTCTTTTAATTAAAAAAATGAATTAAATAATACTGTTCTTAATATAAAAAATTAAACAACATAATCTAAATTTTTTTTATATCACTTCACACAAAATAATATAAGTTGATTAACTTGTGACCATCGAAGAATAAAAGAAAATATGAATAGAAATGGCAAAACTGTATAATATAAGTTATATAAAATAATTTTAATTTTAATGGATACATAGTGTAGTATATTATGGGATATGTTAAATGAGTTGTTTTATATCATTTTATGTTTCATTAATATTTTAATAAATTTATGGATTAAATTTATCATATTGTATTTAAATCTCATTCTTTCACATTTTATTCTATTTAAAATTGTTTACAGTGGTCTTATAATTATTTATTTATTTTTCTTATTTTTAGTTTTATTTATTATTTAAATTCATTTGTTCTCAAATGCACTATTTTATTTTAATGATATTCAATTATCATTCAAATTTTAAAGTGAGATAAATTATATTATAAATTAGTGAAATTTTACATTTCAATTGACTCCTCTTGTATCTTCATATCATTGCATACTTTTTTATTTTAGGACAATTAAAATATTCTTATTGAGCTAAAGATGTTCTAGAGAAAATGGAATTTGTGAGTGGTGTAGGACAAAAAAAGATGATGGGCGACACAAACGCGGTTAATATTACATACGAACAGGTTTTTGAACTTTTAGTGACATTGATTTTTTAGAAAAAGATTAAAAGTTCATTATCTTAGTACACGTTGGAGAATAAGAGTAGTGTTTAATAAATTATTCCTATTATATATTACTTAAATATTTAATTATTTTTATTTTTAATTTTCTTTAAAAGATATATAGTTTTTACATTGTGATTTATATTTTTAAATATATACATTTTTATGTTTTAAAAAATACGTATAGTTAAAAATGAAATTTTATTTATGAATTGATATTAAGATATGTAATTAAATCTTAATAGTTTTAATTAAATAAAATAATATAATATTTTTAAAACTTGTTTAATGCAAAAATATATTATTTATATTAAAATAAAATTTAGTACATTATTTTACTTAACATAAATATCATTTAAATTAAATTATTATTATTATTATAATTTATTTTTTTCAATTTTTTCTATAATAAGTAATTCTATCGGGAAAATAGCATGTACAAGGCAATTATCATTGAATTTAATTAAGATTAATGTCATCACAAAAACAATAAACAAATACGTTCGAATATATTTTTAATAATATTTTGTTTTTTTAATAATAGTAACAGTTAACAAATTAGCTTTCATGGATAATTTTTTTTTTTGAAAAAAGAGATTTAAATTTTATTTTTTATTAAATAAATAAAATATTATACAATATAATTTAAACTTAAATACATAATGATAACGAATTGAAAACAAGTACGAACTATACAATAAAACAGTAAAAACTTGACAACAGCTGAACAAGTACTTAAACAGATTTTTAAATATAAAAAAATAATAGGATTAACAAATAATTAAATTAAAAGACTTGATATGATTTATCGGATTAATATTATATTGAATTATTATTTTTATAATAAAATCAGATTCTAACTAAAAAATATAAAATCTATTCGAAATTCAAATTAAAATTAATAGATTTTATAATACATGACATACCAAATCATAAATAAATAAATATTTATTTTATAATTTTTTATACGTAAATATTATATATATCATAATTATATTATATTATCATTTTAATTTAAAAATAAAAATAAAAATTTAATTATTATATAGACATATTTCTTATTTTTTTAATTTTTTTTAATTGTGATTATAAATAATAAATTTTAAAATTGAACTTTATATTTTATATATGATAATAATTTAAAATAAAATTTAATATAAATTTAAACTTATTCTATGAATTTTTTTATATATGTTGACTTAGATTTATTCAAATTGATTATATTAGAAAAGTTAAATTAAATTTAAATTAATTAAAAAATAATTTTGATACGTTGCTAACCCATAATTGAAGTTCATACAAATTGACAATTTGCGGAAGCTTAGTGGCATTAACTTGTAATATCAGTGTTTAAATACAAATAAAAATATAAATAAAGACGTGTGTTGCTAGCAACAGTGCAATAAACTGGAGGATATTCTCTTTGTTGATAACTCAGTAGGCTAATTATTTGATAACTAAGTAGGCTAATTTATATTCCATTTTTAAGAGTAGACAAAACATATAATCGATGCTGCACACTACATATTAAATAGATTTTTTTACTTTTAAATTTTAAAAATTATTATAAAAAAATAACCTTAAATTTTAATTTATCAATTATATATAATTAAATTTTATATTCTTATAAAATTAAATATTATAAAATGTTACAAAAAATATTATTGATACTAATAAATTAGTGATAAGTTATACGTACATTAATTATGTTTTTGTTACATTTATAAAATTTAATGGTATAAAATAATAATAAAAATTGATGATATTTTTGTAACATTTATAAAATTTAATAATATAAAAATAAAAAATCAAAATATGATGATACTTTTATAACAATTCTAAAATTCGATACTACAAAAATATATTTACACGAATATTATTGATTTATAAAATATAAAAGTTAAATAGATTTTAAGACGCTACTTGTACTCTTCTTTCTTCTTTCTATATGTGACTTTTAAATTTTAATGTTGGATGGATTATACTTTCGTTATTATATTAATATTGAAAATTATTAATACAACTTAAAACCATCTATCTATTTCATAAACAATATGATAAAAACCAAATCAACATTTATATATATATTACAAGGATATATTAAAATGATTATAGAATCTCAATGAATGGCCATGTACTTGAAAGCTATTATGCTTCTTTAATTGTTGATATTGTCATATACTTTCACATTGTTTTACTTTTTCGTTAATGGTTGTTGTAAATCTTAAGCGCGTTTTGTAATAGGGATTAGCTATTATTCTAAATCAACGCGTACACTAAGTCATTTTCAAGCTTTAATTATAATAATTCTACTTTTTTTTTTGGTCAAGACTTAACTGTACTTATTCAGTCAAACAAAATAATAATTAAAAAAAAACCTTTGAGCTACAAAAACAAAAACGGCAAAATATAGATAGCATTTAAAAAATAATTCAATTTTTTTATCACTAAAAAAAAAAAACAAAATGAAGAGAATATAGATATGAGTAATGCTATTACTTCTTAGTATGTATAACAAAATAAACAGTTTATAAGAAACGATTTTGCATTAACTATTTACCGTTTTCTTATAAAATGTCTTGTATGTTTAATACCTTTTAATTGTGATTGTGGAGGTAAAATAATAAGTATGGCTGTTTATTTCAATTTAATTATAATTTTTCATTAATAAATTTCAACAAATTTAATATTAATAAATTATTTATGATATTATAATCGTATATTTTTAATCTAATTTTAAATTCAAGAAAAATAAACAGTTTATAAGAAATGATTTTGCATTAACTATATATATATAAACATAACGTATAAAAAGGGACAGATAATAGAAAGGGAAGTATTAGAGGAAAAGAAAAAGAAATATTTTTTTTGAATTTGCTATTTAGAATTAGATTCTTTAAATAGAATTTAAACATTTTAAAGTTTGTGTGTTTAAATTATTGTATAAATTTATTATTATTTGATCGTTATATTTTGAGATATAAATTTATATAGTTTTTTATCATTCACGATGAATGAAAAGATTATTTTAAGGATATTGTATGATATACATAGTTTGATTTTTTTTCTTTATTCTATCAAAATTTTATGTTATTTAAATTTTATATATATATATATGTATTTTTAATTTAAATAATAAAATTTTATTCTTTACTTGTCCATGTATGATTTCATCTTAAGATAATTTGTGAATTTTTTTTTTCTTGATATTCTTACCAAACTAGAGTTTTTTTTTTTTTTACTTTTGCTATTTTATTTTAGAGTATTGTTACTGGTTCTTTCATTTACATGCTTAATTAGTATTGATTTATTTTCTTTTATTAGTTTTAGTATTTTTTCCTTTTTAAGTACATCGGATCCTAATTTATTTTGATTGTTATTGCTTATTAGATCATTTGCTTTTCTTTTAAAGTTAGTTTTGGTTAATGTACTTTATTTCTTATTTGCTTATTTATTTGTCTAATTATTTCTTTACTAGGTAGTTTTGGTTTCCAAGGGGAACTCTATCTCTAAAATTGGTGGATTTTTGTTTAGTTTATATATATATAGTTAGTATGTCATCTACTTTTATATCTCTTTTATGTTCTAATCAATTTCTCCGATAGTTTGCTTGTATTAAATTTAAAGCACTTTTTATTTTATCTAATTAATTTAGAATTGTAGTTTAAATCCTTTACCCCATATTTGGTTAGAGTGAATAAAAAGTAATCAGAATTGATTCATTTTATTTTGTGTGTTTGGTTTGACAGAATAAACGTATGAAATGAAATCGATTACTAAAAGAGAAAGAATCACAATTTCTTCTTCCCCTTGATAATCATAATTCTATTCCCATCTAAACTTTTTTTTTTCAATTTTACCCTCATCTAAAATATAACCTTAAACTCAAATCCTAAATTCTCAAACCCAAAATTCCAAAACCCAAAACCCAAAACCCTAAACCCAAAAATTCAAAACCCTAAACCCTAAATCCAAATCCTAAAACCCCAAATCCCTAAACCCTAAACCTTAAACCCTAAAACCCTAAACCTTAAAACATAAATCCCAAAACCCAAAACCCTAAAACATAAATCCCAAAACCCTAAACCATAAATCCCAAATTTCAAATCCTAAAATCCTAAACCCCAAATCCAAAATTCTAAAACCCTAAACCCTTTTTAGAAAAATAATAATTTTAACCCTAAACCTTAACCTATAAATATAACTCCAAATCCTAAATCCCTAAACCCTAAATCCCACATCCCAAACCTCAAAACCCTATTTAGAAAAATAATAATTTTAATAATATATATTTTTTAATTAAGTAATAATTATTTAGAAAAATAATGATTTCAATAATGTATTTTGACTTATGAAAAAATAGTAATTAAATGACATTATTTGAACTTTACTGAATATAGAAGTATTAAGGTAATTTATAGCTTTTTTCATTCCATTCGAGTGGCAAACCAAACACTGTAATCCTGATTCTGAGCTTAATTCCAGTGGTCAAACCAAACAACATTGTTTCCTTTCCATTCCATTTCGATTCTAATTTCGATTCTATTTCACGAACCAAACGCTACCTTAGTGGTTGATTTGTTGTTTATTCATTTTTTTCTTTCTTCTTTTTCTAAACTTGGTTCTTGGTTATCATTTTTATTTATTAAAAAAATTGTCTATTTTGATTGTTCTTTTACTTTATTCTTTACTGTTTTCTTTTGTGTTTGTATGCAAACTGTTTTTTATAAACTATAACTTTATTTAAGATTTTTGAGACATAGTTATTAGTCGTATATTTTTCAGAATAGAAAAACAAAATGACATCTGAAAATGATCACTCTTATGTTCACATATGAACACCCAATTGTAAATGTTACTAACCCTAATATTAGTGATTTTAATGTGAACCAAATAATAAAATTTTCTCTAGCTCATATGATTATCTCAATATTATCGGTTTTTGCTCTTATGAATATGTTGTGGCAAAGAAACTAAAGAAGTTTAATGGCTTGAACTTCAAGAGATGTAGAAGTAAGATGATGTTCTATCTCACCACTTTGAATCGATAAGGTTCTTAATTGAATAAGCTCCCAATCAACTTAAGGGTGAACAAGAATTTCAATTTGCTAATATTATTGAAGCATGTAAGCATTCTGATTACCTATGCCGAAATTATGTTATGAATAAACTAACTGATTATTTGTACAATGAGTACAATAAGGAAAAGATGACTACAAACTTGTGAGAATCATTGGATTGGAAGTATGAAATTAAAAATACCAATGCCAAGAAGTTTTTTATTGGTCACTTTCTTGATTATAAGATGATGGACTCTAAACCTGTATGTAGTAAAGTACATGAATTCTAAGATATCTTAACAAATGTGTATGATTAAGGGATGGTACTTAATGAAACCTTCTAAGTTGTAACTATTATTAAAAAGTTGTCATCTTTATGGATAGGGTTCAAGGTCTACTTTAGGCACGAGAAAAAGAAGTGTCTTTAAAAGACTTGCTGATAAGATTTAAAATGGAGGAAGACAAAAAGACTTCTTCTAAAAGAAGGGATAACTTATCAATACCAAAAGCTAATGTGATAGAGCATGGTCAAAGTTCCAAGCACAATAAGAACAAGGGTAAGAGCAAGCTGGGTAAAGATTCTAAATTAGGACCTAAAGAAACAACTTTTAAGAAGTCAAGCTTAAGAGGATTTTCTTTAATTGTCAAAAGTTATGGCATAAAACCTAGACTACAAGTTTCTAAAAAGAAACAGGAATTGTGAGGTAAACATAGTTGATCACATCATTCATGATATCTTTGATTTTGACTTATATGACGTCGTTTCAAAGGTGAATTTGGTGAGATCAAACCCAAAAGAGTGGTGGATTGATACTAGTGCAACAAGGCACGTATGCTCAGATATGGAGTTATTTACTACTTTTGAACTAGTGAAAGATGGAGAGAAGCTCTTCGTGGGAAATTCTACCATATCAGTCATTTAAGGACAAGGCTAGGTCAAATTGAAGATGACATCTGGAAAGGAGCTTACATTAAAAAATGTACTCTATGTGACATTCGTAAGAATTTTTTTCCTAGCTCATTGCTAAAGAGGCATGACTATTAGATAGTGTTTGAATCTGATAAGGTTGTTTTAACCAAAAATAAGACATTTTTGGGAAAAAAAGTATGTATTTATGTGCTATTTAAGCTCAATGTAATGACTGTAAAAGTTACAATTATTTATAAGATTAATTATTCTACTTATTTGCTTGATTCTTTCAACTTGTGGCATGTTAGACTAGGTTATGTTAATTACGATACATTGCATAGACTAATTAATATGAAACACATACCTGTATTTCAAATAGATTCAAAGCATAAGCATGATACTTGTGTTGAGCCAAAAATGACTAGGTCATCGTTTCATTCGATTGAAAGGAACACTGGAACCTTTGATTTAATTCATAGTGATCTATATGATTTGAATTTTTTTCAAACAAGGAGTGAAAATAAGTATTTTATATTTTTGTTGATGATAGCACGGAATATTGCTATATTTATTTGCTTAAAAGCACAAATAAATCTATAAAGAAGTTTATTCTTTATAAAACAAAAGTTAAGAATCAACTCAACAAAAAGATCAAGATATTTCATAGTGATCTTGGTGGTGAATATGAAGCATAATTTGATGAATTTTGTGCACAACACGGAGTTATCTATGAAATCACAACGCCTTATTCACCTCAGCAAAATGGAGGTGTTGAATGTAAAAATGGTAACTTGAAAGAAATGATGAATGCAATGCTATTAAGTTCTGGGTTGTCACAGAACTTGTGAGAGAAGCTATATTTTTAGCTAACTACCTTTTAAATAAGGTACACGAGAAAAAGACACATAAGATACCATATGAATAATTTAAAAGAAAGGTATATTTCTATAAATATTTACAAACGTATGAGTGTCTTGCTAAAATAGTTGTAAATATACTTAAGAAAGTGAAGATAGGTCTAAAAACGATAGATTGCATCTTCATTGGATATGCATATAATAGTAGCACTTATCATTTTCTTATACAGGAGTCAAAGACTCGAGACATACCCAAGAACACAATAATGAAATCAAGGAATGGTAATTACTATCGTTGCTCTTGAAATCTTGAAATACATCAAATGGATGTAAAGACATCCTTTCTAAATGGAGAGTTAGTTGGAAAAAATCTCCATAGACCAACCCAAGGGTTTTTTCGACCTAGGCAAAGAAACAAAGGTCTGTAAATTGGTGAAGTCTTTTATATGGCTTGAAAAAAGCACCAAAATAGTAGTATGAAAAGTTTGATAATGTTATGAAGAAAAATGATTTTAAAATCAACGAATGTGACAAATGTTTATATGTCAAGAATAAAGAAGATGGTTATATTATCTTGTGTCTTAACATTGATGACATGCTAATTGTAGGTAGTAATGATCAAATGATCAAATCTACTAAGACTATGCTGAATTCAAGGTTTGATATGAAAGATATGAGGCCTGGTAATGTAATTATGGGAATTAAGATATCAAAGATATTAAGCGGTATCATTCTAAGTCAATGTCATTATGTTGACAAAATACTTGAGAAATTCAATAATGGTGATTTTTGAATTGTGAGAACACTAGTACATATATATATACACCTATCTAAGAATAAAAGTGAGAGTGTATCTTAATTAAAATATTCTAGAGTGATAGAAAGTCTTACGTACTTGATAAGTTGTAAAAGACTAGACATAAGTTACTCTATAAGTAAACTAATAAGATATACCAATAATATAGGATCAACTCATTGGAAAGGTAGTACAATGCTACTTAAATACTTAAGATATACACGTAGTTATGGACTACACTACACAAGATATCCAGTTGTATTAGAAGGATACAGTGATACAAATTGGATATATGACATGAAATATTGAAAGTTTACTAGTGGATATGTATTCATACAGGGTGGTATAGTTATTTCATGGACGTCTTCTAAACATACATACATTATAAGATTCACGATAGAATCTGAGTTCATCATTATGGATAAATGTGGACAAGAAGTTGAATGGCTATGCAATTTTTTAGAGGATATTTCTACGTAGGTGAAGCCTATACCTGTAATATGCATCCATTGTGATAGCCAATTTAGCAGGGCATAGAGCAATATGTATTATGATAAGTCTCGATATATACATCGTAAACATGATATCATTAGACAACTACTCTCAACTGGGGTTATTTCTATTAACTATATAAAGTCAAACGATAATATAGAAGATCCCTTAACCAAAGGGTTAAATTGAGAGTTAGTTGATAGGGCATTAAGAGGAATAGGACTAAATCCCATGAATGAATAAGGATTTGCAAAAGAAACTTAACCTATTTGACTAGATATCACAAGATCTAGGTTCAAAGGGACAACCTAATTGCAAAAACTTAGTGAGATCATTATGATGGCTTACCCTTAAGTCAATTCCCATGATGAAAACATTGACACATGTAAAGTTAAGGTTTTTAATGATTCTTACAAAGATAATATGGAACGGAGTATACAGGTTACTCTTTGCGGATTATTTTTATAGATGAGATATCACCTATGTGAGGGAGGAGTGAGGTCACTTCGAAATAAAATTGTATATGACTCAATTTTTTAGAGACTTTTATAAAACCATGTGTATGTTCATGGCTAGCTAAAATGAAAATAACAGTGAGAACTGAATTATGTTAGAAAAGACTCCTATGTGAAATATGTTCTCGCTTACATAAATGATCGAATAATTAAAGGATATTGCATATGTCAGTCAACTAGTTAAGATAAATATACTTTCATAAGGGAAGGTTCAAAGGATAATACTTACTTATCCTATACAGATTTTGAATCGTTGAGCTCTATTTTTGTGTCAAAATTGAGTTAGATCTTTATTTTAAATTCTTTGTCAATTTTTTTTTACATTCATGTAAGAGATTGTTGAAATTTATGAACATAAAATTATAATTAAATTGAGAGAAATGGTCACACTTATTATTTTACCTCCACAGTCACAATTATTAATTGAGAAATGGGAAATAAGCAATTTGTGAGCAACAATTTTGCATTAACTATTTATCATTTTCTTATAAAATGTTTGGTATGTTTAATGATTTATATATATCTAAAAATATAATAGAGAAGATATGACATATAATAGAAAGAGAAGTAGGAGAAAGAAAAAAAAAGTAATTTTTGTATTTTTTATTTAAAATTAGGTTTCTCTAATAAAGTTTAGATACTTGAAAGTTTATGAGATAATAAATTATGGTATAAGTTTATTATTATTTGATTGTTGTATATTAGAAGATAAGTTTTCGTAGTTCTTTAACATCCATGGAGAGTACAAAAATAATCTTAAAAACATTATGTGATATATAAGTTTCTATTTTTTTCTTCACTCCATTTAAATTTTATGTTATTTAAATTTTACATTTATAATTTATATATATATATATATTTATATTTCTATATTTTTAATTTTAATAAAATAATTTTATTCTTAATTTATTTATCTATGTATTATTTTCTAGGAATTTGAAGTTAAATTAATAATATCTAGTGCTTACATAACTAATTATATAATTACTTCCTTAACTATAATATGATAAATATTTTAATACATATTGAAAAAAACAGAAATAAAAGTACAAAATGGAAGGACTATGAATTTTTTTTCCTTTTCTTTTTACTAATGGGAATTATTGGTGTACATCAAAGATTTCGTTATATATTTTATTTTTATAATTAATTATACTTTAATTTTATTATTATTATATAAAATTATAATTAATAAAAATATATTATAATAATAATAAATTTAATTGCATAATACGTGACCTTTTTAAAATCATCTTATTACATGCCAAAAATTAAACTACTTTATATAAGATTTGTTTGTAATCTAAGAAATAACTCAATCCAAATACCATGTGACGCAGTATAACTATTAATTAAGTGAATTCTGGAGACAAACACAACAAATAAGCATTCTTTTTTCTTTTTTTTTAACAAATAAACAGTTGGGCAAACATAAATAATATTTTTAAATCAGTTATAGAAACTCATTGCTTCTACTTAGGCGAAAATCGTTTTTTAATTAAAGATGATATAGTTTAATGCATGAATTGCAGTAAGATATTGACCCACAAAAGTCAAATATGAGCGCTTCATTATAAATGTAACAAAAAATTTATTAATAATTATTTTATACAATAATAATAATAATAATAAAATTAAAATATAATTTATTATTAAAATAATATAATTAATTTATATATTTTTATTATAAATGTAACATTTTCAAAAGACACGGTTTCTTATAGTTTTGTCTTAGCCAATTAATTAACATTTAGAAGTTGGGAGATAGGGAGTACTTCATTCTCTTTCCCTTTTAAAAGAAGTTATAATTTATAAATTACCTTAAATATAAGAAAAATGTTGCTGCTAATTTCTCATAATTTAAGTATTAAATAACAGTATATTAATCAAAATTGAAAAGCTAGATGAAAATAATAGCGATCATGTAAAATCTAAGGCTGAATTACGTAAAAAGATAAATTAATATTTGAATAGCTACTAATTTTCAAGAGTATAAAAATTAATGGCACCAAAATTTAAAATTTTGGACTAAATATTTGAAATTAAATTATAAGAAAAAAAGTAAAGAAACTAAGATGTTAAAATTTAAAAATAAAATAAATAAACCATAATAAAAGAAGAAGAGAATAAAGTGTAAAATAAGAAAATTTAATATTCATTTATATATTTTAACTTTAATTAATTTCATAACATAGTGACAAAAATGTAAGCAAGCACCTTTTTTTATAACAAAATTAAAGTTTTATTCAATATACAATGTAATAGATACTAAATCAACACATTCAACTTCCTATTAAGTAATGTAACTTAATATTATTAGTAAATATAATTAAACTTATTCAATAAAAAATTGACACGTTAATTATGACAGTAATAAAGTTTTGATATATAAAAATACTCCAAGAATTTTAGCCTCATGTCCACCAAAATTAAGGATAATTTTGTAATTTTTTTTAATTTTATCCCATAAAATTTAACAAGGAGATTGATTTTGAGACAAATAAAGGCTCAAATTAAAAAGATATACTTTAAGTTAAAATGTTTAAAGAAATAAGAAATTTATTAAAGTCCAACCATTTGGGCCACGTTTTCAAGTTAGGCCCATAAAATAGTTTATTTATAGACTCTATACATTTTTTTTTAAAATTAAACCATAATAGGGCAAAATCAATCATTCTATTCTAAAAGAAAGTAAAAAATGTAGATATGAAACAATCTTATGATATACTAATCATATAAATGCAATTAATATTAGTCCTTTCAAGAACATGTAATACACTTTAACACGTAGATTACAAATATATTAGTAATGCAGTTATAGAAAATATTTTAGATATTAATGAGTTATACGTTGCTTGAAGTTTCACTATTTACTTTTCTGTGTACTACGTTCTTCACAATACATTATTTAATATAAATATGAAAATGAAACTCATGTGTAATGTGTTTCACATACAATTTTGTTCACAAACGGTGACTTGCAATTCATATTCAACAAATTAAAACAATTCTACGAATTTGCTTTACCACGAATAGTAACGGTTGAGAAAGCTGCATGCCAACTGAACAAGTTCTTATGCATTAATGTGAATTTTACATCTCTTTAAATAAATAATAAATCAAATATATATATATAAATTAAAGATATATATATAAGCTTCATTTCCCCTTTATTTTTCTCTTCCTTATTATTTTTTGAAATAAAAAATTACTAATACACGCTCTCACAATCTTGTTATTAATTAATTGGCTACAACTTAGATGTTATGGTGTTGTCCATAAAGACGATAAGGGTAAATTAGGGGTAAATTGGTGACAATCATGTTGCTACATATATACTTGCATATGTATGATGCGTTTAAGTTTAGGAGTTGGTTTGGAAAGAAAAAAACATATATATAATAAAATTATTTAAAATTTAGTGAAATATAATCATGTTGTTATTACAAAATGGTTATTTTAGTGAAATATATAATAAAATATAATATTATTTAAAATTTATGATTAAAATATTATTATTTAAATAAAAGCAAAAATGTGAATAAAATTAAAAAAATGAATAAGATAGAGAGAATGACAAACTACAATGATTATTTTTGATAATGATTAAAATCATGTGTAAAAAATATAATAAATTTAATTAAAAAAAAAGTTTAAAAAGTAATTTTATCATTCTTTAATCATTTTCTTCGAAGTAATATGATAAAAACTATTATTATTAAATTATAAGATTAAACGATTCAAAATACTTAACTGAAAAAACTATGACGGCTCTTCGTCTAAAAAAATAAAAAATTTAAATTTGTTAAATAATTAGTAATAAATTATATATTTAATTGTATTTTTATCTTGTTATGATCTATATGAAAAAAAAATCATTGTATTTTCTTATAAAGGGAGAAAACAACGTATCCTTATTTACATATTCAACAATAAGATTAAATTATTTATTTATACGGAGGTAGAATATATTTCTTCTATTTGAATAAGATATGTCATTTTAATTAAATATTAAAAAAAAATCAATCTCGTTTACATATTTATGAATCTAGCTTTTGATGTTGATATAAATACAAGTTTTAACAAATTAATCAAATTAGTTGAGACATATATGACATGAAAAGAAAGGTGGTCAAGCTAACTTGATTGTCTTTGACATCACTCTAAAATGTTCCAACGCATTGTAGCCAGAGAAGGTGACCGTGTCCTTATTAAAGTGGTTAATCATGTCCAAAACAACATCTCAATCCATTGGTAATATTTAAAAATTTAAGCTTTACAATGAAATTAAAATAATTTTTAATCCTAAATTAATTTTCAGAAATTAACTTCTTATTTTCCCATAACAAGGCATGGAATTAGACACCTTCAAACAGGTTGTGCAGATGGTCTAGCATATGGTCCAGCATATGTGACTGAATGCCCTATACAAAATGGGCAAAGAAGTTACTCTCACATTAGGTAAACAAGCAATCAAAAGCTCAATATGTTTTACCAATTTTTTTCGATAATGTATTGGTATATGCTTCTTGTCAGTACTGAAAAACGGAGATTCGAACCACGTAATTGTACATGTGGTTGAATATGTAAATATGTAATTGTTATTAAAAAAAGAATATGTTTTAACTATTTTTATAATTTAACTAGTTTATTAAGTAATTAATTAACATTAATATATATTTTGAGAGAGAGAGAGAGGTAAGTGGTGGAATGTTGATACTTAACCAGTTATAAACCAAGCAATACAAACTGATAGAGACTAAAATGTTTCTGATGCTTATACCATTAATGGGCTTCCACGTCCATTATATAATTGTTTGCTAAAGGTATTCAATGGTGTAACAAAGTCACTTCCTTTGACTTAATACTATAAATTAGTTTTTCTAATTGCATTTCTCAAAAAAAAAAAAAAAAAAGTTCTGACATAATTTTGCGTAGTTTTTCAAAATGAAAATTAAAAATAAATAAATAAAGAAATAAAAATTAATCATTTTTCTTTAATAGACAAAACTATATAAAAAAAACTATTGGACTCAAATATTACATTTTAAAAAACTACTATACCTTTATCATCGTTCATCTATGCATTTTCTTAAAAAAGAAATAAAAAACCTAAGTCATGCATTTTTTTAAACTGAATCAGATATGTTCCAAAATTGTGATTTTTTGCTCAAACTAAAAAACCCATAATTTCTTTTAATAATTATACTACTTACTTATCCATAATTAAGTTTAGAATCACAAACTTTTTGCACATCCAAGTGAGGCACAAGTTCATCTGCCATAATCTTATATTTTAAGATACTTATTACTAATTTTTTTATTTATTTACCCGTAGATATATTCATGTAACTAGGATTTAAATAAGGGTTGGAAACGCTAACTCATGTAATTTTTTCGCAAACTCTATACCAATTCGATTAAGTAGGTCTCACAAATATAAATTAAGAAAATAACATAACGAAAGTACAAGTTAACATGCTCAATTTAACACACAATAAAAATATCAGCAATAAAAAAGAATAAATTGCGGTAAACATATTAGTAGCAGTGTGGCTCACAGGCATCTATTCAAGCTAACAGCTTTCACAAACATCAAACACCATACAACATGTGAATTAGTCAAACATATTAGAAAAGTCATACATGATTTTCAATTACTTAAAAACCTCATATATAGAGACATATTCAATAAATAATGATTGTACTCTCACATCATGCAATCAAACATACCTAGTAAACCATAGTAAATAGTTTGATATCTGGTACATTTCTGATATAAAGAGATACAAACTTCTTAGAGACTCACACTAGACTCGCATGCAGATAAAAAAGTATATTATACTAACACACAATCTGATCATGTATGCATATAAAGAATGAGTTCAAGATTCGATACATAATTAGGTTGAGGAGATATTAACTTTTTAAGGACTCAACCAAAGCAAACAAACAACAGATAGATAAACTTCTAACAAATAATCACAATTGGAATAAAAATAATCATAGATTAACAGTATAAACTAACACATAATTTGATCATAAATAACTACAAAGAATGAGTCCAAGATCTGATACATAATTAAGTTGATGAGATATTGACTCTTTAAGGACTCAATCACAACAATCAAATAAAAGAAAGATAAACTCCTAACAAATAATCACAATTGCAATAAATATAATCATAGACTGATAGTATAGACTAACACATAATCTAATCATATATAACTACAAAAAATGAGTCCAAGATTCGATACACAATTAGGTTGAGACGGTATTGACTCTTTAAGAATTCAACCCAAACAGGCAAACAATAGAGAGATAAATTCTTGGCAAATAATCACAATTATAATAAAAATAATCATAAACTAACAATATAAACTAACACACAATCTGATCATATATGACTACAAAGAATGAGTACAAAACTTGATACAAATTAGGTTGATGATATATTGACTCTTTAAGAACTCAACTCAAATAACATAGAGATAAACTATTGACAAGTAATCACAATTGCAATAAAAATAATCATAAATGGACTATAAAGCAAAAGTAATATTCAACAGTTAAAAAAAATTATAATTTACAATAAAGAAAAAATATGAACATTATACCAAAACATATTATAAAATATAAATAATTTAAATTAAATTATAATTATTAATATAACTCAAACATATTTTATAAATTTATCTAATTTTATATTAGTCTACAAAGTAAGTCCCAAAACTTATTAGTGAAGTTTAAAGTTATTTTTTTTATTTACTTCTTAGCAAAATTATTAGAATGTATACGAGTATAAAATATTCATTATTTTTTAGTATAATTTTGATATAGGATTCTAACACAATAAGATTTAAAACTACTTCAAT
The DNA here is from genome assembly GCA_037013495.1 of Hippophae tibetana. Lineage (NCBI taxonomy): Eukaryota > Viridiplantae > Streptophyta > Magnoliopsida > Rosales > Elaeagnaceae > Hippophae > Hippophae tibetana. Next base: position 2,137,917 of record CM072810.1, read on the forward strand.
AGATTTGAGGTTTACGCTATTTTATAAATAAAATTTAGACGGTGTATAATTAAAAAAAATTGAAAAATTATGTACGAATATATTATATTTAAATATGTTATGAAAGATAAGTCTAATAAATAACCTTTTTTGTTAATTTATTTAAGTATATGTCTCTTGTACAGTTGCACTAAAAGTTTTTTAAAAATAAAAATTTTAAACACTTCTACGATTATCTTTTTCTTTTTCTCCTTTTATTTTTAGTTAAAAATAAATTATATCTTTTCTTAATTTCTATAAATTTTACATGATTTAATAATAAATTTTATTTATAATAATAAATAAAAATAAACAAAACAATAATAATCTTTTAAAAAGGCTAAACTACCACGTGTTGTTTTATGAAGATAGCGACTATGGAAACAAGTAGCACAATGAGTACAACTAGGTTCCCTCTCCGCAATATTAAGAGAAATTATTTTAGAATAATAAAATTTAAAATTAAAATAACTTTTTTAAAAATATTAAATAAGATATAAAAAAATATAATTAATGGGAGTATATTTTAATAATTATGAATAGTAATTTTAATATTCGATGAGTCAATATGATTCTGTTTCTGTTCCCACCTCCTTAATTTGTTTTTGGTCTGTGTCATGTACCCATAACATTATCTCATAAATTAGAATTAATTATATTTTATGTCTATAATTTATATTATTATAATTATACTTACATTATATAAATATTAATAAAAATATATCAATTATATATATATTTAAAGTTATAATTATACTCATAATATATAAGTAATAATAAAAATATATCTATACAAGCATTAGCAACAAAATAATTTTTTTAATATTTTTATAAATTGTTCCATACTAATGAACTCCTTAATTATAATCTCTACATAACACATAAAAGATAGTAATTTAATTTAAGTAATGATATTTTTATAACATATTTTTGTTATTATTATGATAAAAATATATGAAATATATTCTTAATATTATTTATATTTTTTTTATTAAATAAAATATTATTAAGAAAATAATAATTTACATGTTAATACTATCATTACTCTTTATTTATTTTAATTTGATTTTTTTAAAATAATCTTTAGAGTACGGATAAGTGCGTATTCCAATACGTGGTATAAACTCATAAGTCATAACATTAAAGAAGATGCATGCTAGCTCGTGGTTTGATCAAGCTTGCAAAATGTGAACGAGATTAAAAAGTGTGTTTGCATGTAAAGGTTAAAGATGTTCTTAGATTGATTTAGGCACGAATCAGCCACAAGCCAAAGCGTGGATTAAAGCCTAACGATTGTGGTTGTCTCGTGGCCAAAAAGAGGATAATATTTTATAGTCAAGTCACAAGCCAAATTGACTTCTATCAAAAAAAGGAAAAAAAAAGAAGACGTGAACAAAATTATATATAAAAAAGAAACAATATTATATATGATATTGTTACGAATTAGTAATTGTGTAAGCGAAGATCAGGTTCAATTTTGGTTGTACAAATTAATAATAATGGGTAACGACAAAAGTAATAAGTAGTAAGAACATAAATGACACACAATGATTTAAGTGGTTCAACTTTTCAATGTGAAAAATATACTCCACTGACAACGGCACACCGAGAAAAATCCACTAATAATCAAAATAGAGATACAAACACCAATTTTCAGAGAGCTTCACACATTATACCAAAATCGAAAATCAACCCACAAAATATTTTCTCTAATTTATTGGTAATATATATAGCAAGATAAATTAACAAACTTGTTATTAAATCAAATATTACCGTACAAATGAGAGAAACTCCACCAATGGAAATAATAATGGACAACTTATCTTTTAGGGATCGAAGGAAATGATATGGCCGGTCAAGAAGTCAAGAAGAAAAACTGGTGAAGAAGCAAATATATTTCCTCTACTCTGCACATATATTCCCTATGCTCTGTTGTTCTCTGTTTCTTTTCTTTTTCTTTTCAGTTCTTGCGGCTACCCTTTCATACGCAGGAAGGGAATATATATATATATATATATATATAAGCTAGGGTACAAGTTCGGAAATACTAGATGGGCTTATGGGCTTAAGTTTTGGGCCAATAATAAATAACAAATCTCCACCTTGGCTCAAAATAGAAAACAAATTCTTCAAACACGAAATTTCTCGGATTACCAAATAACTATCGTCCAAAGCCCCAAAGGGTGATCATCTTTTGCAAATACCAATCAAGTCCAAACAATGCTTGAACTTGTTAAATGGAACTGGTTTGGTTAACATATCTGCTGGATTCTCTATAGTGACTATCTTATTGACAACAATAACACTCTGAGAGATAATGTCATGAACGAAGTGATATCTGACATCAATGTGTTTGGTTCTTTCATGATACATAGTATTCTTGGTCAAGTGTATAACACTTTGACTATCACAAAATACAACAGAAGTATCCTGATGTAAACCCAAATCACAAACCAAACCTCTAAGCCAAATGACTTCTTTCACTGCTTCTACTGCTGCCATATATTCTGCCTCTGTCGTAGACAAAGCAACTGTAGACTGTAAAGTAACCTTCAAATTAATGACACAATGAGAAAGAGTGAAGACATAACCTGTCAGAGATCTTCTTCTATCCAGATCACCAGCATAATCGGAGTCCACCTAACCAATAACACTGCAACCAGTATTAGAACTCCCATCATATACCAAACCAAAATTAGATGTACCTCTCAAATACCGAAGTATCCATTTCATTGCTTGCCAATGACCCTTACCAGGATTACCCATATATCTACTGATAATACTAACTGCATGTGAAATATCTGGACGAGTACAAACCATAGCGTACATCAAACTGCCAACGACACTAGCATATGGAACCTGAGACATGTATTGCTCTTCTTCTTCTGATTGTGGTGACAAATCCAAAGAAAGCCTGAAATGTGTAGCTAACGGCGTACTCACAGGTTTAGAATCTTTCATGCCAAAGCGTTCAAGAACTCTTTCAATATAACTTTTCTGAGTAAAATAAAGCTTGCCCGCTTATGTATCCCTGTAAATTTCCATGCCCAAAATTTTCTTCGCTGCACCCAAATCTTTCATCTCAAACTCACCATTAACTTGAGACTTTAATTTTTGAATCTCAGACTTATTCTTAGAAGCAATAAGCATGTCATCAACATAAAGCAACAAATAAATGGATGAACCATCATGAAATCTTTTATGATAAACACAACTATCATAATCATTCCTAGAGTAACCATGATCAATCATAAAAGAATCAAACCGCTTATACCACTGCCTAGGAGATTGCTTCAGCCCATATAATGAATTTTTCAATAAACAAACATGATATTCCTTACCTGGAACAACAAACCCCTCTGGTTGATGCATATATATTTGTTCCTCAAGCTCACCATGTAAAAAGGTTGTCTTGACATCAAGTTGTTCTAATTCCATGTCAAGCAATGCAACCATAGCAAGCAACACACAAATAGAGCTATGTTTCACAACATGAGAAAATACTTTATTGAAGTCAATACCTTTCTTCTGGCAATAGCCCTTTGCAACAACACGTGTCTTGAACCTAGCTGCTTCAACCTCAGGTATACCTTCCTTTTTCTTGAAGACTCATTTGTTTCCAACAATCTTCTGGCCCTTAGGCGATTTCACCAATTCCCAAGTATGATTCTTACGAAGTGATTTAATCTCTTCATTCATAACAACCAACCACTGAATAGACTCATCACAAGTAACAACTTCATGATAACTAGAAGGTTCATGTTTTGAAAAACATTAATTTGAATATTATTTAAAACATATATAATATAAAAAAATATAAGTTTTATATGCATATCTCAACTAAAAAATTCCAATCATTAGATTTTTCATTAAACATTATTTTAAGTTAAATTATAATTATTTAAATTTATTTATTATTAAAATTTGCTTATTTCAATCATTTTTAATATTATTAGATGATATTTTATTATTATCAATTTTTATGATTTATTTTATATAATTTTTTATTTCAAATAATTCCCATTTAATTAATAATTAATGTTTTCCAAATATTACGGAGAAATAAACTAATTTCGTCTTTGCCTGCGCCTGCATCATTTGTTGCCTTCCCCGGCCAAAAGCAATTATTTTTTTAATGCTAATGACCCAATACTTGACCAAAAGCAATTATTATTATTTTAGTTCAACAGATAACTACCTTGGTGGGACGAAGGGTATAATATTATTAATATTCTATAATATTTTTTTTTTTATTTTAAGAGAGAATAAATTTAAATTAACTAACTGAATAATTAAATAATTTAAGACAAAAATAATTAAATTAACTAGATTTTTAATTTATCTTTATCATTTTTTTAATCTTGGTCCATTTGTAAATTTTTTAATCGATATTATTTTATAATTTTTGATGATTTAAGTAAGAATATATCTATATTTAATGTTGCCATCACATCCCAACGAGAGAGGAAAGATAATGTCATGTTATATCATATACTCATGTTTTTTTTAAGTTATAAACTCAAAAGGTTTATTTTGTCTTATTTAAAAAAATTCAATTTTTTTTGTTACACATTATTGGTTTAATACATTTAAATTAGTAGGATTATTTTCTATTATAAAATTAGTGTTTTATTGGAATTGACGTAAGTAAGATCTCTAATTTTTATAACGAATTATTATAATTTTTTTATATAAAATAGTAAAATAAATAAATTAAATATTTAAAGTAATCACGTAAAAGATATATCAAAATTATGATTATTTGAAAAAATTATATGATACTTTTCTTAAAATAATTGTAATTGATTAGTTTTAAGTTATTATCTACTTATAATTAATAATAATTTTTTATATATGTTTAAAATTAATATAAAATAATTATGAATATTAACGTAAATGCCTTTAATATCATCCTATTAATTGATGAAATAGATAAGTTAAATGTGTAAGGTACTAAGATGTTAATACAATTGAAATGAAACCAAGCAAAGTCGCGCTAGCCATAATTGACCAATGATGATGTCGATTTCATCCAACGAAATTTACTTAATAATTACATCAAATATGTATATATATATATCACAATTTAATTGATATATATATGGGATACGAACCCCAATTAAAGAATTTTATTTATATATGAATTTTAGTGATGTTATATAGAATTTTCCATCATTATACGTTCCAAATTTTACACCTTTATATAAGTATTACTTTCAAAACAATTAGAAAATATATTTTTTATTGAAATATAAAATAATTCACATCCACGTAATAGTTCTATTGATTAAGTAATATGATATTTATTTCAACAAATTCGAACATCACATATAATCTAATATATCATATAAAATCACTAAAAAGGAAAGTACCAAGAGATAGTACTAATAAATGTTCTTAATAAAAAAAGAGTAGTAATAAATTGGAAAGAACCTAAATGGCTATATATACCTGCTCTCTTATGCTTTGTATACTCTACCACTTCAAAGTTAAGACAATTCTTCAATAGCTCCTACTCTAATTTCTGTCTTCTTCTTTTTCTTTGTTCTGTATTAATTATGTCCAAAAAAATAACTTCTCCAAATTGTTCAAAGAAAAACACTACTTTTCCCCCCAAGAGAGGCCTAATAAAATCTAAAATTTTGGGTAGATTTTATAATACATTAATTTATGTAGCTAAAGGTGTACGTGGAAGATCCATTACAGGAGAAAATCAAGGATGTTCTGCAGAATTACTAAACCAACCTTCTATTATTGCCTACAAATCAGATGGGAATTCTGACAACTAAATATCTTTTGAAGTTCCAACATATGAATGAAACAACCGATCAATGCTTGTTATATATGTATTTATAATAGTTCTTGTATTTTTTGTTATTTTTTATTTTTAAATCAAATGACATTTGAACTTGTTTGAACCAAGTTTTGAGATATATTTCAGTTTCAACCGTCTTTGTTGATGTTGAATATGTGTTTATATATATATATATATATATATATATATATATATATGATCAGCGCATGTATATGTTTATCATATTTAATATAGAAATAATAATCCTCTTTGTACATTTTGTTGGGAGTAATAAGATGTGTTCAAAATATTGCAATTGAATGTAATATATTTTTTAAATGATCTATTTTTTTAATTAAAAAATATTACACACATTTTTAGTAGGATTCAATCATCGATTTCAAAAAAACATTATTAACAAATATCATTTAAATGCAAGATTAAATCATTTCTCATGGCTTGGACATATTTTAAGTAAAAAGAAATGTGTAAAAAATCTTTGATTTAGTCTTTATATAGAGGATTAGCCTCTTGGTTAGACATTTCCTTCCTTCGTTTTTTCCCCCACTGGATCCATACCTGACTGTGTACTCTCTTCCTGGCGTCATAGCTCTTGATGTGTGAGGAATGGATTCAATAATTCTAATTCCGCCTCCCAGAGTTCTATTAGAGGCTAGCTAGCATATAAAGAAATGAATAGATATGGAGATACATAATCAAAAGGCTTAATTTATTGCTTTAAACCTTCGCTTCCACCGGCTTCAAGACGGAGGAACTTGCTCAGATCAAGTAGTTGCTACTAATGGAAGGTGATATATATGCTTCCACAAGTGTTAGATGAGATGAATAGCTTGCCCTTCGAGGCAATGTCAGCAGTAGTGGGAGAAGTTAAGCAATTAGATCCGATGGATGCCTTTCGATTGGAAATGGAGATATAACTCGAATAGAGAGAGATGGCGATAGGCCCAACAAACTTAATTTCATAGAGATTTTGACAAAATTAAAGATGAGTAAGGCTTTAAGGTAGTTTATGTGTTTTTTTATCATGATTTTGCTTGGGTTTTTTTAATTTTTGCAACTCTATTTTTTCCCGGTGGATTTGTTTTTTTATTCTTTTTTGTTGATTTTTAGTAGGTATTGTTTATTTTCATTGCCTTCTTGATTTTCTTTTATTCCATTTCTTTGTTGATTTTGATGGGGTTTGTTTCAAATTTTTATTCCACATTTTGATGGGATTTGGTTCAGAAATCATGCATATTTTCATCTGTTCTTAATTAGAATATTGTCTGTTAAATATTTTTATCCCACATATATTAGTAACAAAACATCAAAGTTTCTTATAAGTTTGGACAACCATTAACTTAATAAGATCTTATTGTGTTGAGTTAGACTTGAGTTTCTAACATTAACTTCCTAGTTTGAACAAATTTAGTATGTTGACAACCTTCCCCTTTCCCTCTTCTGAATACTATATAGGTGTAAAGAAAGAACTTAATATATTCATCTTGACTTTTGGACACCAATGTTACTAAGTGGATTATACTGGTTATGATTTAGTCTTGAACACCATTTGATGAAGTACTAGTTATTCGATCGAGTTAGATAATCCCTGTTTAATTAATATCACATTTTCCATTCTATACCCTTCTCTTTAATTTGACAGTCAAAACACTAAAATCATTTTTGTTTCAAGTAGCTATAATATAAGAAACAAAAACACTTTACTCGTAGAGAATGTTGGTGTTGAACATATATATGGTCAAGAGTGGCATTCAAATCCTCGTACCCATTATGAGACAAAACGTGTAGCTTTCTTCCAATTGGATGACCTTCCATGTAAACCTTCGCATAGAGTATGGTATTTGTCAAATATTGTGTTTCTCTGATAATTATCATGTATATTTCATATTATTTCTGTTCTCGTTTCTATACAAGAGTTTAACTATATGTATACAATGAAAACAAAAATTAAACAATAACCATAATTCTTGCACATCCATGTTTTATGGCTCCACTAATATTATTGTCTGCTCCATGTTTTTCTCCACTAAGCATTGGTGTATGTCACTGTTGCAGCATGCACCACAACACACACCAACACTCCCCTTCAAGTTGGTGCATATATGTCTCTTATGCCCAACTTGTCAAGTGAGTTGTAAAAGTTTCTTGCAGATATAGATTTTGTGAGTATATCAGCCAATTGATCTTATAATTTAACAAATGGAAGCTTAATAATCTTTTCTTCAAGATTCTGTTTGATGAAGTTCCGATCCACTTCAATGTGCTTCGTGCGATCATGTTGAATTAGATTGTGAGAGATGACAATGGCTGCTTTGTTATCACAAAATAAGTTCATTTCAGAGTTAGGAGCAACACCAATCTCAGTTAGAAGTTTTTTCAACCAAAGGAGCTCACATATTCCCTTGACCATTCCTCGAAATTCAACTTCAGCACTAGATAAGGCAACTACCTTTTGCTTCTTGCTCCTCCATGTAACAAGATTGTCCCCCACAAAAGTAAAGTACCCAACAGTAGATTCCCTATCCTTCATATTCCCTGCCCAGTTTGAATCTGTATATCCAAGGACTTCCAATTGACCATTCTTTGAAAACATAAGTCCTTTCCCAGGGGAGGATTTTAAATAACGAAGTATTCGCATGACCGCATCCATATGGTCTTCACTTGGACAGTGCATGAACTGATTCACGACACTCACAACATAAACAATATCAGGTCGAGTATGAGATAAATATATGAGTTTACCTACTAACCGTTGATATCTCTATTTATCTGCTGGTACTTGGTCCACATATTCTCCGAGTTTATGATTTTGAACCATTGGAATATCAATAGGTTTACAATCTAGTAGTCCTACCTCTGCCAGTAGGTCTAGAGTATATTTCTTTTGGGAAAGACATATGCCTTGTTTTGATCTTGTTACCTCAATACCTAAGAAGTATTTGAGCCCTTCCAAATTCTTCATTTCAAACTCATTTGACAGTTGTTCTTGAAGCTTAGAGATTTCTTCTTTATCATCCCCTGTAATGATCATTTCGTCTACATGGACTATAAGGGGTGTTATCTTCCCTAATCGATGTTTTAGGAAAAAAGTATGATCAAAGTTGCTTTGTTGGAACCCATATTTCTTCATTGTTGAACTCAACCTACCAAACCATGCTCGAGGTGATTGTTTTAGTCCATACAATGCTCGTTGTAATCTACATGCAGTTTCTTTTCCTGATGTAACAGTATATCTTGGTGGGATATCCATGTAAATCTCTTCTTCAAGATCACCATGAAGGAAGACATTTTTTATGTCAAGTTGGTGCAATGACCAATCTAAATTTTCCGCAAGAGATAACAAGACTCTAACGGTTTTTAGTTTAGCCACAGGTGAGAAGGTTTCTTGATAATCTACCCCGTGTTTCTGTGTATATCCTTTTGCTACAAGCCTCGCCTTGTATCGATCAACTAACCCATCTGCTTTATACTTAATGGAGAAAATCCACTTGCATCCTACCATCTTCCTCCCTTGAGGCAACTCGCTTAACACCCATGTGTTATTCTTCTACAATGCCTCAAATTCCTCTTTTATAGCTTGAGCCCATTTTGGATCAGATAAGGCTTCTTCAATGCTACTTAGAATTTGACACGAGGAGAGTGTTTGTGAAAATGCCCTGATAGGTTCTGATAACCTTTGAGTAGATACATAATTTGCTATTGGATACTTGGATTGTCGTTCTTCTCTTTTTGGGGAGTATCGATTTGGGGGTTTGCCTCGATTGTGTCTGAAAGGTAAAACATAACCAACAGATGTATCTATATCATTAGTTTGTAAATGTGTGATAGGATAGCTTACCTCAGGAGTATTCTCAGTAGGAGGATCACTGGGTAATAGAGAGTGGAGGGGTACATCAACCACTTCATCTTCTGGAGATTCAATTACTACTTCAGCTTCAGTTCGCATAGTTGGATCCTCCCAACTTGATACTAATGGGGGTAGTCGACGCTTCAGTTAGCGAATGTTGTGAGATGGTCTGAGCTCTAGTTAGAACTTCTGTCATTTTTGTCATCAAATCTTCCAATATGAAATTGGTGGTTAAATCTCTCGATTCTGCCATGAAATCTAAAAAACATTTCCTTCCATTTTTCCTTTTTTTTACACTTCGTTCATACACTATATATAGAAAAAATTCGTAACCCTAAAATTTTTTTTACAAATGAGCGCAGCTTCTTCTGCGTGTTCCTAACCCTAAAAAAATTCCAAATTCGCGCAGCTTCTTCTAGGTTCCTCAGCCAACTTCTTCTGCGTTCCTCATCACAGCTTCTTCTGTGTGGCTTCACAGCAACTCTTTCTTCACGCAGCCTCTGTGCAGTTCCTTCTCATTCCAAACTTGTTCGAGCTTAGAAGAAAAATATGGTTACCCACAACTGCAGATAGACCTATGGCTCCAACCAGCCACACACATAGAGACAAACCACAAAATATATGTTGCTGCGTAGAGAGACTGTGATAATTCCACGACCAACGAGCAATTTGTGACTCCAACTGCAGATACAAGGAACGCGACCTCAGCGCCGGTTATCGTTGTGTTCTGTTTCTTTTTCAGACAAGAAACTGATGGTGGAACCGACCACACTATGAGGCAACAAGCGTTGGAGCCAACCAGTTAGACGGTACGGTTTCAATGAGTAAATCAGAACGACCACTTAGATCAAACCAGTGTCGAGAAAAATGTAAACCAAAAAATGGCCACCCCAGAAATCAGATTCAGAGGGTAAGTGTAAACCAGAAATCAGCAGTAGAAAACAGAAATCAGTAGAAATCAGAAATCAGGAGCTACAATCAACAGCCACACCAGAAATCAAAAATCAGCAAATCAAAAATCAGAAATCAAAATGCCAGAGAACAGAAATCAGCAGGTAGTTCCATTAGTCAGCAATAACTTGCTCTGATACCATGTCAAATATTGTGTTTCTATGATAATTATCATGTATATTTCATATTATTTCTGTTCTCGTTTCTATACAAGAGTTTAGCTATATGTATACAATGAAAACAAAAATTAAACAATAACCATAATTCCTGCACATCCATGTTTTATGACTCTATTAATATTATTGTCTGCTCCATGTTTTGCTCCACTGAGCATTGGTGTATGTCACTGTTGCAGCATGAACCACAACACACACCAACAGTATTCACATTCCCTTCCGTCTCATTTGCCTCCATTAATGGAAGTTTCTTCTTAATATACAAATATAAATTAAATATACTCAAAGTATAAATAAGTAATTAATTATTATTTTGGATTAAAAATTCTATTTATTCTATCTTTAACTCCTAGCCTTTTATGCTTATTTTGTTTTTATTATTTGAACTTGGATTGCTAAAATCATCTCAAGCTTTATACTTATTATGAGATTAACACAACTTTTAATAATAATTAGTTCTTTTGTTGATTAATGTATGAGATTGTAAATGATAAATATGAATTTCATGTTAGTTATCTCAACAATTTAGGCGCTTTAATACACGTTTTAAAATTTGTTAATTGATTTTAGAATGGGTAAGTTTTGGATGACCATGAATAAGAAATCACATGAATTTGAAGAAAATAGTTTAGAAAACTTTATAAAGTTAGAGATAGATAATGCAAGTGATCCTATTGTTATTAGATGCCCATGCATAAAATGTAATAATGATATGAGTAGAGTTGTACAAAAGATTAGAGATCATATATTTTGGAATTGAATTAATAGACGATATAAAAATTAGTATTAGCATAGAAAGTCTTCAAATAATAGTGTTGATCCATTAATAGCAAGCACCAATGATCTACCTCAAGGGTTTAATGAGGATGTGGTTGGAGATACAACAGATGAGGATGTAGTTTGAGATGCAACAAAGATTCTTAAGAATGTTTTTGACCATGGTGTTTGTGATGATGATATTAGGAGTAATTTGGATGAATGAATGCAACCATTATACTCAGGTTGTTTTAATTTCACAAAGTTATCAACATTGGCTAGGTTCTATAACTTGAAGGCTAAATATGGTTCGTTCGATACATTTTTCAACTAGTTGTTGAAAGTGTTTGGTATGATACTTTCTTTTGAAAATAAATTATCATTTTCAATATATGAAGTGAAAAAAGACCTAATAATCTAGGTATGAAATACAAAAAATAAAATAAATCTATGCATGTTCTAATGATTATATTCTTTGTAGGAAAGAATATAAAGATGCTAAAGAATGTTTAGAATGTCAAATGTCTAGATGGAAAGTTACCAAAACCTCACAAGTGCCTAAGACTGATGTTCCTACAAAGGTCTTATGGTACTTTTTCTCCTATTCCACCTTTTAATAGGATCTTTAGAAGTATTGAAACTGCAAAGAATCTAACTTGAAATGTTGATTAAAGTCAAAGTGATGGAATTATACATCACCCATTTGATTCTCCTTCTTAGAGATTTGTTGGTCATATGTAACCAGATTTTGCTTCTAAACTTCTCGCAACTAATGTGATTAATCCACACAATTCTATAAGTAATAGGTATAGTTATTGGCCAATCACCTTGGTTACATACAATATTCTCCCATGGTTATGTATGAAGAAAAAGTTTATGATGTTATCATCATTAATAGCCTAAGCAACTTAGCAATGAAATTGGTATGTACTTGTAGCCACTTATTGATGATTTTAAGTTGTTATGTGATGAAGATATTGAAGTGTATAATGCATATAGAAAAGAGATTGTTTAATTTGAAGGCAATTTTGTTATGGATCATTAATGATTTTCCAACTTATGGGAATCTTTCAATACATGGAGTGAAGGGATTTTATGCTTGTTCTATATCCAATGAATCGACAAAGTACAAATGTTAGAAACATATCAAAAATATATCATACATAAGACATTGAAAGTTTCTACCTCTTAACCGTCCCGATCGTAGGCAACAAAAAATATTCATAGCTATTTTTGTCCTCATAATGGGACTTACAGTGAGTAATATTGTTGCACATGGTTAAGCATTTTTGTCATCGTGTTCAGAAGATGTAATACACCATAAGCCATTGGATAAAAGTAATGCACGTGTCATGGTTGATGTAGCTATATAGGCTACGTAAACATTGTCAATACCTAATAATGATAGGAACTCTTGGTTATGGTATCTCTTTTAAATTGATTGATCATGTTTACAAACATCTACCATTGGTTTTATATTTGGTCACAATAAGGAATGGGTTAGTCTAGAAAAACTACCTAATTAAAACTCATCTGTAAGAAAAGATGTGCTATCTACTAAAGGAAATTTTAGCAAAGTTAAAAAGCAATCATCTAACTCTGGATAATCAAGTCACAAAAATCATATCCAACTTCATTTTATACAATTTTTCTTTATTTTACGTCTTATTATAAGCCTAACTTCAGAATCATTTTTCCCCCTTACAATGTACTCTTAAAGAATGCATCATTTAGTAATAGAAATTCATATGTAAAGAAGAAGCAGTAACCATCCATATCAAGAACATCAAGTAAAAGCAAGCAAGTACAATTTATTAATAAAGTTTTGTTAGCCTCACATATTTTTTCAGTTTGTGCTTCTCTTAACATTTTTAATTGTTTATTAACCTCTAAGGATTCAACTACTTTTGCCAAGCCAACTGCAAATGATAATGGAAAACCATGTAATAATAACAAGAATAAAGCACCTCGAACTACAATTGATAGTGTAATAATAAAAAAGCTAGACTAACACATTTGAAGTCGATAGAGAAAAGGATTTCCTTTGAGTCGATAATTGAAAATGGATTTATTGAAATCCAAAATCTTGAGCAATGTTTAGGGCATGACTCTGGTGTTCATATTATCGAAAGAGAATATTATCAATGTATGTTAGGGGCAATGGGTTGGGACAATGGTGATTCAAGTTTATATTAGGTAAATAATGACTACTTTAATACTTAAGTTTCTAGCTAGCTTGATGGAATATAAGTATATGACTTTATTTGCTAATTATTTTTTCATAATCATTATATAGTTTCTTGTTTGATTATATACAACAATATAATATCTTGGATTATAACGAATAAACTCTTTTTTTTACTCATTTAACATATATTTGAATTTATTTCTTGTTACGAAGTAACTGTAAGAAATGATTTTATTGATTATGAATAAACGAATGTTTACAACCTATTTATACAAAAGAAAATAAAAATTGTAATAATTAAAAATAAACACAATTATGTAGAGGCATGTTCTTGGACAGTCTATCCTTCCCCACCAAGCTGTTGGTGGCTGCTTCCAGCTGATGTGTTTGTTGTCACCAACTGGATCTCAAGTTCTTTAAGTTCTTTAACATTCCCCCTCAAGTTAGAATATATGTTAATTATTCCTAACTTGTTAAGTAAGCTTGAGAACTGTGGAAAACTCAGGGATTTGGTAAATATATCTACTGGTTGCTCTAATGTAGAGATATGATAAGTTTTGATCATTCCAGCTTGAATCTTTTCTCTTACTAGATGACAATCGATCTCTATGTTTTTGGTTCGCTCATGAAACACTGGATTTGATGCAATGTGAAGAGCTGCTTGATTGTCACAATATAACTTGGTTGGTTGGGAGTGTTTGATACCCAAATCATCCAAAATATATCGTAACCAGGTTACTTCGCAACATGCTGCTGCCATAGAGCGGTATTTTGCTTCTGCAATTGATCATGAGACTGTATTTTGTTTCTTAGTCTTCCAAGAAATTAGCGAGTTTCCAAGAAACATACAATATCATGTGGTTGATCGTCGTCTATCTGTGCATTTTGCCCAATCTGCGTCACAGAAATCATTTAGTTGTAATGAACTAGTTGCTGAGAAAAATAGACCTTGCCCTGGTATGTTCTTGACATATCGTAGCACTCGTTGAGCAGCTTCCAAATGTGGTTGACGTGGTTTATCCATATATTGACTGAGAATGTGCACGGCATACACTAAGTCGGGCCTTGTGATGGTCAAGTATATTAATCTCCCAACAAGTCTTCGATAGGATGTGAGATTACTGATGAATTCCCCTTCAACCTTGATGAGGGATAAATTTTGTTCCATAGGTGAATTGGCAGATTTTGCACCAAGATAACCCATGTCCTCCAATATTTCAAGTGCGTACTTGCGTTGTGACAGAACAATTCCCTTCCTGGAACGTGAAACTTTTATGCCCAAAAAATACTTTAATTCACTGATATCTTTAAGCTTGAATTGTTTCATGAGATGATTCTTAGTTTCTTCAATGTCTTGTACATTATTTCCTGTTATGATTATATCATCTACATAGACAAGAAGAGCAGAGAAGGAATTACCACGGGTTCGGATGAACAGTGAGTGATCATACTTGGATTGGTTAAAACGAGCTAGCTTAAGTGTTGTTGATAGCTTGATGAACCATTGTCGTGAGGCTTGTTTGAGTCCATAAAAATATTTGTGTAGCTTACATACTCGTGTTTCCCCCTTTCATCCGAATCCAGGTGGAAGGGACATGTAGACATCTTCATGAAGATCACCATAGAGAAAGGCATTGTTGACATCGAGTTGTCAAAGATGCCAATTTTGAATAGCAGTAACGACAAGGAGAAGCCGAACAGTGACAAGTTTGGCTACTGGTGTAAAAGTTTCTCGGTAGTCAAAACCTTCAATCTGACTGTATCCTTTGGCCACTAACCGAGCCTTGTATCTTTCCACAGAGCCATCAGGATTATACTTGATTTTGTAGACCCATTTACAACCAACTGGTTTCTTGTTTGGAGGAAGCTGTTGACGCGTCCAAGTGCCATTAGTTTCAAGAGCATCCAGTTCTTGTTTCATAGCAAGCCGTCATTTTGGATCATTGAAAGCTTCAGCAAATGTGGTTGGTTCCCTGAGAATGGAAATAGAAGTAGCAAAGGCACAATTTGCAGGTGATAGTTGGTCATAGGTAAGTACATGAGATAAAGAATGAGAAGTACCTTTGTCTTTGGACGATGCTGAGTGAGACGAAGGGAAGGACCGAGAAGGCAAGGAAGCTTCTACATGATATTTTTGAAGGTAGCTAGGAACATTGGTGGATCGACAAAGTCTATGTGTGACTAGTGTTTGAGGAGTTATGTGTGGTAGAGAAGTTGATGATGATGTTTCTGGAGATAAATTTTGAAGATGAAGAGTGTCTGAGTTGATTGTTGGAAGGACAGATGGTGTATGATCAAGTGATGTATTTGGATTGGTTTATTGACGAATGTTGGGTATGTCATCATAAATAGTATCTTCTGGTGGAGGAAATAGAGTTGGAGTGTTGACAGCGGAAGTGAAATAAGGAAATACATGTTCATGAAAGATAACAACACGAGACATTAAATTTTTACTTGTTTCCAGATTGTAGACACGATAACCTTTTATCCCAAATCGATACCCAATGAATATGCATTTATGTGATATAGCATCAAACTTGGTGAGTCGATCATGATGTGTAGACACAAAACAAAGGGAATCAAAAACACGAAGATGTTCATACCTAGGAATTTTGTGAAAAGGACTTCAAATGGTGTTTTACCCTTGAGAACAGGTGTTGGAGTATGATTTATGAGGTACGTGGCTGTAAGAATGGATTCTCTCCAGAATTGTTTACAAAGATTGGCTTGGAAGAGCAATGAATGAGCGACATTGAAAAGATGACGGCGTTTGCGTTCAGGAACACCATTTTGTTGAGGGGTAGAGACACAACTGGGTCATAGAGAATTATGGTCCATTGTCACTATGAATGATTTTAACTCTGGATGAAAATTATGTTTCAACAAGATTGATGAAGGTGGTAAGAAATGTGTGTGTATCAAATTTAGCATGTAAGAGATAGACCCATGTGCATCTTGAGTAGTCATCAACGATAGTGAGAAAATAACGTGCTCCATTAAGTACTGGAATGTGATAGCCACCCCAAATATTGACATGAATCATTTCAAAAGGTGCTTTTGTATTGATGGAACTTAAAGGAAATGGATTACGTGTTTGCTTAGCTAATGGACAAATAGAACAATCACTAATGGAACAAAAAGATGTGTTGATGGAAAGAGAAATTACACGCAAACTGTTATTAGATAAATGACCAAGTCGTTGATGCCATAGATGAGAGTTGATGGAAGCAGTATTTGAAACGAAGAAACATCTAGGCTTTTCAAAAATAGTCAAGTAGTAGAGTCCTGCTTTCTCAGTTCCCATCATAATCGTCTTCCCTGAGCATTTGTCCTGAACAAAGCACATACTATTAGTGAAGGTGATATGGAAAAATGATGTTTGAGTTAGTTTGGCTACTGAAACTAAGTTTAATTTGAAGAAGGGAACACATAAGACATTATGGAGTATGAAATTATTTGAGAAATGTACAGTGCCAATATGTGTGACAAGGGCAAGAGAATGATCAGGTAAATGCACATGCCGATTAGTGATTGGAATGCTGGAGCTCATAAGGTTTTGGGAACAAACCATGTAATCAGTTGCCCCTGTATCAAAAATTCAACCAGTTTCTGAATGGAAAACAGTTGCACATGATGTGTTACCTGAATAAGTAGTCACTTGACTTGCCATGCTACTTGATTTGGATTGATTGAGAAGTGTAAAGAGCTCTTGATATTGGGCAGATGTAAGGTTGTGGGGTGGTGTCTTTGTGTCGGAGCAGTTTTCCTGAAAGTCAGTATGATGAGCTTTGGAAGGGAAGCCATAACTTGTATTTCTCTTATCTTGAATTGCTCATTTCTTCCGACACATGTTGATGTCATGTCCATTCAAACCACAAAAATTACATTTGAGACGCTTTCGACAGTTTTCAAAATTGTGTCCATTGAGACCACAAAAATCACATTTAAGGTGACTTCGGCAATTCTCAGAATTATGGCATATATTGTTGCATCGATTTCACTTGAGATGTGGATTCCTTGGTGGGTAATTTTTGTGAGGATATTGTGGACGACTATCTCTAGCAACAAGTGCAACAGCTTCTGACATCCTTTTCATGCTTTGCGTGGAGACAACTCTTTGCTTTTCATCTTGAACAATAAGTGAATATACCTTAGTTACTGTAGGTAATGGTTCCATGAGCAAGATTTATCCACGTGCTGATGTGTAAACAATGTTAAGCCCCATGAGAAACTTTATGGTTCACTGCTTTTGTTGATATTCTTGTAGTTCCCTTCTGGCATTTCCTCCACAATGTGGAAGAGGACATAGTGCATCACGACTCTCCAATGCTTACACCTTCTTATATGCAATCATGGATCTCTTGCTCAATATGGAATAGGTGCATGTTGTTGGTGTGCGAAAAGCGTTCCTTTAATTCTTCCCATAACTCATATGCAATATCATTATACATGACACTTTCTGCAATTTTGGGTGATATGGTGTTGAGGATCCATCCTTTGACAAGAATGTTGCAGTGAGTCTATTTTTTGATTTATGCTTCAAGGTTTTTTGATGGTCTTTTGATTGTGTCGTCAATGAATCCTTCTTTGTTTTTGGTTATTAGAGCCATGAGCATTGCATGACTCCAAATGTGATAATTTTCTTGATTTAAGGATTGAGCTACGCGAGCCATTCGTGGTGTAGATATAATGAATGGCTATGGTCATCATACCATTTTGGTAAAGTAGGATTGATATTGGTAGTTATAGACATTATTGTTGAGTAAAATAAAATAAATTCGAAAGAACGTGATAGGTTTAAGTGTGTTTTAGACAATAATAACTAATTATGAAATAAATAATGGACTAAAATATGCTTTATCTTATAGAAAATGAGTCAAGGATTACAGAACCGGAAATTTCAGCCGTAGAATCGGTCGAAAAGTGGGTGAACCGGTGATTGGATTGGCTGGAACGGCGACTACAACGGTGGAGCCCTAAACCGGATGGAGGACCGAACTGGGTGAACAACGCGTCGTTTTCTTCAGCGGCGTGCGAACGAAGTGTCGTTAGAGTCGTCTTCCTCAGCAGCTGGCGCGTGTGTGGCACGTGGAACTCCGGTGAGGCGCATGGAACGCTGGTGAACTAAGGAAAGGCGCGTGTGAGCACGTGGAGAGGTATTTTGGCTTGATTTTAATTGCAGATTGCTCGGATGAATCTGAATAATATGATGGGATGAAATGAAATTATTTTGTGAATTGAAATTGATTTTGAAAAAAAAAACAGATAGAGGAAAAAATGAAAAAAAAAATTTGAGTTGAATTTTCTGGGAATTATTTCCTAAGCTCTGATACCATGTAAGAAATGGTTTTATTGATTATGAATAAACGAATATTTACAACCAATTTATACAAAAGAAAAATAAAATTGTAATAATTAAAAATAAACACAATTATAGAGATATATTCTTAGACAACATATCTTTTCCCACCAAGCTGTTGTTGGTTGCTTTCAACTGGTGTGTTGGTTGTCACCGATTGGATCTCAAATTCTTTAAGTTTTTTAACAGGAAACATTGGATATTTAGCTACATATATCCATATACTAGAATAATTAATTAGATGGAACCTCAAACAATTTATTTTTTAAAGAAATTGACCATATGGAATGCAAAAAAAAAAAAAAGTAATTCAACTTGGGGTAAAATTATTTGGAATAAAATCGAGATAATTAAATTCATTTTAATTTAGTTGTGTTTTACTTGAGCAGATACTATTTCACGAGATTTATGAGATATTTAATTATTGGTCAAAGATTAATATATAAATAGGTTAGTGTAAACATTATTACTTCAATATATATAAGTTTGCAGGTACTATACAATTACTCTTGCAGTTATGAGGTTCATAGTGAATCATAATAATTAAATAATATTTTTCTTCTATTGGTAGGGGATATTCATGAATAATAATTATTTGATTAGTCATTTTCACTCCTTAGTGTCATGACTCATGACCAGTTAATGAATACTTATGTACATAAGCTATTGTAATCACATTATGGCCATTTCAATCACTTTTGTCATGGAACTTAAAAAAAAAAAGTGAGTCAAAATGAGCTCACTAATTTTGTAAATTCATTTCTTTCTAGCAACCATCAATATATTTTGCTCTTATAGTATATTTCATATAATATACATCTTTAATCTAATAGAAGAAAATACATCTTTATAATATATACAGGTGCAACTAATTATAAATTGATGAAGATATATACAGCAGAGTATATTTTTGCAATCAATATGTAAAGCTAGATTTGATTATCCATAGTAGTTCAATTCACTTTAAATGCTATAAGACTCATCATATAAAAGAGTACGTAGTTTTATTATTTTGTGATATGTAATGGATGTTGACAAAAATATTTGAATTATGAAATATCTAGTTATTATTAATGTTTTCTTTTAAACACAATTATATTTTTGAATTATAAATATAAGTTCTTATTTAGTATTATCGTCTTATTTAGTATTGTTGTATATTTTAGACAAAGATTTTTAGGCTTTAAAAACCATTTTCGTTAGGCATTATTGTAATAGTTAGGTTCTACCTATCTCATTAGAGAAAGGTTTTAGGTCAAAGCCAAAAATAGCTTCCAATGACAATTTATGAGAACTCATTAAGTATCATCCGTCTTCTTTGTGAATGGGTGTATTATTCTAAAATATCTATCAATAAAAAATTGAAAGAGGTTCATTTTATATAAAAATATTAATAATTACATAAATTTATTATATTAGAGAAGCCTCATTCTAAAATGTTCTATCAATATTGGTTATTGTATGTAAAAAAAAAAAGGTTATACATGGAATAGTGGGCTACAAACATGCACAATCAATCTTTATATATGGAAGCTTATTGCATGGTGTGATGGAAAAATCTTATCGACGCTTTAAAAGCCTTCTATTTTCACATACAAAAAGTAGTACAAACATAGATAATATCGGAACAAAATAATTTAAAACATATAAATTCTAAATAATAACCATGCTTTAAAGTCTTTAAGTTTTTGAGGAAAAAAAATTAAAAATCCTAGTTTTTTACTAACAACTTATAAATAATTTTTAATTTCTTTTCGTGAGAATTAATAAGAAAATTATTAATAAATATATTGGGGTTTATTTTTTAATAAAGAATAAAAAATCATATAATTATTTATTAAAATATTTTTAATATTTGTAATTGCTTATTTTAAAAATTTTGAATTTTTTTTCTTTCTCAAATATCTCTACTAAAAAAATCAAAAGATGTCAATAAAAGAAATGCAACCTTTTTTCGAAATCTCCCTAGATATTTTAAACTTATAGTACAAATACTTGGTACGTTTAATTCATTGAAAAATTTAATTTTATTAATATTTTTTTATTTTAATAATTTAAAAAAAATTATATCGGATTGAGTCTGACGGTATCTACCCTGGGCAATATAAAGATATTGTTTACTACTGCAACAAATAAAAAGAGTTATTTGTAATTGAATAAAAAAAACGAATTTACAAACATAGTTTGAAATCTTAGTGTGAAACTGTACGTGAACTATTCCAAGTTTATAAGGAGAGATTTTGTATGTCATGTGGGTCTCCTGGGTCAGGCCTATGAAATCAAAGCTTGGTGATCACTCCACTTTCCATGTAACATCTTTCTTTGGGAAATTTGAGTAGAAATACATTAAATAATATATGACAAAATGTTAGCAATGCCTCAATTTTTGCTGTTTTATTTTTTAGGCGAGATAGAGAGAGAAATAAAACAGAGCCAAACGTGGGCTATTTTTGTAATTTAAAATAGTCAAATATAAAATAAAACGTTTTAATTTATTTTAAAAAAATTAGATTTTCTATTTGTATTATGTAATCATATTATTTAAATAAGTTGTAAACGAAAATACAGTGATTAAGCAAAACAACTTTTTAAAATAATAAAGTAAAATATTTATTTTCAAATCATATTTATTTACCTTATTTTTTAATAAAATTATAATTAGAGATAAGTATTTTAACTAAAAATATTCTTTAAATAAAAAGTAGATTAATATTATAATTGATTATTTTAAAAAATATTAATGTTACGATATGATAACTAATAGAACCGATTATTATAACTGAGAATACTACTATCTCAATAGTATATTTGGTGTTATTGTTGAATCCTAACAAAAATATCTCTTTCTTAATTATCTTTCACCACTTAGTAAGGAAGATGAGGCTTACTCAACCTTCAATATCAATTAGGGTCTTGTAGACATCACATGATCGCATCTAAAGTGTGATCACTAAGGGATCTTCATGCGGAGATGATGCTTCGTTGTTATTGGTGAAAATTATTGGGATGGAAGGTGACCTTTCATGTAAATTTTAAATGCAAGAAGCCCCACACATTTCCATCTGTATCCCTTTCTTGCATTGTTGGAGGTCCTATTAAGTTCAAGTCTTCCATATAGAAATTGTATGGTCCTCATATTATCTTCATATATTACATGGCTCTATCCTATTATCAAGTGGTGCAGGTAGCCTCCACGTTTTCCATCCTTCTGTTATTATTTCAAAAAGGTCACCCAAATAACTCCTGGATAACAAATCTTTAATTTCTTTCATAAAATGCTTATAATCTAGAGTTATATGCCTAATGTTTTTATGAAAAGAGCATTATTTAAAAATGTCCCTTATAAGTGCTCTCATTTTTTATGGCCATTTGACATTATGCTCATTTTCCATTCTTAAAACAACTTGAGTTAGACTTTCTCGAAAGGGTGGACCCTTAAAAGCCAAGAGTGCTCTTACCCATGGCCCAAGATTCCTAGATCATTGACCTCTTCCTCAATAGTTTATGATAATTTCTACTACCAACCATATTATTTGAAACCATTTTATTCAAACTCATTTTTCTTTTTTATTCTTCTAAGGTAGTGTCCACAACTGCCTTTTACTTCTTACCAAGTCTGAGCTCTTACTTAAGGTTAAAAAAATTCTTATTTATCATAAGTTTCCTTCATCGTATGGGGCACAATCTTTTTCAATTCAATAAATAAGTTTGAACTTCATTGCAAACCTCACCTGAATGCCTCAATCACTATTGAATTTGGACAATCTATTATTTATAGCTTATCTTCCTTGTGCGAAGGAAGTAATAGTGCAATATGCCAGATTATTGAACCACTTTTGTACACTTTCACACAGAATAACTACAAATAGTTTACATATCATAGTATCTCTTTTATCTCGAGTGAGATTTATTGGGACCATAGTTATTTTGAAGTGAAGTATATGAGTCATATGATTTTTAATCCCTTGATAATCAAGGCATTTTAGAGTACAAAACTTCATGGGCAGCTCATTCTATTCTATCAAATTAGAAAAAAAAGGGATACACACAACTTCTCGTAATATCTATCAATGTAATTGTGATATTTTCTCTCATCTTGCATTTTTCTCCTCGATAGCTTGAAAACGTGTATCCCACAATCATCCTTCCTCAAACAATTGTTCATTATTGTACTGAGCTTCCACTTGCTCTAATCGGATTGGTTGTGCCTTGGCCCAAGAATTATGGTTTAAGATCCCTTCCACTACATCTTTTGTTCTTTTGGGCTCATTTATTTCTAATATCAACTCAATCTCTTTGTTTAACTCCACAATGTGATATGTTTGTGGAGCATCTTTTGGTGGGTTTATCTTGTTTGTTCGAGCACGTAGTTTTCTATTTTTTTGTCTCATCTGTTTGAGTTTTCTTTTAAGCTAAAGGAGTTGTGTAAAGTTGATGTGTTGATTGACCTTTTCTGGTGCATTATTAAGAGATCTAATTTGACCATCTTTATGCGTTTGTGGGACTTCATTGTCTAGTATATGTGTCATGTCCCAAAAAATGAGTATGTGAGATAAAAAAGGATAAAATTTAAATTATATTTGAAATAAATTCTAGAGTCTGATTTAATAAAATTTATATTAAATTTAGAATATCTCTATTTAAAACATAAATTTTAAAAATATTTTGAATTATAGGAAACATCAAATACATATATTGAAAGATGTTTTTACAATATTTTCTTAACATTATCTTCAAATACAGAATACAAAATGAATTATAAACTTGAAGTAGAAGTTTTCTTCTTTTACTTAGCTTCCTCGAACTCTAATACGGAGGTAAAGGGAAACAGGATGAACTATTTGTAGTTAAGTAAGAATTTACTCTAGGTTATATCATAATAAATAAATATTTAGAATGTATGTTATTTATAATAAAATTCGTGAACGGTAAAATAATATTGGGAAGATTATAGTTACAAAACTTAGTTATATTTATTTAATATAAATTATGATATGTAATATAAATCTAATGCATAATATGTCATGGCATATGTATTAATTATTAAAATATATTGATGCATGCACAATCTACTTTCGAGATAGATCTATCACCGATTTCTTGTACTATCGTAATACATACGATATATGTATCGATCTAATCCCTATTTCACTGTGGAAAGCCTTTTTCCGGGGAATTTTATCCTATAATGCCGTAAAGAATTTAGGCTTTTAAGAATATATGTATCGATCTAATCCCTATTTAATAGATTATTGTATAAAATAATACACAAGTAACAATCTGTCTAGTAAAAATCAATCTGGTGTTACTTTCGGTTGATTCTTTTATTAATATATATATTTGGATTATATATATTCTTAAAAAGAGATAAAAAAATCAAAAATAAATAAGAATGAAAATAAGATGAAGTGTATAATTAATATATAAATTTATTTAAAGTTATAAGTATATATATATCTCTTAAAAATACTTACTTTTTAATAATTTAAAATTATTGAAAAAAATTCAGGGAATTTTTTTTATAAATAATATATTATCATTATTATAATATTTTAGTTTATCAAATCTAATTTTACTACTATCATATCTAATATATTTTTATATATTAGTTTATTAAGTGTAATTTTTTTACTAAGTATATATTTATGTATTTTTATAACATTAGTAAATATTTATTTTAATTTAAAGTTTTATTAATATATATATTCAATAAGTAACAAGTTACCATTAATCTATTTTACTTTATTTTACTAATGGGGGAGTAGTCTCTCCTCCTTTAGTATCTCTCTTTGATACATTTCTTCTATTTCACTTTACTTTACTAAGTGGAGTAGTATCTATCTCTCTTTGATACATTTCTTCCTAAACTTTGTCTATAAATAACGAGTTATCACTAATCTACTTTATTTTGTCAATTTTGATAGCATGAAGTTCATAATTGACATTACAAAGATGCTTCTATAATTGTATGCCTATTAGACATGCAAAATTTTCTTAAGATATAAATATTTTATTCAAAATAGTGTTTCATTGAAACATTTTTTCAAACAATTACGTGTGAAGGTGAAGATAAAGATCATTAAAGATGAATAAGATTAAAAAATGCGACGATATTATTAATATAAATATTTTTCATTTTGTATATAATTTGTGTTTGTTTAAACGATGAATATGTATAAATAAGTTTCGTATAGAGAAATAATATTCTTGTTATAATTTTTAGAAATATAATGAAATATCTTTATAATTTATAAACAAAAAAATATATAATGAAGTTTATACTAATGTTCCTCTTCGAAATTGAACTTTAACAATATAAATGTTTAATTAAGTGTTAATGTCGTGGAAATTTTGTCATAAAAGAAGACGCTAGTTTGTGGTTTGATAAAGCTTACAAAGCGTGAATGAGATTAACACGTGCGCTTATCAAAGGTTAAAGATGTTCTTTAGATTGATTTAGGCACGAATTAGCCGCAAGCCAAAGTACGGATTAAAGCCTAATGATTGTGGTTATCTTGTGGCCGAAAAGGGGATAATATTTTATAATCAAGTCACATAAGAAGCCAAATTGACTTCTATCATTTTTTTTTCTTTTTAATTAAAAATAGTATAAATCTTTTTATGGATTTCGATACTGCAGTTTTAAAATTACATATTTAATGGTTAAATTAACTTCTATCAAAAAAGAAAAAAGAAGCCAAATGTTCTACGAAAAAAGCAAGATATAAAGGATTATGGAACTAATAATTCAAATTATATTTACTGCTAACGTGATTTTAAAGTATTATCGAAATCTACTAAAAATATATATATTTAACATTTATCAAGTAAAAAAGAGATATAAGAACAAAATTATATTATAAAAAAGGAAACAATATTATATATATATGATATAAAGTCAATAATTTATAATTTTAAAAAATGTTATATTATCTTATCCACTTATTTTTACTCAAAAAAATTTTAAACCCAAAAATTTAATTTAAAATATAATTATTTACAAATTGTTTAATATTAAATTATATTTATTTTGATATCATTGAATATTATTAAATATTATTTTATTATTATAAATTTAAAAAAAATTATTTTATGTATTTTTTATTTTTGTCAAAATAATTTTTTTGTTGAATTAATAATTAATGTTTTCCAAATATTACGGAGGAATAAACTAAATTTTTCTTTGCCTGCGCCTACATCACTTGTTGCCATCCCCGGCCAAAAGCAATTATTATTATTTTAGTTCAATTGATAACTGCCTTAGGTGGGGCTGAGGGTATAACCGTATAAGATTATTAGGATTCAATAATATTTTTCTATTTTATGAGAGTAAATTTAAACTAAGTGAACTATTAAACAATTAAATTAACTACATACATTATTGTTAATGTGTCTTTTTCACTTTTTTATCTTCCTTAATCTTTATCACTTTTTAAAATTTACTGATTCTTAAATATATAATTCTTTCTTTTATCTAAAAATATATTCTAAATAGTTAAAAAAATTAAAAATAATTAATAGAATAAATATTATGTTAATTTTTTATTTTTTAAATAAATTTTAAAAATAAAAAATTAAATTAAATGTTAAAAATTATTATCTTATTACTTTTTATATTTATTTAAATTTAATATAAAATGATTACAGTATTAACTAGGATACCACACCCTTGTATTTAACATAAAACCAAGCTAAGTTCCTAACCATAATTGTCCAATGATGAAGTCTATTTCACCTAACGAAATCTACTTCATCTTTTTATTATAAATGAAACCAGTAGGGATGGGCAAAAAAATCGCGGATAATTCGAATTGGTGGTTCGGTTTTTAATCGGTAAATTTTGGGGAGGGGACGATTTCGGGTAAAAACCGAATATGAAACAACAGTTACGATTCGATTACGATTATACTAAAAACCGTACCCGTCCGTACCTAAAATTAATTATATTTAATTAATTAAATTATAAATAAAAAATTAATTATATATATTTAATAAATTAAATTATATATATTTTGGATTTTTTTAGGATTTTTTCATAACCGTTCTAAACCGTTACTCGCGGGTAAAAAACCGTCCTCAAACCGTAACGATTTCGGGTATAGGTTTTTTAATTCGGTTCGAGGACGATTATATCAAAAACCATCACCGTACCATTCCTAGAAACCAGCTTTATCATTTCTAAATAAAACACTTATTTTTTTTTGATGAAGTTGATTTCGTAAAGTTTCGGATGAAATTATCTTCAACTATTAAATTCAAAGAGGAAAAAAGAAGAAGCACAAAGTGTGAATATTACATGCTATTTTAGTATATTTTATATATATATATATATATATTACAATTTACTAGCGGCGGTGAGTGAATAAAAAATAATATTAATTATTTTTAAATTATTAGTTATTTTTATTAAAAAATATTATAGGTATCTTATATAAATATAAATATGTTTAAAATATTAAGTTTGTATGGTGTTTTTAAGTACATAAATATTAAGATAAGACACAAACTTATTTTATATTATAATTTATCTATAATTTTATAAATAATTATAATTTTTTTACCTGCAACAATCTAATTCACCCTATTAACAGATAATCTCACAATTGTAGAATTTTTATTTGCATTAGTGGGGTTTGAATTCCACCAACATATCAATTTTGTATTTATTTTTAAACACAAACTAGTAAATTATGTGGTATCTATAAGTAATTATAAAACTCATATTTTAGTTTTGAATGAAGAAGCGCATTGGATGTTTAATTTTAATGGAATTATATGGAGTTTTCCCTCACAATCACCCCTGGCCATCCTACGTTCCAAATTCTACGCACAATAAATAACTAACTCTTTTATTAAATAGCTCTATTATAAATTGGTGCTTTTATTACATTATCTTTTCTCTCTCTCTCTCTCTCTCTCTCTATATATATACTATTACTACCTTCAAAACAATTAGAAAAAAATATATACAATAATTTATGTCCACATACGAGTTGTACTGATTAAATAATTTGATAATTATTTAACCACGTATTAACATCAAATTTTTACTAATACCATTATTTCACTATTATTATTTTAGTAATATTATCCTTTTATTTTTGTACCATTTTTTAAGTAGATTTTAGAGATCGTATATTAAAAAAATATTAATTTATTATAAGTTATAATAAAATATCTATTGCAATTAATTGTTATCATTTGCGATGATAAATTTATTAAAATAATAAGCGTGAATAAACTTTCTTTGCAATATCATTTGGTGGAAAAAATTATAATTTTTCCGTATTGTAAAATATAAAAATAATGAATAAGTTGATGCAAAATACATGAGAAAATATCCTAAAAAAATGTTTGTGGTAATTTATTATTATAAATGGAGACAAAATATTTATCAAAATAATAAGGGTGACCAAAATTTTGTCATAATATCATTTAATGAGACAAATTACAATTTTTTCGCCTTTTATAAAATTATTTGGGATACATAAGTTATCGTAAATAAATGAAATACGATATTTCCTGTATCGAAAATTTTTATACTCATACCAAAAGTTGAATACTATGAGTCTATCACTATTTTAAAAAATATTACTCTACATTATAAATTAAATTTGTGATAAACATGTGAATTTATAACTTTTAATTACATGTAATTTTACTAATCCAATTACATGTAATTTTACAAATCCTATTATAATTACAAATAAAAAGCTTTTCGATAAAAAAAAACGAATTATTTACATTGTGGATCATACTAATTTTATGCACACGTAAATTTTTTTTTTTTTGGGCCATTAGAGAGAGACTGTTACCAAAATTGTAGGTTATGTATAGACAAATGCATACAAAATAGCACTTTTATTTGTATTAAACTAACTAAAGTTCCATTGAATACAAATAAGACAGGAATACATAATTGTTATTTAAAATTTATCATATTTAATATTTTAATTAGTTAATTTTTTTGTAATAATTTATCTATTATTTTTTAAAATTTTAAAATTTTAATTCAAATTTATATATAATAGATTAAATATATAAAATTTTAAAAGTTAAAGGGATTAAATATTACAAAAATTAGTTTTTTAAAACTTTAATTTTTAATTTTAGATTAAATATGTTAAATTTTAAAAAATTAAAAAATTAAAATATTAAATTTAACAAAATCTAAGAACCACGTGTAATAATCACTTAGAGAGAGAGAGCAAACAAGTTCTTACAATGCTAAAAATAACCAAGAAAATATTAGCATGACTGAAAATAAAGAAACTAAAAGACATGTTAATACAGATGAAGAATTGAAACATAAATTGCTAGAAAACCTAGCTACGTAATTCAAATTCTCATTAAATGGAGCATATGTAATTCAAATGCTAAATCGTAATATTTCAAGGATTTCAATTAACATAATAAAATTTACAGCAATAAATAAATAAACAAACTGGAATGATAGTTAAAAATAAATGAAAAAACAAGAGTAATTTATGAATACAAAATCAAGACCCTATTCCATATAGAAAAGCTTCACATATTCTGAAACGTCAAATTACAGGAATTGCGTATTAATCAATAATCAGATTTGGCTTCTGATACATAGCCAGATGGAGATTCAACTGGAGTTGAGGAAGTTGAGCTCAGCCGGATTCGAATTTCAGGGGACTTTCTCAAAAACCCATCAGCTATGGAAGCAATTGAATTAAATAAACCCTTCAAAATCTTGATTTTTACGTTTCCTCTCCTCGGAGGAATGCTTTGTTTTTGCTTTTGCTTAAGATTGGATTTGGTTTCTGGGTTTTTCATTTTTACAAATTTGGGTATCAAAAACTGTGATGTAATGAAGTCAAAGTTTCAGAGCATGCAAGAGGGCATACAAAAACAGAGGAAAACAGAGTGACAGAGAGAAAGAGCCGAACAAATAGAATTTAAGAATTTAAATAGAAGTTAGAGAGATTTGAGTAATAAGAACTGAAAAAGAGCTTCCAAATTGGGTCTTAAATAGCGTTTAGAGCTCTCTTTTAAGACAATTTTTTATTATAATACAATTTAAGTATAAAGTTTTATTTTTAATTCATCCTAAAAATTTTGAAAAAATTATAAAAAACAATCATTTTAAAATTTATAATTATAAAAATAATATCTAATAATATTAAATAAATTTATTTAAATCGTATTTAATTAAACATTAAAATGATATGAAACTTTAAAAATATATCATATGAATGTAAAAAGTGATATATTTATAATTATAAATTTTATAAATATTATTTTTGATGAATATATTATTATATATATTATATAAAATTTAATGTAAAATTTATTATATATATATATATACAATTTAAAATCAATTGAATTATATGTAATTTATAATTTTTATTTTGGACCTCAAAAAATTATTTTTGAAGAAGAAATTTCGTGGCTTTCAAGACTTAAACAGTGGGACACACACTAGTCGCTGCTGATAAAACTTGAGAAGCTTTTATACGTAAAAAATGATGTATTAGCCTATTAGTTATATGTAAAATGAAACTTAGCCACTTAATTCAACCATTGAAATCGTACCTAAGTAGTGAGTTAGTTAAGTTTGCTCGAAAGCGATCTTAATCGAATAATTAATAAATTTTAATTATTAGATTACACTTTCTTAATCTTATCTAAACGACGTCACCGTATATGGTTGGCATTTTGCACGCCACCAAACATACTCAGACAGGCTTCCAGAATTTCTTTAGCTTTTCTGATGTGAATGAAAATTAGTTAGTTGCTTCTAATTTTAGATGAAAATATTTTAATCTCGTAAATAATTGGCTTAAGCCATATCTTTGAATGTTATCATGGATTAATTAAGGGGTACAGAATCCTACATAGGTATCAATATCATAAATATCTTCAAATATAAGTATCATTTTGTTTTTTTTTAATAATAATTATTAGTATCTTTTTACCTGAGATACCCTTTCGACATTTTAGTGAATATTTTTATTAATACAAATTAATCCTATTATAAGTTAATTGTATATATTATAGACATGATTCATTTATGATTTGTTTAAACGTATCTAGATATTTACAATTTTTCTCTAAAGACTAAGTTTTGATACTTCTTATCAAAAAATTAATAAATCTTATACCATAAATTCTTTGTAAAAAAAGTTAATAAGTAAAAATTACAATTTTTTTTATGCTTTCTTACTTTATCTTTGTCAATTAGTCATAAATTTTTTTTTCATCATGTCTTAATCAAATTGTTAGAATGTTATGATTTTTTAGTATTTATTAATATATATTTTTTGGAGGTAGAAAATTAATAATTTTTATTTTTCGTAACTTTTAATATGAAGTGTTGAATCTAATTTTTAGAAAAAAAAAATCATTTTTTTCATCTCTAATTAATTTTTAAAAAAGGTAAAGAAAAAAAATCATTCACTAAAAGTTCAAAAAGTTTTTTGGATAAAAAAAATTGATTACTATTCAAAAATGATATAAATAGCATCAATATTTAAATTCGGGTACAAAAATAAAATATTTTAATAACATGAGCCATTTGATGTATCAATACATTAACTGGGTGATACCATGATATAAATGTATCAATACATTTAAGCATTGAGACCATTATAAAAGTCTCTATTTGAATCTAATGATGGATATTATGATGAGGGTAATTCCTTATAAATTCTTTGAATTTTTTACATGCTTTATACAAAGATTCTTCTTCGATTTGTTGGTAGGAGATAATATCGTTTCTAAGTTTGAAATTCTTTATTAGTGGGAAATATTTTCTTAAGAATTTTTCCTCCAAATCATTCAATTATAAATGGAATCAAGTAGCAAAAAATTTAACCAAGTTCGAGCACAATCTCACAAAGAGTAAGGAAACAAATTAAGTCTAAACTCTATTACACAATTAAATTTAAATGAATCTTCAACTCTAATAAAAAATATGAGATATAAATGAGGATCTTCTATTGGAAATCTGTTGAATTGTTCAACTGCTTGTAGCATTTGAAACATCATTGTCTTTAATTCAAACTAATGAACTTAAATATTTGACATTGTAACACTTTCAGTACTTCCAATATAGGTAATGCATATTCATTCATAGTTATGTTCTTATCATCAATTAAAGTATCTAATTGTTCAATTTTGACTCATTATTGTTTATTTTTAATCGATTAACCATTTCTTCTATTTAGGTGATAACTTCTTGTTTTCTTATTGATCACAAAATAGTTCGATTTTAGGATTTTAAAGCAAAATTTATCCTTTTATGGACTATGTTCATGCAATAGAGTTAAACATATTTCTAATAGCATTAAAGAAGATGTCAAAATTAAAAATAAAAATGAAAAATAAATAACGAAATAAATAAATAAAATTAAAATTATGAAAAATAAATAAAAAATAATAATTGAAATAAAATAAAATAAAAATTAATTTATAATTTTTATAATCACCAGCAACGGTGTCAAAAAATTTATTGTATGCAAATATACATATCGCAAACAAGTAACACGATAATAAGAAAATATTATTTTTAGGAAGATTATTTAATTAGAAACTAATTTTAAAACTAAAAAATAAAGATAATTTTTTTCCTATGTTTTGAGAAAGTAAGATTAAAATAACTAAAAATAAATAACAATAATTAATCAACTTAAAATTAGCAGCTAAGAAGATATATGAATAAATATATAGGAATATTTAATTCTCAAAATTTCTAAACATATGAATCGCTAAATGTTTTTCAATATAATAACAATCAATTACATGATCAATTAAATTTAACCTAATATGTATTTATCTCTTAAATAAACTACACAGAATATAGTAATTAATATAATCACACTCTAATATCAATTAAATTACATACTATTTATTAAGTTCATCAATTATGGATTACATATATAAGAATCATTCATGTTTGCCTATAAACCATGCATATTATTTATTCAAAACAAACAATAAAATAATTCTCTCAAATCTATTTAATTGTCTCTATAGATTAATTGTTAGCCAAACAATTAATAACATAAAAATTAGATTAAATAATACAATTGAATTAAAATCATAATCGGGGTAAAAATATTAGATCATCATATGTAAAAAATTGGGTTTATAATGTTGAATTCAACAAACACTGCACCGACGCCAAACGTTTTTTCCAATATACACGGCGCCTACCAAACAGCTGTAAACCATGTAATTCAATTATGGTGGTTGTTGAAATAGTAATTGATATTTGTCTATATAAACAAATGTACATATTCCATACAAATTAAGAAAATATACGAAGTAAACGTTTATTTCTTCTTCTGATTATTTCTTCAATTATTGATTTCTTCATGGTATCAGAGCCAAGTCGTTGCTTTATACAAATTTGAAACTCTTGTTCTCTAAAATAGAGATTTCTTTCTCTGAAAATATTTCTTCTCGTGGAAAAAAATTCTCATTCAAACACCCGTACAAATATTAATTACAAACATTATTTTTGAAGTGGTATTTGTCCCACCTAATTTTACCAGATTACTCTAACCACAATTTTGAACATTTTGTAAAAATAGAGTAGAAGAAAAGCTCCACACGCGCCACCACACGCCGCCTGAAGTAAAGGACCTATTTTCCACGCGCCGTCTGAAGGTTGAAGATGATGACGTGTCATCCGGCTCGGCTCGGCTCAGGTTGGTCTTGGTGGCAGTTCGGTTGAACCCAGTTTTCTCCGTTTTTTATAGTTTTTCTATTTTTGGCCGGTTTGGTCCATTTTAAAGGTATGAACCATGTTTTTTTCCGGTTCTGGATTTCTAAAACCGGTATGGTTCAATTTTTCAAGTTTTTAAACCAATTTTGAACCGGTTTTGTGGTTTTTTATCCAGTTTAGTATAAATATATATTAAAAAAACAAAAAAAAAATTGTCCTAAAATTATTACACCATTTTCTAGTTTGGTTACCATAATATCATGACAGAGGGTATAATTTCATTACCTATGGAGCAATCAAATCCAGTTGTTGTACAATTTGTTCAATCTGAAGGTGTTTTTAATGTTGAAATTGTTCTTACTGAGACTAATTATGATGTTTGGTCTCAAATAATAGAAATGCATATTGCAGAGAGAGAAAAACTCTCTTATATTCATGACAAAAATTTACAACCAGAAAAAACATCAAACAATTATAACATACCTACTGCTCTTGAAATTTGGGGTGCTTTGGCAAAAACTTTCTATGATGGAAGTGACGAATTACAGGTATTTGTCTTAAACCAAAAAGTTTTTACTTCCAGACAAAATGGAAAATCACTTTCAGAATATTATGGAGAGTTTACTGAAATTTTCCAAGAGCTAGACCATCGTGATAAGGTGGTCATGAAAGACCCTCATGATCTAATATCATATCAAGAGTTTGTTGAAAGACTAAGGATACATATTTTCCTTGCTGGATTAGATGATGAGTTTGAGCAGGTTCGTAGAGAAATTTTGCGAAAAGAAACTATCCCAGATTTAGAAGGTTGTTATTCCTTGATTCGACGGGAGGTAGTACATTGAATCTCATTAAAGGAAAAATCTAGAGATGTTGACGCTTCTGCCATGATATCTAAAAATCGTTCTTTTTCCAATCAGCAAGAACGAAAGGTGACTGATAAATCATCATTTAAATGTACCCATTGTCATCAAAAGGGTCATAAAAAAGAATGATGTTTTGAACTGGTGGGATATCCTGACTGGTGGGATCACAACCGTGACTCTCGGAAGAAAAATCCACGACAGATGTCTACTGCTACCATTGCTGAAACAACAAAGGATCATGTTGCAACCTCCTCAGCACATGTTGGTAAGATGCTTAAAGTTTTTTCTCATGTTTTTAATAATACATGGATAATTGATTCAGGTGCAACTGATCATATGACATTCGATTCTAGACAAATCTCAAAACTATCCTCACACAAAACTGTTTGCACTGCCAATGGTAACACAACCCCAGTCATTGGGGAAAGATCTTTGTCTCTCACTAGTACTTTGAATTTAGACTCAGTACTAGTTGTTCCCTCTTTAGAGTATAACCTTATATCTATTTCTCAAATAACCACTGCTTTATCTTGTTTTGTTATTTTTTGGCCTGACTGTTGTGTGTTCAAGGACATTCAAACAAAGAAAACGATTGGTCGTGGTGTTAGGCAAGGAAACCTGTATTATTTGGACTTGGATTCAACAAATCATACATTGGTAGCAACTGGATCTAACAAGGATAAATCAAATATATGGCTATGGCATAGAAGATTGGGTCATGCTTCTTTTGGATATTTAAAGAAATTATTTCCAAGTTTATTTTTGAGCTTAGATCTTTTTACTTTAAAGTGTGATGTCTGTGAACTAGCAAAAAGTCATCGTTCCTCATTTCCTGTAACCTTAAATAAAAGTCCATTTCCGTTTATGGTTATACATTCTGATGTATGGGGTCCTTCCAAAGTCTCTACGTTGGAAAGATCACGTTGGTTTGTTACATTTATTGATGATTTTAGTAGAATGACTTGGGTCTGTTTAATGAAATCTAAAAGTGAGGTAAACGTCTTATTTAGAAAATTTCAAAAAATGGTTCGTACTCAATATAAAACACAAATTCAGGTTCTATGAAGTGACAATGGGGGAGAATATAAAAGTTATGAGCTTCAAGAATATCTTCAATCAGAAGGCATTATTCATCAAACTACTTGTGTTGATACACCTCAACAAAATGAAGTTGCAGAAAGAAAAAATCGAAACTTGTTGGAAGTTGTATGTGCCTCATTGATCGAAGCTAATATGTCATTATCTTATTGGGGAGAAGCAATTACTTCTGCTGCATATTTGATCAATCGGGTACCTTCCAATCCCATTAATTTCCAAACACCACTACAAGCCATCACTGAAGCAATTGTTGCACCAAATGTTCCCAATTTACCTTCTCATATCTTTGGTTGTGTGACATTTGTACACCTACATAAACAACAACGTAGCAAGTTGGATCCACGAGCAATACATTGTGTTTTTATGGGATATGCCATACAACAAAAATGGTATCATTGTTATCATCCTCCTACAAAACAAATGATTACTACTATAGATGTTATTTTTCATGAAGATACAATGTATTTCTCCTCTACACCTGAATTTCAGGGGGAGTACAACCATGCTAAAATTCAAACCCTTACATATAAATTGTTTCCTTATGAAAAAAGACAAATTATATGTGAAGAAAATACAAATAACTTGAATTCAGATGGTAATAACTCTCAATATAGAAAAGACTCAAGGGAAATGGAATCAAGGAATCAAGTCCTCATCAACTTCAAGATCATCAAGCAAGTTCCTTACTACCACTAAGTGAGTACAAGTTTCCTTCTCCACAAGCTACTGATATGCCTAACCAATCGTTTGCATAGGATGTTCCAACTATTGAACCAACCAGAAAAATATTTCCATCACGTCCTAACAGAGGTATTCCTAAAGCCATGTATGAACCTGAGATTTCTAATAAAGTCAAATATCCCATGAGTAACTATATGTCTAAACATCGTTTGTCAAAATCAAACGTATCATTTGTGAATCAATTATCTGTTGTATTTATGCCTAACAGTGTGCAGGAAGCTTTAGCTGACCAAAAATGGAAAGATGCTATTAATGAAGAACTAAGATCCTTAGAAATAAATAGAACTTGGGAGCTTGTCGATCGTCCACCAACAAAGAAAATTGTTGGATGTCGATGGATTTTTTCAGTAAAGTATCAAGCAAATGGCATGATTGAACGCTATAAAGCAAGATTGGTGGCAAAAGGATACACTCAAACATATGAGATCGACTATACAAAAACATTTGCACCTGTAGCCAAAATTAACACTGTTCGAGTCTTGGTATCTCTAGCTGTAAATTTAGATTGACCATTATATCAGTTTGATGTAAAAAATGTCTTTCTACATGGAGATTTAATTGAAGAAGTCTACATGGATTTACCACCAGGAATTAAGAAATCCACAATCCATGATGAAAAGGTGTGCAAATTAAAAAAATTACTGTATGGATTGAAACAATCCCCAAGAGCATGGTTTGGCAGGCTCACAAGGTCAATGAAAGCATTTGGCTACAAGCAAAGCAATTCAGACCATACTTTATTTCTAAAAAATAGGTATGGTAAGATCACTGCACTTATTGTATATGTTGATGATATGATAGTAACAGGAAATGATCTTGAAGAAAGGAAAGCGCTACAAACTTATTTGTCCAAAGAATTTGAAATGAAAGACCTTGGTTCCTTAAAATATTTTCTTGGGATTGAGGTTTCATGATCAACAGAAGGAATCTTCTTATCTCAAAGAAAATATGCCTTAGATTTATTAAAAGAAACTGGTATGTCGGCATGTCAACCAACTAATACACCGGTAGAGGAAGGATTAAAGTTATGTATCAAGGTTGATCAAGTTCCAACAAATAAAGAAAGATACCAAAGGCTTGTTGGAAGGTTGATGTATTTGGCACACACGAGACCAGACCTTGCCTATGCTTTAAGTATTGTCAGCCAATTTATGCATAATCCTGGAGAACAACATATGAATGTAGTTATTCGTATTTTGAGATATTTAAAGTCTGCTCCTGGAAAATGAGTATTGTTCACTAAAAACTCAGAGTTTTCTGGAATTTAAGTATATACTAATGCTGATTGGGTTGGATCAATAAATGATAGACGATCTACACCAGGCTACTTCACTTTTGTAGGAGGAAACCTTGTAACATGGAGAAGTAAGAAACAACATGTTGTTGTCCGTTCAAGCGTAGAGGCTGAATATAGAGGAATGACACTTGGGCTTTGTGAGGCCTTGTGGTTACAATCTCTCTTAAAAGATTTGACATATCCTGCTAAAGAATCAATTAATTTATTTTGTGATAATAAAGCAGCATGTGATATTGCTCATAATCCAGTTCAACACGATCGTACAAAACATGTTGAAGTTGACAGATTCTTTATTAAGGAAAAGTTAGAAGAAAATTCATTGGAATTGCCAAAAATTAAGTCAGAAGATCAATTGGCTGACATCCTCACTAAAGCAGTCTCATATCAAGTATTCATAAAAGTTTCAGTCAAGTTGGGCATGAAAGACATCTATGCACCAACTTGAGGGGGAGTGTTGAATTCAACAAACACTCTAACACAATTCAACAAACACTACACCGACATTAAACGTTTTTTCTAATATACATGGCGTCTACCAAGCAGCTGTAAACCATGTAATTCAATCATGGTAATTGTTGAAATAGTAATTGATATTTATCTATATAAACAAATGTACATATCCCATACAAATTAAGAAAATATACGAAGGAAGACGTTTATTTCTTCTTCTGATTATTTCTTCAATTATTGATTTCTTCATATAAAACCATTATATTAATAAATTAGTTAGACATAATTGTATTCATAAAGTTTATATT
The DNA here is from genome assembly GCA_037013495.1 of Hippophae tibetana. Taxonomy (NCBI): domain Eukaryota; kingdom Viridiplantae; phylum Streptophyta; class Magnoliopsida; order Rosales; family Elaeagnaceae; genus Hippophae; species Hippophae tibetana. The sequence goes on from CM072810.1 coordinate 2,176,488, forward strand.
GTTTATAGAGAAAGACATAAAAATTGATAAAAAAAAGAAGAAAAATAAATATAATCAATCTCTTAAACTGTAGTACCAATATACTTTTGAATATCTACCAAAATTGTATCTCTTCTTAATTTTTTTATATATTTTCTTTCTTCTTGGTACAAAAATTGATAAAAAAAATTATAAATTTTTGCTACTACAATTTTTGGTACAATTAGGGGGTTAAATTAGACTCAAATGAATCTAGAACATCTAATCACCTAAAAATTAAGAATTAAGATGAAAAAATAAAAATTAAATAACACGAGCGTGGTATGCTATGATTTGCTAATAAGAATTGTGTGACACTTAAGTGGAAAGAACTACATGACACATGATAATACTTACGTCAATTGGCACATGCGACGCATTTTGATTAATTTCTTTTTGCTTGTATTGCGTACATATGATAACAACTGGTCAGTTGTACACGCGGCACACTCTAATCAACTCTTATTCATTACGTGATGTTAACGTGTCATGTTTTAATTAACCTTACATTAAAATGTTCATAAAATTTCTAAAAACAATTTAAAATATATATTTTTATCCTTTTTTGGATAAAATTCATATTTTAATATTAGTAACTTTAAAAGTAATATTTATTAAATAAAATGAATAAATATTAAATCAAAATTTACGCTAATATTATTCTTCAAGATTGAAACAGACAGTCACTGCTAACAAACTCGAGAAATTATTACATATATTAAATAATATATTAGTAATTAAATTGTAAGTAACTTAAAAGATATAAAATAATAAAATAGTTGCATAAAGACATATTAATAAATAAAAATTAAACTGTAAATGATAAATATTAATAATATAATTAATGTAATATTTTTGTGATAAAAACTATTACTAAAAAATCATTATTGTAATTAATGTAATATTTTTTTATATTAATAATTTATACCGTGATAATATGATTACTTTAAAATATATAAAATATTTATTTTATTTTTAATATTAATTATATATTATAGATAAAATTATTATTAATAATGTTTTTTATAATATTAATAATTTATATCGTAAAAATATTATTATCATAACTACTAATATGATTTTTTACGTAAAAGAGACATCCATTGAATACGGATAATTACATATTTAGAAAGAGCAAACAAGTTCTTACAATGCTAAAAATAGCCAAGAAAATATTAGCTTTGCTAAACATAAAGAGACCAAAAGACATGTCGGTACAAAGGAAGAATTTAGAAAAGCCAGCTACATACTTTAAATTTTCATCCAATGGAGCATGTATTCCAATGTCTACTTGTTTATGCTTCCGTGCGATTTTGTAAAAATAATTCCGACAACAAAAAAAAAACATTTAATGATCATACGTACAAAAGGTTGTCAAAAACGCTTTTAAAGTTAGAAAACTCGTTTTGTTTTGTTAACATTTCTTTCGTAAATCACTTTTAATAAACCGTAATAAACAGTCATGAACTTAAGTAAGGAAGGAACTAAAAACAAATTTATAAATTTGAAAAAAAAAAAATGAAATGAGCACGTTATGAACTTAGATATTATAATTTTTATTATTTTTTTAAAATAATTTTTTTAATCTTAATTAAACATCATTAATTCTCTGTTATTATAAAAAATAAATATTTTTAATCTTATTAAAACTAACCATTTTATTACATCAAAATATAAAAAATAAGATATTTAATTTTTATAAATAATAAAATTATAAATATCAAATTTAAAAAATTATAATATTAAAATACTTGTTATAAAAATTTTAAATTAATAATTACAAGCTTAAATTAAATAATGAAAGTAATTCTAGTAACAAGCACCCGTTTACAAATAACTTCGACGAATATGAATAAAATTTACAGCAATAAATAAATACAAAAACTGGAATGAAAGTTGAAAAAGGGAAAAAACAAGAGTAATTTATGAATACAAAATCAAGACCATAATTCCATATAGAAAAGGTTCACATATTCTGAAAGATTAGAAATAATATAATCGAATAATAATCAGTAATCAGATTGGGCTTCTGATACATAGCCAGATGGAGATTCAACTGGAGTTGAGGAAGTTGAGCTCAGCCGGATTCCAATTTCAGGGGACTTTCTCAAAAACCCATCAGCTATGGAAGCAATTGAATTAAATAAACCCTTCAAAATCTTGATTTTCACTTGTCCTCTCCTCGGACGAATGCTTTGCTTTTGCTGAAGCTTGGATTTCGATTTGGTTTCTGGGTTTTCCATTTTTATAAATTTGGGTGTCAAAAACTGTTATGCAATGAAAGTTAAAGTTTCAGAGAAGGAAACAGAGGAAAACAGAGTAGAAACAAAGAGATGATTCAACAATTAGAATGTAAGAATTTAAAGAAAAGTTGAGAGCTTTGAGCAATGAAAATTGAAAAGAGATCTTTTTGAGAGAGTTATTGAAAAGAGAGCTTTAAGCGATGAGAATTGAAAAGAGAGCTTCGAGAGTGGGTGTCTTAAATAGCATTTTCAGCCCTCTTTGAATGCAAATTTTTATCTGTTTTAATATATTTTAAAGACAATTTTTTTTAACTCATCAATTTAATATATAATTTTTTAAAAAATTAATATTAATAATATATATAATAAAAAATTAATCATAAGTAAATTTAAATAAAATCTAATTAAACTATATTTAAAATGAGATAATATATTAGATTTTTTTTAATAATAAAAATATAATATATAAATATCATGATTTTATTTTTATTATTTTTCTTGATTTAATATATTTCAAGATAAATTTTATTTTTAACTCATCAATTTAATATATAATTTTTTAAAAAATTAAAAAAAAATTAAAAAAAGTAACACTAATAATATTTATAATAAAAAATAATACATAATAATATTAAATGTGTCTAAATAAAATGTTTAATATTTAATAAATTTAAATAATTATAATTATAATTTAAACATATGTATAGATGATATATCATATATATTTTAATAATAAATATATATATATATATATATATATATATATATTAAAATCAATTAAATTATATGCTCTATGTAATTCCAAAAAACATATTTTCGGACAAGGAAGTTTCGTGGCACTCAAGACTTAAACAGTGCATTAGATCCACTTCTAGATGTGAGCATATTACTGGTGAGACACCGAGATACTCGTAATAAGAAAACTAACTGAATGTGTAATATATATTAAATTATTATGTATGTTAAATGATATATTAACTATTATATATAAACGTTAAAAATATAAAATAATAAAATAATTATAAGATTTAGTATTAATATATAAAAATTAAATTGTAAGTTGTAATATTTAAATTATTTATGCAATGAAATTATAATAAAAAAATATTATTAAAAAAAACAACTTAGCCACTCAATCCAACGATCGAAAGAGATCGAAATCGGATTTCATATTTTCACTTTTTTACGTACAAAATATGTCTATATTTTGAAATAATAAATTTTAATTAGTATATTATAAATCTTATCTAAATGATTACATCGTACATGGCTGATATTTTGCACGCCACCAAACGTACTCAGGCAGGTTTCTAGAATTTCATTAGTTTCTTTTAGTTTTAATGTGAAATAAAAATTAATTAGTTGCTTCTAATTTTAGATGAAAATATTTTAATATCATAATTATATATATTATTAGGATGGATGAAAATCTGTATCTAATTGGCATAAGTCATCTATTTAAATGGTGAAGTAATTAAGGATTCCATTTAATTTATTAATATTTTAAATATATTATATTATTAAAAAAATTCATTTTAATACCATATTTCAAACATTAATACACTTTTTTATTGTTTTTTAATAATAATCATTTTTTATACCAAAAATACTATTTTGGCCTTTTAAGAATTTAAAGAAAAGTTAGAGAACTTTGAGAAATGAAAATTGAAAAGAGAGCTTTTTGAGAGAGTTATTGATAAACGAGCTTTGAGCAATTAGATTTGAAAAGTGAGCTTGTCTTAAATAGCATTTTGAGCCCTCTTTGAATGCAAATTTTTATTGGTTTTAATATTTATTTTAAAGACATTTTATATTTAACACATCAATTTAATATATAATTTTTAAAATTTAGAAAATAATAATATTAATAATATATATAATAAAAAATTAATCATAATTAAATTTAAATAACATCTAATTATATGATATTTAAAATGAAATGATTTATTAGATTATCTTAATAATAAAAATATAATGTATAAATATCATGAATGTTATTTTTATAATTATAAAGTTTAAGAATATTATTTTTATTATTTTTCTTAATTTTTATTGATTTAATATATTTAAAGATAAATTTTATTTTTAACTCATCAATTTAATATATAATTTTTTAGAAAATTATAAAAAAATTAAAAAATTAACACTAATAATATTTATAACAAAAAAAACACACAATAATATTAAATTAATCTAATTAAAAAACGTTTAATATTTAATAAATTTAAATAATTATAATTTAATTTAAATAATGTAATTGTATTTAAAATGAGATGACTATCATATATATTTTAATGATATAAATATAATAAATAAATATAAAGAATATCATTTTTATAATTATAAATTTTAAAAATATTATTTTAAAAATATTATTTTTTTTAAATATATTTAATATATATACTATATATATAATTTAATGTAAAATCTATTATATATATATATATATATTTAAAATCAATTAAATTATATGCAATATACCTAAAAAAACATATTTTCGGAGAAGTTTCGTGTCATTCAAGACTTAAAAAAGAAAGTTTCTTGGCATTCCAAGACTTAAACAGTGCATTAGATGCACTTCTAGATGTGACTCATGTGAGCATATTACTGGTGAGACACTTTGATACTCCTAATAATAAAACTAACGTGTATAAACGTTAAAAATATAAAATAATAAAATAATTATAAGATTTAGTATTAATATATATAAATTAAATTATAAGTTGTAATATTTAAATTATTTATGCATGAAATTATAATAAAAAAATATTATTAGAAAAAAAAACAACTTAGCCACTCAATCCAACGATTGAAAGAGATCGAAATCGAATTTCATATTTTCATTTTTTTACGTACAAAATATGTCTATATTTTGAAATAATAAATTTTAATTAATATATTATAAATCCTATCTAAATGACTACATCGTACATGGCTGATATTTTGCACGCCACCAAACGGACACTTAGGCGGGTTTCTAGAATTTCATTAATTTCTTTTAGTTTTAATGTGAAATAAAAATTAATTAATTACTAGATGAAAATATTTTAATATCATAATTATATATATTATTAAAATGAATGAAAATCGATATCTAATTGGCGTAAGTCATTTATTTAAATGACATCATGGAGTCCACTTAATTTATTAATATTTTAAATATATTATGTTATTAAAAGTTTTCATTCTAATATTTTATTTTTTCATTTTTTTTAAATATTAACTAAAGTTAAAAAATGTGAAAATTTTTATCAATTTTAGAAACTTCTTTTTGATAGCATTAATAATGCAAATTGAACCTTTTACCAATTAAGGGATATACCGCAGACATATTCATTTACAATTTATTAAAGCTGATTTTTGACATTTTTTTAAAAATCTGTGTTTTAACACATCCTACTAAGATACATCATATATGATATACTCTTTATTAGAGGTATCAACTGATGCATTCTAGGAATGCTGTCACTTATAACAGCTCTTGTAACCACTTTCTCATGTTTATAATTAGATGATTAAGGCATTAGTTTGTTAGCACTCAAAACCATCTTCCTATTGACAATGTTATGTGTAAGTCATGCTTATAAATTAGCAACCAATGCATCGTTGTAACATATAAGTTTTCATAACAATTTGAGAATCAATTTATATTTTACTTTTTCTCTTAGGATTTATCTTATTGCTTTATCTTTAAGTATCAAGATTTGAATGATGTCAATTATGAATTTTAATGTCATTAACAATCATTCTTATAAAGATGCAGGCTTATAATCTCCTATAAGCTCTCTTGGTATGGTGCAATCACAAAATGCATCTACAAGTTAGGTTGATGCTTGCTCGAAGCTTGACTTAATCACTTCTAATCAATGTATGCATCTCAGTTAAACTTGATGAACATAACTATATGAATTGGAAGGATCAACTCTTGACATATACCATATGGTCTTGAAGGTATCATCAATGGTTCTTTAAGTCTATCACCTCGTTTTCTTAAAAATTCTTCTACAATAAATTCATCTTTCTTAAATTGGAGTAGACTTAACTCAATTGTTAATGATTGGATTTATGGATCAATTTCTACGAGAATGTAGGTTACTTGAGCAATGACATGGCTACTCATGAGTAATGAAAAGCTCTTGAAGAAACCTATTATGCAGATATCTAAACTAGAGTGATGGATTTGAGACAATAATTACAAAAGCTTATGTAAGGATAGACTTACTACATCATTTATTTCATTAAAGCCAAGACCATTATTAGTCATTTGGCTGTTGGATAGCCTGTTTAAGAAAAAAAATATTTGCTCTTATATGTCTTGACTGGATTGGGATCAAGATATAACAATTTTGTGTCCAATATTCAAATGCGTGAGATTATGCCTTCTATTAATTTTGTTCATAACTATTTAGAAGGATATAGAAAGGCAAGAATCTACTAGTCATGAAAACATATTTCAATTTAATGTAGCCAAGTTTGTTCCAAGAAAAGGCATTCAAAATCAATAATACAAATTTGTGGCTTCAAGAATGGTGATGTTAGTAAAATCAAGATGGAATCTCAAAAATTTCTTGCAACAAGGTTCTCAAGGGCAGAAGACTCTCACTGATAACTCAGGTGACAGCTCTATCAAGAACCCCTATACAAAGAATGGTGGTAGTGAAAAGCCCATTTGCCAAGTCTATCAAAAAATTAGTCATAGTGCTCAATCTTGTTTTGTTCTATGAGATCTGCTTTCAAGAAAGCCTTCTAATCCTCAAGCCATGGTTACTCATTGTGGTAATTTTGCCTCTAATGTTTTTGATTTTTCTTGGCTTCTTGATACGAGTGCTAGTTATCATGTGATTGTATATGCCTTAAAGTTTCAAGCCTTCATGCCTTATATAGGATCTAAAGGCTATGTTAGATAATGGAACTAAAACTTTAATGGCTCATATTGGTTTTGGTACTTTACAACTTAATGATAATTGTTTGTTATCTTTAAACGATGTCTTTTATGCCTTTAAGGCTTCAAGCAATTTACTTCTTATAAATAAGTTGTGTACTGATAACAAAGTCTCCATTGAATTTTCACCCACTGGTTTTTGTGTTAAGGATTTTCCTCCTCAGAAAGTAAAGCTTTAAGGTCCAAGTGAGCATGAGCTCTATCAAATGTATGGATTCCAAGGAGCATCAAAGTTCCCTATGCATGATTCTTCTTCCACTCCCGTTGCTTTTTCATCAACTTTACAACAACGACATAATAGACTTGTCCATCCTTCATTTCATGTAATTAAATAAGCCTTAGCAAAGTATATGTCTAAGCATGATGTTTCTTACTTTAATTAAAAAAAATCAATTTTTGTAAACATTGGCAAATAGTTAAGTCACACATATTACCTTTGTTACATTCTCACGAAAAGGGTTGTTACTTATTTTCACTTCTTGTATCTTGATTTGTGGATTGCTTCACATAATGCAAATACTAGTCAGAAATACTTTTTTTCAATTATGGATGATCACTCTTGGTTTATCTGATTATTTTTGCTTCATCGTAAAAATCAATCTAGCTCAATTTTGCTTGATTTTAAAACTTTTGTTGAAAAATAGTACTTAGCTAATATAAAAGTCATCCAAACGAATGAGAGGTTGACTTCAAACAATGTGAGTTTGTTTAACAAAGGCATTGTGCATAGGATTATATACTCACATACCTTTGAACAAAATATGGTAATGAAGTGTAGGTATAGACGCATTGTTGAAAGAGAGCTTGACTTACTTTCCATAGCTAGCGTGCCTACCCAATTCTGGCCTTATGCTATGCAAATTTCTTTATACTTGCTCAGTAGACTTCCCATAAGAAATTTACCTTGTTTATGTCCCTTTGAAGTCCTTACCGGTATCAAACCAGATTATAGCTATTTGAAAGTCATTGGTTTTCAAAGTTTTCCTTACATAAGAGCATATCATACAACCAAATTAGATCCATGCTTTCTCAAGTTTGTTTTTCTAGGATATTTTTTAAGTTAAAAAGGTTTCTTATGCCTCCATAAAGACACAGGTAGGGTATATGTCAATAGGTATGTTGTCTTTGATGAGAATTACTTCTTTTTGTAGAAGTAGTTAGCACTAAGTATGTGTCCAATGTTTCTTTACCTTTTGTCATTCAAGTTCCATCACCTTTTCCTGTTAAGTCACAATCTTTTGTGTTACAAAATACGTCTGTTTCTATTGGATATCATATTTTTTTCACTAGCTCCCCTCAAGGATTAGAGTCTATTAAGCCTTTTTTGTCTCCTAGTAATTCTACATCTCATGAGACTTTTGATTCCTCATATGTTGATCCTAATGACTTTAATGACATTATTACTTACACTCCTGGTAATGAATTGGTCTTGTATGATCCACCTTTCTCTATTATAGCTTTATTCTCTCATGTGCCTATATTTCCCTATCTTTCAAATGATTTGTCTCTTTTAATGGTTCTTCCTCTTCTTTCCAGTGTTATGTCTAGTTCCTCTAATTCATGCAATAGTTATCCAATGGTGATTAGGTTAAAAACTAGTACTTTTAAACCCAAAACATTTCTTGCTTTTACCTCTATTTATTTTGTCTTGTTTGTGCCTAAAGGTTATAAAGTTGTTCTTAAAGTGCTTGAGTGAAAGGCAACCATGTAAAGAGAAGTTGATGCTTTTAATGCCAATATCACTTGGACTCTTATTCCTCTTCCTAAAGCTTATCCCTATTGCTGCTTTGGAAAAGTATAAAGATCGCCTAGTTGCACGAGGCTTTCTTCAAGAATTTTGTGTTGATTACTTGGAGACTTTCAGTTATGTTGTTAAAATAACAATTATAAGAGTTATTCTAACTTTGGTGCTTTATAAAAAATGAAAATTAAAGCAAGTTGATGTGAACAATGTCTTCTTAAATGAAGATTTGTTGGAAGATGTTTTTATGAGCTATCTCTCAAGTTTTGAAGTTGATGATCCCATTTTGGTGTGCAAACTACACAAGGTTTTATATGGTTTAAAACAAGATCATAGAGCTTCGTACCAAAAGTTATGCAACTCTATTCTTGCAATAGGTTTTGTTAATTCTAAAGCTGATAATTTAAAGTTAGTGAAGTATATCTCTCTTGATATATTTGTGGTTCTTGTCTATATAGATGATATTCTCATCACAGATTCTAATACTACATTAGGGGATAAACTTAGGGCTAAATCTTGGCATTTTGAGCTACTTTCTTAGTCTTGAAGCATTTTATAGGACAAATTGCATTTATCTATCACAACTCAAAGTATATCAAGGACCTGTTAGAGCTTTTTGTTATAGAGGATGCCAAGCCGATCAATACTCGTATGAGTTATGATAACATTTTAAGGAAATTTGAAGTGTTATTCTGGAAGATGGTTCTGATTATTTTGGTAGGTTTTTGCATTTATTACCATCACACATCTTGATGAGGCATTGCTATGAATAAGCTTTTCCAATTAATGTCTTCTCCAATTGAGGCACATTGGTTGGCTACCAAATGCTTCTTACGATATCTCAGGGAATCGTGTATCTTTGCTTAACCTTTACCGTACTTTCCTCCATAGATTTGGTGCATTTCTATCGTGATGATTATGCTAGTTACCCTGATAATGGTAGAAACATTAGTGCTTATTGCATCTTCCTAGGAGATTGCTTTGTGTCTTAGAAATCTTTGAAACAAAAGGTTACATCGTGCAGTAGTATTGAAAGTGAATATAGATCTATGGCTTTTGTTGTTGTTGAGATTTTCTAGCTCCAATTGTTGATGTCTGACTTGCAAATCACTATGGCCTCTACTCTTTTCATACTTATAGACATTGTTAATGCCAAGCACTAGCTCATAACCTAGTATTTCATGCTCGAACAAAGCGTATAGAAATTGATCACCATTTCATCAAGGATTTGGTCTCTAAAGACTTTCTTACCAAATTGTTAGCTGCCATTTAATTTATATGCCTAAAGTCCAAACTTCTAGTGCTACCTCGAACATCAATTTGCATGGGATTATTAGAAATGTCAACTGATGCATCCTAAGGATGCTGTAGCTAATTACAACTCTTGTAATCACCTTACTATGTGTACAATTAGTTGGTTAAGGCGTTAGTTTGTTAGCACTCAAAACCACCTTGCTCTTAGCAATGCTATGTGTAAGTCATGCTTATAAATAAGTAGCTAATGCAGCTAATACATTGTTGCAACATACAAATTTTCATAGCAATTCATGAATCAATTCATGTCTTCTTTTTCCTCTCTATGGTTTTATCTTCTTGCTTCATCATGAAGCATCAAGAATTGAACTCCTTGTAAAAAGGAAAAAAATTAATAAGCAAAAACTACAACATTTATGTGCTTTCCTAATCTATCCCTGTTAGTTAGTCATGGAAAATATTTTTATCATTTCTTAATGAAATTATTTGAATATTATGATTTTTAGTATTTATTTATATAATTATTTTTAAAGATGAGATGTTAACAATTTTTATTTTTTCATAACTTATAATATGAAGTGTTGAACTTAATCTCTAAAAAGAAAATTATTTTTCAATTTTAATTAATTTCTTAAAAGAAAAAGCTTCACTAAAAATCTAAAAGAGTATTTTGGTTAAAAAATTGATTATTTTTAAAAAATAATATGAATGATAATAATATTTGAATTAGGGTACTAAACAGACATAAAATATTTGAGATATCAATATATTAACTAAAGTATTTCTAAGATATTAATCCTATAATTAAGGGTATAGAAGACACTAAAGGCAGGTTTAGTTAAAAAAAATTAAAATTATTAATTCACGAGAATATAAAACTAGGAATATGAAATTTAATTTTTATTACTTTATTTGGTAGTTTTATGGAATAAATAAAATGAATAAACTAATTTTTTTCTTCTAATTTTCTCAAATTATCCTTCTAATAAGAATTATTTTATTAATAATTAAAATTTTAAAAAAATCATATTAGAATCGTACTTATTTGAAAAAGAAATAATCTCTTCTCACACATAGGAATTAGTGTTCATATGGAATTACAATTTCAAACATTAAAGTTGCAACCGACGAAGAAAAATAATAATTGTTCCATTTATTTGTATATTATTGTCATCTAACGTGATTTAAAGTTTCTATGAATCTATCGTTCATGATCCCTACTCAAGAAAATTTTAAGCTTTTAACCAGACTTTTTCTTGTTTAGCCATTTGAATTGTTAAGTTATATTTATTTCACTTGTACTACACTTCCAGTATTTCACTTGTACTACACTTGTACTATTTCACTTGTACTACACTTGTACTATTTCACTTGTACTACACTTACTATTTCACTTGTACTATACTTGTAGCTCACTTGTACTACACTTGTTACAGCTCTATAAATAGAGTTCTCTATGTACATTCTAGGACACACCAATACAACATTAAATCATTCTTTCTTCTTATCTCTCTATACTCTTAACACGAATAATGAAATTTTTACTTTTAAGCAACAGCGAAACAGAGAAGGAAAAATATAATTTTTAGCTTAAATAACATCTACTTTAATAAATAAATTAATTTTTTAAGTAATAATTACTCTCAAAACTAATAATTTTAAATCAAATTATTTAACAACATATAATTTTTTTTATAACTTTAATAAAATAAGATCTCATCTTCTATGTATGTAATTCGTAATAATTTGAATATATGTAATATGTTAAATACAAAAAAATAAATAAATGTAATATGTTATATATAAAGATAAATTTTAATATATCATGTCATAAAGATAATTTCAATCATTTATTGAAAATTTCATTAGATTTTCGGTACACTTAATATGTTATGTACAAAAATATATCCATATGTAACATGTTTATCTATGATACTTTACAATCTGTGACATCAAAATATTGAACGTAAAAGCAATGAGAATTACACTCTTCAAACTAAATATGTTCTATGTAAAACATAAACACCAAATTATAACATGTTATCAGCATGAATCGAGGAGTGAACGTTCTTATACCTTTCTTCAGTGTTATCAGCATCAACTCCTTTCTTGATGTATTCATTGAAGTGACTCTGGTATTACACTTATTCTTGTCTTGATTAATCAAATCAAAGTGAAAGAACAATCCTTATCTGAACAAGAAGAACAGTATTTTAAAATCTTCATTGATTTCAACTAGAACTCTATCATATTAAAGTCTGAAAAATAAAACACAATGTGAAAAGTGAAAGTATTTAAACAAATATCAAATATTTGGCTGCTATTAAATAACATCTAACACCAATAAGTTTGAATTGAACTAAAATAATTCAATTTGAGAATTATAAACTTCAACTGAAGACTTACCTACCATTTGCGTTGAAACACAAAATTAGATGATATATTTTGATTTTCCTAATTCAGTAAAAGAGGGAAGCTCATATAAATTAAAAAAAATTAAACAATGAGGCTAAAAGTATGCAAGTATGTGCATATAGATTTGAAATGCAGCTACGAAAATCAAAATATTGGTTCATTGCTATTGGACAGCAACCAATTAACCCAGAGATTATAAAATGAACACAATTTAATAGCAAAGTAGAAAAGAAGATAAACTACATAAGCAAGATTCTTGTAAGCATTCCTTCAAACACTTAATTAACATAGTTAAATTAATCATTATCATAGCTAAAAATCCAATTATTTGGGGCACAAATTTGAGATTCGAGAAAGAAATCTTGATTATATACACTATCATAACAAAAATTATATTCAGAAAAAAATTCAAATTTAAGGGCTCTCTGTATTTTTCTCCTTCGGTGTTCTGTTTCATTTTTGTAAATGTACAGAGAAAAGATAGAGATAGTAGCGAATAGCCTGGTGATTACTCCTCTGCGAAAAATAAAAAGAGATGGAGGTAGAAGAGAAGAATATAATAAATTAGGCTTTGACTTTATTGTTCTACTTAGAGTTTCTATTGTATAGTTAATTAAAATTTAGAACCAAGGTAGATGTTATATTTTAAACTATAAATAAAACTTTTTCTTCTACTTTTAAAACATCTTAAAATTTATAAATCTTTTTCTATTTTGTAAAGGTAATTGATTAGCTTAATTAATCTCAATCAGTTGTAATTTTAAAGTTTATTCAATTTAGAGATAATGAAAATGTTCAACAACGTTCGAGGATATAGATAATATTTATACAAAATCTCGTCAAATTTATGATGTTTTTATTTTTCTGTTTTAGTTTCTTTTAGCATTATATTTTCAATATCATTATTTTATCGAACTAATTTGAGTTATATTCATTTAAAATATGAGTGAATAGTAACTACTTAAAATAGAGAAAATATACCAATTTTTTTTAACAATTGGTATCAAAGCCAAAGGTTTGTACCTAGGCATTTGTTTGTATTTCGTTGGTTTGCTATTGGAATATAGTTGCTAGTTGTTGTAATATGAAGAAATTACATAATCAAAGTATTCTTAAAACAAAGGCCAACCATCCAAGTAAGGCAGAACAGTGGTAATGAATGTAAGATTTAAGGTGGAAAAATTTGATGGAATCAGTCATTTTGGCATGTGGCAAGACAAAGTTGAGTGGAAAAATATCAATCGATTGGTATGTGGTACAATTCATTCGTGTCTCTCAAGAGAACAAAAGTACACGTTCATGAAGGAGACATCTGCAAATAGGTTATGAAAGGCGTTGAAGAACAAGTTCATGAAGAAGAGTAGACAAAATCGACTCTAATTGAAGAAGTTGTTCCATTTTGAATACCTTCAAAATATCACAATAAACGACCACATTACTGCTTTTAATCGATTAATAATATATTGTTAAATATGGATGAAACTTTTAAAGATGAAGATTTAGTTTTCATGTGGTTAGCCTCCATTCCTGATGAGTTTGATCATCTTATTACGAGCTTACTCATTAGGAAGGATAAAATATCTTTTGAGAAAGTTTGCACTATTTTGTATAATTATGAAATTAGAAAGAAAGATTAAAAACAAAGAAAAAATGAAGCAACAGAGGCATTGTCTGTAAAAAGGCACCTGCAAACTCAACAGAAATGAAGGAGAGACAAATCTCATTCAAAAGGAAGGATTGGTAAAGATGAATGTGCATTTTGTCATTAAAAATGCCATTGGAAGAAAAACTATTTGAAGTTGTAGAAGAAAGAAAAAATTGTGTCGTCTGATACATGTGTAGCTAAAAGTAATTCAAATTTAGATTTTGCATTGGTTGGTTCGTCAATAGCATCCCATCTTGATGATTGGATTTTTTATTTAGCGTGTATCTTCCATATGTCTTCTAATAAAGAGTGATTCTTTAACTTTGAAGAACTAGATGGTGGAGTTGTTTTCATGGGTAATGATTATCCATGCAAAGTTTTGGGGATCAATACAATTCGTTTGAAAAATCAAGATAGTTCAACCAAAGTCTTGAAAGATGTTCATTATGTCCCAAATATGAAGAAAAATCTCATTGTTGTGAGAATTTTAGAATCAAAAGGTTTCACCATGACCATACAAAATGGGGCATTAAAGGTTACTTCTTGAGCACTTGTGGCGATGAAAGGTCTTCGGAAGAATAACTTGTACTACTACCTTGGTAGTACAGTTATTAGGACAGTATCAACAATAGTTTTGAGGAAGAAAAAGATTCAAAAACTACTAAGATGTGGCATATGTGTTTAGGACATACTGGTGAAAAAGTTTTACATATTCTGGTAAAGCAAGGCCTGTCGAAAGGCTCGAGAATCGACAAGTGAGAATTCTAGGAGAATTATCTATACTGATGTATGGTGGCCAATAAGAACTCCATCAATGAGTGGTAAACATTATTATGTCACTTTCATTGATGAATTTTCTAGAAGAGTTTGGGGGTATCTCATGAAGAAGAAGGATGAAGTGTTGAGAATTTTTCTCAAGTGGAAAAAGATGATCGAGACTCAGACTGGTAGAAAGATCAAGCACCTGAGGTTTGATAATGGCATTGAATACACAAACGATCCATTTATGAAAGTTTGTGAAGAATAAGGAATAATGCGACATTTTACTATTCGAAAAACACCACAACAGAATGGAGTTACAAAATGTATGAACCGAACTTTATTGGAGAAGGTTCGGTGTATGTTGTCAAACGCTTTGTTAGGAAAACAATATTAGGATGAAGTTATGATGTATACATGTCATCTTGTTAATCGTCTACCATTGTCTACTCTGGAAGGAAAAACGCCTATGGAGGTATGGTTTGGAAAACCTGTTAGAGATTACAATTTCTTACATATGTTTGGTTCTTTCCATACTACCATGTAATGGAATCAAAGTTGGATCTAAGAGCCAAGAAAGCTATTTTTTTGGGGATCCCCTCTGGTTCTAAGGGATATCGACTATGGTTCCTTGAAATGAAAAAGATAATCTTCAGCATAGATGTTACCTTTGATGAATCTACCTTGCTAAGAAAGGTAACTGAGAAGATTAATGACACTTTACAACATGTGGAGCAAACTCTGAAACATGTGGAGTTTGAAAGCAGAATTGTTAATCCAGTTGGTGGAGATAAGATAAAAGATGATCCTTCATTGGGTGAAGATGAATTAGATGAAGAAAAGGTTTTAACCCAAGAACCTCCAAAGCAACAAGAAGAAACTACAATTGATAGGCCACAATGACAAAATGTCAAGGTGTATGCTCATTATAAGGATATGGAAGATCTACCCGCTCAGTTTAAAAACACGATGGCCTGTGCACTTTCAATTATGCATGATAATGTTGCTTCCACTTATAAAGAATCAATCAAAAGCCTTGAAGTTGAAAGATTGAAGGAAGCTATGGACGAAAAACTTCTGTCCCTTCAAAAGAATAAGACATGAAAGTTGACACAATTACCTAAAGGTAAGAAGGTAGTTGGTTGCAAATATATGTATGCAAAAAAAAGGAATTTCCTAATAAAGATGGTGTTCGCTATAAGGCAAGGTTGGTGACTAAGGGCTACACTTAGAAATAGGGAATCAATTATAATGAGGTATTTTCACTAGTTGTAAAACATTCCTCCATTAGAATTTTGTTAGCCTTGGTAGCACATGGTGACTTGGAAGAGGAAATCTATATGTCTAAACCAAAAGGGTTTAATGTTACTGGTAAAGAGAATTGTGTTTGTAAGCTGAACAAATTGTTGTATGGATTGAAGCAATCTTTAAGGTAGTGGTACAAATGATTTGATCATTTTAATGCACTACAAAAGTATACTAGATGATATATTGATTGCATCAAAGAGCCAAGCAAAAATTAAGAAGTAGAAGGCTTAACTAAATCAGGAGTTTGAGATGAAAGATATGGGAGAAGCCAATAAGATTCTCGGCATGAATATAAGCAGATATAGGAAGAAAGAGAAGCTTAGTTTGACCCAAAGTCAATATTTGAAGAAGGTACTACAACATTTTGGTATAAATGAACAAACAAAACATATAAGTACTTCGCTTGTTTCTCATTTCAAGCTTAGTGCTCAATTATCTCCTAAGAATGACGTAGAACGAGAATACATGGAAAATGTACCGTATGTAAATGTGGTTAGTAACTTTATGTATGAAATGGTGTGTATAAGACCTGATATTTCATATGCGATTGGTGTTGTAAATAGGTACATGCTCATCATGGTAAAAGGACATTGGTTGGTTGTGAAGATTTGTTGTATAACTCCTTAGTGAGAAAATTAAAAAAGTCCCGCATTTATTAAGATTATTTTTCTAGTTAAATTTCTAGTGTTTTTATTTTTTTACTTTAATATTTTTGCTTTAGTTTCTTTTAGCATTATATTTTCAATAATATTATTTTGTCGGGTTAGTTTGAGTTCTATTTATTTAAATTATAAATGAATAATAACTACTAAGAATAGAGAAAATATACCTGATTTTTTCAACAATTGTCATAATATTGATAGCGATCAAGAGACTAAGAACCAGATAGAAGTGAACTATGTGGAGTGTTGTACTTTTTCTTGTCCTAATTAATTATACGGATTTGAGCCTAAAGTTCATCTTTCCCTCTTAATATTTTCAAAAATTTCAAGAATTTGAAGGAACGTGGGGATTAATACTAATGAAGGTAAGGGATAAAATAGTAATTTTTAATGTCAAAAACGATGATGTCGAGATAGAAAAAAGACAAAAATACATATAAATCCAAAAGGATGCTATACTAAGTCAATAAATCAAGTAAAATATCTTATACAATTAGCTATGTACAATTTGAGGATTAAAGAAAAAAAACAAAAAAAACTTAAAAAATTATATATAATAATATTCTTAAAATTTATAATAATAAAAATAACACTTTAATAACTTTAAATATATTTAATTTGTTAAAATTTTACTTAAACGTCATTTGATGTAAAATTTATAACCTAACTGTATATCTTTTATAATAATTAAAATATATAAGTTAGACATAAAAATATTATTTTTGTATAAATATAATTGTTTAGTTTTGTATAATCATAAATAATAATTCACATCTTAAAATCATAATTTTCTTTTTCTTAATACAAACTTTAGTTTGATCTTCAATAATATGAATAATATCATACATGTACTGCGTTAAGAGAGTCCGCTAAATTATCTTAATACATCAATTTTAAGGGTTGGTATTTCTAAGGTAGTTTTATTTTTATTTTTGTATTTTTTATCTTTATTTTCAATTAATATTTTTAAAAAGTTATATTTAATTTATTAGTACTCATTTTAATTAATTTTAACAATAAATATCCTAATTTATTAAAATTAATTATAGATACTAATAATCGGATTATATGTACTCCAAAGACATCAATTAAAAATAAGAATAAAAAAAATACCAAAACAATAATATAAATATTTGAAGGTACTAATTATACTGTTAAATTTTGTAAAATATTAGAAAAATATCATCAATATTAATTAGTTAACAATAAGTTACAAATATATCAACAATATATTTATTATATTTGTAAATTTTAATAGTATAAAGTAAAAAAAATTTAATCTTATTTTTGTAATATTATGAAGTTCAATAATATAAAAATAATAAATTAAAATTTGATTATATTTTTATAACAATTTTGTTTTTTGTTTCTAAAAAATTTATTTACTATACACATAATAGTGATTTATAAAAAATGAAAGTTAAATACATTTTAAGAGCTACTTGTACTCTTCTTTCTATGTGTGACTTTTAAATTTTAATGTTGGATGGATTATACTTTCGTTGATTATTATATTAATGTTGAAATCATTAATACAATTTAAAATTATTTATCTATTTCATAAACAATATGATAAAAACCAAATCAAAATTTATATATTTGATAAGGATAATATTAAAATGTTCATAGAATCTCAATGAATGCTCTCATTTATTATATGGATTCTTTCATGTACTTGAAGCTATAATGCGTCTTTAATTGTTGATATTATCATATACTTTCACGTTGTTTTACTTTTTTGCTGAATCAACACGTTCACTAGTCATTTTCAAGCTTTAATTATAGTAACTCTACTTTATTTTTGTCTAGAATTAATTGTACTTATTCAGTCAAACAAAATAATAATTTAAAAAAAACTTTGAGCTATGAAAACAAGAATGACAAAATATAGATACCATTTAGAAAATAATTCAATTTTTTATCACTAAAAAAATACAAAATGAAGAGCATATAGAGAAAAGAAATGCTATTACTTAATTAGTAATATGTATGAAATAATTTCAATGTTAAATTAATAATATGTAATGTTTAAATAATTATAACTACTTACTTACATATGTCATTATAATATGAAGTACAAAATAGAGGGAATATAACTTTTTTTTAATAGTAACAAATAAGCAGTTGGGCAAATAAATAATAGTTTTAAAGACGTCACTATATATAAAAAAAATTATAACATTTTTTGTCGATAATATTTTTAATAATCTAGCAAAATCAGCTCTAGAAACTCATTGCTTCTAGTTAGGCGAAAATCGTTTTTCAATTATAGATGATATAATTTAATGCATGAATTGCAGTAAGACAGTGACCCACAAAAGTAAAAAATATGAGCCCTATATTAGTCCAGCACAGTTGGCAAAAATTCAATTTATTGATTCCAAAAAAATTGATTAACGATGATTTTATATAATAATAATAAAATTAAAATATAATTTATTATAAAAATAAAATAATCAATTAACACATTTTTATTATTATAATAATAATAATAATAATAATAATTACGATAATATCATAATATATGAAATAATTAAAAAGATAAGAAAATCTATTAATTTTCAAGAGTATTAAAATTAATGATACAGTAATTTAAAATTTTACCTAAACAATTATATAAAATGTGATTAATAAAATATATATTAGCTATTATATTAACAAAGATTATATAAGGTATTCTTCTTTTTAAATCAATTAAAATAAAAATTATTAAAACTAGAGTTACTTGTATACAATAGAAGGCGGATTTTGTTTCTTCAAAGTTGTAATTTCATACTTTAATTAATTAATTTATTTATTTGCTATAATTTAATTTCTTTACTTTTTACTTTTTAATTTTTTTTTATAATTTAGTCTCTTTATTTTTAAATTTTTACGCTTTATTTCTTCTATACATTTTATACTATTTAAGTTTAATTTTAAATTTTGGACTAAATATTTAGAATTAAAATAAAAATAGATTAAATCATAAAGAAAAAAATAAAGAAATTAAAATTAAAATTAAAATGATTGAATTATAATAATAATAAAACAAAGGGATTAAAGTAAAACTCGGAAAATTTAAGATTCATTTATATATGTGAATTTTTATCTCAAAACATAGTAAACAAAACGTAAATAAGTACTTTTTTTTGGGAATAAAATTAAAGTTTTATTTAATAAGATACACTGCAATAGATACTATACAATACATTCAGGTCATATTTAGTTCGTATAATAGAAAAATAATAGGAATAATAACAATATTATAATTGAATATAAATAAAATAATATTATTATTATACTGTTTGGTTTGACTATTTAAATCAAAAAAGAAATCAATATTATAATAATTAGTTTACAATTATAATGAAATGAAATGAAAAATGATTTATATTATCTTAATACTCATATGTTTAATTAATTGTTATTTTTTCTGTCAAGTATATTATTAAAAATGATTATTTTTCTAAATAATTATTATTTAAAATATTATTTTCTCTTCAAAAAATTTAAAAAGAAGAAAAATATTTTTAATTTTTTCTTTCATATTATTACAAAATAACACCCTAGTATTAATATATGGTAATAAAGTCATATTGTTGATCCATTATATCAACATCGAATATCACATAATCAAAATTAAAAAAAAAATAGGATTTAAAATTTAGGATTTAAGGTTTTGAAATTTAGTATTTGGGGTTTTGGGTTTTTCAATTTTTCGATTTTAGGATTTTTGGTTTGGATTTAAATTTTTTGAATTTTTAAGGTTTGAGATTTGAGCTTATTTATAGACTAACTTTTTTTCAAATTAAACCATAATCGGGTAAAATAAATCATTTTATTCTCAAAGAAAGTCAAAGGAAAAAAAAGAATAAGATAAGATAATCTCAATTAAAGCCTTAAATTTTATTAATTTTCTACATGGTCTTGCTAAAAATAATTAACGCATACTTATAAAAATGTATCAAATTTATTTTACGTGGGAGATTTGAACTAAAGAATTCACTAAATAAATGCTTAGCTTTAAAAAAAAATGCATAAATCTTTTTTAAAAATAAATAAAATATTATATAAATGAGATTCGAAATTTAATTCATAATAAAAAAAATACCAAATTGAAAGAAGTTTTAACTTTATATATAAAATATATTTTAAAGTGGATAAAAACATTATAATAATATAAAACTTTCAATTTAATAATGAACCTATCATTTGATTCAATTTCAAAAAGTATGTGATACCATTTCATCGGTCAAATATCATTATTAATTAATAAAAACGACATGATTAGTATACTATCAATACTTAACTAAATATGTACCTAAATAAGGCTAAATAAATAAATAAACAAAAAAATCAGATATCGGAAAGGTAAGGTAACCCTAAGCCTACCAACTACAAAGAATTTATATATGCAGCTTAAAAAGTATAACTTTATTGGTAAATATATATAAATATTGTTGGTTATTTTTTTACTAGCTTAATTTTTTGTTAAAAGTTATATTGTAATAATTTTTAATATAATTAAAAATTTTGTATTGAAGACATTATAATCTTAATTATTAAATTTTAAGTATTTGATTTATATGTCTATAAAACGAACACTTATAAAATGATAAATATGTATAAGTATTATTAATCATTTTTTCATTGACTTAAACTTTTAGAATAATTAATAATTCAATAACTTTTAACACTTATTCAATAACTATATACAATGTGAATTTGGAATAAAATTATGGGTTAATGTAGTAGTTAGCAGTGGGTGCAACTAAGTTTAATTATAAATCAATCTTCATATTGCAATAAAATGAACAATATGACTGCAAAGTGTGATTAATATAAATATACCAATTGTATATGAAACAAACTTATGATAATATCATGATATATTAATCATATAAATGCAATTAATATTAGTACTTTCGAGAACATATAACACGTACACTTGAATATATAGATTTGATTGTTAGTTACGAATATATTAGTAAGGCAGTCATGTAAAATATTTTAAATACTAATGAGTTATAAGTTGCTTGAGGGTTGATCTTTTCAGTTGAGGTTTCACTATTCACATTTCTGTATACTACGTTCTTCACAATACAATATTTAATATAAATATGAAAATGAAACTAATGTGTAATGAATGTGTTTCACATACAATTTTGTTCACAAACAGTGACTTGCAATTCATATTCAACAAATTAAAACAATTCTACGAATTTGCTTTACCATGAAGAGTAACGGTTGAGAAAGCTGCATGCCAACTGAACAAGTTCTTATGCATTAATGTGAATTTTACATCTCTTTAAATAAATAATAAATCAAATAAATATATATAAATTAAATATATATATAAGCTTCATTTCCCCTTTATTTTTCTCTTACTTATTATTTTTTTTAAATAAAAAATTACTAATACACACTCGCACAATCTTGTTATTAATTAATTGGCTAGAACTTAATTTAGATGCTATAGTGTTGTCCATGAAGAGGATAAGGGTAAATTAGGGGTAAATTGGTATATATATATATATATATATATATATATATATATATGCTGCGTTTAAGTTTACGAGTTGGTTAGGGAAAAAAAGATAGTTTTTTGTAAAATAAATTATTTATAATAAAAATAAAGAAAAATAGGTTTTAAAATCTTGTTGGTTAAATATAAGTAATCATTAATCATTTAAAATATAAAATAAATTTTTATTAATCATATTGTTGTTACCAAATTAAGGTTACATTTAACATATATAATATAATAACAAATTCAGTGAAATATATAATAACATATATTATTATTTAACATATATGATTATTTAAATAAATGTAAAAATGTGAATAAAATTAAAAAAATGAATAAGATAAAAAAAATGATACATACTATAATATTGAGATTGATATCGAATCGTGGAAATAATAATTAAAATGACAACTTTAATACTTACTAATAAAATCATGTATAAAAAATATGAAAAATTTAATTAAAAAATATTTAAAAATTAATTTTGTCTCATTTTTTTCAAAACAATATGATAAAAAAATATTATTCCTAAATTTTAAGACTAAACTACCCAAAATAACTAACTTAAAAACTATGACGATTTTTCGTCTAATGAAAAATAAAAATTCTTAATTTATTAAATAATTAGTAATAAATTATACATTTAATTGTATTTTTATCATGATCTATTTGAAAAAAAAAATCATTGTATTTATTTATAAAAGAGAAAACAAATAACAACAAATCCTGATTTACATATTCAATACTAAAATTAAATTAAATTATTTATTTATGTGAAGGTAGAATTTTGAATAAGATATGTCATTTTAATTAAATAGTTAAAAACAAAAAAAAATGTCGTCTACCTATTTATGAATCTAGCTTTTGATGTTGATATAAATATAAGTTTTAACAAATTAATCAAATTAGTTAAGACATATTTGACTTGAAAAGAAAGGTGTTCAAGCTAACTTGATTGTCTTTGACATCACTCTAAAATGTTCCAACGACTTGTATATTATTATTATTATTATTATTATTATATATATAGCCTTTTGAAATCTCCTTCAATTTTCCTATATATACTCACAAAACCAAAAAGACTTTCATCAATCAATACACAGTCAAAGAGGGATAAATAAAAAAAGTATTACTAAAATGGGTGTTCCTCTTCTTATCAAACTCTTTGCTATCCTCACTACATGTTTCATTGCCCAGAATGTGGAAGCATCCATAACCAGGCATTATAAATTTGAGGTATATATATATATACATGTTCTTATTTAATACTTCTCTCTGAACTATAAGTGTTTCTAAATAGGATACTTTTTTTATAAAAGTAATGTGTTTCTTTAAAATTTGAGTATTATTTTTGGCATTTATTTATTTACGCTTTTGAGATCTTAAACAAAAGCTTTTTATAGGAAAAAGTATTTCATGATCAAATATAAAAAAATTTGTCATAAGTGCTTTCAAAATTTTAAAAGTACATTAATTTTGTGCTTCTTGAAAGCACTTTTTAATCCACTTTTGTCTGAAACAGCTTTTTATAGAAACACAAAAAAACATATTCTTAGTGCTTTTAAAAGAAGTACTTATGAATGCATGTGTACTCAAAATTATTTTTAATAAATTTATTTAAACAACTAATTTATAAATAGTTATCTTAAAACAACTTTTTTAAAAAAAGCACTTTCAAATGGGTCCTTAATCTTTCATCTTTCTCTATATATGTTTGCATTTGATTCTATATTATTACTTTCATGAGTTAACGAATTCTTTTTCTTTTCTTTTCTTTTTTCCTTTTTTTTCTAGATCAAGCTGCAAAATGTGACCAGACTTTGCCATACAAAGAGCATTGTGACAGTAAATGGGCAATTTCCTGGACCTCGCATTGTAGCTAGAGAAGGTGACCGTGTCCTTATTAAAGTGGTTAATCATGTCCAAAACAACATCTCTATTCATTGGTAATATTCATAATATAAGCTTCAAAATGAAATTAAAATCATTTTTAATCTTAAATTAATTTTCAAAAATTAACTTCTTTTTTCATAAACAAGGCATGGAATTAGACAGCTTCAAACAGGTTGGGCAGATGGTCCAGCATATGTGACTCAATGTCCTATACAAAATGGGCAAAGTTATGTATACAATTTCACAATTGTTGGCCAAAGAGGCACTCTGTTTTGGCATGCTCATATTTCATGGTTAAGAGCTACTCTTTATGGTCCTTTGATTGTTCTTCCCAAGCTTGGGGTTCCTTATCCTTTTGCAAAGCCATACAAAGAAGCTACTCTCACCTTAGGTAAACAAGCAATCAAAAGCTCAATATGTTTTATCAATTTTCTTCTATAGTGTATTGGTATGTGCTTCTTGTGGGTACTGAGAAAGCAGAGATTCGAACCCCGTTATTGTAAATGTGTTTGAGTATGTAAATATGTAATTGTTATTAAAAATGAATATGTTTTATCTATTTTTACAATTTAAAGTTAATATATATATATATAGGTGAGTGGTGGAATGTTGATACTGAAGCAGTTATAAACCAAGCAATACAAACTGGTGGAGGTCCAAATGTCTCTGATGCTTATACCATTAATGGGCTTCCAGGTCCATCATATAATTGTTCTGCTAAAGGTATTCAATGGTGTAACAAAGTCACTTCATTTGACTTAATACTATAAATTATTCTTTTTAATGGCATTTCTAAAATAAAAAAAGTTCTACCATAATTTTTGAGTAATTTTTTTTAAATAAAAATTAAAAAAATAAAAAAATACATAAAAATTGATCATTTGTTCTTTAATAGATATAAAAAAAAACTATTGAACTCAAATACTCTGTTTTAAAAAGCCATTAGATTTTTATCGTCATCCACCTACACATTTACCTCAAAAAGAAATAAAAAACCTAAGTCATGCATTTTTTTAAACTACATCAAATATATTCCATAATTACCATATTTTGTTCGAACTAAAAACCCATGATTTTTTTTATAATTATACTACTCACACACTTTTAATAATTGAGACTCGAACCCCAAAACTTTTACTTATCCAAGCGACACACAAGCTCATTGTCCATAATCTTATATTTTAAAATACATATTACTACAAAATTTATTTGTTTACTTATTCTTGCAGATACATTTAGGCTAAAGGTTAAGCCTAGAAAGACATACCTTCTTCGGTTAATCAATGCAGGATTAGATGAGCAACTTTTTTTCAGTGTTGCAAACCACACACTTCAAGTAGTTGAAGTTGATGCTATTTACACTAAACCCTTTGAAACCAACATTGTTCTTATTGCCCCTGGCCAAACTACAAATGTTCTTCTCAAAACCAAACCTCAATTCCCAAATGCCACATTTTTCATAACTGCTAGACCATATGTCACAGGTTTAGGCACTTTTGGCAACTCTAGTGTTTCAGGCATTTTAGAATATAACCAATTCCCATTAAAAAGTACCCCAAACTCAACACTACCCTCAATAAAAAATCTCTCTCTCTTTGAACCACTTTTGCCTGCTCTAAATGACACCTCAGTTGCAACAAAATACACTAACAAACTTAGAAGTTTAGCCAACACACAATTCCCAGCTAATGTTCCTCAAAAAGTTGATAAGCACTTTTTCTTCACAATTGGTCTTGGGACAAGCCCATGTCAAAATAACAAAACATGTCAAGGGCCTAATGGAGCAAAGTTTTCAGCATCAATAAATAACATTTCTTTTTCTTTGCCAAACACTGCCTTACTTCAAGCTCATTATTTTGGACAATCAAATGGAGTTTATTCTTCAAATTTTCCAACTAGTCCTTTAATTCCATTTAATTACACTGGTACCCCTCCAAATAATACAATAGTAAGCAATGGGACAAAGCTAGTGGTTCTTCCATTTAATACTAGTGTTGAGTTAATTATGCAAGATACTAGCATTCTTGGAGCTGAAAATCATCCTCTTCATCTTCATGGATTCAACTTTTTTGTCGTTGGTCATGGTTTTGGAAACTTTAATCCAAATAAAGACCCTTCAAAGTTTAATTTGATTGATCCTATTGAAAGAAATACTATTGGTGTACCTTCTGGTGGATGGGTTGCTATTCGTTTTCTAGCAGATAATCCAGGTAATTAAACTTTAATTTAGAAAAATGCATCAACTGTACTATAGTTTGGGTAAATGAACACGTTTTATAAATCCAAATGATGTATAAAAATTAAAATATAAAAACTTTTGTGCTAAATATATGATTATAGTAGTGTAAATTAAATTAGAAGTACTACACTAAATCATACATTTTATAAGAAAAAATAGTGTAGCAAAAGTTCATTGTTTTTACAAAAACTAAGACAATAAAATTCTATTATATTTACAAAAATGAACTTCTACGTCTCTTTTTATAAAAGTAGTGAACTTATGTTGTTTCACCTAATATGTACGAGTTTAAAATATATTTTCGTTAAATATAACGGTTGGACTTAGATAATCCTTTATTTTTTTATAAAGATATAAAATTAAAATACATCAATTAATAGCTACGAAACTAAAATACCTATCACTTTTTTTATTTCACTAAGGTTAAAAGTATGTCAACTGACATAATTTTTTAGAAAAAATAAATAATTTTATTATTTTTAAAGATATTTTGATACATGACACATTATAACTAACGTGAGTAAAATTTGTGTATCCTAACATTCTTTTTTTTAAGAATTTACTCATTTATACAATCATACTAATAATTTTATTATTTTTAAAGTTATTTTGATAGGTGACACATTATAATCCTAACATTCTTTTTTATAAGAATTTATTCATTTATACAATCATACTAGTACGAACTTATGCAATTTTTTTAATTTTTGAAAAATATCATGTCTTGGAGAAAAAAAAAAGCATTGGGTAGTGTTGATGGTGATGAACTTGAGTTTGTGATTATGGTGATGGTGATGTGTTAACAGGTGTATGGTTCATGCATTGCCATCTAGAAATTCATACAAGTTGGGGATTGAGAATGGCTTGGTTAGTGTTAGATGGAAAGCTTCCTAATCAAAAGTTGCTTCCTCCACCAGCTGACCTTCCTAAATGTTGATGTTTCAATGTGACTCCAAATTTTTTATACACCAACTAAAAAGTTATCTCATGATTTATTATTTTGTAACTTCAAATATTATTATGTTGATTTTGGCATTAATTTGAGAATAAATTTAGAATCAAGTTGCATTTTTCAATATGCATCAATTGAGGATATAGAATGAGAGAGTTTGTAAAATTCAAACAATTAAATCAATGGAAGTTTCGATTTTTTTATTATTACATTGTGAATTTATCTATTGCGTCCTTACTTTCTGTTGGCATGAGTATATATGTAAGAAAGAAATATAATAGTATAGTTGGTAAAACTGTAGTGACTTTAATTAAACGTTTCAAGTTTAATTTTTAACCTTATATATCATACTTGTATTAGTGATCGGTATTTTTGTAATTCTAGAAATTGA
Source organism: Hippophae tibetana (assembly GCA_037013495.1). NCBI lineage: Eukaryota > Viridiplantae > Streptophyta > Magnoliopsida > Rosales > Elaeagnaceae > Hippophae > Hippophae tibetana. The sequence continues at coordinate 2,204,459 of CM072810.1, forward strand.
TTACGTTTTGAATGATAAATAATAATGAATAAGAATATTAAATTTGATAATACGGTATTAAAAGAAAACTAAAATTTTAAAAATAAAAACTTTTAAATCATTACGAATATATGTGATTAATTTCAAATTACCGTCAATTTTTAAAACTTTTGTAAAGAGGCCGTCAAAATGGTGCTTATTATCATTTAATTTTTTTTAATAAGATTGGATATTTAGTTATTAGATTTTTTTTAATATTTAGTTCAAATTTGAAAAAGATGGCCACTCCAATTCCATTCGCGTGAAAGAACGAATTAATTTAATTATTCATCAAAATATTATTTTTTAATAAATAAAATCAAATATTTATTCTTTGTTAAAATTATAGAAATGAAACATGTAGACATGTAACATTATTCTTCATGAATATTAGATATATTTTTCTAATTTTGAATCAAATATTTTTAAACATATATGAGTTATGATATCTGACAAATATATTATATTAATTGTATATTTATTTAGTTGCATGTATTAGATTACCTAAAATATATTAGCATGATTATAGTAAATCTTGGAATGGAGGCAACCTTGATCCTACCAATCCATATTTCCTTCATCATTTGGATCATCTAAGAATGGTGTTTGTTTTTAAGCCCTTCAATGGGGATAATTTTTCCATATGGTGTAGAGCCATTATGATTTCTTTGAACGCTAAATCCAAGTTATGTTTCATAGACAGGACCACCACAGTGTCGTTTGTCATAGACAAACTAGACGACTATGCCTCGTGGAAAAAATGCAATGATATAATTCTCTCTTGTATTCTCAATTCACTCACATAGACCTTGTAGACAGTGTCATTTTTCGACCACTGCCCAGGAAGTTTGGGAAGATCTTCATAATCGTTTTTCTCAAAGCAATGCCCATTGTATTTTTTAGATGGAGACAGACATTGCTTATCTTGCTCAAGATCATATAACTGTTGTAGTTTATTACCCAAGGCTTAAAAAATTATGGGATGAATTAGGATCCTATAATGACACTGTTTACTCTTGTGAGGCGGACCATAAGAGACGCAGATTGATGCAATTTCAATGAGTCATATAATGTAATAGGAGTGTAAATTTTGATGATGAATTCGCTACATGTTATGAAAGTTTATAAATTATGGACCTAATTAACCTAGAGGGGTGAATAGGTTATTTTTAATTATTATCAATATATAATTTAATAACTAAACAAACCAATCAGACATGCAATCGTGTGTAAATATAAGTACGAAAATAAAATAATAACACACGATATTTTTAGGTGGAAACCACCTAGGTCATAACCATGACCTAAGAGGAAAACCACTGGTCTATCGGACCACCTAACTTTCCACTATGAAAATCAAATTTTCAAGTACAAACTCGGTCTTATGCTACCCTCCCTAGGATACTGTCCCAATGTACTTTACTTGCGAGCTCCTGCTTTATTTTCACAGTTTCCAATATTAGCGTGAATGGTTTCCAGACCAATGTTCCAATAAGTTCCTCGCAAATCAGATCGTTCACAAATCAACTGCAAAATAGTTAGCACAAAAAACACAAGTGCCCGTGTGTGTTCTAGAACAGATTTGATAATGAATCATCCGAACTTGATGATTCAAAATATATGTCATTTAAATTAAATCAACTAGAAAATCCTAGAGCAAAAATATCAAATACAAGTTCAATAAAAATAGCTTCTTTAAAGATTAATAATCAAATCAAATAATTATGATATGACAAAAACAATTATTTGATCTAACAATTTATGAACAAAAATAAAGAAGAAGTCATAAGAACATATTATCAAAATATCATAAAATAATTAGGTTTATTAATCAATCAAACATAACCATCAATATTTGATAGATTAACTAAATAAAGAAGCCTAAAGAATTATTATCTTATATTTGCAAAACAAGATAGAGAAATTAAGAAGATTAAAATAATACTCTTGTGTGATTAATTGAAATAATGAGCAATGGGTTTTATTTATAGAAAAAATTAAAACCCTTAATCCTATGTAATTGATAAATATCTTTTCTATTACAAATAGGATTAGTAATTCTCATTAATTAAGATAATTCTCATTTAAAATAGATTTCTTTTAAAATAGATTTTATGTTATCTTTTATAATAAAGATTTCAGTTATAATTTAAAATATATCTTATCTAATATCTTTTAAAATAGATTTTATACTTTTTTTTATGCTAAAGATTTCAACTATAATTTAAAGTATATTTTATCTAATATCTTTTAAAAATAGATTTTATGCTATCTTTTATGATAAGGATTTCAAATATAATTTAGAGTATATATATCTTATCTCATATTTTTTAACATATCTTATTTTAGAGTATATATATCTTATCTCATATTTTTAACACATCTTATTTTAGAGTATATATTATTTAATATCTTTTAGCATATCTTATTCCATATTTTAGATTTATAAGCATGTACTATTAAATGCATAAATATAATCCTATATGTCGTAGTTATCAAAGATATACCTGAAGTACAATTATCTGAAACTCGAGCATTTGTTTGGCTTTTCTTGATAGACTTGATAGTAGGCCTAAAAACAAATTTACAGATAAATATTTTGTCCATGAAAATAGCCAACACTCATAGTCCTTACAGTTACCAAGGCTTACACTCATTTCAAGCACAACAATAGCCATCAATCTTTACTCAATAATGTCAAGGAAAGTTCAATAATGCAGGAAGTGTCGTCGGTAACAAATGGGCTCTCTGATTTGCAAATCCAACAAATCTTATCTATCATGCAGGGTAAAGGGACAACACAAACCACCAATCCTAAAGCTAATGCTACTTCCTCATATTTGTCACAATTATCAACAGTGGTGCAACAAACCACATTACTTCATCTCCAACTTTGCTTGTCAATAGTAATAAGAAAACCTTTTTGCAACAAATTGCTACGCCAAGTGAAGAACATGCTCTGATTACATCCATTGGGAATTTACCTTTGAACTCTACTATTATTGAGCCTACATCTTATACCAAAACAGCTTCTTATTCTCATTGGCAAGAAGCAATACAATCTGAATTGGCTACTTTAGAAGCCACCACACTTAGTCTCTCGCTTCTCTTTCTATTAGTAAGAAGCCTATTGGTTGTCGTTGGGTTTATAAAATCAAATGACATTTGGATAGTACTATTGAGCCTTTTAAAGCTTGTTTGGTTGTAAAAGATTATACACATTTGAAAGGTATAGATTACCATCACATTCTTTCCCATTGTTAAAATGATTACAATTAGTCATTTATTAGTTTTATCAACTATCCATAATTGGTCTCTTCACCAACTTGATGTCAACAAAGCTTTTCTTGATAGAGATCTCCATTAAAAAATTATATGTCTCCACCACCAAGTCTTCGACAACAGGGGAAGAATCTAGTGTTTTACTTTCACAAGTCATTATATGGCTTGAAACAAGCTTCTCGACAATGGTTTGCCAAATTCTCTACGGGTATCCAAGCTACGGGTTTTGTTCAATCCGAAAGCTGATAACTCATTATTCACATGTCGGAAAAGAAAATCCTGTACAAACTGTTGGCGTATGTTGTGGTGCATGCTGCAGTAGTGGCAGACACCAATGTTTAGTGGAGCAAGGAATGGCAGACAATAATGTTAGTGGAGCCGTAAAGTATGGGTGTGCAGTAGCTTCTATGTGTACAGTTGCTGCTAGGGTTAGCTTTTTGTTTTTGTTTTTCTTAGTATACATAGATCAATACTCTTGTACAGAAACAAAACAAAATATATGAAATATATATGATAATTAACAGAGAAACATAATATTTATCATGGTATCAAAGCAGAGTTATTATTGTCCTAAGGAAATAAAATAGCTACATGCTACGCTGGAAATAAGTTGATTTTTGTTCTCCTTGACACTGGTTTGACTATCAAAGGATCAAAAGAATACCTCATCACCATTATATTTGCTAACTCCTTCTGTATCCAACTTCCATCCAAAGCAAGCATATGCTTAGTAGATGAATTTAGAGACCTAGCAAATCTCTAACACCCAACAAAGGCAGTACTTCCTCCTGAAAGATAAACCCCAGCAAACTTTCAAAGATTTGAAGTCACAACCCATCCAACACTTCCACCAAATAAAGTACCCACAGTGAAATCCTTAATAGATTTAGACTTGCTTTGCAGTAATTCATTTGTTTCTTGTGGCGTCAATTTCTCCTTCTTCGACCTCAGAACTTGCTCGAGCTCAAACAAAGTTGCGCTACTCTGATCAGCCTTGCGCTTAGGGTCTAAAGTATGACTGACCTCCTCAGCTCCGAAAGCAGCTTGGTCGAACATCATAACATCGCAAGCCTTAGGTGCCTCAATTAGCAACTGTGGCTTCACAGCAGTGAAAGTGATGATTGGCTCGAACATGTGGACATTTTCTTCGTTTTAAACCTCTGGTTGCACCATTTTCGTTTGATCTGAGAGAAGAGAAAACGAAGCTTTAGAGAAGAGAGCCTGTAAAGCTGGAAGAAAAAAATAAAAACATGGAACGTAGCAGAAGAAGCTACGCGAATAAAGAAAAGGAATTAGGGTTACCGTTCTGAATATTCTATATATATTTGGCGAGTGTATGAAAGAAAAAAAATAAAAAAATACAATATTGATAGATTTCATGGTAGAATCTGGAGATTCAACCACCAGTTTTATATTGAACGATTTAACTACAAAAATTGCTGAGGTTCTAACTAGATCTCAGACCACCTCACAACCTCTGCTAACTGAAGCACCGACTACTCCCATTAGTATCAAGTTGGGAGGATCCAACTATGCCTTGTGGTCCTAGGTGGTGGAGATGTATATCTCTAGCAAGGACAAACTGGGATATATTAATGGGGATTTTCCTCAACCTGCTAAAACTGACCCCTCATTCAGGAGATGACGCACTGAAAATGCCATTGTAAAAGGATGGTTGATCAATTCGATGGACCCCTCCTTGATTGCAAATTTTATCTTATTCCCAACTGCAAAACAGGTTTGGGATTCTGCTGCTACAACCTACTTTGATGGGACAGACACGTCTCAAGTGTATGATCTCCGCCATTGAGTTATTCGTATAAAGCATGCAGGTGGATCCATTGAAAAATACTACAATAACCTTCAAGGGTTATGGCGATAAATTGATTTTTTTCGTCCTAACCCAATGAACTGTGCGAATAGATAAAACTCAAAGTGATGTGCTTCAAATCAAACCATTCCCTACGGTGGAACAGGTCTATGGATTCATTTGTAGGGAAGAGGTCAGACAAACTGTGATGATCACGTATGGATATACGACTCCCAGAGCAGTTATGGCTTTCAAAGGGATCAAGGAACACTATAATCCAATGCCACCAAAATCAGAAACTCTTTCTTTGGGTAGCAAGAAATCCACGGGAAGTCCACCTTTTGTTGATATAAAATGTGCCCATTGCGAAAACTCCAAACAGACCCATGAAAATTGCTTCAAACTACATGGGTATCTAGATTGGTGGAATGATCTTCAAGCACAAACGAAATGGGAAACCATTGGAAGAGCTGTTGTGGCTACTAATAATGGATCATTATTCCTTATTCCTCAAGCCGAATCTTCCTAGGATCTAGGTACTTCAAGTAAAGATTTCACATCTTTACTCGTTGTGATAATGAGGATTGGATTCTCGATTCTGGAGCTACAAATCATATGACATTTGATCCAAAAGATCTCTCCAATATAACCCAACCGAGACGGAGCCGTGTTGCCAATGCCAATGGGGTCACTTATCCAGTTATAGGGGCTGGAACAATGACTTTATCTCCTTCATTATCATTATCTAATACGTTACTTGTACCCTCTTTTTCAAACAGACTAATGTATGTAAATCAAGTTACTTTAGATCTTAACTATGTAGTATTGATGTATTCTACCTTTTGTCTCCTTTAGGATATTCTCACCAAAGAGATCATTGGGCATGGTACTAAGAGAGGATACTTATATTACATGGATGACCTCAATTTAGGAAGAGCCAATCACATGCAACACACGGTTAGTAACAAGGAGCGAAAAATTTGGTTATGTCATCATCAATTTGGACATCCATCATTTGGGTATTTAAAGCACATACTCCTTAGTTTATTTTCAAATGTCACACACTCGGATTTCAAATGTGATATTTGTATCTTAGCAAAAAGTCATAGGGCGTCTTATCCTATGAGCATGCATAAAAGTATGACTCATTTTGCTTTAGTACATTCTGATGTTTGGGGACCTTCTTCGATCACTACGTCATTGGGTTATCGTTGGTTTGTAATTTTTGTTGATGATTGTACACGAATGACATGGATTTACCTTCTTAAACATAAGATCCTTAGGTCTAATAATGAGGGGGAGTATATTAATCAACAATTTTAGACATACTTGGACAACTATGGTATTCTCCATGAAACCTCATATTCATAAACCTCACAACAGAATGAGACTATAGAGAGGAAGAATAAGCATATTTTAGAAACTGCCTGGGCCTTACTAATCAGTGCACATATGCCTAGTAGATACTGGAGTGATGTTGTTACTACAACTGTGTATCTACTGAACCGTATATCCATAAAACCTTACAATTCAGACTCCATTAAAGGTGCTATCTGATCATGTTTCCTTTCCTACTATTTTAATGCTTCTTCCCTGAATTTTTGGATGTTTTGTTTTTGTCCACCTCCATAAAAATCAACGAACTAAGTTGGATCCATGTGATGTCCGATGTGTATTCTTGGGGTATGACATACAAAAAAATAACATGATCATTACAGGGGATGATAAAGAAGAAATCTCTAGGCTTCAAGAACAATTGTCAAATGAGTTTGAAATAAAGAACTTGGGAGGGCTCAAATACTTCTTAGGCATTGAGGTAACAAGATCAAAACAAGGTATATGTCTTTCCAAAAGAAAATATACTCTAGACCTACTAGCAGAGGAAGGATTACTAGATTGTAAACCTATTGATATTCCGATGGTCCAAAATCATAAACTTGGAGAATATGTGGACCAAGTACCAGCAGATAAATAGAGATGTCAATGGTTAGTGGGTAAACTCATATGTTTATCTCATATTCGACCTGATATTGCTTATGTTGTGAGTGTCGTGAGTTAGTTCATGCACTGCCCAAGTGAAAACCATATGGATGTTGTCATGTGAATACTTTGTTATTTAAAATCCTCCCATGGGAAAGGACTTATGTTTTCAAAGAATGATCAATTGGAAGTCGTTAGATATACAGATTCAGACTAGGTAGTGAATAACAAGGATAGGAAATCTACTGCTAGGTACTTACTTTTGTGGGGGCTAATCTTGTTACATGGAAGAGCGAGAAGCAAAAGGAAGTTGCCTTATCTAGCCTAAAGTTGAATTTTGAGGAATGGTCAAGGGAATATGTGAGCTTTTTTGGTTGAAAAAACTTCTAACTGAGATTGGTGTTGTTCCTAACTCTAAAATGAATATTTAGCTTCCATTTGTTAAATTAGAATATCAATTGGCTGATATACTCATAAAATCTATGTCTGTAAAGAACTTATATAACTCACTTGACAAGTTGGGCATAAGAGACATATATGTACCAACTTGAAGGAGAGTGTTGGCGTGTGTTGTGGTGCATGCTACAGTAGTGGTAGACACCAATGTTTAGTGGAGCAAGGAATGACAAAAAATAATATTAGTGGAACCGTAAAGTATGGATGTGCAGCAGCTTCCATGTGCACAGCTGCTGCTAGGGTTATAGAAACATAAACAGAACAGAATATATGAAATATATATTATAATTAACAAAGAAACACAATATTTATCAAAAACTTGTTGATATATATATATCGATGACATTCTTATTACGGGTAATGATATCTATGACATATTAGCTCTCAAGTAATTTCTGCATAGTTATTTTCGGATCAAAGATTTGGGTAATTTAAAGTATTTTCTAGGCATCGAAGTTTCTTTATCGGATAAAGGTATTTTCATCTTGCAATAAAAATTACTTTGGAAATTTTAAAAGATTGTGGTTTTTTGGGTGCTAAACCTGTGAACTTTCCCATGGAACAAAACGTAAAGATCTTGAATTCAGGTGAATTTCTTAAAGAGCCATCTCAGTATAGGTAATTTGTTGGACGCATAATTTATTTGACAATTACCCAACCGGATATTGCCTATTCGATCCATATGTTAAGCAGATTCATGCATGCACCACACATGAAAGCTACCTTGCGTGTGTTGCATTATTTGAAAAGAAGTCCAGGACAAAGGTTGTTTTTTCAATGATTTATATTCTTCAACCTTTTTTTCATTCTCTTTAGCTTCTAAAAATCTCAATTTTTTTCCTTTTGGCATCGGTCTTGTTCTTGTGAATGAATGGTATATAATGGTATACTCTTGTTCTGTTCCTTTAGATTCTTCACTATTTGGGGTTGTTAGAAAAGGAAGATTGAAAATAAAAGAAACGGAGATTTGTGTAGTTGTAGATAGTGAAAAATCTGAATCCAACTTTGATTCCAACGAATAAATACTAGTTTAAAAAAGAAAAAATAGTTTATTTTATTTAGAGTTGTAATAAAGTGATAACTTATTTTATTTAAAGTTATAATTTTATGTATTATTAGAGTGTCACGTAAAAATCCTTATTTAAAGTTCTTTTTTTATATATAACTAAAATCTTGTGAAAATTTTATAAATTATTCTAGAGATTTTTTAACTATAAATAATTAGGTCTTATATTTATATAAAACATATTAAAAAATAATTAACTTAGTAATATTATAAAAGTTATCTTATTTATTTATTTTCACTTATTCTTAATTTTTAAAAATAACTCTTATTTCTTCTATTTGGAAGTTGAAGTCCTTTTATTTGTGAGATAGATGAATATCGTTAAGCTAGTATTACTCTAGAATTGGTAGAGTGTTCGTCTAAAGATAGATAACATAACTAGGTCTATCCTATTTTAAATTTGTTAGATTGTTTGCCTAGATAATAGTTTGTTTCATAACATAAATATGACTAACTATTTTTAAAAAGTGAGTCTGACTAGTTTAAAATTTACTCATATTTTATTATTTTCAAAATACTTTCATATTATTAGTGCATTCGTATTCCGTCCTGGGTCAATTCAAATAGTGAAAAATATCAACCCAACTTTGATTCAGATACATAGAGGTTGTTTTCATTGATTTAAGCTACTGAAGTTGAATTTAAGCTTTACTCTTCTTAGATATTGATGATTTGATAAACCCAATATTTGGAAGAAAAAAATCCATTTCTAGCGCTGTTTATTTCTATGAAATATTAGCCCATTTATGATTTGGTTCTTTTATTAACCAAAAAAAATGTGCCCTTTTGCCCAAAACGTGGTGGCATACTATATTTAGGCTTCTTTTTTTTTTTGTTCTAGTAACCTTATCTTGATAAATTATTTGTAGTTGTGCAACAAATTCTGAGACTAAGGAAGAGGTTGCAATAAAGAAGGTTGGCAATGCATTGGAGAACAGAATTGATGCTAAGAGAACTCTTAGAGAAGTAAAATTTATTTGCCATATGGACCATGGCATTGTACTCTTTGGAGATCCTCATTTGGATTCTTTTTGCTGCTTCATCCTCCATCTCCGTTTTCGTATAGATAGTTATTTTGCAAAATATAGAAAAAAAATTGCAGAGCTTGCGAAAGAATGTTTCCGTTACAATTAGTAGTGTTATTTAAGTGTCCCAAAACTGAAATTAACCCAAAGCTGATATATTATGTAAACCCTTCCTGTTATGTATATTGGTTTCTTTGCAGAAACTAGCGAAGACTAGCAGCCGCTGGAAAGCAGAAAAAAAAATCCAGAAAAGAAAGCAGCGAATACTGCTACTAGAGCTCCAATTTGTCTCCAACACCTTGCAGATTCTCCCTCCACCAACAACAGCCTCACGCCTCTATCAAACCCATTTCACATACTTAAGAGTGAGCAAAACTTTCCAACCATAGTAGAACATAGCAGAAAACGAATTGCGCACAGTTTAATTTTTCGTCTCCTTCATCTGTTTAGTCTGCTTTCGTTTGTCAATTTTATTTTTTCATCGTTGTTCAACAGCGAAGCTGCTACTTATTCGATAGTTTAGAGGAGGCTAAAAATATTCAGTAAGTAGTTGATTTTATTTTTATGATAATATTTGATTTAATAGTAAATTTGTTAATTTATCTTGTTATATATTACTAGTAAATTAGAAGAATTTATTTTATGGGTATATTTATATTTTGGTATAATTTGTGAAACTCTCTTAATATTGGTATTTGTACCTTCATTTGATTATTAGTGGATTTTTTCTCAGTGTGTCGTCGTCAGTGAAGTAGACTTTTCACGTTGAAAAGTTGAACACTTAAATCATTGTGTTCTATTTCATTTTTCTCATTGCTTATTATTTTGCTGTTACCCATAATTATATATTTGTGCAACCAAAATTGGACCCGATCTTCGTTTCCGCAAATGCTAATTTATAACAAATTTGGTATAAGAGCATTGAGTTATTATGTTATTTAATAGAATTGATCAAGTTTTCTCTTTTGGATTTATTTTAAGCTTCTAATTATCTGATTAGTTTCATATTTTCTAGGTTGTGCTTCTGTTTGTTTAATATTGGGTTTTATGTCATGATAGCAAAATATGAAATTGAGAAATTCAATGGTAGAAATGATTTTAGTCTTTGGGGTATGAAGATGTGGACAGTATTAGTTAAAGAATGGCTCGTTAAAACACTTAAATGCAAGGATAAATTGCCAGAAAAATTGACTAATAAAGAAAAAGATGCATTGATGGAAAATGCTCTCAATTCAATTCAGTTATACTTGTCTGATGAGGTATTACGCGAGGTTGGTGATGGGGAATCTCCTGTTGGGTTATAGCTTAAATTGGAGAATTTGTATATGACCAAGTCTTTGATAAGTTGGTTATATTTGAAGTAGCGTTTGTATACATTCAGAATGTCAAAAGGTACACCTTTACATGATCACCTTGATGAATTTACTAAAATTATTCGTGATCTAAAAAATGGTGGTGTTAAGATTGATGATGAGGATTAAGCCTTACTTCTATTATGTTCTTTACCTCATTCATTTGAATATTTTATTGATACCATGCTATATGGACGAGACACTATTTCTTTGAAGGATGTTAAAGCAACTTTGAATTTTAGAGAGTTAAAGAAAAAGGTGTCTACAAGTAGTAATGATAATAACAATGGTTTATTTGTCAGAGGTAGAAATCAAGAAAAAGGCACAAGCAATAATAGAGGCAAGTCTAGATCCAAATCTAGAAAAAGAAAAGATAAATACAACTATTGTCGTCAAGAAGGGCACTGAAAAGTAAATTGTCCGAAACTCAAAGGTAAAGGAAAATCTACCACAACGTCTTCTGTTACTAATGATGTTGCTGGTGTTGTAGATAGTTCTGGTTCTAATGGTGAAAATGTTCTATCATTATCTATTGGTTCTCCTGGAGATGTTTGGATTCTTGATTTGGATTGCACTTACCATATGTGCCCTAGTAGATACTGTTTTTCTTCTTATCAGTCTATTGATGAGGGTGTTGTCTTAATGGGAAACAATATGTCCTGCAAGATTGTTGGTATTGGTACTATTCGAATTAAGATGCATGATGGTATTGTTAGGACTTTGAAAGATGTTCGCCATGTTCCAAATTTGAAAAAGAACTTGATATCTTTAGGTGCTCTTGACTCACAAGGCTAAAAGTATGTGGTTGAAGGTGGATTTTTAAAAGTTAGTAAGGGTGCTCTCTTTGTTATTAAAGGGAAATTGTCGTGTGGTCTCTATATGCTTCAGGGTAGCATTGTTATTGGTAGTGTTTCAGTTTCGTCCACATCAGATCAAGATTCAGATACTACTCAATTATGACATATGCGTCTTGGGCATATGAGTGAGGCACGAATGTCTATTTTGAGCAAACGGGATTTACTTTGTGGTCAGAAAACTGGGAAGCTTGATTTCTATGAGCATTGTGTCTATGGAAAGCATCGTAGGGTCAAGTTCAATACAACCATCCATAAAATGAAAAGTATTTTAGATTATATTCATTTAGATCTTTGGGGTCCTTCTCGTTTTGTGTCTAAGGGTGGTGCCCAATATATGTTGACTTTTATTAATGACTTCTCCCATCATGTTTGGGTGTATTTTCTGAAGAATAAGAATGATGCGTTCTCAAAATTTGTGAAATTCAAGGCTTGTATAAGAAATCAAACAAGCAAGAAAATTAAGTATTTGAGAACTGATAATGGTTTGGAATTTTGTGATAGTCAATTTAATGAGTTATGTGAAAGAAATGGCATAGTGAGACACGACACTGTGCGTTATACACCATAGCAAAATGGAGTAGCAGAACGTATGAATAAGATGCTCTTAAAAAGAGCTCAGTGTATGCTCTTTCAAGCTGACTTGGATAAATCCTTTTGGGCTGAAGCTTGTAACCATGCCTACTATTTGGTGAATTGGTCTCCATCAATTGTAATTAAGTTGAAGACTCTGTTTGAGGTATTCTTTAGTACTCCTACTAATTATTCTGATTTGAAATTTTTTGGTTGTCCTGATTATGCTCATGTTAATAATGGTAAACCTAAGGCATTGAAATGCATATTTTTGGGGTATCCTTCTGGAGTGAAGGGTTATAGATTATGGTGTGTTGAACCCAAGTCACCTAAATTTTTGATTAGAAGAGATGTTAAGTTTGATGAGTTTTCTATGTTGCAAAAGAAAAAAGAGTCTATTTTTGCAGATAAAGACCATGGTGTTAGTGAGCAGGTGCAAAAGGGCAACATGGGCAACCATATAGTATCGCTAAGGGTAAAGGAATAAGAGAGATTTGACGCCTTCAGAGGTACGCAGATGCAGACTTAGTTTCTTTTGCATTATCTATGGAAGAGTCTATTGAGGTGCATGAACCTTCAAGTTATCATGAAGTTGTCACTTGTGATGAGTCTGTTCAGTGGCTAGTTACTATGAATGAAGAGATTGAATCACTTCATAAAAATCATACTTGGGAATTGGTGAAACCGCCTAAAGGCCAGAAGATTGTTAGAAACAAATGGGTCTTCAAGAAAAAGGAAGGTATACTTGAGGTTAAAGTAGCTAGGTTCAAGGCACGTGTTGTTACAAAGGGCTATTGTTAGAAGAAAGATATTTAGTTCAATGAAATATTTTCACTTGTTGTGAAAACATAGCTCTATTCGTGTGTTGCATGCTATGGTTGCATTGTTTGACATGAAATTAGAATAACTTGATGTCAAGACAGCCTTCTTACATGGTGAGCTTGAAAAACAAATATATATGCATGAACCAGAGAGATTTGTATGTTCCAGGTAAGGAAGATCATGTTTGTTTATTGAAAAGGTCTTTATATGGGCTGAAACAATCTCCTAAGCAGTGGTATAAGCGGTTTGATTCTTTTATGATTTATCATGATTACTCTAGGAGTGATTATGATAGTTGTGTTTATCATAAAAGATTTCATGATGGTTCCTCCATTTATTTGTTATTTTATGTTGATGACATGCTTATTGCTTCCAAGAATAAGTTTGAAATTCATAAATTAAAGTCTCAACTTAGTGGTAAGTTTGAGATGAAAGATTTGGGTGCAGCGAAGAAAATTTTGGGCATGGAAATTTACAGTGATAGACAAGCGGACAAGCTTTATTTGACTCAGAAAAGTTATATTAAAAAAGTTCTTGAACACTTTGTTATAAAATAGTCTAAACCTGTAAGTACGCCGTTAGTTACGCATTTCAGGCTTTCTTTGAATTTATCACCACAGTCAGAAGAAGAAGAGCAGTACATGTCTCAGGTTCCATATACTAGTGTCGTTGATAGTTTGATGTACGTTATGGTTTATACTCGTCCAGACATTTCACATGCAATTAGTGTTCTCAATAGATATATGGGTAATCTTGAAAAACTTGTTTGCAGATGGCCACTATCAAGTAATCATTACGAAAGGCAAAAAAAAATTGTCATATTTTTAGTGCACAATGCTGATTAATATGGCAACTTTTATGTGCAGGGTCTGCTTTAGAACTTCATAATATTCTATGCTAGCTCTGATCCACGTCATTAATTTGTCGTAAGAAATAACATTGGACGTGTCGTGTTCTTTAGTTTGTTTTCTTTTACCTCATTTTGAAACTTTTAGGAGAGCATATATAGATGAAAGTCTAAATTGGTCATTGATGCCATAATATTGATGTACTAGCTTACTGAGTGATCCGATAGGTTATGCTTAATAATCTTCTACGTACATTCCATGTGATAAGCTAGAAAGTAAAAATCAAATTGCATCAAGTTGCACAATGTCATTTGCATTTGGTGCCAATATCGGAATGTGAGGGTTGATCTTTGAGTGATTTTTATTTCCATTTGATCTTATGAATATTAGATTATGGGTCCGTTAGCTTATGCTTTTTTGGCCCTTTAAAAGTGCTTCTTCTAATAGCAAATAAGCGCTTCTAAAAAAATAGGGAAAAAATAATTAGTAGTACTTTTAAGCTCAAAAAACACATTTTATGCTTCCTAAAGTACAAATGAGGTGCTTTCTCCTAAAAGCATTTCTTTTGGAACTCCTTTTAATATAAGCAAAAGCAAACAAACCCTATCACTCCAATTACAGATTTTTTGCATATATGATGGAAGACCTCAGGAAAGAATGGGAAATACTTTGCATGAAGCCTCTCAGAGGCATTTTCTAGAATCAAGAAAGCCTCAAATTATGTGTGCTTGTGACATATGCTAATCAGACCATATGATGGCTTTGACAGTATACTCTGCAAATGTATTGCATCGTGATCTAAAGCCAAGCAACTTGCTCCTAAATGCAAACTGTGATCTCAAAATTTGTGACTTTGGCCTTGCAAGAACCACTTCGGAATCGGATTTCATGACCGAATATGTTGTAACTCGCTGATATCAAGCACTTGAGTTGCTACTTGTTAAATATTCCCAAAACTTCAAGCCCAAATCCACTATTAAATAAACCCTATATTCATTTGTCATATATATATTAACTTATTCTTTTCTCTGAGAAGCAGAACAGAGAATAACTAAGCTGCCGCCATTGTTTTTTTGCTGAAAAGAAAAAAATTATCCAGCTGTTTAAAAACAAAACATAAAAAGGCAGCGAGAGACATAGCTTCTATTTTGGTCTCTATTAAAGAATTTAAAGAACTTCAGCTCGTGACAACCAACATACTAGTTGGAAGCAGCACCAACAATTTGGTGGGGAAGAATAAGATGTCCAAGAATATGCTTCTCTATAATTGTGTTTATTTTTAATTATTACAATTTTGTTTTTCTTTTGTATAAATAGGTTGTAAACATTCGTTTATTCATCATCAATAAAACTATTTCTTACATGGTATCAGAGTTTAGGAAATAATTCCCAAAAAATTCAGCTAACAGAAATTTTTCATTTTTTCCTCAATCTGTTTTTTTTCCAAAATCAATTTCGATTCACAAAATAATTTCAATTTCATCCCATCATATTATTCAGATTCATCCGAGCAATCTGCAATTAAAATCAAGCTAAAATATCTCTCCACGTGCTCACATGCGCCTTCCCTGAGTTCGTCGGCGTTCCATGCGCCACACACGCGCCAGTTGCTGAGGAAGACGACTCCAACGACACATCGTTAGCGCGCCGTTGAAGCACACGACGCGTCATTCACCCAATTCGGTCTTCCATCCGGTCCAGTCCGGTTTGGTCTTCATTCGGTTCAGGGCTCCACCGTTGCAGCCGCCATTCCAGCCACTCCAACCGCCGGTTCACCCACTTTCCGACCGGTTCTGCGGTTGAAATTTCCGGTTCTATAATCCTTGATTCATTTTCTATAAGATAAATCATATTTCAGTCCATTATTTATTTCATAAATAGTCATTATTGTCTAAAACACACTTAAACCTATCCCGTTCTTTCGAATTTATTTTATTTTACTCAACAATAATGTCTATAACTACCAATACCAATCCTACTTTACCAAAATGGTATGATGACCCTAGCCATTCATTATATCTACACCACTCAGACCAACCAGGCATAGTTCTCGTAGCTTAATCCTTAAATCAAGAAAATTATCACATTTAAAGTCATGCAATACTCATGGCTCTAATAACCAAAAACAAAGAAGGATTCATTGACGGCACAATCAAAAGGCCATCAAAAAACCTTGAAGCAGAAATCAAACAATGGACTCGCGACAACATTCTTGTCAAAAGATGGATCCTCAACACCATATCGTCCAAAATTGTAGAAAGTGTCATGTATAATGATACTGCATATGAGCTATGGGAAGAATTAAAGGAACATTTTTCGCACACCAACAGCGTGCACCTATTCCACATTGAGCAAGAGATACATGATTGCATACAAGAAGGTGTAAGCATTGGAGAATACTATACCAAATTGAAAAGCTTATGGGATAGTCGTTATGCACTATGTCCTCTTCCATATTGTGGAGGAAATGCCGGAAGGGAACTACAAGAATATCAACAAAAGCAGCAAACCATAAAGTTTCTCATGGGGCTTAACACTGTTTACACATCAGCACGTGGAAAAATCTTGCTCATAGAGCCATTACCTACAATAAATAAGATATATTCACTTATTGTTCAAGATGAAAAACAAAGAGTTGTCTCCACGCAAAGCATGGGAAGGATGCCAGAAGCTGCCACACTTGTTGCCAGAGATAGTCATCCATAATATCCTTACAAAAATTACCCACCAAGGAATCCACATCTCAAGTGCAATCGATGCAACAATATAGGCCATAATTCTGAGAATTTCCGAAGTCACCTCAAATGTGATTTTTGTGGTCTCAATGGACACAATTTTGAAAACTGCTGAAAGCATCTCAAATGTAATTCCTGTGGTTTGAATGGACATGACATCAACATGTGTCGGAAGAAAGGAGCAATTCAAGATAAGAAAAATACAAGTTATGGCTTTCCTTCCAAAGCTCATCATACTGACTTTCAGGAAAGCTACTCCAACACAAAGACACCATCCCACAACCTTACATCTGACCAATATCAAGAGCTCCTTACACTTCTCAATCAATCCAAATCAGTTAGCATGGCAAGTCAAGTGACTACTTCTTCAGGTAACACATTATGTGCAATTGTTTTCCATTCAGAAACTGGTTGGATTTTTGATACAGGGGCAACTGATCACATGGTCTGTTCCCAAAACCTTATGAGCTCCAGCATTCCAGTCACTAATCGGCATGTGAATTTACCTGATCATTCTCTTGCCCTTGTCACACATATTGGCACTGTACATTTCTCAAATAATTGCATACTCCATAATGTCTTGTGTGTTCCCTTCTTCAAATTAAACTTAGTTTCAGTAGCCAAACTAACTCAAACCTCATTTTTCCATGTCACCTTCACTAATAGTATGTGCTTTGTTCAGGACAAATGCTCAGGGAAGACGATTAGGATGGGAACTGAGAAAACAGGACTCTACTACCTGACTATTTCTGAAAAGGCTGGATGTTTCTCCATTTCAAATACTGCTTCCATCAACTCTCATATATGGCATCAACAACTTGGTCATTTATCTAATAAAAATTTGCGTGTAATTTCTCTTTCCATCAACACACATTTTTGTTCTATTAGTGATTGTTCTATTTGTCCATTAGCTAAGCAAACACGTAATCCATTTCCTTTAAGTTCCATCAATACAAAATCACCTTTTGAAATGATTCATGTCGATATTTGGGGTGGCTATCACATTCCAGCACTTAATGGAGCACGTTATTTTCTCACTATTATTGATGACTACTCAAGATGTACATGGGTCTATCTCTTACATGCTAAATCTGATACACACACATTTCTTACCACCTTCATCAATCTTGTTGAAACACAATTTTCATCCCGAGTTAAAATCATTCGTAGTGACAATGGACCAGAATTCTCTATGACCCAGTTGTTTTCTACCAAAGGAATCCTTCATCAAACCAGTTGTGTCTCTACCCCTCAACAAAATGGTGTTGTTGACGCAAACACCGTCATCTTCTCAATGTCGCTTGTTCATTGCTCTTCCAAGCCAATCTTCCTAAACAATTCTGGGGAGATGCCATTCTTACAGCCACATACGTCATAAATCGTACTCCAACACATGTTCTCAAGGGTAAAACACCATTTGAAGTCCTTTTTCACAAAATTCCTAGGTATGAACATCTTCGTGTTTTTGGTTCCCTTTGTTTTATGTCTACACATCATGATCGACTCACCAAGTTTGATGCTAGATCACATAAATACATATTCATTGGGTATCCATATGGGATAAAAGGTTATCGTGTCTACAATTTGGAAACAAGCAAGACTTTAGTGTCTCGTGATGTTATCTTTCATGAACATGTATTTCTTTATTTCACTTCCGTTGTCAACACTCTAACTCTATTTCCTCCATCAGAAGATACTATTTATGATGACATGCCTAACATTCGTCAATCAACCAATCCAAATACATCACTTGATCATACACCATATGTCCTTCCAACAATCAACTCGGACACTCTTCATCTTCAAAATTCATCTCCAGAAACATCATCATCAACTTCTCCACCACACATAACTCCTCCAACACCAGTCACACATAGACTTCATCGATCCACCAATGTTCCTAGATACCTTCAAAAATATCATGTAGAAGCTTCCTTGCCTTCTCGGTCCTTCCTTCGTCTCACTCAACATCGTCCAAAGACAAAGGTACTTCTCATTCTTTATCTCATGTATTTACCTATGACCAACTATCACCTGCAAATCGTGCCTTTGCTACTTTTATTTCCATTCCCAGGGAACCAACCACATTTGCTGAAGCTTTCAATGATTCAAAATGGCGACTTGCCATGAAACAAGAACTGGATGCTCTTGAAACTAATGGTAATTGGACGCTTCAACAGCTTCCTCCAAATAAGAAACCAGTTGGTTGTAAATGGGTCTACAAAATCAAGTATAATCCTGATGGCTCTGTGGAACGATACAAGGCTCGGTTACTGGCCAAAGGATACAATCAGATTGAAGGTTTTGACTACCAAGAAACTTTTGCACCAGTAGCCAAACTTGTCACTGTTCGGCTTCTCTTTGCCGTTGCTGCTATTCAAAATTGGCATCTTCGACAACTCGATGTCAACAATGCTTTTCTCTATGGTGATCTTCATGAAGATGTCTACATGTCCCTTCCACCTGGATTCAGACCAAAGAGGGAAACATGAGTATGTAAGCTACATAAATCTTTGTATGGACTCAAACAAGCCTCACGACAATGGTTCATCAAGCTATCAACAACACTTAAGCTAGCTGGTTTTAACCAATCCAAGTATGATCACTCACTGTTCGTCCGAACCCGTGGTAATTCCTTCTCTGCTCTTCTTGTCTATGTAGATGATATAATCATAACAGGAAACAATGTACAAGACATTGAAGAAACTAAGAATCATCTCATGAAACAATTGAAGCTTAAAGATCTCGATGAATTAAAGTATTTTTTGGGCATAGAAGTTTCACGTTCCAAGAAGGGAATTGTTCTGTCACAATGCAAGTACGCACTTGAAATATTGGAGGACATGGGTTATCTTTGTGCAAAATCTGCTAATTCACCTATGGAACAAAATTTATCCCTCAGCAAGGTTGAAGGGGAATTCATCAGTAATCCCACATCCTATCGAAGACTTCTTGGGAGATTAATATACTTGACCATCATAAGGCCCGACTTAGTGTATGTCGTGCACATTCTCAGTCAATATATGGATAAATCACGTCAACCACATTTGGAAGCAGCTCAACGAATGTTACGATATGTCAAGAACACACCAGGGAAAGGTCTCTTTTTCTCAGCAACTAGTTCATTACAACTAAATGCTTTCTGTGACGCAGATTGGGCAAAATGCACAGATGCACGACGATAAACCACATGATATTGTATGTTTCTTGGAAACTCGCTAATTTCTTGGAAGACTAAGAAACAAAATACAGTCTCACGATCAAGTGTAGAAGTAGAATATTGCTCTATGACATCAGCATGTTGCGAAGTAACCTGGTTACGATATATTTTGGATGATTTGGGTATCAAACACTTCCAACCAACCAAGTTATATTGTGACAATCAAGCAGCTCTTCACATTGCATCAAATCCAGTGTTTTATGAGCAAACGAAACACATAGAGATCGATTGCCATCTAGTAAGACGAAAGATTCAAACTGAAATGATCAAAACTTATCATATCTCTACATTAGAGCAACCAGTAGATATATTTACCAAATTCCTGAGTTTTCCACAGTTCTCAAGCTTACTTAACAAGTTAGGAATAATTAACATATATTCTAACTTGAGGGGGAATGTTAAAGAACTTAAAGAACTTGAGATCCAACTGGTGACAACCAACACACCAGCTGGAAGCAGCCATCAACAGCTTGGTGGGGAAGGATAAGCTGTCCAAGAACATGCCTCTCCATAATTGTGTTTATTTTTAATTATTACAATTTTGCTTTTATTTTGTATAAATAAGTTGTAAACATTCGTTTATTCATCATCAATAAAACTATTTCTTACAGTCTCAAACCACCACCAACCGCCCGACCTCCACCCTCATTCGAACCTCTCCTTCTATCCGACGAGCACAACATTTTCTGACCACCAAAGCAGTTTCTCCGTCCAACATAGATTTGCTCTAATGGCTTAACACTATTAATTTATTCTTCCTCTGCAGACACCAGTTGTTCGCCACCATTCATGCGATGGTATGCTGTATAACTGGCTGTGTGGGATATATATAAGTTTATGGTAATATTTTATTCGTTAATTTATCTTTTATATATTAACACTAAATCAAAGGTAGTTAATTTTGTGGTTGTATTTGGTTTTTTTTTATATTTTGTAAAGTATTTTAAATATTATTATTTGTATCTTTATTTGATCATTAGTGAATAGAATATATTTTTTACATTGAAAAATTAAATTACTTAAATTATTGTGTGATATTTATTTTCTCACCGTTTATTATTTTAATGTTATCTATTATTATATATTTATTATTTATTATTTTAATGTTATCTATTATCATATATTTTTGTCATTAAAATTATTTGTGCTATTAAAATTAGATTTTATTTAGTTAGTTGCATGTCAGGGAGTTCATTATAAGGGAACAACATGAGACACTCTTTCTATATAGCTGACGCTCGATAAGGTAAAGTATTATTTTAGTTTAATTGGACTCTGAAACTCTGATATTGTCATCTTCGAAAGTAAACGGTGACTGGTGAGATAACCCTTTTCCTGATCGAGTTACCTTTATAAACATTTTTCTGAGATAATAAAAAAAAAAAACCAAGGGCGCAGCAGAGTTCCTATCCTACCCATCTCTTGTTGCGAGGAAACTTTAGTTCTCTCCGTCAATCCTTAGAAGTTAATTTGAAGGTAAAATTAACAAATTCCTATTGATATCATATAAGATCTATCTAGCGATACTCTCTCTAGCTTAATTTATTCTGTTTTGAAATGTGTAGGAGGACTTGCAATGGAACCAAGGGTCTACAACAACCAAAATTGGCAAGTAGACGCCATTAACGTTGCATCAAACCTCGTTTTGGTTGTCAATGAACAAAGCAACACACCGTCTCCGTCCCCACCAAGGAAGTCAGACCATTACAATTTTTATTTCATAATTCCTGTACTCGTTAATTTGATTCAAATCAAAGTAGTTGGAAATGAACGCTCTGTTTTTGAAACCCAACCCGTTCTGACATTCATGTTTGTTTCTGCTATACTTGCATATATCACTGTCTCTATTGCTCAGCCACACTTTCCCAACCTATCTCCTCCATTACAACTCGTTTCCATGTTCTATGTTTCCATTGCAATTACATCACTTGTTTTCATTCTTTTTCCTACCTTAAAGTGGGAACTACTTGTGTCCTACCTAGTCTCTCTGTTTTTTCTGTCAACAATCTCTATCATGTTATGGAAGCAATTCCCAGGTATATTTATTACGATTATCAACTCACTTCATTCAAGAAGACACCCAACACCAATTTTGCCATTATAATGCCGCCGCCAAGGTAATAATAAGCTTAATTAACAGTCTTTTGTTTTTGTAATCTTGTTGGGTAGTTGTATGAAATATTAATTTACAAATTTTTAACTAACAGTCTTTTGTTTTATTATGTAATTGCTCTATCAATTTTTAGGTTACGTTGGAGCTCGTAAGAGGTGTCGTTGTTTAAAATTGATATTATTTATGTTTTGTTTTGTTTTGTAAAAATGTCTCAAAATTTGTGAGCTTTTAAGTGTGTTTAGATTTTGAAGTTTGTCAAATAAAATTTAGGTTTATTTTTTATATAAATTTATGATAATATCATTTATATGATTATAGTATGATTATATTATGCAATCATATTATTTGATAAAATACATAAGAAAATACAAAATTAAAACATAACAACTTATTAAAATAAGAATAATAACGATAATATCATTTATATAATTATTGTATATTAATTCAAAAGTAACATCTTTATTTTCAAATCATGTTTCTACGTATTATTTTATTGTTTAATGATATTATAATTAGAGACAAAATATTCAAATTAGAGTATTATCCGACAAAAAAACTTTTAATCTTGTACTAAAAGTTGAATGGTATTAGTATATGATTATTTTAAAAAATACTACTCTATGTCATAAATTAGATTTGAGATAAACAAAAGAATTTGTTACTTTTAATTACATGTAATTTTACTAATCAATTACACGTAATTTTACTAATTCAATTATAATTACAATTAAAAACTTTTCAATTAAAAAAGGAATTATTTACGATTCATCCAATAAGTATTAAGATAAAGAAAAAAACCTACATTTTCTTTGCTTTATCTTTCGAATTTGCGATGAGTGCAATATTGGTTTTGAGCTTTAACCTTAATTGGTTTAGCAGACCTTCATTTGGGGTTGCATTTGACATCGATGGTGTCGTTTTACGTGGGGAATGAGGCTCTCCCCAAGCCCTCAAACGATTATTCCATGACTCTGGTCCCACATTTCTGCTTCTTCTTTTTTTTTTTGGGAACTTATTAAGACAATTCTAAGTTGCTCTTAAAACTTTGTTGGATAGGTAGTCTGAGAATTCCGTACATATTCTTGACAAACGGTGAGTTGTTTTTATTCCTTTCAAATTTTTACCTTATAATGTTAAGGAAAAGTTTTTATATATAAACTTGTGCATCAATCCACTTCTCATATCCCTACTTCATGTGGGCTGCTTATAGCAACTAGTGGAAGAGAATGTGTTTTTGGTAACATTTTGTGAAAATGTACCTCTAGCTAACTAAAACAAATATAGCGCACACACATATAATATTCTAAACTAACTTTAATACTAAGTTTTTTGAGTTGCCTAATTCTTAAGTTTAATTGATATATTTAAATGGGACAATTCCATCCAAAAGTACTAATCTCATTACTGCTACTTCTTAGCCATTGATCTTTTAAAACTTTTGTCCACACAACTCTAGTAGAGGTGACTAAGTAGATATTCCTTCTCACAAGCTAGCAAGGTTCGAATCTTCTTATCTCTATTTATAAAGTTAGTTAGGTCACGTTTGATTTAATTGGATATAGAATGAAAAAAAAAACTTTAAAAACTTATTCTAATTTATAATTTCTATTACAAACTCTTATTTAATTTCATTTAACTGTATACTAATGTTCTGCTACTGAAATTTAAGTGTATATATATTAACGGTTTTTAACGGTTTGATTCGATTAATAATATATAAATATAATACACCTAATAATATACTTTTGATTAAAATATGAGAAATTTAATCAATGTTTTGTGAAAAAATAATATGAAAATTTTAATATTTTATTAAACCGGTTCGGTTCGACCTGTTTAAAAATTAATATAATCGGATCAGATCGTTTGAAAAACGATTATAATTAATACAAATCGGACCAGACTATTTGATTTATAAAACCGTTTGGTCCGATTCAATCCAATTTTTGGACACCCTTGCTCTACGCAGCAACATATATATATATATATATAGACGAGGAGTACCATCAGACGATTCTTAAGTGACGTTTGTTTCAGGAATGAAATGGAATGGAAAGGAAACAATGTTGTTTGGTTTTACTATTAGTATCAAAGAATGACTCAGTATTATAGTATTTGGTTTGCCACAGGAATGAAATGGAAAAAAACTGTAAATTATCTTAATACCTCTATATTCAGTAAAATTTAAATAATATTATTTAATTATTATTTTTTCATCAGACAAAATGTACTATTAAAAATCATTATTTTTTAAAATAATTATTACTTAATTAAAAAGAAAATATATTATTAAAATTATTATTTTTCTAAATAGGGTTTAGAGTTTTAAGGTTTGAGATTTAGGATTTTGTGTTTAAGGATTTGAGATTTGAGATTTGAGATTTTAGATTTGAGATTTGAGATTTGAGATTTAGGGTTTAGGATTATATTTGTGGGTTAAAGTTTAGGGTTAAAATTATTTTTTTAAAGGGTTTAAGGTTTTAAAATTTAGGATTTTAGTATTTGAGATTTGGGGTTTAAGTTTTTAGGATTTGAAATTTGTGGTTTAGAATTTAAGGTTTTAGAAATCGATTTCATTCTTAACTCGTTTTTTAACGTAAACAAACAAATAAATAAAAAGAATAAGTGCTGATTTTTTTCATTCTCTCTTAACAAACACAACATTAATCTTATATCTGTTTTGTCAGCACTATATTCTGTATAGCCACGAAGCTTCGTCTTTGATCTGTTTGGCAGCATTCTCTATTCTTTATACCCACAATTCTTAGTCTACGCATATTTATATCATTATATAATTAATGATGGTATACTTTCTCCGGATTTGATGACATGTATCAGTTATATTTTGTGTTTTTTACTATCTTATTATAATTAGTTTGATATCTATTACCACTCATAATATTAAATCGTGTTATTATTTTTGATATTTACTCTTTCTTCAGTAAGAATATTTTTAAGAATATTTTTAAGATATTAATATTAAAAATAGATCAACGAAGGGAAGGAACATTTTTTTTTAAAGAATTATCTATAATTTTAAAAAATAAGTAAAACAATTTCTTTTGATAAGTGAATAAAAATTGATATTTCAATAATCCCCAAAAACAATTATAAAACAGTTTTTTTTCCAAGCTATGTTGCCCTTACAAGTGCAATCACCAATTTTTGTTCTTAGAAATTCAAATATAATATCAGAAAAATTGTGTTCTCTCCGTCAGTACTTAGAAGTTAATCTAACTAGGCCACAAGCCCACCACATAATTTCGATACTTCGAACCTTTGCTCAGATATTGAAAGCAAAATCCATACTAAATTAATTAAATCAACAAAAAAAACATTATTCATTCGCATTATCGTAATATTTAAATATAAAATTAAATATATTAAAAATTAAAAATTAAAATTAATATTATTTATAATATTAAATCATAATCTAAGATTTAAAATTACTTACAATTAAGTTTTTAAATTAATTAAATTATATAAGAATTAACATTATTATCATCAAAATGTAAAGATAACAAGATTAAGAAAAACTTATAAAGATCTCTAAAATATTTTTTAAATTTTTTAAATATATTTTTTTATATCTCTTATTTCTTGTAGTAATTATTATAACATAAGAGAAAATATAGACTAAAACTTGAAAATGGAGTTGATAAATTGAAACTGCGACATAGTTGAGATTCACAACTCTGTCGCAATTTAAGAAAATATATATAATTATTATTACAAGAAATAAGAGATATCAAAAAATTTAACTTTCAAGAAAGACATTATATCTCTTGTTTCTTGTAATAATTATTATATTTATTTTGTTAATTATGATACTTTATTATTTTATATTTATAAAAATCAAGTCAACTAAAATCGATGGAATTATTGTAAAGATAAAATTAGTTTGCATAAAAAGTTCTCTCCCTCGTATCATCTCTACTCTACCCGTACATTGTTGCGAGGAAACTTTAGTTCTCTCCGTCAATCCTTAGAAGTTAATTTGAAGGTATATATGATTAGCAAATTCCTATTGATATCATATAAGATCTATCTAGCTTAATTTATATGAATTTATTCTGTTTTGAAATGTGGGCACTACTACAAAACTGGGTATATAAGTCAATACGTAAAGTTGTTTTTTTTCCAAAAACCGACTTTAAATTAGTTTAAAGTCGGTTCGATGTCGAACCGACGCTATCCACGTAGGACGTAGCGTCGGTTGATGTGTCAAACCGACGCTATGCGTGGACGTAGCGTCGGTTCTAGGTGTTAACCGACGCTACGCTACGTGGATAGCGTCGGTTGACACCTGGAACCGACGCTATCCACGTAACATAGCGTCGGTTCGACACGTCAACTGACGCTACACACGTGGATAAATATTTTCTCTTCTTTCTTCCCAGACAGAAACTATTTTCAGCGTTCCAGAACTCTAAAAAATCGAAAACCTCCTCCTCCATTTCTCCTCCACTCTTTCTCATTTTTCGGTCACCTACGACTACCATTTCCAATATGGTTAATGAGTTTTCTTCCTCTCTAACTAATCTTTTAGATCCCCTATTATTCATATTTTTTTCTGTTATTATGTGTTATTATTTATATGTATAGATTGTTGTATTATATATGTAGGTTTCTATTATAACATAAGGAGAAGAATATGACGATCTTGAATAAAATAGAACAAAACCATGGTAATTTTTCTGTTATTAATTAATATTTTATTTTTCAAATATTTGTATTATTTGAACTATTTGCTAAACTAATATTGGTTTTTTTTTCTGCTCGAATACAGGTTGAATATGAATAAATTTAAAAAAAAAACAAAAAAAGTTAAAGTCGGTTCACCGCGTGAACCGACTTTAAACGTAAAGTCGGTTCATCGCGTGAACCGACTTTAAACGTAAAGTCGGTTCATCCCGTGAACCGACTTTAAACGTAAAGTCGGTTCACACCTTGAACCGACTTTACACTTTAAGTCATTTAATTTAAAGTCGGTTAAAACCCGACTTTAATGCTCCTTTTTGTAGTAGTGGTGTAGAAGGACTTGCAATGGAACCAAGGGTCTACAACAACCAAAATTGGCAAGTAGACGTCGTTAACGTTGCATCAAACCTCATTTTGGTTGTCAATGAACAAAGCAACACAATGTCTCTGTCCCCACCTAGGAAGTCACACTATTTAATGTTTAGGATTGCCCAGGTTTATAACCAACTCTTTTGTTGGTTTCTTAGTCAATGTGAGATTTATTTTCTCAACATTTCTCCTCACATCGACTGCGTCGATGGACGGTAATGGTCTTATTGTTGCCACAAGTGGTAGTACCGGGTGTAAATCAAAGTGGTGCAACGTAAAATGAACTGTGATAACGGTTTGGTTTCGTCGGAACCGTACGTCGGTTCTAAAACCGAACGAGGTTCTTGATGGAAGAACCTTAATAAAGTATCGGGTCCTCTCACTATTAATTGCAACAATTCAGATACACCATCAATACGTAGAGAATAAGTGTGAAAAACTAGTGAAAGCATCAAATTGAACATCCATTGGAATTCCCGTGTAAGTGCTGAAAATTGATCAATGGCAGGAGATATGTTTTCAATCCAATTTTGTTTACGCTGCATTTAAATTATACATTCATATGGTTTTCTGAACGTTTCGGGATTGAATTATGTTCTAACATTTGGTATCAGAGTCATTTGAAAACAACTTTATTTTTCTCTGTTTCACGAGGAACTAAAATTTTGGATTTTTTATTTTGATTGTTTTTGATACATATGGAAATTATAAAGTGTTTTAATATTGATTTTTGAGTGATTCTGTAAAATTAAACTTGAAAACAATGAAAAAAATAAATCCAATTTGTTGTGGGTATTTATTTGCTTCATGAATTAACTTTTTATTTAAAATAATGTTTTTACTTTAAATTGAGATCATGAATCACTCAGAAAATCGAATTCCGAGAATTTTGATAAAAAAAACGCTGGATTTCATCGTCGGAATATAAAGATACGATCGGGTATCCATTAAGATCAAATCGGGTTAAATCGATCCGACTAAAGGTTGAAGATGACGTTTTTCAAAAAAAAATCTCATTTTGCTTCGTTTGGGAATTGAACCCGGATGACATTATTAAGTTTGTAATGCACTAGACCCATGATGTTTTTATGTGTAACAACATTGTTTTATATATATTCAGAATTTAGTTTTATTAAAAAATTAAACATTTGGAATTTTTGGGACTTGAATCTTAGTCTCATGACAGAGAATCCAACAATCAAACCACGAGGCTATAGCACGTTATATGCTATTTAATATGCAATACTTTTATATATATTAGGTATTTATTTATTTATTTATTATTAAAACTAAATAAATATATATATATAATAATTCTAAATATAATGTGATTAATTATTTAACTTAAGTTTGTCATGTGTATAATAATTATTATACATGTTATATTTATTTAAATAATTTTTGGACACATTAAAATTTTATTTAAATACATTATACTTAAATTATTTGTTTTGGGTATTTATATGTATAAATTTTGTAATTAATTATACATATAAAATTGAGTTAAATAATTTATGCATAATGAAATTAATTTTTAATGGTTCTTATGAATTTAATTAGTGCTTATATTATTTTTATTTTTTTCTTGTATAATTTATTGTCATATATGCAATTTAAGATAAATAATATTTGCACATTTGAAATTAAATTAATATTGCTTATGGTTTTATGCAATGATTGAGCATAAGGATTTAATTAATATTTAAGTGATTCATATAGTTTAATTAATTAGGGAGTAGCCACAGCATCTTTAATTAATTAAAACTATAATAAAGTTTATTTAGGATCATATTTAGAAAATAAATATTAATTGTAATTAATCATATGTGATATAATAAATCTTATCCAACAGTAATTTTTATTATATTTTTGTGTGATTAATTAGGATATAATATCAAATTATATTTTCTAATATACCCACAAGGATTAAGAAAAGGAACATAATTTGATAGTTTTATCGTAAAGTTAGGATGAATTTAATTGAATTAAAATTTTAGCCCACAAGCAAGTTTTATGTCACTAGATTCATATTATTCATGATTTACATTGGTAAAGAATGACTATAGTTTAGGCCTTAAATTTTAATAAGCATATAATCTTTAATTGCAGCTTCTCAACTTATAAATTTCTCTGATATCCGCTGTGATATTTCTGATCTGAAAGGGGATAATTATAAAATATGGAAGGAAAGAATTCTCCTTCAATTAGGGTGGATGGATATTAATTATGCTATTAGGAAAAACGAACCACCTAAAATTACTCAAACTAGTACTCCAGAGAATATCATGCTTTATGAACAATGGGACGATCTAATCGCCTTAGCATGATGTTCATTAAGACTAAAATCTTTGCTAGTATTCGTGGTTCTGTTGATCAGCATACCAATGTTCAAGACTTGCTAAAGGTCATTGATGATCAATTTGTCACTTTAGATAAGGCTTTAGTAAGCACCCTTATTATGAAGTTCTCTTCTTTGAGACTCACTAGTGTGAAATGTGTGCGTGAACACATTATGCAAATGAGGGACATTGCGGCTCAACTTAACCCTCTCGAGGTTGAGATGTCAGAATCCTTCCTGGTGCACTATATCCTTAACACTCTCCCACATCAGTACGAGTCATTCAAAATATCGTACAATACACATAAGGATAAATGGTCAATCAATGAACTAATGACCATGTGTGTTCAAGAGGAAGGGAGGCTTGTTATGGAATTTGGTAAAAGTGTAATGTTGGCTACAACGTACCAGAAAGAAAAATCTCAATATAAGCATAAAGGAAAAGGGATAATTCCACCTCAAGCTGATATTAACAAAGAATCCAAGTGTTTCTTTTGTAAAAAGAAGGGACACATGAAGAAGCATTGTATCAGATTCCAGAAATGGCTTGAGAATAAAGGTAATCCAACCTCGTTTGTTTGTTATGAATCTAATATGGTTAATGTTAATATTAACACCTGGTGGATTGATTCCGGATCTACAATCCATGTTGCAAACTCCTTACAGGGTATGTAAAATCTAAGGAAGCCAGTGGGAAGTGAGCAATACATCTTATCCGATAACAAGATGGGCTCACATGTGGAGGTTGTAGGGACATGCAATTTGATTTTAAGTAGTGGTTTTATTTTAGAATTAGAAAAGACCTTTTATGTTCCAAGTTTCTCTAGAAACTTGATTTCAATTTCAAGACTTGTACCTTATGGTTATTCCTTTCACTTTTTAGAAACATCTTTCAGTTTATTTAATAAATCTGATTGTGTTGGGAATGATATTTTGTCTGATGGTCTTTACTGCATTAATTTACGAAATAATGCCACTCATAACGCTATGCATGTTCAAGATAGCACTAAAAGGTGTATTATTGACGATGACTCTTTTACGTTATGGCATAGGAGATTAGGACATATCTCCATAGAAAGAATTAAAAGATTAGTGAAAGATGGGATACTTGGTACTCTAGATATTACTGATTTTGAGACATGTGTGGACTGCATTAATTGAAAGCAGACTAACAAGTCAAAGAAAGGTGCCAATAGGAGTTCAAACATATTAGAAATCATACATATAGATATATGTTGTCCAGACATGGACATTCAAGGTCAGAAATATTTTATCACCTTTATTGATGATTTTTCTCGATATATGTATCTCTACATGCTTCATAATAAGAGCGAAGCATTAGATGCCTTCAAAGGATTTAAGGTTGAAGTAGAGAAACAATGTGGAAAGCAAATAAAGATCGTGAGATCAGATAGAGGTGGTGAATATTATGGTAGATACACTGAGAATGGACAAGTGCCTGGTCCGTTTGCTAAGTTTCTTCAAGAGCATGGGATAGTTGCCCAATACACTATGCCTGGTTCACCATACCAGAATGGTGTAGCAGAAAGGAGAAACCGAACACTATTGGGCATGGTGCAGAGTATGCTTAGCAACTCTAATCTTCCGAAATCCTTGTAGATTGAAGCTTTAAAGACAACTATATATATATATTAAACCGAGTTCCAACCAAGGCTGTCTCAAAGACTCCATTTGAATTATGGAAAGGTTGGAAACTGAGTTTACAACATATGCGCGTTTGGGGATACCCGTTTGAAGTGAGGATTTATAATCCACAAGAGAATAAGCTAGACCCAAGGACCATTAGTGGGTATTTCATTGGATATGCCGACCAGTTTAAAGGTTATAGATTTTACTGCCCATCTCACAACACTAGGTTTATGGAATCAAGAAATGCAAAATTTCTTGAGAATTACTTGATTATTGGGAGCGATCGATCCCAGGGCATTGGTTCTGAGAAAGATCATTCAGATGCTCAATGTGCCACTTCAAGTAATGGACTGATTGTTATTGTTAACAGCACCCCTCGAGTACAAACGTGTGTTGAAGAACCAGTCTTGGAAGTACCACATGTTGTTGATCCTTATCCAGTAGATGTTGAAGTTTAACATATGCCTACATCTGTTGAACAACATGATCCTGCTCTTCATGAGAATATTGATGCAACATTAAGAAGATCTACTAGAGTAAGGAAATCAGCAATTCCTAATGATTATGTTGTGTATCTATAAGAATGTGACTATAATGTTGGAGCCGAAAATGATCTTGAGACGTTTTCACAGGCCATGAGTTCTGAGGTTTCAAACTTATGGTACAATGCCATGAAAGAAGAGATGGATTCTATGGCATCTAACCGAGTCTGGGATCTCGTCAAGTTGCCTGATGGTGTGAAAGCCATTGGATGTAAATGGGTATTCAAAACAAAGAAAGACTCACAAGGCAACATTGAGAGACATAAGGCAAGACTAGTTGCCAAAGGATTAACTCAAAGGGAAGGAATCGACTACATGGAGACATTTGCTTCTGTATCTAAGAAAGATTCACTTCATGTGTTCATGGCATTGGTTGCCCATTTTGATTTGGATTTGCAACAAATGGATGTGAAAACGGCTTTCCTTAATGGTAACCTAGAGGATGAGATTTATATGAAACAACCTGAAGAATTCTTCTCTAGTGATGGTGAGCATTTGGTTTGTAAGCTTAATAAATCCATATATGGATTAAAACAAGCTTCCTGTCAATGGTATTTGAAATTTCATAACGTCATCACTTCATTTGGTTTTGAAGAAAACGTCATGGATCAATGTATATACCAGAAGGTTAGTGGGAGTAAGAATTTTTTTTGGTGCTATATGTGGATGATATTTTGCTTGCAGCCAATGATAGAGGTTTGCTACATGAGGTAAAACAATTCCTCTCTAAAAATTTTGATATGAAGGATATGGGTAAGGCATCTTATGTCATTGGCATTAAGATCCATAGAGATAGACTTAAAGGCATCTTGGGTTTATCTCAGGAAACCTATATCAATAAAGTTTTAGAGAGATTTCGGATGAAATATTGTTCACCAAGTGTTGCTCCCATTTTGAAGGGTGATAAGTTCAATTTGGACCAATGCCCAAAGAATGATTTTGAAAGAGAATAGATGAAAACCATTCCATATGCTTCAGATGTTGGAAGCCTAATGTATGCTCAGGTCTGTACCAGACCTGACATTGCATTTGTTGTTGGGATGCTAGAGAGATATCAAAGTAACCTAGGTGTTGACCATTAGAAAGCTACAAAGAAAGTGATGAGGTATCTACAAGGAACCAAGGATTATATGCTCATGTATAGACGAATCGATGAACTGGAAGTAATTGGCTACTCCGATGCAGACTTTGTTGACTGTGTTGATTCACAAAAATCAATATCTGGTTACATTTTCATGCTTGCCGATGGAGCTATGTCTTAGAAAAGTGCGAAACAGTCCTTGACTGCTACTTCCACTATAGAGGCCGAGTTCGTATCATGTTTTGAGGCCACATCGTATGGTGTATGGTTGAAGAGTTTCATTTCCAAGCTTAGAGTAGTTGACTATATTTCTAGGCCATTAAGATTGTACTGTGACAACTCAGCTACTGTATTTATGGCTAAGAATGACAAAAGTGGTAGTCGTAGTAAACACATCGACATTAAATACTTGACCATAAGAGAACGTGTTAAGGAAAAGAAAGTGATCATTGAGCACGTAAGTACTGAGTTGATGATTGCTTATCTTTTAACTAAAGGCATGCCACCAATGAAATTCAAGGATCATGTAGAGAAAATGGGAATTGGTTCCACTTTGTAAATGTATATATATACAATTTATTAATGAAACTCTTATATATTGTGATATTTTCTCATATTCATATGCACCTTAATTTATTTGAGAAAATATATATTTTATTGGACCAAGAATAAATATAGGATTTATTTATTAAGTTTTGTTACCACATAAAGTATAGTACTTGAGAAACTAAATATATTGTAATACATGGAAGATAATACTCACTCTTAGAGGACCTATCGCTATGATTCATATATTTTGTTACTTAAGAGAATTTCGCTTAACGTTTGCACCAAGTGGGAGAATGTAAATCAGAGTGGTGCAACGTAAAATAAACTATGGTGACGGTTCAGTTTCGTCGGAACCGTACGTCAGTTCTGAAATCGAACGAAATTCTTGATGGAAGAACCTTAATAAAGTATCGGGTACTCTCATTATTAACTACAACAATTCAGATACACCATCAATACACAGAGAATAAGTGTGAGAAACCAATGAAAACATCAAATTGAAAATCTATTAGAATTCCCGTGAGAGTGTTGAAAATTGATTAACGACAGAAAATATGTTTTCAACCCAATTTTATTTTCGCTGCATTTAAATTATACATTCATATGATTTTCTAAACTTTTCTGGATTGAATTATGTTCTAACACCGAGTAGTTCATCCAACGCAAAACTGGTCGATACGAGACTTATTTACTCAACAAATATAAATAGACAAAACTTTAAATGTTTCCTATTATATTAGTTAAATTGTAATAATTGGATACTAAAGTCATTCAGTTGTCCGAATCGGTTGGATTCTGGTGTTTAGCAAAAATAAAATATTAGTTTGGGTTGGAAAAGGTCCTGCGTGTCGAAGAGTGCATGCTTATCTATGATCGCATATTTGTTACTAATATTATAATAATATTTACAAATTTTAATATATTTATGTTAAATATAATATATTAATTTATTATCCTGGCTCATAGGATTGGGGCTTTGTAATAATATATTAATTCTTTTCCGATTAAGTGGCGCCACACTTGTCAAAGAAGTTTTTTTTAATAGAATAACGTACTTTTATTATAATTTGATGTATAGAATAACCCAACAAGTAACAATATAGTTGGTTTTTTATTAGTTAGTAAACATCTCTCTAGTTTTCCTTGTTTGGCTTTCTTTAGCTGGAATTTTTTTTTCTGTACTTTGGAGTATATATTCTGTTAAAAAGAGAGATAAAAAGTAAAAATAGAATAATATCTGTAATATATGAATAGATTCATGGTTATAAGTATATATCTCTATTAAGAGTACACACTTTTCAATATTTTAAAAAAATTTAAAAAAATCCTTTTGCATGGATTT
This sequence comes from Hippophae tibetana, assembly GCA_037013495.1. Lineage (NCBI taxonomy): Eukaryota > Viridiplantae > Streptophyta > Magnoliopsida > Rosales > Elaeagnaceae > Hippophae > Hippophae tibetana. Next base: position 2,239,185 of record CM072810.1, read on the forward strand.
TTGTTTGATAAATAATATATTACCATTTTTATAGTAATTTAGTTCATCAAATCCGATTCTATGAATGTAAGATCTAATATATTTTTATATCTTAATTGGTTGAGTATGTTATTTTTTATTAGATAGATATTTGTATATTTCTATAATTTTCAAATCTATAAATATTTATTCCAGGTTAGAGTTTCATTAATACATGTATTCAAGGAGCCATTTTAGATGAAAATTCTTAAAGATGATGAAAACGCTTATTATTTGGTAGTATCTTTAAAAGAATCATGAGTTTATGAGTGTGTACTTTCTTATTTAGTTTGTAAATAAGTAAGAATAAGTTTTGTTTGGTGTTGTGCTCCCAAGTACTCTGTCTTGGTGGTTGGTCATAGTTGTTAGAGTAGGTACTGTCTTCTCCGGTAGGACCGTACTTTGATTTTGGATCTCATTTTATTTTCATTGCTCTTTTTCGTTTCCGTGTCTATTTAAATAAGACCATTATTGTGTGGTTTATTGTGTTTTCGCACTAATTTTAATTATGTAATTTTTCTATCAATTTCTAGGTTATGTTGGAGCACGTAAGAGGTGTCCTTGTTTAAAATTGGTAGTTATTTATGTTTTGTTTTGTTGAGCTCGAGTTGTTTGTAAAAATGTTTTAAATAATTATAAGTTTTTAAATGTGTTTAGATGTTGAATTTTGTCAAATAACATTTAGATCTTATTTTTAGTATAAATTTATGATAATATCACTTATGTAATTATAGTATGATTATACAATCATATTATTTGATAATATCATTTATATAATTATTGTATATTAATTCAAAAGTAACATCTTTATTTTCAAATCATGTTTTTACATCTTATTTTATTTTTTAATGATAATATAATTAAAGATAAAATACTAAAAGTTGAAAGATATGAATATATGATTATTTTAAAAAATATTACTCTACGTGTTAAATTAAGTTTAAGATAAATAAAAAAAATTATTACTTTTAATTACATGTAATTTTACTAATTCAATTATAATTACAAATTAAAAACTTTTCAATTAAAAAATGAATTATTTACAATTGATCCAATAAGTATTAAGATAAAGAAAAACCTACATTTTCTTTGCTTTATCTTTCGAATTTGCGATAAGTACAATATTGGTTTTGAGCTTTAACTTTAATTGATTTAGCAGACTTTTATTTGGGGTTGCGTTTAACATCGACGACGTCGTTTTACGTGGGGAAAAGCCCATTGGAGGCTCTCCCCAAGTCCTCAAACGATTATACCATGACTCTGGTCCCACATTTCTGCTTCTTCTTTTTTTCTTTTTTTTTTTCCTTTTTTTGGGAACTTATTAAGACAATTCTAAGTTGCTCTTAAAACTTTGTTGGGTAATAGTCTGAGACTTCCGTACATATTTTTGACAAACGGTGAGTCGTTTTTATTCCTTGTAAATTTTTACCTTATAATGTTAAGGAAAAGTTTTTATATATCAACTTGTGCATCAATCCACTTCTCATATCCCAACTTCCTGTAATCCAACTCAACTCTTTTAAAAAAGCACAGCTTAAATGTTCCTACCATTTCCATGATCAACAACCATGATTATACTCACATCCTCAAAAATCCCTCTTTTTTCTAGACCTTGTATTAACCTACCTATCATACTATCAATTCTAGCAACAGCTTCGGTAATCTCCGGATCATCAGGCCCAACATGGTGACCCTGATGATCAGGATCTTCAAAATAAATAGTCAAAAATACAGGAACTTCACCACTAGATAAATCAAAGTACCAGATGGGTTACATTTATATTTAGAGAAAATTGCCCTGCTATAGCTTGTTTTAGATCCAAATGTATTTTTTCCCCTTTCTCACTCGACCATAACGTTTTTGGGAGATGTATTTACAATTTTGTCCCTTACCTCTCGAGTGACCTCATAAAAGCCCATCGGTTTCCCTTTCTCTGTGTTTATGTGTTGTAGCTCCTACCCAAATGTATTTTTTCCCCTTTCTCACTCGGCCATCCTTGTATCCCCTCCAGCAAGACTGATAATTCCACACCATCGTCAGAAAAGCTGGTGCTTCTCCACCATCGATCAAATTCTTCTCCATCACAGTCACTTTGTACTGATCTTTCTCTGGTTCTTTCAAGCTGTATTACGGGTATAAGACAACTCCGAATTCAACCATGAGCTTGATCAACTCACCGATGGTCGAGTCCGACTTTAGGTTCGATTATTAACTGCCTTTAATCCTATGTTTTCCTTTTAAAATTTGTTGCCATCGTTCTTTAAGTTTTCTATAAGGATCGCGAGTCTTTCTGGTACTAAATCCAGATTTATGTAGAAGTTTATGTTAATAATAATGTTGACCTCCGTTCCACAGAAGGTTCGATTTTTCTCTGCCTTCCGTTTGATTTCCGACCTTGCTTGAGGTATTTATTTTCTCATATTTCCACTCTCTAATTTTGCTGCTTAATTTTTCTACCTCTGTTTTTTTTTTTTTGGGCTATTTCTATCAGACCTAAAAATCTCCGATACTAAAGCTATCAGAAGGGTTGATGGGAGCAGCGAGCATTCTAACTCAAACGTCCTTCTCTTTCGCTTCCACCGGTGGCATTTCTACTACTCTATCAACAACAGTAACAATAAATTTTAAATATTGCCACTTTGTTACATTTAAAAATTCAAATATTTTATAATTTCCAACAAAATAAAAAATAAAATCCAATTGCTTGGTTTGAGTAGGAAGAACTTGATAACGCTATCGGGAGGGCCATGTTGGTCGAAGACGATGGCCTTGGATGGTGGTGATAGAGTGATTGAGAATGCTCGGAAAGTTGGGGTTTTGGTGGAGAAGGGAAAAGTGATTCTCTGAGTTTGGAATCGAAGAATGAAGCTATTCCATTTCTCTGACCTCTCCAAACAACTGATCGCTCCAGTGACGCCATTGTTTTCTACCTCGCATTCTCGCTTATTCCAGTAACTAGTGTTAACTACCTCCTCGAAGGGGAAATTGGTAAATGCTTTTAGTGTTAATTAGTTTTATTGTTAATTCTTTCAGAAAAATAAATATTTATATTTTTCATAACATAAATAAAACATTTTTTTATATAAATAAATAAATATTTTTTATATTAAACTGTTAAAAGTAAAATAATGCTAAATAATTTATCATTTATACCTTAAATGTTTAATTATATTTTAATATTATTACTATTAAACGATAAGATTATCATAAATAAAAATAAGAAAATTGATATTTTTAATTAAAAAAACATTAATATTATAACAGTTAAATATTTACTTCATAATTTAATATTTTAGTATTTTTAAAAATAAAAATATTATTTTATGATTAATAAAATCTGTCCTAATAATAATATTATCTAACAATAATTATGAAAATAATAATAATAATTTAAATTGTATAATGCTTTGGCCTAATGCTAAATGTGTATAATTTTAATTTTTAAAAAATTAATAAAAATAATACTTTAAAAATTTATAACTATAAAAATAGTATTATTATATTCAATTAATGTATTTTTATCATTAAAAAATATAATATATTTTAATTAAATATCATTTAAATTAAAATAATGTTATTTAAAGTTATATAATATTAAACGTTATACCATTCTATATCATATAAGTATTATTTTTTAGAATTTTTCTTTTAAAAAATATTTGAAGGCGATGAGATTTTTAGTTCTTCGTTCAGGAAGATGACGAGGAGATTTGATAAGTATTTATTGTAGAATTACAAGTCTTTTTCTTTACGAAAAAAAAATTACAATTTAATATAATTTGGTACATTTTTTATTTTTTTTATCAAAATATGTATAAAATAAAATTAATTTTTATATGAAATTATTTTCATATGTAAAAAGTTATATAAAATAAACTAATTTATTAAAAGTATATAATTTAATATAATTTGATACATTTTTATTATTTTCGTGTGTAATACATTTTGCTTACCTTTTTTTTTTAATTATACATTTTGCTTACTTGATTATGTATATTATTACTCTTTAGTATTAATATATCCATTTCGTAAGAAAGAGAGAAAAAGTTAAAAAGAAACTCCGGGTATTCTGGACTCCAAGTATTGTTTTGGGAAAATGTTGTTTGTCTGTATATATTATTTTACATGTAATGATATAATTAACGAATTTATCATAACAAGTAATATATTAACCTATTTATTATAACAAGTAATATTATAATTAATTCAATTTAATGCAAGACTTCTTGGACAAACTGAGAAAGAACACATCAGAATTGATCATAAATATATATAACAATTTATTATTTTATTCGAATACTTCTTATAGATAGCATGTTCTTTTAATTAATAATATTTATGGTATGTTCGTCTCTTCTAACCCATAAAATATTATCATTAAATATACATTTTAATATTTTTTAACTTATTTTATCCAATTATTTTTTGTTTTTAAACATTAAAATATATATTTAAAAAATTGCTATTTTTTTGAAATATGAGGTAAAGAAAAAAGTTCAAAAAACCCAATCGAATCTTACAAAACCATTTTAAGCGTGAATCGTGCACGTGTGCACTCCTTGATCTAATAGCGCGTGTAAGATTATAACGCATTCTCTCACGTCCCCGCTTTAGATTTTGTCCAGCTCTCAATGGCTTCCATTTATCCACGTGAGATCGGGCTGACATTCCACCTGGATTTTGGGCCTCTCAAAAACTTCCTTTGTTACATGTCATCGGTTCCTCAATAATATCTGAAAATTATACAGAGAAGCAATAAAAACATAAAAACAATCAATTTTATATTTAATTCACTAATTCTTATTATTAAAAAAATTATATATCATTATATATTTAACTTAGATATCCTTTAAATTGAATGATGGTTGTCTAATTGAATCTATCTAATCTTATTATAGTGTTATATTTGTTGTTATAAAATTTTAAGATGTTCTTTTTTATAATTTATCTATATTAAGTTTAAGATCAATTTAAAAAAAATTATAATTATAATTAAATTTATGTAATCATATTTAATAAAAAATTATAATTATAAATATAATATATAATACATAATATTGGTCATAGTATCTTGTTGTTCACTCTCTATGGCCATTTTAGCTTAACATTTTTCTTTATCTTATTACTATTATAATAGTTGAGCTATTCTCAGAAACTATTATCTTATTTTTCTCTTTCTTTTGTATTTTTCAAAAAAATAGCTTCAGGATCATTTTGAAATCTGTTCTTCCATTTTCTGATTCATACTTTGGAGCTTTTGATTTAATAATCTTGTAGTAGTTCTGGTCTGTTTTGGTTTGCTTAAAGCCGAGGTTAAAAATGGATGTTTTTTATTCATTTGAGAATCTTTTCAGATTTCAGGTCTTATTTTTCATATTATTATTATACTTTAAGTGAATAAATATGCTTTTATTTTTATTTCATTTGAATTTCAATGTAGGTGCTTTGATTTTTTTTAATATTGACTTTTCTGTTTTGTTTTCTAGAAAGGAAATAAATTGAAATATTGTAGGGTTGCATGGATTAATAATGTCGACTTTATTCTTTTTGTTGAGTTATGCAAATAAAAAAGTAAGAGTATTTTTCTATTTATTATTTGATTTTGAACCGTCCTCTTTCTTGGGAATCGAACTGACTTATCGATGCGAGTGTTCTTAAGTTTACTAAAGGAGGATAATTTGAATAAATTACGTTAATTTTGTGCAATTATTGGTATATATACTATTAAGGAGATATAGGTTTACTATGATATATTGTTGCATGCATATATTGTCGGCGTGTGCTGTAAAATCAAGTTGTATGGTAGATAACATTGATGTTTAGTGAATTACAAAAGTATATGACACATAACATCAATATTTGGTGGATTATTTGTTATGTTTCTTAGTATATATATATATATATATATATTTTAGAAATTTTTTTAGGGTTAGAGTTTTATATTTATATATTGATTGTAAAAAAAAAGAAAAAAAAAGGATTTTTTTTTAGATTTTATGACAAAATCTAGAGATTTAACAACCAATTTCATATTGGAAGATTTGACTACAAAAATGACAGAAGTTTTAATTAGAGCTCAGATCACCTCACAACCTCCGCTAACTGAAGCTTCGACTACTCTCATTAGTATAAGTTGAGAGGATCCAACTATGTCTTGTGGTCCCAGGTGGTGGAGATGTATATCTCTGGCAAAGACAAAATGGGATATATTAATGGAGATTTTCCTCAACCTACTGAAATCGACCCCTCATTTAAGAGATGACGCACTGAAAATATCATTGTCAAAGGATGGTTGATCAATTCGATAGACCCCTCCTTGATTGCAAATTTTATTAGATGCCTAACTGCGAAACAGGTTTAAAATTGTGCTGCTACCACCTATTATGATGGGACAGACACGTCTCAAGTGTATGATATTCGCCGTCGAGTTACTCGTATGAAGCAAGCGAGTGGATCCATTGAAAAATACTACAATGACCTTCAAGGGTTGTGGCAAGAAATTGATTTCCATCGTCTTAATCCAATGGAGTGTGTGACTGACACACAAAAATACAACTCCATCGTACAGGAAGATCGAGTGTATACCTTCCTCGATGGACTTGATGACAGACTAGATAAAACTCGAAGTGATGTGCTTTAAATCAAACCATTCCCTACAGTGGAACAAGCCTATGGATTCATCCATAGGGAAGAAGTCCGGAAGACCGTGATGATTACGGGTGTAGATACGACACCCGGAATGGTTATGGCTTTCAAAGGGATCAAGGGAAACCATAATCCATTGCCACCAAAACAATGAACTTTTTTGGGTAGCAAGAAATCCACGGAAAATCCATCGTCTATTAACATGAAATGTGGCCATTGTGGAAACTCCAAACACACCCGTGAAAACTGTTTCAAACTACATGTGTATCCAGAATGGTGGAATGATCTTCAAGCACAGAAGAAACGGGAAACCACTGGGCCAGCCGCTGTGGCTACCAATAATGCATCATTATCCCTTATTCCTCAGGCCAATTCTTCCCAGGATCTAGGTATTTCAAGTAAAGCATTTCACATCTCTACTCGTAGTGATAATGAGGATTGGATTATAGACTCTGGAGTTACAAATCATATGACATTTGACCCAATAGATCTCTCCAATACAACCCAGCCGCAACGGAGCCATGTTGCCAATGCTAATGGGGTCACTTATCTAGTTATAGGGGCTATAACAGTGACTTTATCTCCTTCATTATCATTATCTAATACATTACTTTTACCCTCTCTTTTAAACAAACTAATGTCTGTAAGGCAGGTCACTTCAGATCTTAACTATGTAGTATTGATGTATTCTACTTTTTGTCTTCTACAGGATATTCTCACCAAGGAGATCATTTGGCATGGTACTAAGAGATAAGGGTTATATTATGTGGATGACCTCAGTTCAGGAAGAGCCAATCACATGCAACACACTGTTGGTAACAAGGAACGCCATATTTGGTTATGTCATCGTCGATTCGGGCATCCATCATTTGGATATTTAAAGCACTTACTCCCTAGTTTATTTTCAAATATCACACACTCAGATTTCAAATGTGATACTTGTATCTTAGCAAAAAGTCATAGGGCATCTTATCCTATGAGCATGAACAGAAGTACGACTCATTTTACTTTAGTACATTCTGATGTTTGGGGACCTTCCCCGGTCACTACGTCATCGGGTCATCATTGGTTTGTAATTTTTGTTGATGATTGTACATGAATGACATGGCTTTACCTTCTTAAACATAAATATGAAGTATTTTCTATGTTTCACTTGTTTCACACTATGGTTCAGACACAATTTTCGGAACAAATTAAGATTCTTAGGTCTGATAATGGAAGGGAGTATGTTAATCAATAATTTCGGACATACTTGGACAACCATGGTATTCTCCATGAAACCTCGTGTTCACAAAACTCACAATAGAATGAGATTACAGAGAGGAAGAATAGGCATATTTTAGAAACTGCTCGGGCTTTACTAATCGGTGCACATATGCCTAGTAGATACTGGATTGATGTTGTTACTACAACTGTGTATCTACTGAACCATATGCCCACAAAAACCTTACAATTTCATACTCCATTAAAGGTGTTATCTGATCATGTTCCCTTGCCTACTATATTGATGCTTCCGCCCCGAAGTTTTGGATATGTTGTTTTTGTCCACCTCCATAAAAATCAACGAACTAAGTTGGATCTATGTGCTGTCCGATGTGTATTCTTGGGATATGGTGTACAAAAAAAGGGCCACCGATGCTACGATCCGATTACTAAAAGAACCTATATTACTATGGATGTCACTTTCCTGGAATCTGAATGTTTTTTCCCATCACCAGTATCCAATTACTCTCTTCAGAGGGAGAGTTATGGTGAAGAACGAAATTAGCTTAATGTTGAAATATTAGATACTAGTAACAATCCAGTATACTCGGATCATGCCAACAATAGGGAGGAGCCAGTACCTAGACTCGAACTTGAACCTCTAAGAACTGAAACTGAAGTAGTAACTGAATCTCCAGAAGATGAAATGGTTGATGCACCCCTCCACTCTCTAGTATCCAATGATCCTCCTGCTTAGAATACTCCTGAGGTAAGCTATCCTATCACACCTTTACAAACTAATGCTATAGATACATTTGTTGGTTATGTTCTACCTTTCAGACACAATCGAGGCAAACCTCCAAATCGATACTTGTTGTCTGTTTTGCAGAACATAAAAACGTGCAAACATACACGGTCACAAGTAATAAAATTTGATAAGTAAGTTATCGTTCCCACAGAGATTTGTTACTATAGTTTGTTGAGTACTAAAATTATTTCTTTCTGATTTTATTCAAAACGATCGTTGATTGGAACAAATTGAAGAAAAGAGTTTAAAAAACAAAATAAAAGAAATCTAGGATTGCAATTTTTCACCAAATTAATCAACTCAAATCATGTTATTTTCTTTTGATTTATATTTTTAGTACATTCAATATGTCAACCGAAAACTTCTAATTTTATTCATACATCTCTTCCGAGCTCCGTACAAACACACCTCGTTAAATTAATTCACTATATTCCTATGAGAATTAAATTCACCAAGATTCATTACGTTCTAAGTTCTCAAATGGCCACACATACAATTAGGGTATATTCCTATCCTTCATCATACATGTTATTCTATCTATTAGCAATATACACAAAAATGCATCTTCCAAGTTTATTTATGTGCCACGGATCATTTGATAAAATTCGTAAATAATCAAAAGCATTAAGCACAAAATAGAATAAACAAATCGAACATCTTATAAATCGTTCAAAAATAATTAAAATAAAAGCATCATAAATTTAGATCAAATGCAACCCTAGAAAAATTAAATTACTTCATAAATTTAAAATAAAAATTACAACAGATACAGAAAAACTAGATGAAGTAGAAGGAAAATTAAAACACAAATATTTGGCACACGCAGAACACAACAAAAGCCAAAAAAATGGCTTCTGCGTGTTCTGCAGTCCAAAACCAAACAACATAAAATAATCTCAAAAACTAAACACTCCAAAAACTTTTTAACTCTATCATATTATCCCCTATTTATAGCTAAAAAAATACATCTAAAAAATTATATTTTTTTTATTAAACGCGTAAAAATTTGTATCGAAAAAATAAAACTCACGCGTATCGATATTTGATATTTAAAATGTTATTTAAAAATCACGCGTAGACACAGAGGCGTCGTTCAGATTTTTAAATTAAAAGCGTATACCACGTGTCAGCGTCTGATTTGCTGCAAGGATTTAATGCGGACACGTGGCATCATTTCATTGGCTACGTAAAACGGGCGCACGATAGAATGTCGCACGGGAGACAACGGCTGCAACGCGGACTTGATCCTACGCTTTCGCGCTCATCGTAACATGACACATGTCAGCAGATGATTTGCTGAAAAATAAAGTGGGACATGTGGCATCTTTTGATTAGCTGTAAGGATTAGTGCAGACATGTGGCAACATTTCATTCGCTGAAGATTCGGTTGCACGCAGAGATCAGCGCACGGGATCAGAGGCGCGTGAAGGTGAGGGACAGCGGCTGGACGCGTCAAACACGTGGGTCCCACCTGCGCGCCGGACTGCGCGACAGGTGAGCCGCGTGAAAAATGGAGACCTGCACCCACGCGAGTTGGTCGGTGTGATCGGGACGCGCGCATCGTAGCCGTTTCTTTGCTGATTGGACGGTCCACGTGTCGCGCGTGATGTGTGGCGTGTGGCTTCTTCTCACCTGTGTAGAAATTTAAACTTTAAGTAATTGCATTTTGACCCACAAATTTAATTGAAATTACATTTCAACTTTCTTTAATTACTGTTAAGCCCTTTTCTAATTTAAATTAAATTTTTAAACTTTTAATAATTAAAATTAAGCCCAATTTTAATTTAAATTATATTTTCGACTTTTATAAATTGCAATTAAACACTATTTTATTTGAAATTATATTTTTGGACACAAATTTGCAATTAAGTACGTTTTTGATACAAATTATTTATTTTTCTTAAAATATATAAAAAACAGTAAATACTAATTTATTATACTAAAATTAACTAAAAACATTAAGAACATAACAATTATAATTGATAAAATAGATGAAAATAACTATATAAAATACAGTTATCAACACCCCCAAACTTAAGGTTTTGCTAGAACTCGAACAAAAGGAAAGAAATAAAACAAAGATAACTGCATTTAAAATAGTGATTTTCAAAATATTTCTTTTTAGTCATTTCAAATTACATAACTCAAAGAAATAAAAGTATTTTATCTAAGTATAAAAATCAATTTAAAAATATATTCCATTTTCACAATGAATTGTAGTGTGTGTGTGAAAGTCTTTTCATATTTCATCACATGCAATCTGGATCAGTTTATGTAAATATAAAATCAAACAGATTTTAATGAAATCACAAATCTCATACGTTTATTTTTCATTTCTCTCTCCACTAATGTAAACAACACAACCAAAAATCAATAGGACTTTATAAGTTTATAATGTATGGCTTAGGTAAAGGTAGGGTAAAGGATATATTTAGCTCACTTTTTTCTAATCATGTAATTTTAGGATTGAAACAAGAGATCTTCTATCATCACAATAAATACTTCCCAATTTGGGATTTAACATCACATACAATAACCTTTTTTTTATTTCTGTTTTTTTTCTTTTCAGAATCTATTTTTTTTAGTATCCTTTTTTTTCCGATATATCATTAAATATTTACTAACAATTCTCAAATGTTAGTTCGATGAGAAAAATAGATATATCTGCATATATATATATATATATTAAAGTAGGCTTTTGAAAGGAAATAAAAATATATATATCAACTTTGAAGCTCAAAAGGGTATACTATGGATAAAGCATGTGAAGGTGGATAGAAAGGCTCAAACGATCCAAAGATGGCCTAAATCATTTTCTTAGTTAAATGTTATCTATAATTTTGCCTCGAGAGAAAATCAAATAAATTCTAAGTATTGTGATACCACAAATATTAGTCAAATTCCATACTCACATAAACATTTTCTAAATTACTACAACAATTCAACATTCAAGACAAGTGATCATAAATATTTTAATTGTAAAAATGAAACATACGTAAAAATTATTCATCGCTTAGATAATATTCAAATTTTTCAAGGAGCTATGCATCATTTAAACCAAAGAAATAAAAATAAATCACTATTCATAGCAAAATATATTAAATCAACCAAACAACAAAAAAAATCACAAGCAATAACATCCAGAAAATATTTCAATTAAGTTTAATATATCTAACACCCCCAAACTTAATATACACATTGTCCTCAATGTGTGAAAGTAAAAGAACATTGGAGAATGGTTTAAAGAAACTTCCTGGTTTGGTTTGAATGATTAATTCAAAATAGCTTCATTTCTTCCAAATTGTACCTACGAAAAAAAATAACATAACAAAATATAAAAACTAATAAATGCGAGAAAAAAAAAACACATGGGTTGCCTCCTAAGAAGCGCTTGATTTATAGTCGTCAGCTTGACTTCTCAATTATTTTTCTTTTTTTTAGTTAAGATTTGTGTGTCAACAAAATCTCAACTTACGAAAAAATTAAAAAATTAATTAAGCCAACAATAATAACAATAAATAACAAAAAAAAATTGTTTTTTTTTGTTTATGTGAGTTAAGATTTGTGTGTCAAACAAAATCTCAACTCACGAGAAAATGGAGAAATAAATTAAATAAGAAACAATAAGCAAAACAAAAAAATGATTTTTTTTTCTTTTTGTAAGTTAAGATTTGTGTGTCAAACAAAGTCTCAACTTACTTGAAAAATTGAAAAATACAGAAAATAAGCAACAATAAACATAATTTTTTTTCTTTTTGAAAGTTAAGATTTGTGCGTCAAATAATATCTCAACTTACGAGAAAATTGAAAAATAAATTAAACAAGAAACAATAAGCAACAAGAAAAAATTTAATTTTTTTTTTGAATTAAAATCAATTTTGATTGGTATTAATATCAACAATGAAAATAGTTACCAAATCCCTGGCAACGGCGCCAAAAACTTGTTGTCTGTTTTGCATAACATAAAAACGTACAAGCATACACGGTCACAAGTAATAAAATTTGATAAGTAAGTTATCGTTCCCACGAAGATTTGTTACTATAGTTTGTTGAGTACTAAAATTATCTCTCTCTGATTTTATTCAAAACGATCGTTAATTGGAACAAATTTAAGAAAAGAGTTTAAAAAACAAAATAAAATAAATCTAGGATTGCAATTTTTCACCAAATTAATCAACTGAAATCATGTTATTTTCTTTTGATTTATATTTTTTAGTACATTCAATTTGTCAACCGAAAACTTCTAATTTTATTCATACATCTCTTCCGAGCTCCATGTCAGCGTCTGATTCGCTGCAAGGATTTAATGCGGACACGTGACAGTATTTCATTGGCTACGGGAAACGGGCGCACAATCGATAGTCGCACGGGAGACAACGGCTTCAACACGGACTTGATCCAGCGCTTTCGCGCTCATCGTAACATACCACGTGTCAGCAGATGATTTGCTGAAAAATAAAGTGGGACATGTGGCATCTTTTGATTAGTTGTAAGGATTAGTGCAGACATGTGGCAACATTTCATTCGCTGAAGATTCGGTTGCACGCAGAGATCAATGCACGGGATCAGAGGCGCGCAAAGGTGGTGGACAGCGGCTGGAAGCGTTAGACACGTGGGTCCCACCTGCATACCGGCCTACGCGGCAGGTGGGCCCCACTCGGGCACCAAGCCGCGTGAAAAATGGGGACCTGCACCCACGCGAGTTAGTCGGATATGATCGGGACGCACGCATCGTAGCCGTTTCTTCGCTGATCGGACGGTCCACGTGTCACGCGTGATGTATGGCGCGTGGCTTCTTCTCACCTGCGCAGAAATTTAAACTTTAAGTAATTGCATTTTGACCCACAAATTTAATTGAAATTACATTTCAACTTTCTTTAATTACAGTTAAAACTTTTTCTAATTTAAATTAAATTTTTAAACTTTTAATAATTAAAATTAAGCCCGATTTTAATTTAAATTATATTTTCGACTTTTATAAATTGCAATTAAACACTCTTTTATTTGAAATTATATTTTTGGACACAAATTTGCAATTAAGTACGTTTTCGATACAAATTATTTATTTTTCTTAAAATATATAAAAAACAGTAAATACTAATTTATTATACTAAAATTAACTAAAAACATTAAGAACATAGCAATTATAATTAATAAAATAGATGAAAATAACTATATAAAATACAGTTATCAATACTCCGTAGAAAGAGAAGAACGACAATTCAAGTATCCAATAGCCAATTATGTATCTACTCAAGGGTTGTCAGAACCTATCAGGGTTTTTGCACAAACACTCTTCTCATGTCAAATTCAAAATAGCATTGAAGAAACCTTATATGATCTAAAATGGGCTCAAGCTATAAAAGAAGAATTTGAGGCATTGCAGAAGAATAACACATGAGTGTTAAGCAAGTTGCCTCAAGGGAGAAAGATGGTAGGATGCAAGTGGATTTTCTCCATTAAGTATAAAGCAGATGGGTTATTTGATCGATACAAGGTAAGGTTAGTAGCAAAATGGTATACACAGAAACATGGGATAGATTATCAGGAAACCTTCTCACCTATGGCTAAACTAAAAACTGTTAGAATTTTGTTATCTCTTGCAGAAAATTTAGATTGGCCATTGCACTAATTTGACGTAAAAAATGTCTTTCTTCATAGTGATCTTGAAGAAGATATTTACATGGATATCCCACCAAGATATACTGTTACATCAGGAAAAATAAATTGTATGTAGATTACAACGAGCATTGTATGGACTAAAACAATCACCTCGAGCATGGTTTGGTAGGTTGAGTTCAACAATGAGGAAATATGGGTGCACAAAATGTATTTATACAACCCCTTAGGGTATTTTGTGTGCACCCTAGTTCATTGTTTTCTTTTTGCGCCACGAGCATTTATCGTTTTTTCTCTATTTACTCTATACAAGAATTGGTTCTTATGTTACAATTTTCTCGGTAAACTAGTTCTTGTATTCTTGTATTATGATTTTTATATATTCTTGGTTCTTGCTCAAAAGAACGACATTGATTTTAATGAAATTTTCTTACCTATAGTTAAAATTCACTTCTATAAGAATTTAGTTATCTATTATAATTCAATTTGATTTGTTACTTAAACAAATAGATGTTAAAAATGCATTCTTACGTAGTAAATTAGATGAGAAAATATATATGAAATAACTTAGGTTTTATCAAAAAAGGAAATGAAATTATTGTGTGTTTACTTAAGAAATATTTACATGGTCTCAAACAAGCTCTGATATAAAAGATTTTACTCTTTTATGACAAAAAAAAGGGTTTGAAAAATGTGATTATGATAATTGTGTTTATTTTAAGTTAAATAATGTTTAAGTCTAATTTATTTTCTTTTATATATTAATGATTTGATTATTGCCAGTAAAAGTAAAGCTGAAGTTAACAGATTAAAACTTAAACTTAACAATGATTTTGAGATGAAAGACTTAGGTCCTGCTAAAAGAATTATTGGTATGAATATTTTCATAAGTGTTAATAAATAATTTGTTTCAAAACAATTATATTTAGAAAAGGTTTTCAATGTTTGATACTAAAGTTATTAGTGTATCTTTGGGTTCTTATATTAAGTTGTCTAACAGTGATTGCCTTGAAATTGAAAATGAAAAATAATACATGAAAAAGGTTCCTTATTCTAATATTGTTGGATTTTTGATGTATGTTATGGTCTATTCTAAATCTGATATGGCATATGTAGTAAGTGTGGTTAGTAGGTACATGGCTAACCTTAGTAAGGCTCACTAAAAGGTAATCAAATTGATTCTTAAGTATATTTAAGGATTGTTAATGTTGGTTTATTGTTCAACAATAACTCTATTGAATTCCCTATTGTTCAAGGATATTCTAACTATGTTTTTGTAGAAAACAATAACAAAATGAGATCATTATCTAGATATATTTTTGCTGTCTTTGGCAATGCTATAACCTCAAAATCCAATTTACAATCTAATGTAGCTTTATCAACCATAGAGGTTAAGTTTATTGTTTGCACAAAAGCAATCAAAGAATACATGTGGTTGAGAGGCTTCACTAGGCAACTTGGAGTTATTTTTAATAATGTTATTGATACTATTTTCTATGATAATCAATCTGTAATTTATTTATTTAAACATCCTATGTTTTATTCCAAGTCTAAGCATGTAGATGTAAAAATATATTTTACTAGAGATATTGTGTCATAGGGTTTCATTCATATAAAAAGGTCTCCACATAGTACAATTCTTCTAATATGCTAACAAAACCATTATCAATGGTCAAATTTAAATATTGTTTGAGTTTGGTCAAAGTTTCTTATATTTAACATTAGTTAGGTTGAAAAGGAATCAATATATATATCCATGTTTTTCAATAGTGTCAAGGTGGATAATTATTAATTTTGTGCGACTATTGGTATATGGAGCATTAAAGAGATGTAGGTTGAACATAATTTATTGTTACATATATGTGTAAATATGTTAGTTAAATAACATAATACATTATTAATTTGTGTTGTTTTAATGTGTATCAACTCTTAAGCCTTATCAATTATTCCAGCTCAATATATGAAGTGGATCCAGGGGTTAAAAACTAGTTGATGTTTAAAGAATATGGGGTAGTTTGGTCATTTGACATAAATGTATTTATACAATTCCTTAAGGTTTTTTGTGTGCCGCCTAGTTCATTATTTTATTTTTGCACCACCAGTGTTCCTCTTTTCTTCTCTGTTCTCTCTACTTCCTCTGTGCAATAACTGGTCCTTGTGTTAGGGTTTCCTCTATAAACTAGTTCATGTGTTCTATATATATATATAGATGTTTCTTTTTCAATGGATTAGACCATTTTAGATTTAAGAACCGAACCACTTAAATCTTTATGTATCAACTCTTAAGCCTTATCAATTATTTTAGCTCAATATATGAAGTGGATCCAGGGGTTAAAAACTAGTTGATGTTTAAAGAATATGGGGTAGTTTGGTCATTTGACATAAATGTATTTATACAATTCCTTAAGTTTTTTTGTGTGCCGCCTAGTTCATTATTTTATTTTTGCACCACCAATGTTCCTCTTTTCTTCTCTGTTCTCTCTACTTTCTTTGTGCAATAATTGGTCCTTGTGTTAGGGTTTTCTCTATAAATTAGTTCATGTGTTCTATATATATATATAAATGTTTCTTTTTCAATGGATTAGACCATTTTAGATTTAAGAACCGAACCACTTAAATTTTTATGTTCATTATACTCTTTACTTTTCTACAATCTTAGTACTCGATTTGTTTAATTATTTGTTGAATAGTTATTTTTCGAATGAATTTATGATATAATCATGATGTAAAATCCCAACAGATTATAATCTAGATATTAATATATTCATGTAATAAGTTGATCATCCTAATTCATAACATACATAATCATTGTATTTAAAATTAGAATGGAACGTATCAAAAAATCAAAAATTTAAACTAAAATTATTTGTATCATTAAATTAATTAAATTATAATTTAAGTCTTGAAATATCTCACAATTACATTATTAAATTAGCTATATTATATAAAAATCAACATTATTATTATGAAAAATTAAAGAAAAAAGATTAAAAAATGCTTATGAAGATCTCCAAAATTTTATCTAGAAGTTTCCTAAGATGTACTCTTTAAGCTCCTTTGTATTTTGTAGTAATTGTTATATTTATTCTATTAATTTTGATGATCTCTTTATTTTGCAACGTGTTGTTTTGTATTTATATGAATTAAAAATCGAATCAAGATGTAATTAGGATTGGTGTATTATGGCATAGATAGAATTGTTGCACAACATGTGCCAAAAATATAAAATAAGCTATGAAACACATCCACTTCTTTTCTAATTTAATCCACTTATCGAATAAAAAATATAAAAAAATCCATAAAAAGCTCAAAAATATTTAAAAAGTTAATATTTTTTCAATAAATATAACATAAATATTTTTAATACATTAAAATAACATACACACATATATATAAAATAACACTTATCAAACTCTCGTGCATATAATCTTTCTTAGTTCTTAAGCAAAATCAACACCTAAAGTTGAGATAATAAATTTTTTGACATTTTATCACAAAAACTTAACAATGTTATGATTTCAAATTCTAATAAATTGTCTCTAGTTAGAATATTGTTTCTTTCTATTTTTTTTAGAGTTGAATTATGGACTATAAACTTTTATTTAAAATTGTATCTTCACTTACTAAAATTATTCTTTAAAATAAAAAATTATTTTATTTGGTTATAATATAGTTAGACTTGTTGAATTAAATGAAAGAAAAAAAAATTCCACGAGTCTATAGAATAAGAGAAAAGTACTCTAAATAATATTATCTAAATAAAAAAATAAGATCATATTTCATTCTTTTGAACCCAAATATCATTATTGTCTTTTCTTTTGTTTTTCTCAATCTTTTCAATACATTCTCATTTTTATATTTCCTTTTAATTTTTTTCCTTATTATTATTTATTTATTGATTGATTTTTATATGTTTGGTACATATTATATTTCGTGTTATTTTACATATGTTAAACATTTATTCTATTATAATAGTATTTACACTTTTAAATCTTAATATAGTATTTTTCATGAAATCTGTTATTTCTCTAAACAATTCTACTTGTTTTTGAATTATAGGACATGGTTAATATGAACTTATGGAGGTTGAAATTGATCCTGTAAATAAATTATTCTTAAAATAACAATAATATTAAAGATAAAAAAATTTAATAAAAGAAATTAATCCTATTATCTTAACCATTTTTTAATAAATATATTTAATATTTGTATTGATATCATGCCAAATTCAAGCAAGAAGATAAAGCAGCAGAAATGAATGAAAGACAAATCAAGAACCAAGATCGATCACTAAATCAAATACCCTATTGTATTTGAGTTCGTTATAATTAAATTAATTTTAAAATAATATTATATATAATTTATATAATATATAAATTAAATATTTACATTAATTTAAAATTAATTTAATTATATATAAAAAATATCCTCCAAATTGTTTACTTTTTAAATTCAGTTCATTAAGTCTAGGAGGTGCTTGGTACCTCTCACTTTAATATAATTATATAATTTGTTATAATACAAATATCTCACCTTATTTACATTATATATTTTTTTATAATACAAATGTAGATGGTTATATAATTAAACTGTTTGGTACTTACTTGAATATTAGACTTTATTTGTATTATATATCAATTTTTAATTTAAAATTAATATTAAAGAAATATTAAATCACTTTATTTGTATCCTTGATATCATTTTCTTGTATTTGTTTAATCTCTGTATATTTTTCTTTGTATATATTATTTGAAATAATAAATGAATTGCAATGAACTTTTTCCGTAAAATTAGATTTTTGAACTACAAAAAAAAATATATAGAAACAAAACAAAAACTAACCTAAACATTATATTGAATATATGAAAAAATATGTCACTATAGATTTAATACATACGATAATATGTTACTTACACGTGGACAAGAATGTTAATACAAATAAGTCACTTCATCAATGTATTAACTAACAGGGACACAAAATATAACACACTAAAAGTATTACTTAATTGGAAATCCATATATCAAATCATATAATTATATGTTTTGTTTTTCTTTATTTAATAGTTTTATTACATATATAATTGATATATATATTTTTATGTGAAAATATAAAGAGATAATTAAGTATATAATTAAATTATATTACTTATTTTAAAAGGTTAGATTTTGGAATTAAAACTCAAGATACATTGAATATTTTCAATTTTAAAAAGTAATTTACATGATGTGAAAACACAAAATATAAATTCTTAAAGTAAAAGTAAACTCATATAAATAACACATATAACCAAGTAGGTTATATGTTATATGGTGGAAATTATGCTATGTTTTTTAGACTTATACGGGTGTTGATTATGGACAGAATCATATGTCCTTAAATATTTAGGTGATGTTTGGTTCAATGGGATGGAATGGAATTGAAATTAATTTATTTCAATTTTATGTTTGGTTGTGTTAAAAAGTGAAAATGAAATTAAATCAATTCCTAAAAGAGAAAGAATTCTTATTCATTTTCTTCCCTTTAAGAATCATGATTTCATTCTCATCTTAATTTTTTATTCCAATTTTATCATAATCTTAAATATAATCCTAAACCCTAAGCTTTAAACCTTATACCATATACCCTAAATCCTAAACCTTAAATCATATTTAGAAAAATAAAATTTTAACCCTAACCTTAACTCATAAATATAATCATAAACCCATAAATATAATCTTAAATCCTAAACCTTAAACCTTAAATCCTAAATCCTAACCCTATAACCTATACCCTAAATCACAAAGCCCAAACTTCAAAACCCTAAATCCTATTTAGAAAAATAATAATTTTAATAATATATTTTATTTTTAAGTAATAATTATTTAGAAAATAATGATTTTAATAATGTATTTTGTTTAATGAAAAAATAATAATTGAATGATATAGTTTAAACTTTATTGAATATAGGGATATTAAGGTAATATAGAGTGTTTTTTATTTCATTCTAATTGTAAACCAAACATTGTAATACTAATTCTTTCTTTGATTTCAATGATTAAATCAAATAATATTGTTTCCTTTTCATTCCCATTTCGTGAACCAATCGTCGTCTTAAAGAAAAAAATTAGTGATATCACATTCATATTCCGATTCTAATTCTAATATTATAGTGATATTACAAAAGCTAGCATAGAATTAACCAAAACTTTTAGTATTACTCATTTTAATGGAATCAAATTGAGATGTTAACAATCTTAATTTTGTTTGTTTCACTTGGGAAGTTTCTACATGAGCAAGAGCAAGTGCATTGTATGCATTTATAGCAGTCTCACAGTCGGAGATGCGACAGAACTCATCTATTCACACTTCAGTAAAGATTGAGCTTAGACCTTTTTAGTTTGTCCCACTAAGGATGCGTTCTTCATTGGTCCAGTCTTTTCTTGGTTTTATGATTGTTATACTATTTTTTGTTACCGAAGATGGTTCCTACCAATCAAGAATAACATCTCAGACTTTCTCATCTTATTTGAAAAGGCTTGCATGTGAGTCTTCTAATAAGGGTAATTATACCCATCAAAGAGTGTGGGTCTAAAAGATAACCCACATTTTTTTCATTTGGTTCATAAGTAGGAGTGTGTGTCCCTAAGGATCAAACTCACTATGTGTGTCTAGCGTTAACTCAGATACCAATTGAGAGTATAAAATATCTGGACCTAATTAACCTAGAGAGAGTGAATAGATTATTTTTAATTTTTATTAATTTAAAACTTAATAAATTAAACAAAGCAGTCAGTCATGCAATCTCATGTAAGAATAAAGTGCGGAAATAAAATAATAACACACGATATTTTTAGGTGGAAATAACCTAGGCCACAACCATGATCTAAGAGAAAAATCATTTGTCCATCGGACTACCTAAATTTTTACTATGAAAATCAAATGTTTAAGTACAAACTCGGTCTTATGCTATCCTCTATAAAATACTACCCCAATGTACTTTACGTATGAGCCTACTATGTTTTTATAGTTTTTAATATTGACATGAGCGGTATCTAGATCAACGTTCTAATCAGCTTCCCATCAATCAAATTGTTCATAAATCAACTATAAAAAAGTTAACACGAAAACATAAATGTTTGTGTGTATTCTATAATGAATTTAATAATAAACAATTCTAATTAGATGATTCAAATCAAATCAATTAACAAATTTTAAAACAAAAAGATTAAGAACAAGTTCACCAAAAATATCTTCTTTAAAACGTAATAATTAAATCAAATATTTATTTCATGTTGGATTTTCATTAATACATGTATTAAAGGAGCCATTTGTTAGAAAAATTGAATAAAAGTTTTAATTTTTTGTTACATTTCTCTTGATTTCTTACGTTTCTCTCCTTCAATTTTCATTTGTTTCTCTTCTTCAATTTCAACCATTTTTACCTATTTTTCTGCATTAATTCTTAGTTTCCGTTTATGAATAATTCTTTTATAAATAGAGAAAAAAATTGAGAAAAAAAGACACGAAAGAAAATTTGAGAATGAAAAAGAAAAAAAATAGAGAAGAAGAGGGAGGCGTGAAGAAGAAGAAGAAGAAAGAAAAAGAAAAAAAAGTGTCGATAAAGGTAAAAAGGAAAAAAAATTATTTATTTATTTTCTTTTTTGGTTGTATATTTTTTTTAAAGTTATGTTCTTTCGATAGAGTTTAAACACTTTAAAGTTTCGACAAAATTGAACCGTCGTCATGATTTATTTTACGTTACACCACTTTGGATTATATATTCTGTTAAAACCAGAGATAAAAAAAACAAAAAAACAGATAAAAGTAAAAGTAGGGTACCATTGGATTTAGTTTGATGTATGGATTTTTGTTTGATAAATAATATATTTGATTTAGTTTGTGATTATATGAAGGTTAGATTTAATATGTTTTTATATTTTAGTTTGTTTAGTATAGTATTTTTTATTAGATAGATATTTGTATATTTCTATAATTTTAAGATCTAGGCATGTCTATTTCAGGTTAGGGTTTCATTAATACATGTATTCAAGGAGCTATGTTGGTGGAAATTTTTAAAGATGACGAAAACGCTCATTATTTGATAATATATTTAAAAGAATCGTGACAGTTGATCATGATTGTTATAGTAAGTATTGTCTTTTCCAATAATAATCCAAGGTTTGAAGTAATTAATAGTTTTGTCTCACAAATATATATGAAGAATAATTTTATCTCAAATTTTATTGTTTTATTTTTATTTTTGGGGAGAGAAATAAAATAGAAACAATTTTTATGATATTAATCTTTTAGAATATTTAAATATAAAAATTATTCATTTTAATTTATCTTTTAAAAATTATATTTATGATTCAATTTAATGTGTTTGTATTATAACAAAGTTAGTGGATCTTACTTGTAATTGATATAATAGTATTATTATATATAAATTCTAATATATTTTTATTAAATGTTAATTTGATCATAAATAACAATGGTATGTATGATAATTTTACACTACTTTACCTATAAATTCTAAGATATTTTTATTAAACGTTAATTTGACAATAAATAAGTTTCAACCCCACAATGGTGTAAACTGTAAAGTAGGGGATTCAAACCCTAGTTAGGTTCTAGAATAATTCCAAATGACCCTGTACTTATTTGCATGTGATAACTTGTGATTAAGCCTTGTGATTAAGCTACATAAGATTGGATAGAAATTAGTGTCAGCACAGAAAAATAATTATAAAATTAAAGGATATAAAAATAAATAAAATAATATTTTTTTTACATAATTCTTCAAATTAATTTAACCAATACTTAATATCAAAAATTTGATTAGTAATTCTTTTTGTATAACCAGGACGATAAATTTTCCCACTGCTTTATTAATTGCAACTTTTTGTATAGCTGCTTTTAGTTATTGAGTTATTGAGTGGCAAACAGCTTACATTTCCACTACTTACACCCACGTCATATGCTTGCAAAACAAAAACTATAAATACGGATTATTTTGTAATTCTGGGTTAACATACCTCCCCATCTCTTCTTCCTCAACCATCTCTATTCTACCCATACAGTGTTGCCAGCAAACTTTAGTTCTCTCCGTCAATCCTTAGAAGTTAATTTGAAGGTATGTATGATTAACAAATTCCTATTGATATCATATAAGATCTATCTAGCGATACTCTCTCTAACTTAATTTATTCTGTTTTGAAATGTGCGTAGGATTTGCTATGGAACCACCATCCCATTCCATTATTCATTTCATAATTTCTCTACTCGTTGCTTTGATTCCAATCATTAAAGTAGCTGGAAATGAACGCTCTGTTTTTGAAACCCACTCTGTTCTAACAGTCATATCTGTTTCTGCTATACTTGCATATGCCACTGTCTCTATTGCTCAGCCAAACTTTCCCAACCTATCTCGTCCATTGCAACTCTTGTCTATGTTCTATGCTTCCGTCGCAATAACTGCATTGGTCTTCATTTTGTTTCCTACCTTAAAGTGGGAACTACTTGCGTCCTACTTGGTCTCTCTGTTTCTTCTGTCAACAATCTCTCTACTGTTATGGAAGCGATTCTCTATTCTTAACTCACCAAATCCGCCGCCAAATCCACAAGCATCATACTCCGATCATGTATAAGGTAATAAGCTTAGTTAACGGGCTTTTGTTTTTGTAATCTTGTTGGGTAGTAGTTTTTGTTATCAGACAGAGCACATGCTTATTTATGATTTATATTCAGGCTACAAATATTACTATAATATTTATAAATTTTAATGTATTTATGTTAAATATATTTATAATTTTAAAATTATATATATAAAAGGTAATTTTAACCCTATAAATTTGATAGATCTGATCAATATAGATATTTTAACAATATAAATCGACCAAATTTTAGATGAAGAAGAGAAGGAAATAACAGTTAAAGGATTTCACTATATTTTTATATTAATTTATTATCCTATATTGGCTCATAGGATTGAGGCTTTATAATAATATATTAATTCTTTTCCGACTATGTGGCGCCACACTTGTGAAAGAAGTGTTTTTTTAATAGATTAACTTATTTTTATTTTAATTTGATGCATAGAATAACCAAAAAGTAACAATTTAGTTGGTTTTTTATTAGTTAGTAAACATCTCACTAGTTTTCCTTGTTTGGCTTTCTGGAATTTTTTTTTCCTGTACTTTGGATTATATATTCTGTTAAAACCAGAGATAAAAAAAACAAAAAACAGATAAAAAGTAAAAGTAGGATACCATCGGATTTAGTTTGATGTATGGATTTTTGTTTGATAAATACTATATTTGATTTAGTTTGTGATTTTATGAAGGTTAGATTTAATATGTTTTTATATTTTAATTTGTTTAGTATATTATTTTTTATTAGAAAGATATTCATATATTTCTATAATTTTAATATCTACACATATTTATTTCAGGTTAGAGTTTCATTAATATCTACACATATTTATTCAAGAGGATGAAAACGGTCATTATTTGGTGATCTTTAAAAGAATCGTGATTCTGCCAATGTGTATTTTCTTTTTTAGTTTTTAAATATGTAAGAATAATTTTTGTTTGGTGCTGTACTCGCTAAGTACTATGTTGTAACAGTTAGATAAAAATAGGGATGGGCAAAAAAACCGCGGGTTCGGTTTTTAACCGGTAAAATTCGGGGATAGGGACGGTTTTAGATAAAAATCGAATATGAAACAACGGTTACGGTTATACTAAAAACCGTACCCGTTCGTACCCGAAATTAATTATACTTAATTGAAAATCCATATATCAAATCATATAATTATATGTTTTGTTTTTCTTTATTTAATAGTTTTATTTCATATATAATTTATATATTTTTTTTATGTGAAAGAATCTTATGTTAAAAAAATATAAAGAGATAATTAGGTATATAATTAAATTGTATTAATTATTTTAAAAGATTAAATTTTTGGAATTAAAACTCGAGATACATTTAATATTTTCAATTTAAAAAAGTAATTTGCATCATGTTAAAACACACAATATAAATTTTTAAAGTAAAAATAATATGTTATATCGTGGAAATTATGCTATGATTTTTAGACTTATACGGGTGTTGATTATGGACATAATCATATGTCCTTAAATATTTAGGTGACGTTTGGTTCAATGGGATGGAATGGAATTAGAATTGATTTTTTCTAATTTTATGTTTGGTTGTGTTAAAAAGTGAAAATGAAATTGAAATGTGTAATTTCTAATTTTATGTTTGGAAACTATTAAAGACAATGAAAACGGTCATTATTACATGTGTATTTTCTTTTTTAGTTTTTAAATATGTAAGAATAATTTTTGTTTGGTGCTATACTCGCTAAGTACTATGTTGTAACAGTTAGATAAAATCATAAAAATGGTTACTAATTCTACATTTTACGCACACATTTTTGTTCATAATAATAAAAAATAATCTACATTTTGCCACGCGCAAAAGCATTGCGTGAAAGTTTTCACTTCCCAGTCCCCACAACCTGGGTTCGGCGTTAAGCTTCGACCAGTCTCTTGGAGCGTCCTCATAACTCAGAATGAACCTCCGAATCCTGACGAAGGCTTCTCAGAGCCGAAATAGAAAACAATCATGGCCAATTTTCTATGCAATTTCACGATCATTCTCGAATCTCTCACCGCAATCCACAGTGTGAGTAGTAAAAACCTACATTTTCTTTGCTTTATCTTTCGAATTTGCGATAAGTACAATATTGGTTTTGAGCTTTAACGTTAATTGATTTAGCAGACCTTCATTTGGGGTTGCGTTTGACATCGACGGCGTCGTTTTACGTGGTGAAAAGCCCATTGGAGGCTCTCCCCAAGCCCTTAAACGATTATACCATGACTCTGGTCCCACATTAATTCTTCTTCTTTCTTTCTTTGTTTTTTTTTTTGGGAACTTATTAAGGCAATTCTAAGTTGCTCTTAAAACTTTGTTGGGTAGGTAATCTGAGAATTCCGTACATATTCTTGACAAACGGTGAGTTGTTTTTATTCCTTTTAAATTTTTACCTTATAATGTTAAGGAAAAGATTTTATATATCAACTTGTGCATCAATCCACTTCTTATATCCCAACTTCATGTGAATCCAATACCTTGATGCACACAACAACTCAATGCATATAGCATTATTCTACTGATAAGCTATTGAGGCACATTGCTCTAGTGTTATTCATATTACTGGGCAAAATATGAATCTTTGGGTATCGTTTTCTAGTTTTCTATTTTATACTTAAGTGAGAGAGGTTGTAAGGTATTATAATCACTTTGTAATTAGTTTTAGCTCTTATTCCTCAAATAGGTGGCGATTTTCGTGAATCTATAAGAGCCCTTGAGTTAAGTCAACTCCTTGGTTTGAATATTTCATCTGCTCAGGTATATCTATTAACTTTTTCCATCTCAATTTTGATAATTGACTAATGATATTACTGACTAGTTTGGAATCTATCATCTATCATCTTTATTTCGTGTGGGACTGACTTATATATAGAAGGAACAACACGAAAATTTTCAAGTATTCTGACGTGGGGACCTAATTTCTCACTGAACTACAACAAGCAATTCAGTAGATGGGTAGGTCTCGTCTGACTGAAACCCAGCAACTCATATAATTCTTCAGAGAGTATTCCCTCAATACAAAAGTGGAAAATGCTCAACTAATGCGAATGAACTCTGTCCCTTCTTTAAGCTCAACAACCAGCTCAAAACACAATTTTTTTAAAGCTTAAAACCCATTGTTTTGATGACAAACAACAAAATAGCAATCTCAAATAACCTGTTCAAAACAGTTTTTTTTAAGCTCAACAACCAGCTTAAAACACAGAGTTTTGAGTACCAGGCTTGAGCCTGCTCATCACAAGCAACAAAATAGCAAACTCAAATAACAACCAGCTCAAAACACAGTGTTTTGAGTACCAGGCTTAAGCCTGCTCATCACCAGCAACAAAATAGCAAACTCAAATATTGAGGAACAACATAGTTTTGAACTCCCATGAAAGCAAATAAAACTGATAAGATATAGCTACTATATGCACAGCTAATAATTCTAAATTTCTGCCTCATATACCCACTTGTTGCATGGCTTTATGAGTAATTGTGCAGTTGTACTCTACTATATTTTACTTGTTGCACAATGTGAACAAGGGTGGGCATATATGGAAAAACTCATGTTTTGGACTTTTAGCTAGAAAGTTTGAAATTAGATCAATTTTCACCTATTTTGTCAATTATTGTATTTTTATCTATCAAACCCTTGAAGATAATACTCTTTCTTTAGAGGAAGTGTATTGTAGAAACTCAAAAGTGGTTGATTCATGCAGGTTGTACAAGGCCATACACCTTTTAAGCAATTGGTAAACAGGTATTGCCTTTACACTATGCAGGCTGTACATTCTTGGAATGCTTGACTTTCTCAGTCTCATTTTTGTATGTTGTTGAGTGAGTTGTGCTGTGAATTTTTCATTGCTACTGCTAAAGCAAGGAATCAGCTTGTTTGGTTAATGGAATCAATCTTCATCTCAATACTGTTATAAATTGGATTGACATATTTGTTTGGTCTACAGATATGAAAACGACCTTGTTGTTGCTGTTGGGAAGGGGGAACCTGCGTCTGTGATGTCTGAATATGGATTTCAGTAAGGTTCTTAGTTGCTTGTCTTTGGTTTTTCTGTCTGTCTTTATCATTATTATAGATGAGATTTCACTCCCTTTCATTTATAGTTTATCTTCTTTTTTTCAGAAATGTTATTTCAATTGATGACTATGCTTCGTGCTTTGAAAACATTGATCCTTTAGCATCATATAAGAGATGGATAACTAAGCAGCCAGCCCATCAGAATGAAATCACAAATATGGTTCCAAAAATTGATGTTTGCTCACAGAGAGTTCATGCGGCATTTGTTGTCAGTGATTCTGTTGACTGGAGCAGAGATATTCAGGTTATAGTAGACAGTATCTTTTCGATCTTCTGATGCTCATATATACTTTACCAGAAAGAAAGAGGATTTGTGATCCACCCATTAATTACAGTATGGTATATGTGGTTTCGGATATGATGGGTTTCTTGGTAACGTCATAGAAATAATAAAATTGAATCTCCACGCTTTAATATAAAAATTAGAAAACTTGGGTATTCCTTTCTAATGTTGTTCCGTATTTGCTGCTTGATTTGATTTATAATGTCTAGTACCCAAACAAATGAACGTTGATTTTGCATGAATTCCGAACACTGAAATGTTAAACACACAAAATTGTGTATTTATGTGGACTTACTGTGCTTAGCTTGACGGAGATCTATTAGATGGAAAGGTATGTTCATTCTCAACCTGTCTTACGTGGGGCTAAACATTGATACATGCTGCAGATGTTTTGCAAGTAATAATATTCCACACAAATACTAATATTGAAAGAAAGGCACTTTGATGAGTTCTAATTTTGTGCTAACTTTACCTTTGCCTTTTTATGCTGTTGTAAGTTGTCCATTTGTAGTCATGTATTTAATATTCCCATTTGCATTCAGTCCATGTAATTAGATGTGCACCAGAGGCTTCAAAGTCTGAATTGACTAGTAATTGTATCAGGTACTTTGTGATATTTTAAGAACTGGAGGTCATCCTGGTCGGAGAAGTGTAAACCAACAACCACAACTGTATTTTGCCAATGATGACCTTGCCTACCAGGTTGGTTACTATTTTTTTCCCCAGGTTGAGTGGTTATGATTAGAGATGTTAAATGAACTACTTAGTCCAACTCGGCTCATTTAAAGTGGTTCAATGAACTCATGAGCTATAAAAGTCCAACTTACCTAACGGACGAGTTTAGATGAGTAATTCACTTGAACTCATGAGTAACTTATGAGGTTATTTGACAAGGTTTTGACCGAATATTTTTTTTAATAGTACTTTAAATTCAACTTCCGTCTCGTATACAATGTTAGCATTAATTTCTATGAAAATAAAAACCTATCAGTTACATTTTTTCTTTAAATAATAAGATTAATTTATTATATATATGTATGTATGTATGTATATACACATATGTGTGTGTTTAATGCTAGGGAAAATATATATCAAGTTTTTATATTTTCAAGTTTAGTTTGATTGTTGGTCTTCAGTAACAATCCAAAATAAATACGAGGAAAGTGTACCCACCACAATGGAGGAAAAAAATTATATATATATATATAAAGTTAATTTAGGGGTTAATGTTGTTGATTTATATTTGTAGCCACAGTATTAATGGTTTTCTTGTAACTAATATCTGGATTGAATTATGTTCTAATTTTATGTAATCTTTTTTATGTATTTTTTTTTTAATAATTAAATGTGTTAAAATAATTTAAACGAGTTTAATAAAAAAAATGAGTAACTCAGGTCAACTCATTTAAAAACAGTTTGTTTGAGATAAGTTGAGCTAATTCAACTTATTTGAGGATTAACACCTTTAGTTATGATCTTAATATATTATAAAATTAAGAGAAAAGTATCATAGAGGTTTTCTAATTTAGGTTATTTGTGTCATTTGATCTCTTAGATTATAAGTGGTGTCATTTAGTCTTTTAGTTTTAAAAAAAAATGGGTTAATTAAGACAACACATTGTTTTAATAATTTTTTATTAAAATATTGATTTTTAAGGGGTCAATTAAGGTCAAACTATATTATTTTAATGTTTTTTAATTATTATATTACTTTAAAAAATAATATTTTAATTAAAAAATCATTAAAATTATATATTTTGTCTTTAATTGATCCCTTTTTATTAAATTAAAGAAATAAATGACATCAATTATAATCTAATAAACCAAATAACATATAACTAATCTAAGGGATCTCTCTACGTCCCAACTCCCTAAAATTACATAAATTTACAACTATGATTAAATAGACTAATAGAGTACTGACAAGATGCCATTAAAGTTAGGCTGCTTTTCCAGCAGAGCGTCTTGGGATGGGAGCCTTCAGAATTGCATTAGAATCCGTCTTCAATGGGTAAGGCTCGATTATGTACCGTTAATATTCAACGATGCTTCCCTTCAGAGTTGCACTATATCGCATTTATTTATTTGTTTTAGTTGTAAGTTCCTCTATACTACTGGAGTAACTGAACTCTTATGAGATTCTGACTGAGGGCACATTTGAAGAGAAACCTCTTTAGTTCAAGATGCGATGATTGATAAATGGACTAAAACTGTTGCTTTGCTCAGAGTTAAATATGATTGTTTTCTTAAGGCATGCCCGCCTGCATATTCTTGAATCAAGTTTGTGGAATCCTTATCCGTTTGATGGGTCGAGTACAATACTAATGCACACTAATTAACAAATGCAGTGTTCATCCGTATGCTCTGGAGTATACATCTTATGGGAAACCAAACCCCTCTGTATTTAAGAATGCTGAAATTGTACTGAAGCATCTTGTGTCATCTCTTTATGATAATGTTGAGGTTGTTGATCACAGAAATGATTTAGGACATCATTTCAAAACACTCTATATGATAGGAGATAATCCTTCAGTTGATATTAACGGCGCAAAGCAGGTTTGTCCTTTTCCATTAGAAATCTGGTTTAATACCTAAATTTATTTTGTACACCGTTAACTGTAAATCATGGATAAGATTTTGTCTTCCTGTTTTCCTGATGAGATTAAATTTTTTTTCTTCATTTCAGGCTGGACACCCCTGGTTCTCTATTCTGACGAGGAGTGGGGTTTTCAAGGAAAAGGAAAATCATGCCAAGTATCCCGCAGATCTGGTAGTGTATGATGAACTTGTTCAGTCTAGCATTTAAATTATGAACCTGTATTCTATGTCTTGATGTTTTTTTCCTTGCGTTTCACTGATGATACAATTCCTAATCTTTTTTCATGCTGCTGTAAAAAGTGAAAACAGTCCAACCAATCCCCCAATTGTTCAAATATGTGTACTTTAGTCCCTTAATTATTTAGTTCGGAACTTCTAATCCCTTATTGTGGAAAAATGTTCACTTTTGTCTTCCTTTTTTAGAATAAAGGACCAAATTTTACACTGTTGTGGCCTTTTTGCATAATTAGGGAACTAAGTCCTCTTTTCCAAGAAGAAGAAGAAAAGAGAGAGGGGTTTGGTTTGTTGTTGCCCTTTCCTTTTAACATCCAACTTACTAGTTATCCCATTCGCTAGATGGGGACTATCCCTATAGCCCATGCCATTTTCAGTCTATTTGCAGTGTGTGGTGATGATCGTTGCATCACCAATAACTGAAGTTATGTACTTCTTTTTTAGCATCAAGCCGAAATTTTTTGCCCGTAAATGTTAATATTCGCACAAGGTAACCAATTCATTATGCTAAGAGAGATTGATTCATCTTGTTGAATATTTACAAATACAATTGAATTCAAGCAAACACTTGACGCTTTTGCAGGTTGTTGACACTGTAGAAGAAGCTGTGGACTATATCTTGACGAAAGAGTGCATCTCAGAGTCTGGTAAACTCCATTGATTCCATCCTACCTCACATAACCTCGAAAAGTTGGCATTTTTATTTGAACATCATTACTATACAATATTATACAAGAATTGTCATCGCAACTAAATGAAGACATGCCGAGCTAGGTATTCAATTTGAGATCAATTCATTTTATTTCACATCTTCATGTACTTGCAATTTAAAACTGAATGTTGATTGTTTTTATGAATTAATTTTCTCTCTCTCTCTATGAATTCTTTGGGGGGTTTAATTCTTAAAATTCGGGTAAAAGTAAATTGCTTTATGTTTTGCTACCTCAGTGGTGAGACTTGATTCAATGCTCTACCTTTACGATTTCCACAGCAAACACGATGTTTATGATAACGGGCACCTATAAATGGTCGCCATTTGTTCAAAGACTTAGCAAAATTCACTTCGTGCTTTAGAATGTCAAATTACAGTATTTGTTCAAAATTAACAAATCTCTTGTGTGCGGCCAAGGCAATAATCATTGAAACAAAAGCTCTAAAACGTAGTTAAAATGAACTTGGCTCGTCATTGTAGACTGTAAACTATAAGTATAGGAAGGCAAAGAAGATGAGGACTTGAAATCACCAAAAATGGGTGAGAAATGTAGCTTTGTTAAAGGTTCCAGTACATGCATTAGTTATCTTGTTTGAAAAATTGAGATAGTCAAGCTCAATTGGTACAATAGTGTTAAAATATAAATAAAAATTTCACGATGTGGACATCATGAAAATAAATGTACCAATATATGTCTTTACAACTTCATTTCGATTCATATTTTGTAAGAATCATTTTTTACTAGGAACGACATCTAACACAAGTCGGTCATTGATCTCAATATCAGATCCAGCTCTTCAGTCTGTAGTGCTTAACAAACAAGTTAAAAACATCAAATATATATACAATGCAAGGCTACGCCATGAGAAATTTCCTTGGGCTAATCAAGGAGAAATTTCCTTGGGCATTAAGGAGAACTTTCCTTGGGCATTAAGGAGAACTTTCCGGGAAAAAATGATCAACACAAGATGACAATGTTCTCAAGTTTCTTGTTTCAGAATTTAATAACTTGTTTTGGCTGGCTACCGCATTTGCCAAGAGCCTTATCAAGTGCAATGTGGAAATTGTCAAAAGGAACAAGCTCCATCCTGCAGATGGGTATAGCTTCGTGTTAGAGCTTGAATTCACAATTTAAATAAACAAGTAAACTTTTTTTAGAACTAGTGAAGTAGATTATAAAATGGTATAGTACAAAAATGGTACAACTTTACTAAAGGAATAGTTTAGCATAGTAATTTTTTGGTTAAGTAAAATAAAGAAATTAACTTCATAAAAGTTTCAAATAATCCTATAAAGTCAAATTTAGACCATGTGTTTGACACATGTATTTTTCTTAGGGCAATCTTGATATTTTGGAAATTTAAATTAAACAAAAAAAGCGAGTGGGGTGTTTTTTTTTTTTTTGGGAGAAGCAGCGAGAGGGGGGTTCGAGGATATGGGAGAGGTGGGGGTGCAACGGGGTACGGCCCGCAGGGGGGATTGGGGTTGGGGGTGGGTGCGGGGGTTTGTTGGATTTTATGCTTTTTTCCTTTAGTTCAAATTTTTAAAATGCCAAAATTATCCTAGGATTTTTTGGACTTAATTGAAATTTTTATGAAGTTAATGTCCTTATTCTACTTGACCAAAGAAAAAAGTACTATACTAAGTTGTACCTTTATTACAGTTAGTGTACTGCTTAGTTCAATCAACAAGTTACCAAAATCACACCTTTTCAAAAGTTACAATACCATTTCACCTAGGGATAAATGTCTATTTTTGAGTGAAAGTATTATTTATTACTCTAAATTAAGAAAGATAAAGGAAATAATTAGATAATTTTACATAGTAAACAGTGAAATGACAAGGGATATTCCTGATAATTTTTTTATATAATATAATTTTAAAATTATTAAATGTCCTTTTTTGGCACTTTTTTTAAACAAAAAGGACTAAATAATACATTTTCTAACTTAGAAACTAAATGATACTTTTGTATAAGTAAAGTGATCAAATTAGTCTTCCACCCTTTTAGCTATTAATCCGACTATAAAAGTTAGAAGCAAATGGGATACAAGAAGACACAGAATAAACAAAACAATGGAAACATGTAAACAGAAGAAAGCATACTCGTATTTCAATTTTCCATCCCGTGCTAAGTTCAATAGGTAATCTATCATACTTCTGCACTCTTTTGCCTTATCTGTACTCATCCATTTCTGCAACCAGAATCCTCGTAATGAAAGATCCTGCAAATCATTAAATCGATTACAAATAATGTAAAATGAGAAAAAACTGGTACAAATCCATGAAACCACCTTATCTCTAAATTCTCATTCATTGGACCCGATGGGAATGAATTCCTTACTATTATTCTTGGGTAATTCAAGGTTCGTTTATACACCCTAGTCAGAGTAACCTAATCAATATCCCCTTACCCGTTGATTTTTATTTCCCCCCAAAATTAGTTGAATAGCAAATAAGCGAACTCAAAAATTACCTTAAAAATAAAGGAAGAAGTGGATACAGTGATGGGTTTCTTGGACATACCACCGTATGTCACCATCGTTCCTCCTTGCCTATAAAAAAAATGTAACATACATATTAAAGGATAATTTTTCTTAGGTATAAAGTGGGGGAAATTTTAGTGCTGTTCCAAAATATTTTATTGTTACCTTAGAAATTTGAGAATCAAAGAAGCAGCATTGCCACCGACACAGTTAAATCCCAACACGGGTTCAGATAAATTTTCCTAGCATGTCAGTCGTATGTATAATCAGCCAAAAACTCAAAGAAAAAGTTCGAAAAAGTCTACATTTCATACTACATCAGTTTTGTAGAGTTACTGAAGATGGTACCAGCAGACCCTTGACATTTTTCACCTCCAATTGGCTATCAGTAAAAACCTCATCAGCACCAAGTTTTTTAAGTTTTTGTTTTGCTTCATCCAATCCAGGCCTGTAATAGGCACACGACGAATAAGATTTTCACACAAACATCTTTCTACATAAAGCAAGTCTTTTCTAAGGAATGTATATTCCAAATTCTACGAAGATAAATAAAAGTACATTTACAATTCTACATGAACAGATAGTACAGGTAAAGTAAAAAACACAAAAAGCTCGAATCTAAGTTTCCTGCCATCACCTGTCCCTTATAATATTAATACTATGAATACCACGAGTTTTCGCAATCTGAATGATGCACTGCCCCACTATACTTGTTGACCCATTTTGGACAATAGCATCTCCTAGCAAACCCATAGTAATCAGATAAAGTCATGACTAACATAAGATACTAAGTACAACGTTACTTACATAACACTTACCAGAGTTAAGTGTGACAAAGTCTTCAAGCATTTTTAAAGCGGTCAAAGGATTGACAGTAATTGTGGCAGCATATTCTATGGGTGAATCCTTATTTATCTTGTACCAGGCATCCTGATCTTTCACAATGTAAGTCTGCCATGTCCCTAAGCATAAATATATCCATTACCATCCAATAAGTATAACCAAAACATACAAACACATGGGAGAATGCCTTGGAGAATGACTTTTAAAGTTGTGTTTTGCACCACTACTACATGTAGACATTTGATTTTTATTATTTTCGTTTCCTTTGTCTTGATTTTAATGGATAAGATAGAATAGTGGTGCAAATACGGCTCTAAAGTCATGCTCCATAGCATTGACACAATGCAATATATTCTGTCATTTTAAACTTCTCTGCTAATTGGGCACATAAATGGGTTACAAATGATTAAAAGGTAAATGTACCAGATGTAGGAGGAGAGGGAATGACCAAATCCCCAGGTGAGAGATCCTCAACTGAAGAGCCCACAGAGTGTACCTCTCCTACTCCTTCATATCCCCCAACTGCAGGCACTGGTGGCATCACTGGATACACCCCTGCAATAAAACTACACAAAATTAACCAAATTTCATTTTTAAAAGGCTTAACTACACTATTTTCCCCTAGACTTTATCTCCTTTCTCAAATAGGTCTTTAAACTTTTAAATCCTACAAGTTGATCACAAACTTGTAACTTTAGGTCATAATTTGGCAACTAACTACAATTTCGTGATTTTTTTATTTTCTGTATCAACTAAGTTTAGGATAATTATTCAATTGAGTATCCACCTACATGGGTGCTAATTAAACACATTACAGCCATTAATAAGTTAATATTTTACCAAATTAACTCTAAGAAATCAAAAAATTGCACGTTAATTGTCAGATCATGACATGTGTGTGAAATTTTAAAAACACATTCACTGAATCACAGGTTAAAGTTTGAGAACTAGTAAAATAGTTTAGCATTACTAAAAACTAAGCTTATTTTCAGAGTCAAAAGGGCTAAATCCAGGTTCAATAAGGTTTTATCCTGGTAAAGCTAAACAATCTAAAGGTGAATTTGTATTTAAAATTTCATGACATAGATATAGGGTTTAATTACATGGCATAACCTTATAAACTTCTCATACATGGAGTTTCATTTTTAACCTTATAAACATACATTTTTTTCCATGCAATGTACATATATTTAACTCATAAAGTAAATATGTTTCTTAGGGGTTAAAATGAACGAGTTAAATAACTGTATCAGGTTGAAGCTGTAAAAAGCCGGGTTTGGAAATACAATAACCTTCAATTCGATTGATATCAGAAGGGTTGATGGGCGCAGCAAGCATTCTAACACAAACGTCCTTCTCCTTTACTTCCACTGGTGGCATTTCTACTACTCTATCAACAACAGTAACAATAAATTTGCCACTTTGTTACATTTAAAAATTCAAAATTTATAATTTCAAACAAAATAAAAAATAAAATCCAATTGCTTGGTTTAAGTAAGAAGAACCTGATAACGCTATCGGGAGGGCCATGTTGGTCGTAGACGATGGCCTTGGATGGTGGCGATAGAGTGATTGAGAATGCTCGGACAATTAGGGTTTTTGGTGGAGAAGGGAAGAATGATTCTCCGAGTTTGGGATAGAAGAGTGAAGCTGCTCTATTCCTCTGAACTCTCCCAACAACTGATCGCACCAGTGACGCCATTGTTTTCTACCTCGCTTTCTCGCTTATTCCAGTATCTACTATCTAGTGTTAACTACGACCTCGAAGGGGAGATAGCTAAATGCTGTGTCTAATGGATTCAGTAATTAATTATATTTTAATATTATTATTAAAGGATAAGATTACATAAAATAAAAAATGCTGTGGGTAATGGTTTCAGTAATTAATTATATTTTAATATTATTATTAAAGGATAAGATTACATTAAATAAAAAATGATGTGCGTAATTGTTTTAGTAATTAATTATATTTTAATATTATTATTAAAGAATAAAAAAAATTGATATGTTTAGGGTAGGACACTATTAATATTAGAACAATTAAATATTTTACTTTAATATTATAGGTTTTTTAAAAATAAAAATATTAATCTAAAATTAAATAAATTTAAAAATAATTATGAAAATAATAATAATAATTTAAATTTTATAGATATTTTGACTTAATGTTAATTGCGTATAATTTTTATTTTTTAAAAAAAATAAAAAAAAATATTTTTAAAATTTGTAATTGTTTAAAAAATTGCTAATGTTTTAGAATTTTAGAAAAAAGTTAACGAAAAAAGATAATTCAATCCTTTATTTATCTCATCAATTAAGTATATATAGATATACGATAGACAAGTGTTATCATTATAATAATAAGTGTTTGAGTTGTTAAAGTTAACGTTTATGCAATAAAAATAAAATAATATCAAATCATTATATGTAGGTCGCCATCACCAAGCTGTAGAAGAACTTTAAGACCGATGATTCTCTATAGGTCGCCTCGTATCGAGTTTATGACCATAGACTAGGCCTTGTCTATCAGATTGTACATGTCAAATTTCTGGATGATTTGATCTACTTGAGAATTGAATTATCTTATCCTTAATTCACGTCACATAAACACGAACTATCTAAATGTGTATGTCCTCATCTCTACTAACACGGTGAATCAAGTCATGAGGGTTACATACTTGATAGGTAGATAATACCAAATATTAATTTCCCTATTCATTTGATTTTGAGAAATTTTAAAAATATTCAAGTATTAGGTAAACTTGTAACTTTTATCAAAATTAATTCTCTTGAACTTTCAACTTCCTTTTAACCCAAACTTACTTTTAACCCTCTTATATGTAATTCAATTTTTACCATTTATCATATTCTTTTAACTTAGTATAATTTTTTATTAGAGAACTTAACTCTATTAATCAACTTCTCAGGTTGTACTTTCATGGATACAAGTCATGGTTTTGCAAGTTTGTCTAAATTTCAATCCAATTTTGTTACGACTTGTTTATAATTTCAACCCGTGCAAAAATTTCATTAGCTCGTCCTTACAAATTGAGTAAAGTACTCTTTATACCTTTGGCTTCAGCTAATAAATGAAAAAAAATAGCCCATCAAACATTTCTCAAGGATATTCCTTGAGAATTAAATTGATATTTGGTGTGAGATATGATTAAATTTTTTGTATTTGTAGAGGTTGGTTTTATGAAGCACAATATGTATGATTCCAATGGTAGACTTAACAAGGGTATTTCCTCAATGTAATCCGGTGTATTTCCTTATCATTTGTCTTTTTGAATCTGTTTGATGGGCTAGCCACCCAACTTGTTTTTTAAGGAGATATTGTTGAAAATTAACACCAATATAATAATTAAAGATGTAGAGAAATAAATGAAGTAGTTGAAAAAGTAGAGAAATAAATGAAGTAGTTGAAGAAGTAGAGAAATAAATGAAGTAGTTGAAGAAGTAGAGAAATAAATGAAGTGGTTGAAGGTTGTAGAAATAAATGAAGTAGTTGAAGGTTGTAGAAAAGGGAAATGTGTAGATAAGATTTGTGTCTCTAGGATTATTTCTTTGTTTATATTTGTGTGGTGTAGATTGCATGGTAAGGACTATAAATAGCCTACCTTGCATTGGTTTAATCATTCCATCAAAAACAAATAAGTCTTTGTATTCTTAGTTTGAGTGTGAGTTTAGAGTTTTTTCTTTGAGTGTTTATATTTCTCTTCAATTTGTGAGTTGCCTTTGAAAGGTGTTATAGTGGGTATAATACAAGTAGTTTTTTTACTTGTTTGGATATAATATTAGTAATTTAGAGTTGTTTATTCTAAATTTTATTCAACAATTGGTATCAAAACGAGACGGTCAGGGATCGTTCTTAGTGGAGTTATCTTGAGTCGTGAGGAGTTTGGTACTTTACAAGTTTATTAGTCAAGCTTGTTCGGTATAGTCGAAGTCTTGCCGACACGATGAGTGATCTTCAAGTAGTTGGAGGAATCAAGAAGCTCAACAACAAAAACTATAACACATGGGCAACATGTATGAAGTCTTACATATAAGGTCAAGACTTATGTGAGGTTGTTGGTGGTGATGAAGTTACACAACCAATAGTGGAAGATGCAAACGGCATCTTGCAGAAGTGAAAAATTAAAGCAGGCAAAGCAATGTTTGCTTTGAAGACCACAGTTGAAGAAGAAATGTTGGAGCACATTCGAGATGCAAAAACACCAAAGGAAGCATGTGACACTCTTGTTACACTCTTTTCAAAGAAGAATAATACAAGATTGCAACTTTTGGAGAACGAGTTACTATCGATGGCATAACGCAACATGACGATTTCCCAATACTTTCACAAGGTAAATTCGTTATGCCACGAAATTTCAAAGTTAGATCCAAAAGCTCCTATTGGGGAAACAAGGATAAAGAGAATAATTATTCATGGTTTGAGACCCGAATATCGAGGGTTTGTTACCGCTATACAAGGATGGCCGAC
Source organism: Hippophae tibetana (assembly GCA_037013495.1). Lineage (NCBI taxonomy): Eukaryota > Viridiplantae > Streptophyta > Magnoliopsida > Rosales > Elaeagnaceae > Hippophae > Hippophae tibetana. Next base: position 2,278,833 of record CM072810.1, read on the forward strand.
ACAACCATCTCTTGTTGAGTTTGAGAATTTGTTAGCCGGTCAAAAAGATATAACTAAGCAAATGAGAGGAGTCTCACTGAAAGGTAAAGAAGAAGCGCTCTACACCAACAAAAGAAAAGACACCTTCAAGCGGTACAATGAAAATGGATATAAAAATGATGGCGATAAAGGAAAAAGTCCTCAAGGAAAGGGAGGCTTTCATCCAGGGGGAGCGTGGAAGAAACCGTAATAACAATAGAAAATTTGACGGTGAATGTTACAACTGTGGGAAGATGCGTCACATGGCAAAAGATTATTGGAGTAAGAAAAAGCATGTTGAAAGTAATACAGATACTTCTAGTTCTAAGGAGCATAACAAAGATGGTTGGGATGCCGAAGCATTATTCGCTACAGAGGAAGAAGAATTGGCTCTTACGGTGACAACATCAAAATAGATTGACTACAAGAATGACTAGATCGTAGATTCGGGCTGCTCAAATCATATGACATGTGATAAACAGAAGTTGGAAAGCATGTCTGAGTACAAGAGAGGTCGTGTAGTGGTGATAGCTGACAACTCAAGGTTACCGATAGCCCACATCGGTAAGACGATAGTTATGCCTCGATATAGTACTAACCAAGTACCACTTCAAGATGTTTTATCATGTCCCAGGAATGAAGAAATTTTTTCTATCTGTGGCTCAGTTAACATCATCAGGCCATTATGTCTTATTCGTTCCCCAAGATGTGAAGGTGTATCGTGATCTCAAAATCTCAGAAACACCGACAATGGAGGGGCAACGATTGAAATCAGTCTACGTAATGTCAGTAGAATCTGCATATGTAGACAAGACAAGAAGAATGAGACAACAGATCTATGGCATATACGGTTAGGTCATGTTAGCTTTTCCAAGCTAATTATGATGGTGAAGAAGTCGATACTTAGAGGGCTTCCTCAACTAGATGTGCGAACATACACGGTCTGTGCAGGATGCCAATACGGTAAAGCTAACCAATTGCCATATGAGGAATCAAAGTTTAAAGCAAAAAAACCATTGGAGTTAGTTCACTCTAATGTATTCGGTCTTGTTAAGCAACCATCAATTGGTGGTATGCGATACATGGTGACATTTATTGATGACTTTTCAAGGTATGTGTGGGTTTTCTTTATGAAAGAAAAATCTGACGTATTTTCAAAGTTTAAAGAGTTTAGAGAGTCAACTGAAGGAGAAATTGGAAAGAAGATTTGATGTTTGCGCACAGACAACGGCGGAGAATATAGCTCAAGCGAGTTCTCTCAATACCTAAGGGAATGTCGAATACGTCATCAGTATACTTGTGCTAACACGCCATAACAAAATGGTGTACCAGAGAAAAAGAACCGACATCTTGTAGAAATTTTTCGGAGTATGCTACATGAAAAGAATGTACTTGGGAGGTTTTGGGCTAAAGCGATGAGGACTGTAGCCTTTGTAATCAACAGACTTCCTCAACCAAGGTTAGAATTTGTTTCACCCTTTGAGAAACTATGGAACATGCAACCTACAGTTAGCTACTTCGAGTATTTGGATGTGTATGTTATGTATTTGTTCCTGATCATTTACGGAGAAAATTTGACAAGAAAGCTGTTAGATGTATCTTTGTGGGATACGATAGCCAAAGAAAATGGTGGAAATGATGTGATCCAACAAGTGGAAGATGCTACACTTCACGAAATGTGGTGATCGATGAAGCATCTTCTTGGTGGTCATCAGAGAAGGAAGCATTGTTAAACTCGAGAGAATTTGGAGATAAGCTGCAACAAAAGATGGGGGAGCATACTATTCAATTCCAACCAAGTTTAGATGAATCCAAAGATCTAGACGATGATGGTGCTAAACAAAGAGTAACTCAGAATCCTTGGAAAACTGGCATATATCAACAACAAAATGAAGAAGGTGGGCCTAGTGAAATAGAAGAATCAACTCCACAATCTCAACTCCGTAGGTCAACAAGAACACGAAGGCCAAATCCCAAATATGCCAATGCAGCCATAATTGAAGAAACAATAGAACCTGAGACGTTTGAAGAAGCATTGCAAAGATCTGAGTGGATGATAGCTATGAAAGAAGAGATTGATGCACTTTAGCAAAATCAAACTTGGAATCTGGTGCGAAAGCCAAGAGATGTGAAACCCATATCTTGTAAATGGGTTTACAAGATAAAGCGTAGACCAGATGGGTCAATCGAGAGGTACAAGGCACGATTGGTAGCTCGTGGTTTCTCTTAACAGTATGGAGTAGACTATGATGAAACGTTTAGTCCAGTGGTGAAACTTACAATTGTTTGAGTTCTACATGCACTTGCAGCCAACAAAGATTGAAAGTTATGGCATATGGATGTGAAGAATGCTTTTCTTCATGGAGAACTAGATTGAGAGATCTACATGATTTAACCAATGGGTTTTCAGAGCCAAGATCATCATGAATATATGTGTAAGCTGCGAAAAGCACTCTACGGATTGAAACAAGCACCCAGGACATGGTATGGTAAGATTGCTGAATTTCTAAAACAAAATGATTATTCAGTAATACCTACAAATTCTAGCTTGTTTGTTAAAGCCAATGAAGGAAAGCTAGCTAGTGTGCTAGTATATGTGGATGACTTAATCATAACCGGTGATGATGATGCTGAAATTCTTTGAACGAAGAAGAATTTGTCAGTCCTTTTCCAGATGAAAGAACTTGACCAGCTCAAGCACTTCCTTGGTTTAGAGGTTGATCGCACACAAGAAGGAATATTTCTTTGTCAGCAAAAATATTCCAAAGATTTGATAAAGCGGTTCGAAATGCTTGAATGCAAACCAATTTCGACGTCGATGGAGCCAAATGCCAACATATGTGCACATGAAGGAAAAGATTTGGAAGATGCGACAATGTATCAAAAATTAGTAGGCAGATTGATCTACTTAACCTTAACTCGACCTGACATTTCTTATGCAGTTAATGTAATGAGTCAGTACATGCAAAATCCAAAGAAGCCACATTTGGAAGCAGTTCGACGAATATTGAGATATGTGAAGAGTACAATTGACTATGGTCTTTTGTACAAGAAAGGTGGAGACAACAAGTTAGTTGGTTACTAAGATGTTGACTATGCAGGAGATCAACAACTGGGTATGTGTTTAAGCTTGGTTTTGGAACAATTTCTTTGTGTAGCAAGAGATAGCCGACAGTATCATTATCAACCGCTGAAGTTGAGTATCGAGCAGCGGCAATGGCAGCTCAAGAGTGTACATGGTTGATACAGCTAATAAATAATCTACATCTACAAGTAGATTATGCAATACTGTTGTACTGTGACAATCAATCGACAATTCGTTTGGCAGAGAATCCGGTATTTCATGCAAGAACTAAGCATGTTGAAGTACACTATCACTTTATCAGAGAAAAGGTTCTGCAAGAAGAAATTGAAATGAGGCAAATCAAGACAGATGATCAAGTTGCGGACTTGTTCACAAAAGCTTAAACGTTGACAAGTTCAAAATATTTCGCCGTTAGCTTGACACAGTAAAAATAGTGAGAGTTAGTGTTGAGGGGGAGTGTTGAAAATCAACACCAACATAATAATTAAAGATGTAGAGAAATAAATGAAGTAGTTGAAGAAGAAGAGAAATAAATGAAGTGGTTGAAGAAGTAGAGAAATAAATGAAGTGGTTGAAGGATATAGAGAAATAAATGAAGTGGTTGAAGGTTGTAGAAATAAATGAAGTGGTTGAAGGTTGTAGAAAAGGGAAGTGTGTAGATAAAATTTGTGTGACTAGGATTATTTCTTAGTTTTATATTTGTGTGGTGTAGATTGTCTAGTGAGGACTATAAATATTCTATCTTACATTTGGTTTAATCATTCCATCAAAAACAAATAAGTCTTTGTATTCTTAGTTTGAGTTTGAGTGTGAGTTGAGAGCTTTCTCTTTGAGTGTTTATATTTCTCTTCAATTTATGAGTTGCTTTCTAAAGGTGTTATAGTGGGTATGATACAAGTAGTTTGTTTACTTGTTTGGATCTAATATTAGTAATTTAGAGTTGTTTATTCTAAATTTTACTCAATAGATACCAAAGCAACCATGTCTATCGAGCAAAAGGAAGTTAGTAATGGGGTGGTGCGTGAAGGGCAAGGTTTGCGGTTTTCTGAGGAAGATAACTCAAGAATTAACGATGTGAATCAAAACATAAACAATGGTCAGGTCATTTGAAGGTTGCAGCCGTTGCAACCACAACTTCTAGGGTCAGTCATACGTTGGGAAAGGTTTCTTCCTGACCAATCCTTGAAAGTTTTACTTGTGGAAAATGATGATTCTACACGCCATGTTGTTGGTGCTCTGCTTCGCAATTGCAGTTATGAAGGTCAGAATTGCTCTCTCAACATTGCTGTTGATCATTTTGTTTATTGATACATAATGCCAGCAGGCCTTGAGTTGTAATCTTTGCTATGTATTGATGTTACTTCATTGTATATTTAATTTTAATGCTTTTAAAATGATACCATTGACCGCCTTAAGTAACAATCTAATAAGTTATTTGCATCACTAGTATCATTTTTAATTTCGAAACGTGCTATAACCTAACCTTAGGATTTGGATTTACTTCCCAGCCTTCAAGTAAGTGTCACATGCTCACACTTGCATGGTCATGTTTTTGTCTGCAATGGGCCGTGCATCAATAAGATGGGAATATCTGCAATAGGTTTACCATGCCTGTCCTTTTTTTATTTATGATAGTAATTTATTTAAACTTTGTAATATCTAGAATTGGGTATGTAAAATACCCCTTTTATTGGGTATATCCATAGTTATGACTCCCAATTAGTTGATCTATATTTTTTAATTCTTGTGAAAATTGAGTTTCCAGCTTATAAATCTCATTCAGATTACACAAGAGTATATGACCTTGTTAGGGCTGTAAGCCTGTAATTTACATTGGGCCGCTTCAAAGTTTTCAGGAAATTGGTGCTTTTTGATTTTATGTAATAGAGAAATATTTATCGAAGAACTTGTATTGTCCAAGGCTGGAAAAATCATTTTCGTGAAGCCAATGAAATTTAATCTTTTATAATTCCTTGATGGTAAACATTTAATAATTCTATTATTTTGGCAGTTAATTCTGTTGCTAATGGCCTTCAAGCCTGGAAAGTTTTAGAAGATCCAGATAATTGCACTGATCTTGTTCTAACAGAGGTTATCATGCCTGCTTTATCTGGAATTGGTCTTCTATGCAAAATTATGAGCCACAAAACTCTGAAGAATGTTCCAGTCATTAGTAAGTATTATTTTTCAGTGTATATGGATATTTTAGTTTTTTGAGGTGCTTCCTATGATTTATTGATGACTTGGTGTTTTTGTTTCTCTATCTGACGAGTTTTGCATGCAGTGATGTCATCCCATGATTCTATGGGAATAGTATTTAAATGTTTGTCCAAGGGTGCAGTTGATTTTCTAGTGAAACCTATTCGGAAGAATGAACTTAAAAACCTTTGGCAACATGTTTGGAGAAGATGCCACAGCGTGAGTTGCTTTACTTTTCACTTATAATATACTCAAGAACCTAACACTACTACAAAAATGAGCATTAAAGTCGGGTTTTAACCGACTTTAAACTAATTTAAAGTCGGTTCGCTGAACCGACTTTAAATTAAATGACTTAAAGTGTAAAGTCGGTTCAAGGTGTGAACCGACTTTACGTTTAAAGTCGGTTCACGGGATGAACCGACTTTACGTTTAAAGTCGGTTCACGGGATGAACCGACTTTACGTTTAAAGTCGGTTCACGCGATGAACCGACTTTACGTTTAAAGTCGGTTCACGCGATGAACCGACTTTACGTTTAAAGTCGGTTCACGCGGTGAACCGACGCTAACTTTTTTTTTTTTTTTTTTTAAATTTATTCATATTCAACCTGTATTCGAGCAGAAAAAAAACCAATATCAGTTTAGCAAATAGTTCAAATAATACAAATATTTGAAAATAAAATATTAATTAATAACAGAAAAATTACCATGATTTTGTTCTATTTTATTCAAGATCGTCATATTCTTCTCCTTATGTTACATTACAAACCTACATATATAATACAACAATCTATACACATAAATAATAACACATAATAACAGAAAAAATATATAAATAATAGGGGATCTAAAAGATTAGTTAGAGAGGAAGAAAACTCACTAACCGATGTTGGAAATGGTAGTCGTAGGTGGCCGGAAAATGAGAAAGAGTGGAGGAGTGGAGGAGGAGGTTTTCGATTTTTTAGAGTTCTGGAACGCTGAAAATAGTTTCTGTCTGGGAAGAAAGAAGAGAAAATATTTATCCACGTGTGTAGCGTCGGTTGACGTGTCGAACCGACGCTATGTTACGTGGATAGCGTCGGTTCCAGGTGTCAACCGACGCTATCCACGTAGGATAGCGTCGGTTCTAGGTGTCAACCGACGCTACGCTACGTGGATAGCGTCGGTTCGACATTGAACCGACTTTAAACTAATTTAAAGTCGGTTTTTGAAAAAAACCGACTTTACGTATCGACTTATATACCCAGTTTTGTAGTAGTGTAAGTGAATTCCCACCTCAGTGAAAACTCCAGGTTTTAAGTATTAACTAATGTATAACTGTACGGCAGTCTTGTCCTGCCTTTTCTTTTCTTTCCACTATTTATTGAGGTGCTAATCTAACATTTTTCTCTGTTATGAATCCGTTATATCTAGCAGCTTGACCTGGAATTTGTCATATAGTATCCCTACTCTTGGCTAAAATGCTCTCTTTAACACCACTTACCCCATTGAGGTCCCAGTTTAAGTAGGGACATTGTGTTCCTACAAATAAGGGACTTTTAATGGGCTTATGCAACACTATCTTGTTTTAACCGTAAAACAATTTGTGGCTCTGATATTTGATGTCCATCTTGGATTATTCAATGCTGCACAGTGTAGTGGTAGTGTGAGCGAAAATGGGATGCAGACTAGAAAATCTGCAAAATTGAAAAGTATCAGAAAATGATACTAGCAGCGGTGGTGAGCATGACAATGGGAGCACTGATCTGAGTATTCTTGATGGAAGTGATAATGGGAGTGGCACTCAGGTAGCAATTGAACTAAATTTTTTTCCCAATATATGATGTATTCTTCATGTTTCAATTCATGCGTATTAGATCATTTGATTAACAAAATTATTTGAAAAAATTAGAAATCAAGAATTAAAATTATTATCAAAAACATTATAGCTTATTTGAATTTTTAATAATTATATGTTTAGAATTTTTCTTCCATTTAAAATTAAATTAATATTTTTTTTAAATTTGAAAATGTAAGAAAATATTAAAAAATTTAAATTTTGATTTATATAAATTTTTATAATGAAATTATTTTAATATATAAGAAAACAATATAAAATAAAAAACATATTATTTTAAATACAAATTATTTTATTAAAATATTTATTATTAATTCTTATTTACTATATTATATACCTTAATTATAATATAATTACACATAACAATGTGATTTACACTATTTACTTTATTTTTGATTTAAATTATGTTTGCATATGCTTTTATTAAAGGTGATTTTAGGTGATTGTGCTTTGAAATGTGAAAGCTCTTGATACAAATTTTCATATTTAGCTTAAAAGGAATTTTTTGTTATTAAAGGTGCTTTTATATAGTCTGAAAAACATAAATAAACTGTAAGCAAGTTGCGCTACTCAACCCCAATTTACATGAAGAAAAGGGTTGTAGTACCTCTTGTAATTATATGATAATTAGCATTTTAATCCTGTTTATTATCTAGGATATTTTGTCTCATGGCTACAGAAAATGAAGTATTTCGTATCCTGTAACTATAAAATTATGGTATTTTTAATCTTACAATTTATGAAATGGTTAACACAATTACTCATTAGTTATTTGTAAAAGTTGAACTGAAGTATTCACATGATTTTCATTGCTTCTGCTTTGTTTTTTGTGTTGGCTTTTGTACTTTTAGCATTTTAACAAGAGAAGCAGCAATAGTGTAAGGCCTCAGTTGTAATTTTAATTATGGGAGACCATGAGTTGTAATTTTAATTATTCATGTGTTTTTATTTTTAATATTAAAAAAATTATTACATTATAAAAAAATATTTGTACTGTATTTTTAAACGTATAAAAATTATGTCTTTTATGATATATGAAAAATAATATATGTACATCACGTGAAAATGTATTAAAATAAAACTATATTTATAAAAAGAATTATAAGATGTAATTAAACCCACCATAATCATTGTTTACTAGCCCTTAAATTTGAGCCTATGAGATGAAATTATGTAGTAAACATAGGACACTTTACCTCAACCCTACAAACAAAATCATATTTAAGGAGAAAACGTAAGCATGTAATTAAGTAAACACCTAATTAGTTTATTGGTATACAAAGTAGTATTGAAAATCTATTACCTCCCGCCTTCGATTTTTGTTAGTTACTTCTCTGCTTTCCAGCTATTAACAAGTTGAAGCCTCCAAGGCCTATGTATTAATGTTAGATATTGATTTACACCAATAAAAGGAAACTTCCCTACATGAACTACCAATATTGAATTATTATTTTTCTTCAATAATTCAAGAGTATTTAAAAGTAGGTACTTTTAGGAGAGATATCGACTTATAATATCAGACATCTTCATGTATTATTGATTCTACCAATTTCTTATTAAGTTTTTTATTTTTTTATTTTCTTTGTATCTCTCTTTAAAGGTTTACAAATTCCCAAACTACTGAAAAAATTCCCAATATATTGAAGTCTATTGTCAGTTCTTTTCATTAAATACCAAAATAGCAATATATAATAGCATTGAATCTCTGCATAACTTTTGAAAACGATGTAATTTGATGCGTTGAAATCTTGGCTAAAACACTTGTTTCGTAACCTCAACTTTAGGGGAAAAAATTTAGGAAAACATTTATAACATATTGTAAAATTTTGTAAAATATAATTACAAAATAACATTCATTATATTCAATTTATATATATTTTAATAAAAAAATGTTTAGAATAAAAATTTCACATTAAATATCATTTAAATTGAATTATAGTCGATTAAATTTTATTAATATTAAACTCTTGTCACACACAATTTAATATTAATAATGTATTATTTTTATTATTATAAATTTTATGGATATTATTTTTTTTATTTTTTTTCTCTTTTTTTGAAATGTGTCTATTTTTTGACTTCTTATTTGTATATGAAATATACTTAACAATGTCATAAATATGTGCAATAGTATTATATATAGTTGTATACATATAAGACATTATCGTATATATGACAAGAAAAAGATAAATAAAAACCAAGGAAACTTAAAACTATACTATTACGTCAAAATTGAGCTTTAAAATTGGTTTTACGCGTCAATTAAAACTATTCATGTGTGTAGCGTTGATTAACACGTCAATCGATACTATAATTTACGTGTTTAAGTTAATTTTTCAACAAATCAAATTTAAATTCATTATAAGTAGATTTTCTCAAAAAAAAAATAGACTTTAAATATCGACTTAAATAATAACTTGTATAGTAGTGTAACTTTATAGATGAAAAAGAGAAAATATAATAGTTGAAAAAAAATCAAATATGGGTAAAAATGAAATTTAATAGTTGGATATGGGAATTTAGATTGTAATTTTATTTAATTAATATTTTAGTTTTGTATTAATTATTAAAATATATTCCTTTAATTTTATAATTTTATTTTTGATTCAAGTTATTCTAATATTTTTTTAAGAGTAAAATTATTATTTTTTAATTAAAAAATGTTCAAAATTGCATTAACTTTAACAGTAACTAACTATATTTATGTTGGATCTCATTTGACTAATTTAAATCAAATTAATTTTCAGAGATCGAAGGAAAAGAAGAAGAAGAAGTTATATTTTCCTTTTTTTCCACACCATGATTCGAATACCAAACTAGTCTGGCTAGGATTGACAATAAGTCAGTTCCATTAGAACTAAATTTTCAGCCCAAAATAGTTCAGCCAAACTTTCATGGATTTATAGGCCCTGATCTATAGGGTAATAGCCTAATAGTGATTAGAGCATTATATTAAAAATCAGAACAAGTTTGAAAAAGACTTGCCTTTAAGGTCCCCTTTATAAAATTATGTGTAGTTTTATGAAAGAAACAATGGGCAACAATGAAAAGTAGAAGCTACATATATGCCTTCTATCAGACTTAATCTCTAAATGGTTCTACTTTCAAAACTCATAAATTTCTCTGCCATTTTTTGTATTTTGATGTGACTTTTGTGCAACTTACAACAGTCAATGCATATCTCATATAATTATTCCAATCTCACCCCACAAAACAATTGAAGTAGAAGACCATTTATGTAATTTATTTCGATCTCAATTGACTATAACTAGGTTGGAATGTCTATGATGAGATCATTAAATATTTTTAAAACTACTACAAAGGCATAAAATGCAGGGTGTCCTTAACTGTATATGATTTAGTTTATGCTTTTTACTGTTAAAATTATACAACACTGTAATGCCTTACATATAAGTCTACTGTGACTATAGTGTTCTGACAGATGATAAATCAATTATTTTAAACAGCGTTATAGCTGAGACTTTGCCAACACGTTTGACAAAAAATATATATAGAGTTATATTGGGTTTTTACTTTTTATTTATAGGTTTGACTTTCTTTTAATATTTTTATATATTACGATTATAATTAATATAATAATAAATTTTTTATTAAATTTATTGATAATAATATATTATATGATTAATGATTTATCAAAAATTTATCATAACTATATTATTGATTGTTATATGCCAGCAGAGAAAGTAGAATCTCTCTAAAGAAGAGAAGGTCTTATGTTGGTTCCCTTCACAGGCACCATTCAGTATCAATGTTATTTTGGGTAACTTCTAAGAAACATATACAGGCAATTAAATTCCTTTGAGATGAGCTGTAATCTATATAATGTTTGTTGAAAAAGCTGTTTGATGTTTCGTTATGGTTTATAATGATTAATTTAATTCTTTAATTTATAAAATTTGTACTTTGAGGTCAAAATTAATTCCTTTTTATGAAATTAAAAACTCATTTTTAATATATAATAGATTAAAAATAATCATCTCTAATAATTGAGTGAATAAAAAAATTAATAATTAAACTATAATGAAACATACGGGTTACCCTTGGAATATTTAGTAAAAAAGATTCAAAATCGGCCAGAAATTATATATTGTAAATTTTACCTTTAATTCTTCTATTAGTTGATAAAAAATTTACAACTAAATACTATTTAATCTTATCAAAAAATATTTATTAATTACTTAATAACCTATATGATTCAAACCTATATTAATAAGGGATGTATCATTTCAAAATCGTTAATTAAATCAGATCAAAATATTTGATTATAATATTTTGGATAATTAAATGGTCCGATTCAATCCGATTTGAATTATATGAATGATCTGATTTAATTAAATTTTTTTATTTGAAGTCGGACTGATCATAGATACCCTTAATTAGAACAATATTTTATCCATAGTTGTTTTTTTTAAAGAAATTAAAAATGGGTGAGAACCATCTTAATTTTTTTATATTAATTAAAATATATAGTTGATTTACATTATTGTCCTTCGATATTGATAAAGCTAGAGTCCATCAAAGTTAGATTGGTTCATTTGATCCTGATGTTGCTTAAATTAAACAATTCAAATCTCTTTGACAAGGACCTATTTTTTTTTAATCCATTGTTGATCTTGAAATGACATTTAATGAATAACTTGACAAAAATAGATTATCTAAACATATATTAAATTAAATTTAAGTTCCAATGCATCTAAAGTATCAATGACACATGCCCAGTTAGTATTTGTTTCCATTAAATCCTGACTATTCTTTATTATTTTGTGAAACACTAATTATTTTTCCTTTTTTTTCCATCCTTTTCCTTATAAATTACAATAGTTATATAATTTAATGTTTCTTGAACTGTTCAGTGTTGACAGACTGAAATTCGGCAACTGTCATTTTAATAACATTAAAATAATATTTAATTAATGAAAGTTTAAGATTTTATAAATTTAATTAAACAAAATCAATAAAAATTTTGGACTGAACATTCTCTTATAATAATAATATATTAGCCAGGAAAAATGTATTATTTTGTTGTTAGTTTTAAATATTATAAATATTATTTTTTTAAAAAAATTCCGTGGTATGTTTAATTTACCGACAAATACATCATCTTACTATTCTTTTTTTTTTACTTGACCGAATTATATATATATATATAATTCAGCAGATGATCATTAATTAATATACCGAATACTAAGTCTTATATCACGCTAAAAATTAATATTTTAATTTTTAATTTGATCAATTTTATAATTCATATATCAAAGTAAGTGAAATTAAATATCACGCATGTGCTTTATATGACATTAAATAAATTAAAATGGAAGTCAGTGAAACCCTGTATGCAAAAAATAATGTTAGAAATTTCTATCCTTTCTCTTCTATGAAAAATATAGCTATCTTTTCTTCTTATTTTTCTTATTTTTTTATATGAGAAAATTTTCATTTTAAATTTTCTTTATAATAAATAAATAGTTATTTATTTCTTTTCTTTAAATAGTATCACAATAGTTATTCTTTAATTTATTTCAATCTACTTAGATTTAAATCTAATATGCTAATTTCTTCACATGAATCGATTTAGGATTACTTTAGGGGAAAAAATATAATTCATATCCATGAAGTTCATCTTTTCTTCACAAATGTGCTTAACTTTTGAAAATATATCTCTAATAATGATATTGAGTTTAAATACATTGTCATAAATAGCTCCATCATTAATGGTATTAATTTTTACATCAATTATTTCTCACACAATTATTGAAATATCATTTAAAAATAATAATAAAATAAAAAATATATTTAATTTATTACTATATTTTTATGAATAAAAATAAAAATTTACACTAAATAAAAAAATACAGAAAATATAAAATCTTATTTAAATGAAAAATAATTCTAAAAAATTAATCTAATATTCTTAATTTTTTTCCTTATTCATATTTCTTATCTCCCTCTCACCCTTAATTTTTTTTAAATATTTATATTTTTCTACATTGTTTAAATTCTTCATAATTATTGATATTTATTAATTAGAAAATTAAATAAGTAATTATGTACATTCATAAAAAAAAGTTGTAACTTTTTGACAATGTCATATAAAAAATTAAAAAATTAATTTTTATATAATTAACATAATTAAAAATTATTATTGTATTAAAGAAATAAAGTAGGTATTCATATTAATTGGATAATTTATTAAAATAAGTTTATTATAATTTAATCTAAGTTATTTAATTTAGAAAGATTAATTTTTATTATTTATCTCAATTATTTATGTTTTTATAAATTAATTATGTTAATTTTATTATTAATTCCACTATAAATTTTATTATTGAAAATATCATGTTATTTATAATTACATATTAGATTATATCTCATTAAATTTAATAAAAAGCATAATTGTAATTATTTAATGCATGTGATTTGTGACAAATTAACAAAAAACATTCATTATATGTATTTTAATTTTTTCTTAATAGAAAAGTATTTGTGCATTTTTTAAAATTTTAGGTGCATTTTTTTTAATTTTTATGCTTTGTATGTATTTTATTAGTATAATATTATTGATTATTTAATATTTGAATATAAAAAAAATTAAAATTTTATCTTAAGTTCGAATTTACTCTTTCGTTTTAACCATTTACAAAAATACCATTAATTAACCGTTGTCTTTAAATTTTTTTAAATTTGAAGTTCATTTTTGATATAGTTTAAGAAAATAATAATACAGATTAAAATGATCAATTTTTATTATAATTTTTAGTTTTTATTTAAAAAAAATATTTTAAAAATTACTTCAATAATTATTCATTTTATAACTTTATTTTTAAATATAATTTAATAAATAAATAAATAATTAAAGTTTTTAAAAAGTGATAAAAAATATCCAAATGATAAATATTTTTATTTTTAAAATCTCATTTAAATAATTACTTCAATAAATATTCATGTTAAAATTTTAAAAAATAAATAATTTTTTCAAAAATCTAAAATTTGAATATATAATGATATTTTTTAAATTAATAAAATAAACTATCATTAAAAAAAATATTAATTCTAAATGCTTTAACAACCATGGTTAATGAATTACTTCGATATTTTCACCTTATTATAAAACCGACAAGCAAATATGTACTTCGGCCAAATTCAACGGAAAAGAAAACTGCAATGTTGATCTGCCAAATCTGCCATTGATTTGAATAAATCATGGCTTGTTTGAGAAGTTAAAAAAAATTAATATTTTTAAAATTTATAATTATATTTTAATAATATCAAATAAAATTAATTAAACAATTTTCAATATTAAATAAAAATAAATTATTATAATTAAATTTAATGATATTTAATTAAATATCGTTTAAAATGTAATAATGTATCAAAAAATTTAATAATAAAAATATATAAAATAAGTTATTTTTATAATTATAACTTTTTTTTAATTTTTAATGAATGTTGAAGAACTTTCTGGATCAATCATAAAGTATTTGTAATACTCTTTTTGGTCCACCGACTAATAATGGTAATATGGGGCATCGTTCTTTTCAGCACGTAGTGAATTATACTTGGAGTTTCGTTAGAATGTAGATTTGGATTTCATCTACTTCTATTTGGCCATTTTTTTTTTAATTTAAAAACCTTTATATGTCACTTTCATGTTTTTGCCTTTTTTCTTTTATATCATTTTCAAATGTAACTAGTGGCACTATAATGGTTGCTTTAGCGTCATTATATAACTTAACAATCGCTTTGAGTGTGATTAAGGTAATTCCCCATACTACAATGTTTATTCTAGAAGTCTAAATAAAACAAATAAATAAATGATACTAGTTTTAAAATTTATGAATAAAAAAAGATGCTAATGTGAAAAGAGAGGGATTAAAACATAAATTTTTATATTATTCTTATTTGACATCTCAATAAATTGAGAAAAAAAATAGTATAAGTTTATTTTCATCTTTATTTTTATAAAATTAAAAAAAAGTGTATTAAATAAGAATTGAATCAATAAATAACAATATATATATATATATATATATAAGTAATTTCGTTTGTTTATACTTTAGGAATTGTTTAGTACTATTATTTAAAAAATGTATTTTTAAGTTCATTTGTTTATCAAAAATGTGATAGATAAGGAAAAAATTTAAAATTTTATTTTATTTTCTATTAATTATAGATGAATAGTACATATGATATATACATATTTGCATTTTTCGATATATATATATATATATATATTTAATGATATAATTTTTAATTAAAAAATTACTCAAATATTATAACACATTTCGATCAAACTTATTTAAAAAATTTATTGTTTAATGTGTGTATTAGACAATACAAATTTTGTTTAAGTTTTATTGAATATTTTATATAAATTTGAAATATATATATATTTTTTTTAAAATTGAGCAATATTTTTAATTAAATATTATTTTTTTAATAAAATTATTATAAAATATAAAAATGCATGTGATATATATAATATTTTGTTATATTTAATAAAAAATGAATGAAAAATAAAATTTATTATTACATATATTTACTTAACAAACAAAGTGACTTAAATTACATATTTTTTATAAAAAAAAAAGAAGAAGACTAAAAACTATATTTTCTAAACTAATATACTAAATGATATACTTGTCTAAAAAAGACAATTTTAAATCTTCACATTGTGATCCCTTTAATTAAATATCTAATGTTAAATTATCAATCCCATTTTCAAATATTCAAAATGATTATCTTTTAAATTAAAAATTTATAAATAAAGAATATTTAAAAATTTTACATGAAATTTTATTAAAAAAATAATAATTGTTCAGAGTACTCTCCAACATATACTGAAACATAAATAATACTCGAACCTAGCAATGAAGAGTCTCTCCATAAAGTCATAAACGTAAGGCCTTTACTTTTCAAAATCTTCTATTTCTGCACTTTTTTTTTCAGAAAAATAAATAAACGCGTTACATGGGGCCTACAGATTCATTCCTACGTCAGCACAATAGGCCCACGTGAAGTTTTTCTTCGTTGCTCAAAGGATTGAGTTTAAAATCGACGGTGCGATTTTGGACTGAGTAGAGTATGTCTGTTGTTTGTGATGCAATCCTCACCCGCAGGTGATTTAGAAATTTATTAAAATAGGGAAAAAAATCTGATTATTTATAATTAAATAATAATAACAAAACAATAATTTTTATTATTAACGTAATAAAAATTTATAAAAAACTTATTTTATACTCATTATTAATTATATTAATTTAAATAAAATTATTATTAAATATATATTATACTATTAATATTATTTAATTTTATACATATTTATATGATCTATCATAATTGTTATTTAACTTATAAAAATAATTTAATTTTTTAAATAATTGTTATAACAAATAATTTGAATTATGTGTAGCGTTAATTATGTTATTATAGTGTATTTTATTATTAATGTAAAAATAATTTTATTTAATAATAATATTAAATTATTATTAAAATAAGAATATTAATAATTTATAATTATCATGTTTAATTTAGTTATATAATTTTAAAAATATACGTTATAATCTTAAAAATTTATATATTAATTCAAAAATAAATATAAGTAAATTCAATATTTTTGAACTTTTATAATTAAATTATACCCTATCAAAATTATAAAACTAAAACCGATTAAAAAACCAAATATCGACACTCTTACAATTACGAACGATAAGACAAAAATCTGTTGCGTAACAGCTCTTTTTCAGGCTTCACCGTACGACATAAAAACTCGCCAGGTCATCAATTTTGGTGGTCGATTGAACACGCTGAAGACGAAGCGTTAATACTGCTCTATCTTCGCGTATACGACGTGGCGTTTTGCTCAGAATCAGTGGAAAATGGCAACCAACTACGTAGCCGCTTAACAAAGAATGAAAAGACAATAAAGGTCTTGGCCGGACTACGTGGCGCTGATTTATTTGTTATGATTGAAGTTGTTTTTACAGTTGTTGTAGAGTACCGGATCTCAAGAAATATAAAAATATAGAGGAAGAAATTGCCGAGTACGTACAAAAGAGCTTCTTTTTTCTCTTTTTCTCTGTGACTCTTTTTGTGTCTTGAGTTTGTTCGAAGTCTCTCTCATTTCCTCTGTTTTTAATATTTGGTTTGGATGCTCTGTATCATAGCTGAGGGTAGAAGAGAGAGGAGGTAAAGAGAGAAGAAGAGATAGAAAAGCTATTATCATAAATGGGTTGTTTTGGTTGCACTAGAAAAAAATTAAGTAGGAAGTCAAAGAGCTATGGTAATAATGTTAATCGGAATAGTAGAGAGATTAACAATAAGGTGGAAGATCAAAATGGTCGAGGTTAGTTTTTTGAGCATTTTGAGGATACCCATTTGGCCATTTTTGTTTGGTCATGCCTTTTCATGAATTTTATTATCTTTTTTTTCTTCTTAATTTTAAAATCTGGGGTTTTCTTGGTTTTCTGTTGTGGGATATGGGTAATGGGTTCTGTTGAATTAAAATTGATAAAATAATCCTTTTTGTCTTACTTTTCTTCATCCCTGGAGCTCTTTTGATTGTGTTCTGGGTTCCATTTTGAGTGCCATTAATCTTCATATTGGTTCTTATTTTCTTATCTATAAAGAGGTAATTCTTGAACTTGGTTTTACTTGATTTCTGAAATGGACTAGAACTGATTTCAGAATGTTTTGGAATAAACTCTTTATCTAGTCGATCATATGGAAAATAAAAATAAATAAATAATATTTTATATGCAAGCTATAATAATAATAATTTTTTTTTTACCAGCAATCATAAAGTCAGGTTCTTTATCTCCTCAGAACTTTATTTTTGTTTGGAAGTGGTATGGGTTTAGTTTTAATTTTCATCTTTTATAATGATTTTGGTTTATTGTCAACGTACTTGCCGAAAATGTTCACTTTTCTAACAAGTGCAAAGCTTTTGGCATATTGGTTGTGCGTATATGTATTGGCATTAATGCTCTTTTGTTTGCTTCTGTGGTTTAGAAGGTCTAGTCCACAGCCAAAGTAGGAATTTGTGTATGTCCAAAAGAAAAAAAAGTAGCAATTTGTGGATTGAATTTTGTCATGGCTTCTTCATTTTATTTCTTTTAAATTTTGATTATTTGGTTACTATGTTTCATCTTTTCTTCTATTTGAAGGAATATGATTAATAATAATAGTGTATTTCTGGCAGTTACATTCATGTTCTGTATTATGTCTTTTTCTTTGGCATAATGTTTCTCACACGTCCTTTTTTGTACTATAGATCATACTGTGAAAGTGAATTCAAACGTGAATGTAAAAAGTGATTTGGGTGTAAAGAAAGAGGTGGTCTCTAATGATGACCAATTCTCTTTGGATGTAAAGGATTTAAACTTGAATGGAGTGTCTAATGATGGAAGTGGCAGGCGAGCACAAACGTTTTCGTTTGAAGAACTTGCGGCTGCTACAGGAAATTTTCGGTCAGATTGCTTTTTAGGTGAAGGAGGTTTTGGAAAAGTTTACAAGGGACACTTGGAAAGAATTAATCAGGTATGTATCTCATTTTACTGAGCTGTGCTATTTCCTTTTGAAATTCTGCTTGAGTTATGCTTATGTCATTTTACAAGGAGGTTTTTATTTATGTGTGTAGGTTGTAGCTATTAAGCAACTTGACCGCAATGGACTCCAAGGGATTAAGGAATTTGCTGTGGAAGTGATGACTCTAAGTCTCGCTGACCACCCTAATCTTGTGAAATTGATAGGGTTTTGTGCCGAGGGAGATCAGAGACTACTGGTTTATGAGTACATGCCATTAGGATCCTTGGAACACCATTTGCATGGTATGCAACTCAATCAAGCCACTTTCTCTCATTCTTTTTTACTTCTTTCTTAGTCTCATCATTTCAGTTTCTCTCTCTTGGTATGATTATGACACTCTTAGGTTTTTCACTCTGTTGTTTTTACATCTGATAGGTAATATTTGATATTTTTGTTACAGATCTTACTTTCGATAGGAAAGTACTTGATTGGAATACAAGAATGAAGATAGCTGCTGGTGCTGCAAGGGGCTTGGAGTATTTGCATGAGAAAATGAAACCCCCAATAATATACCGTGATCTCAAATGCTCGAACATTTTGCTTGGAGAGGGATATCATGCCAAGCTATCTGATTTTGGCTTGGCCAAAGTAGGCCCTAGTGGAGACAAGACCCATGTTTCAACCCGGGTAATGGGAACATATGGGTATTGTGCTCCCGATTATGCAATGACCGGTCAGCTGACCTTTAAATCAGATATTTATAGTTTTGGAGTTGTTCTTTTGGAGCTCCTTACTGGTAGGAAAGCCATTGATCAAAGGAAAACTCCCAAGGAGCAGAACCTTGTTGCATGGGTAAGTTAAACTCTATTATTTCATCTCATGCTGTTAGTTAACATTGCTTTTGTCAACTACTTTTCTGAAAAGTGTCGGTCTACATTCTGTTCTCAAGAGTTTCAGAATCAAGTAGAGAAGCTACGAATAGTGGTTTGCTGAGAAACCATGTGCTATCAGAAAAGGCAGGCCAATTCTAAACCTTTCATATGTTAGTAGAAATCATTCTTTCTATTTCTAGCTGATCTTTTTCAAGAAATGATCTTTATTGGTTGAAGTTTTGTTGCTTTATGAAACAACAGACCTAGTTTCCGAGACATGAAGATCTTATTCCACAAAAGAAGTCTTGCTTCCATTTAATGCTATTGTTTAATAGGATGTCTTGTTTTTTCGTATTTTTCTGAGAAGTATAGGTAGTATGACTAACAAAAAGTTCAACAAAACACATTAGTTGTGGATGCCTCTGAAGTAGAGATCATAAATCTCATGCTCACACCATACACTGGGTTGACTTTTAGGATTGGGTCGGGCCACGGCACGAGAGACTTCTTTTCTCATAACTCCTAACTAAGAATTTTATAACCTAAAGATGATAGATGTATAAAAGTATTGTTGGTCTTTCTCTCAATATTTTATTATTGACTTTGTTTGCAGGCAAGACCTATGTTTAGAGACCGTAGAAAGTTTTCGCAAATGGTAGATCCATTACTCCGAGGCCAATATCCAGTAAGAGGATTGTATCAAGCACTCGCCATCGCAGCTATGTGTGTTCAGGAGCAACCTAACTTGCGGCCCGTTGTATCTGATGTGGTTACTGCCTTAAATTACCTTGCTTCTCAAAAGTATGACCCTCAAACCAATCCATTCCAAGGCATCATAAAGAGTTCATCTCCTCCTGAATTAACAAGTGATGATGAAAAAAACCAAAGTATTGCTGGTTGTGGACAAGAGATCACATACTGAGCTACTTACCTCTAAAAACCATAATAAAACAGTCCCTTTCCCAGTTCATATAAGTTATGCCTAGTTATCAAATTTTGAAGCATGGAAGATAACAGGTGTTTCTTCCATTCCCAACCTTAGTATACATGAAATTTCATTTTTATCCTTCCATTGTACATCTTTGTATGTAAGATGTCTCCTTGTAGGAACCTTCTTTTTCTAATTTATAAGCCAGCCTTAATTTTCTATAATTCACCATATTACCTTTTAACTATTATACTGATTCAGTATGATAGTTATATTAAGTATTTCTGAAAAGTTCACTTCTATTCATCCAAACTGGTTAAACTTGAGATGCGTCTGCATTTGCAATTGATGTTTATATTCATAATTTAATAATTATATGTTTTTAAAACTGTTTTATTTATCCCATGTCAGCCATGTCACTTCAGAACTTATCTCAGCCTTGTTGCTTTGTTACATATTTGAATTGAATAGGAATGCTAATTACATATAAGTTTTGTATATTTTAACAAAGTAAAAAAAAGTTGCCAACGTTCCCAAAGTATACTTTTTTCTTTCTTTCTATTTCATCCTTGTTGCTTTGTTACATATTTGAATTGAATAGGAATGCTAATTACATATAAGTTTTGTATATTTTTACATTCATATTTTTTATATGATAATGTTTGTTAATATAATATAAAAAATGAATTATTTTTTTTAAATTTTTAAATAATTAAAATTATGCTACATATGATTCAAGAAGTGTTGGTATAAAAGTTCAAAAAATTGTGTGATATTATCCCTTGAATTGAATTACACATTTGGTGAATTTAAAGACTATTATTCAAGAGTTTTAAGGAAATTAGTTTCACTTATATATATATATATATATATATATATATATATATATATTTATATTTATATAAAATGCTAGATGTCCAAAGCTGTGATTAATTTCAAACTTGTATGTGAGAAAGTAGTTTGTTGAATTGATAAGCGTGTGGTTTTCAATTCTATAAAGGATGAAGTGTTTAGATAGGAAATGTGTTTAGATTAAAGATATTGTCCGGTAAACTTTAAAAATGTGTTCTTAAATTTTTAAAGATATTGTCTAATTAAACTTATATATTTAATTTAAATAATACCTTCAAAATTAAAAACAACAAAAATAATATTTTGATCTTAAATTGTGATGCTTATGAATTGGTGCAAAAAGTTAGTTATTTTTGTTATAAGTTTTATACATGTTAGTTTTGTGATTTTTTTAAATTAATTTTTCATTTAATTTTCTGTTAAATATAATGAAATAATATATGTTACATAAATGTTTATATTTTATATATATACATAAAAAAAATTTGTTAAATAAATTTTTAATTGTTTAATATCTAATGTCATATATTAGGTTACCAAAGTTTTATTTTAAGTTTGATTTTAAGAATTTGTTAAAAAATTTGATTAATTTTTTAATTAAAAAATTAACTTTTTATGTTTATTTTTATCGAAAAATATAAACATACATGTAAAATATATGATATTCTATTATATTTAATAAAATAAAAATTAACGTTGGTTTTAGGAGACACAATTTTCATAAACAAATAAATTAAACATATTTTTTAAATTAAGGGATTAAACAACCCTTAAAATTGAAATGGGACACATGACACTTTTCTCTGTGAGAATAAAAATACAAGACTTAATACAATGCAATAATTTTTTGAATAAAACGATATTAATGTGATTTAAATATATGATTTGAAATGAAAGAATATTAAATCTTATTATCCTATCAATATAAAAATCATAATACAAATTTATTAATTGGATTGTGGTGGTATAAGTTTGGACATTTAACATTTTTTAATTAAAATGGAGAGGAAAGAGGGCATGTTAGTCATTTTTTATGTAGAATTAATATGTTATTCTTACCGGTTTATTAAAACTTACTTTATTAATGGAATTATTTTCTTACTATGATGTATCCTAAAGTGGTATTGTTTATGCAATCTATTGGATATTAGTTCTTAATTCAAAGAATAAACACAAGGACCTTAATTCAAGGAATAAAACAAGGAGCTTAATTCAAGGAGTAAAACAAGGAATCCTTAATTCAAGGAGTAAAACAAGGAATCCTTAATTCAAGGAGTAAAACAAGGAATCCTTAATTCAAGGAGTAAATCAAGGAATGCTTAATTTAAAGAGTAATTGAAGGAATAAAATTTCCTTATAAATAGCTATACAATTGTAATGAAAACATGAAGAAAATAATACAAACTAGAGAACTCTTTTGTGTAGAGTTATTTCTTGTTTTTTCAACATGGTATCAAAGCAGGAAAATTAACTTGCTTCTGCTTTATTATTATCTTAGCATCTTCAATCTTTGAAATGGCTGAAGACAAGCCGCTAGGATCAGAAGCTGAAAGTTCATCAGTGCTTTCCTTCATGAATATGCATGAGGTGGATGTCAACCCAAATCAAAGATTAAGCTCAATCTTGTTGAATGAGTTTAATTACTTGCCTTGGTCAAGAGCAGTGTCTCTGGCTCTAGGTGGAAGGTCCAAGTTGGGGTTCATAAATGGAAGCATCGAAGTACCTGATGTTTCCTCACCAACCTATGAATCCTGGCTTAGTAAGGATCAGCTCGTTATGTCATGGCTCCTAAATTCCATGGAACGTAAATTAGCTGAAATATTCAGTTACTCTGAATCTGCATACCAACTATGGGAGACGGTCAAGGAAATGTATGGCAGTCAAAATAATGCTGCACGAGTTTTTCAATTAAAGAAAGACATCTCAGATCTGCAACAAGATGGCAAGCCTTTTGTACAACTCTTAGGAAGCATGAAAAGCATGTGGAATGAGTTGGAAATATATCGTCCTCATACAACCGATGTAGCTCTGCTACGAAAGAGAGCAGAAGAAGATAAGATATTTCAACTTTTGTCCAGTCTGGATTCAACATATGAAGATATACGATGCCATATACTCATGAATACAGAACTTCCTTCCTTCACCAATGTATGTGCGACAATTCAACGTGAAGAAGTAAGAAGGAAAGTCATGAACAAGGATACAATGGCTAATTCACCTGAGGCAAGAGCCTATCTAACCAACGAGAGGAAGTACAAAGGGAAGCATCCAAACTTGAAGTGTCAACATTGCAACCATACGGGCCATGTTAAGGACACATGTTGGATTCTACATCCAGAATTAAAACTTGATTTTATAAAGGATAAGAGTTTACAGAAAGTGAATCGTACTGGACTCCGTGCTAATCATGTTTTTGCCTCTACCTCTAATGGGTCTGATCCATTCAAGAACTTCACAGCGAATCCAGCTGAACTCATGAATGAGTTTATGTTGTATCTTCAAAGCAAGACAAGAGGAGCTAGAATTGACTGTGTGGATAGCATAGAAGAAGGAAACTCGACAGCATTGCTAGGCAAGTTTGCGGGCTTCTTGGTAGATACAAAACTCATACCACAAGAGGACATGCAAGGTATCATAAAAGCCTTTAAAACTGCTCTTAAAATAAATATGTTGCATGATTTTTGGGTTGTAGATTCAGGTGCCACAGATCATATGACAAACCATGTGTCAAAGTCTCATAAGTTTGAAAAATTAGCAAATCCTTCTCAAGTTTCAATTGCAAATGGTGAGAATGTAAAGGTTTTAGGAAAGGAAAAAATAAAATTAATGTCAGATGAAATCGAGTCGGTAGTTTTATATGTACCTTCCTTTCCTTTCCAACTTCTGTCTGTAGGAAAAATCACAAATACCTTGAATTGCTTAGCCATTTTTTCTCCTCACAATGTCATTTTTCAGGATTGTGTCACCAAAAAGACGATTGGTGAAGGGTTTTACTTAGATGGTCTCTATTACATATCCAAGAGCAATCCCAGAGGGTTTCAAGCTAAGTTTAATCCTATCCAAGATAATCAATTGTGGCATCAACGTTTAGCTCACCCTTCTCTACCAATTTTGTCAACTTTATTTCCAAACTTAGGAAATGATGAAATTGCATGTGAAACTTGCCACTTGTCTAAGGCCACTAGATTGCCTTTTAATTCTTCCTTGTCTAGGGCTAGTAAGTGTTTTGAACTAGTTCATTCAGATGTATGGGGACCAATTAATGAATCTTTTGATGGTTATAAGTATTTTGTGATTTTTGTTGATGATTTCTCTCGAGTCACATGGTTATATCTTTTAAAGTCTAAAAATGAAGTTATGGAAGTATTTAAGGACTTTCATAATCTTGTTAAAAATCACTTTTCTTCTAAAATTCAAACCTTAAGGTCTGACAATGGCACCGAATACATGTCCCATATCATGAAACAATATTTGAGCATTCATGGCATTATGCATCAAACAAGTTGTGTTGGCACACCTCAACAAAATGGTGTAGCTGAACGCAAAAACCGGGACTTACTTGAAAAAACTAGAGCATTAATGCTACAAATGAATGTACCAAAGAGATTCTGGTCCCAAGGGGTTATGGCAGCTGCTTACATCATCAATAGATTACCCAGTCGAGTCTTGGATTTCAAGTCTCCTCTAGAGGTCATGAAAGGAAGGAAAATTAACCTTTCACACCTTAGAGTCTTTGGTTGCATCTGTTTTGTACATATTCAATCTCATCATCGAGATAAATTGGATCCTAGAGCTGTTAAATGTATTTTTCTTGGTTATTCATCTACACAAAAGGGATATAAGTGTTATGATCCCCAACTTAGGAGATTAATTGTGTCTAAAGATGTTCGATTTTATGAAACTAACCCTTTTTTTAGCAAGTCACATGAAATCACAAGTCAAGGGGATGACATCTTGGATGTGTTTCCATTACCAAGAATCGAACTTAAGGCTCCACAACAACAAGATCCCAGCTATGTCAACATTGATGCATCTCTCACTGAAAATAACAATGAAGGGTCTCGTCTTAATGGTACACTGCCTGAAGATGGTGATAATCAAGATGATCCTCACAATATGGTACAAGATGTGAACGAGTGTGAGATAACTCCTTCTGCTCCACGACGTAATCCAATGCGTGTTAGGCAACCTCCCACAAGACTTCAAGACTTTGTCACCTACAAACCCACACATCCCATCTCAAATTATGTGTCATATAAGAGAGTGACACCAACCCATTCCGCATTCCTCAGCACTATATCGAGTTACAGTGAGCCTCAAAACTTTCATGAGGCCAACAGCCAAGAGGTGTGGAAGGAAGCCATGCAAGAAGAACTTAAAGCCCTAGATCAACACAACACATGGAGCATCACCAAACTTCCAAAAGGCAAGAAAGTTGTGGGTTGCAAATGGATCTATAAGCTCAAATTCAAGTCAGATGGATCAATTGAGAGGTATAAAGCAAGATTGGTGGCTCGGGGATTCACTCAAACATTCGAGGTGGATTACAAAGAAACATTTGCACCTGTTGCAAAAATGAACACAGTAAGAGTGTTACTGTCTGTGGCTGTAAACAAGGGGTGGTCCATGTACCAAATGGATGTGAAGAATGCATTCTTGCATGGTGATCTCAAAGAAGAAGTCTATATGAAATTGCCACCTGGGCATCCTCAAAGCAATGAACTGGATTTAGTGTGCAAATTGCACAAATCCATTTATGGTTTGAAACAGTCCCCACGAGCTTGGTATGCCAAGCTAAGCTCAGTTCTCACTAGTGTTGGTTTCAAAAGCAGCAATGCCGATTCCTCACTATTTGTTCGCACAGGAGCTATGGGCAAATTGGTTGTGCTGATTTATGTAGATGATCTGATAATTACAGGTGATAATGCTGACGAGATTTTCAACCTCAAACAGTCCCTCAGACAAAGGTTTGCAATTAAAGACCTTGGGATATTGAAGTACTTTCTTGGTATAGAAATGGCAACCTCGCACAAGGGACTCTTTCTTAACCAAAGGAAATATGTCCTAGATTTGCTTAAGGAAGCTAACATGAGCGATGCTAAACCAGCCATTACCCCTCTTGACAGCAAGCTCAAACCTAGCTTGAAGGGCACGCCACTCAGGGATATAAGTTATTACCAACGACTGGTTGGTAAGTTGATCTACCTAACAATCACCAGACCTGACATCACATATTCTGTAAGTATTGTGAGCCAATTCATGCACTCCCCAACACTTGAGCATTTGACCCTTGTTAAAAGGATCTTACGCTACTTAAAAGGATCAGTGGGTCGTGGTATTATCATGAAGAAGAATGACAACACACAAATCATGGGGTATTGTGATGCTGATTGGGCAGGGAATGCAATTGATCGCAAGTCCACCACTGGCTACTGTACATTTGTCGGTGGAAACTTGGTCACATGGAAGAGTAAGAAGCAAACTGTCATTGCCAGATCAAGTGCCGAAGCAGAATATCGTGCAATGGCTTCAACTGCGTGTGAGTTGATATGGCTTAAAGGTCTTCTGTGTGATTTAGGTGTTCCTACAACTCTTCCTATGTCCTTATTTTGCGACAATCAGGCAGCTATGCATATAGCATCAAACCCAGTGTTTCACGAGAGGACGAAACACATTGAAGTTGATTGTCATTACGTTCGTGAACAAGTTCAATCACAGGTGATTCAGACACATTATACAAGAAGCTTCGACCAACTGGCTGACATCTTCACCAAGCCCTTGGCTTCTCATCAATTTCAACGACTTTTGTCCAAGCTTGGATCCATAAATCTTCTGGATCCAGCTTGAGGGGGAGTATTGGATATTAGTTCTTAATTCAAAGAATAAACACAAGGACCTTAATTCAAGGAATAAAACAAGGAGCTTAATTCAAGGAGTAAAACAAGGAATCCTTAATTCAAGGAGTAAAACAAGGAATCCTTAATTCAAGGAGTAAAACAAGGAATCCTTAATTCAAGGAGTAAATCAAGGAATGCTTAATTTAAAGAGTAATTGAAGGAATAAAATTTCCTTATAAATAGCTATACAATTGTAATGAAAACATGAAGAAAATAATACAAACTAGAGAACTCTTTTGTGTAGAGTTATTTCTTGTTTTTTCAACACAATCACAAACATAAGTCTAATTGCGGAATTTTGTCAATTATATATTAACTGTCTTCTTGAAGAAGTTGGGAAAAAGGAAAATACTATTTTCTTAATTACGATATTATTTTGAAATCAAAATCTCATAAACCCTATCTTATTGTTATATTAATATAATTTAATATCTTGTTTGTACACTTAAATATGAAAACATTGTAACTAATATTATACAGTACTACTCCTCAACTCCTCAGAGTAAAAGTCGTGACTATTATCTCAAGTCTAGTCACTCTTTTAACTCTTAATAAAAAAAATTTAAATGTAATATTTATATAATTATAAAATTATATCCCTCTTAGATTTTAATTTTTATGTTTTTATCACTTAAAAATTTATTACAAACTCAATATTTGATTTTAGACTCAAATTAAATAAATATAACATCTTTTTTTTTAATAAAAAGAGAATATTAAATGAAAAACAATTAATAATATATTTTTATTATATATATATATATAGTATCCTAGTATGAATGTTAAATCCTGGTCGTAAGTTTGAACAGAATCTTTGAGAGGTTATTTGTAATGAAAAAATTATCCCTAAGATCACTTAAAATATATTATTTGAATGCTTGATGTTTTTTTATAATAAATATATAAATAACCCAATTTTTAAATTTTTTATATTTTAATCATATAACTATACTAAAATATACAAATTTTAAAAGTTTCGTGATTTATGTGTTATTTATAAAAGATATATGATTAAATTATTCTAATAACATAAATAATAACTACTTTAAATTTTTAAAATTATTAAAAATATATAAAAAAAACGAAAATTAGAAGCTGTAAACAACAAATATAGTTAATTTAAAGCAATGATATGAAACTATTGAACTACATTGAATAAGGGCACATGAAAAAACAATCACCTGGACCGGATGGGTTTCTCTCTGCATTTTTTAAAATCTTTTTTCAAGTTCGACACTCTGTCTGTTGATGTTAATTATACTTTTATTGATAACCCTTTTACTTTATCCCATTTGCGTCTCTTAAGCTTATGCTCAACTGTGCATAAGATCATTGCTAAACTCCTTGTTAACAGGATCATGAAGGCATTTCGTTCGATTACTTGTTAAACGAAGATAGTAAAGTCATTATAAATTAAATGTATAAAAGATGAAATGCCTTCTACACTCATTTAATAAGTATAACTAGAAGATTTATCCCGAAGAAAAGCATAAGTTTTGATAATGTAAAAAATTTACATTATATTTAATATATAAATAATTGAATTATATTGTATAAGAAAATAATTATATAGTTAAATTATATTTGATTAATCAATTTTTAATATATCATTTTTGAAATTATGGTTCACATTTTCTTATAAAAATTCAAATTTATTTATTTATAATAATATAAGATAAAAAACCTTTCTATTATTATTTAATGCAAACATATTTTTTAGGTTAAATTTAATAAAACAATTTTACATCAATTTTTTTCTTATTATGAAAAATAATACATTTAAAATTAATAATAATAAAAATAACATTATAATGATTTTAAACTATGTTTAATATTAAATATTTTTAAATAATCGTAATTTAATTTGAATTAAAAATAAAATATAAAGGTGGAATAAAAGAATGAAAACGAACCGTTTTGATCACGTGAGTGGCATGAGCTAAAGAATATTCCCGCCCAAAATCGCCAAGAGTCCTAACAAATTGAACCAAGATCACAACCTTTATAAACAAAAAACTGTCTTTCTTTTCTCGTTCACGCTCCCAAAATTCAGTCACATTTCTCTCAAATTTCCCAAATTCACAAAATCTGACTCTTTCGTTCTCTCATTAGCTCTTTGTTTTTTTTGTGGAAACAATGCAGCAAAGATTATCGATCGGCTCAACTCGAGCACCTGATGAAAATGGCATCGGAGTGAACTCAGTACAGCAACCACAAACAGCGAAGTTCTCTCCAAGAAACAGTACGGACGACATGGATTCTCTTCCAATTTACGATCCGCATTCCAGCATAGGAAAGAAGGAGATTTCCCGGTTGCGGTTGAGGGAGAAGTGGGTTCATGTTATTCCTGTGATTGTGCTTCTCTGTTTATTCACGCTCTGGTGGTTCTCATATCCGGGTAAAACAAATTGGAAAATTTTATTTGCTTGGATTTGATCTGTTTTCTGTGATTTTCTTGCTGTAATATGCTTTGGATTCTAGTATAAAATGGTACTTCTTTTTGAATGATCTGTTTATTTCAAAGATTAGTTTGTTACTATGAACTTTTGGGTCTGTTTGATTTGGGAAGCGCAAAGCCTAATTCTTGAGATTCTTGTAATATGTTATGGATTCTTCATTCTTGTATGAAACTGAACTTTCTTGGGTGTTCTGTCTATGTCAAAGATTACACAACCCGTTAACCCAACAGATTATAATACGACATTAAAAATATTTTCTAACTAAAATTGATAACAAATAAACAGAAAGTGAACATCACCTACTAGTGCTAAAGGTGGTGTCTGACTCTCACATTAGAGCTAATTTGACATACATTTGGGATGAACAGTAAGTTAACTTTTTGGTTGGAATCAGTAAAACAAATAGTATAGTTTGCATTATGTTGTATAGCTGAGTAATTTGAAAAAGTTCCATATGGATTAGGAATCATTGTGGTGGTTATATTTTGGATTATAAATAAAGTTTTCTTCTTCACTTTGAAAGCATTCTAAAATTTGTAATTTGTAAGGGTAATTAATTAGCTCAATTTTAATCAATTAGTTGTAATTTTAGAGTTCATACATTTGGAGATAGTGGAAGTGGTCAACGATGTCGAGGACATAGGTAACATTTATACCGAACCTTGTTAAATTTCTGGTGTTTTATTTTTCTACTTTAATATTTGCTTTAGTTTCTTTTAGCATTATATTTCCAATAACATTATTTTTTCGGATTAATTTGAGTTTTATTTATTTAAATCAAAAGTAAATAGTAACTACTTAAAATATGAAAAATATACTCGATTTTCTCAACAATTGGTATCAGAGCCGAAGATTTATACCTAAGCATTTGTTTGTATTCTGTTTGTTTGCTATTAGAATATAGTTGCTAGTTGTTGTAATATGAAGAAATGACGGAAGAAAAGTCTCCTTCAAACAAAGGCCAACCATCCACGTCAGGTAGAACAATGATTATGAATGCAACATTTGAGGTGAAGAAGTTTGATGGAACCGTTCATTTCGACATGTGACAAGGCGAAGTTCTAAATGCTCTGTTTCAATAAGGTCTAGACATCACCATTGAAGAAGAGAAACCAGTGAAACAGATGAAGTCGAGTGGAAAAATATCAACCGACTGACATGTGGTACAATCCGTTCGTGTTTCTCAAAAGAACAAAAAGTACACATTCATGAATGAAACATCCGCAAGTAAGTTGTAGAAGGTGTTGAAGAACAAGTTCATGAAGAAGAGCAGGCATAATCGACTCTATTTGAAGAAGAAGTTGTTCCGTTTTGATTACCTTCTAGGTACCACAATAAACGACCACATTACTGCTTTTAATTAATTAATAGTAGATTTGTTAAATATGGATGAAACTTTTAAAGATGAAGATTTAACCTTGATGTTGTTAGCCTTCCTTCCTAATGAGTTTGATCACTTTATTACGAGCTTACTCATTGGGAAGGATAAAGTGTATTTTGAGGAAGTTTGCACGACTTTGTATAATTATGAAATTAGAAAAAAAAAAGATAAAAAAGAAATCAAGAATGAAGCAGTAGAGGTATTGTCTGTAAGAGGGCGTACACAAACATAACAGAAAGGAAAGAAAGGTAGATCTCATTCAAAAGGAAGGCTTGGTAAAGATGAATGTGTCTTTTGTCATGAAAAAGACCATTGGAAGAAAAATTGTCCAAAGCTGTAGAAGAAAGGAAAAGCTGTATCGTCTGATACATGTGTAGCTGAAAGCAATTTAAATTTAGATTTTACATTGGTTGGTTCGTCAACAGCATCCCATCCTGGTGATTGGATTGTTGATTCAGCATGTACCTTTCACATATCTCCTAATAAGGAATGGTTCTTTAATTTTGAAGAACTAGACGGTGGAGTTGTTTTCATGGGTAATAATTATCTATGCAAAATTTTGGAAATCGGTACAATTCGTTTGAAGATTCAAGATGGTTCAACTAGAGTCTTGACAGATGTTCATTCTATTCCAAATATGAAAAAGAATCTCATTGCTGTGGAATTCTTAGAATCAAAAGGTTTCATTATGATAATACAAAATGGGACATTGAAGGTTACTTTTGGAACACTTGTGGCGATGAAAGGTGTTCGAAAGAATAACTTATACTACTACCTTGGTAGTACATCAATAGTAGTTTTGGAGGAAGAAAAAGATTCAGAAACTACCAAGCTATGACACATGTGTGTGGGACATATTGGTGAAAAATCTTTACATATTCTGGTAAAGCAAGACCTGTTGAAATGCGTGAGAATCGACAAGTTAGAATTCTGTGAGCATTGTATATTGAGGAAGCAGAAAAGAGTAAGCTTTAACACTACACTCCATAATACAAAAGACATTTTGGATTACATCTATACTGATGTATGTTGGCTAACAAGAACTCCATCCATGAGTGGCAAACAATATTACATCACTTTTATCGATG
Organism: Hippophae tibetana; assembly: GCA_037013495.1. Lineage (NCBI taxonomy): Eukaryota > Viridiplantae > Streptophyta > Magnoliopsida > Rosales > Elaeagnaceae > Hippophae > Hippophae tibetana. The sequence goes on from CM072810.1 coordinate 2,310,994, forward strand.
ACTTCTTGAGAAGAGTCTGGATGTATCTTATAAATAAGAATGATGAAATGCTGGGAATTTTTCTTCACTGGAAGAAGATGATTGAGACTTAAATTGGTATAAAGATCAAGCGTCTGAGGTTTGATAATGACACTGAGTTCACAAATGATCCATTTATGAAAGTTTGTGAAGAAGAAGGGATAGTGCAACACTTCATTATTTGAAAAACACCACAATAGAACGAAGTTGTAGAACGTATGAACCAGACTTTGGTAGAGAAGGTTCGATATATATTGTCAAATGCTGGAATAGGCAAGCAGTATTGGGCTGAGGTTGTGACATATGCATGTCATCTTGTCAACCATCTATCATCGTTTACTCTTGAAGGCAAAACACCTATAAAGGTATGGTCAGAAAAACCTACTAGATATTATGATTTCTTACATGTGTTTAGTTCTATTGCATACAACCATGTCACGGGATTGAAGTTGGATCCAAGAGCCAAGAAAGATATTCTTTTAGGATCTTCTCTAATTCTAAGGGATATCGTCTATGGTGCCTTGAAAAGAAAAAAATATAATCTTCAATAGAGATGTTACCTTTGATGAATCTACCTTATTGAGAAAGGTAACTGAGAAGATCGATGATACTTTGCAGCAAGTGGAGCAAACTCCGAAGTAGGTGGAGTTTGAAAGTAGAATTGTTGACCTAGTTGGTGGAGATAAGACAGAAGCCGATTGTTCGTTGACAGAAGATGAATTAGATGAAGAAGAGGTTTTAACCTAAGAACCTACACAACAACAAGGAGAAACTCCAGTTGATAGGTCATGACGACAAAATGTCAAGGTGCTTGCTCAATATGAGGATATGGAAGATCAACTTGCTCAGTTTAAAAATATGATAGCCTGTGCACTTTCAGTTGTGCACGATAATGTTCCTTCCACATATAAAGATGCAATTAGAAGTCCTGAAGTTGAAAGATGGAAGGAAACCATGGATGAAGAACTGTTGTCCCTTTAGAAGAATAAGACATGGAAGTTGACGCAACTACCTAAGGGCAAGAAGGCAATTGGTTGCAAATGGGTATATGCAAAGAAAGAAGAATTTTCTAACAAAGATGGTATTCGTGTGTTCACTACAAGGTAAGGTTGGTGGCTAAAAGCTACTCTTAAAAGGAGGAAATCGATTATAATAAAGCATTTTCTCTAGTTGTAAAGCATTCATCAATTAGAATTTTGTTGGCCTTAGAAGAACATTTGGATTTGGAACTAGTTCAACTTGATATGAAAACGCATTTCTACACGGTGACTTGGAAGAGAAAATCTATATGTCTCCGCTAGAAGGGTTTAATGTTATTGGTAAAGAGAATTGGGTTTACAAACTGAACAAAATGTTGTATGGATTGAAGCAATCTCCGAGGTAGTGGTACAAATGATTTGATCAGTTTATGTTGCAGTAGAAGTACACTAGAAACACACATGATCATTGTGTGTATTTTCGCAAGCTACAAGATGAGTCTTTCATCTATCTCCTATTGTATGTCGATGGTATGTTGATTGCATCAAAGATTCGAGAAGAAATTGAGAGGTTGAAGACTCAACTAAGTCAGGAGTTTGAGATGAAAGATCTGGGAGAAACTAAAAAGATTTTCAACATGAAGATAAACAGAGACAAGAAAAAATGGAGGCTTTGTTTGACCCAGAGTCAATATTTGAAGAAGGTGCAACAACGTTTTGGTATGAATGAATAAACAAAACTTGTAAGTACTTTGCTTGTTTCTCATTTCAAGCTTAGTGCCCAATTGTCTCCTAAGAATGATGCAGAACAAGAATACATGGCAAAGATATCGTATATTAATGCGGTTGGTAGCTTGATGAATGGAATGGTGTGTACGAGACTTGGCATTTTACATGCGATTGAAGCTATAAGCTGATACATGCATGATCCTGATAAAAGGCATTGGTTGGCTATGAAATGGATTCTATGGTGTATTCTAAATACTGTAGATGTTGGTTTAGTATTTGAGCATGATAATATTGTTGATCAATATGTAGTCAGATATTGTGATTCTAACTATGTTGGAGATTTAGATAAGCGTCGGTCAACTACTGGTTATGTGTTTACTCTTGCTAGAGCACCAGTCAGTTGGAAGTTTACCTTGTAGTCCAAAATTGCTTTGTCTACTACAGAGACATAATATATGGCAATTACAGAGGCTGTGAAGGAAGCTATTTGATTACGAGGATTGCTTGAAGACTTGGGAGTTGGTCAAAAACATATTAAGGTGTTTTGTGACAGTTAGAGTGTTATTCATGTAGCAAAGAACCAAGTCTACCATGTACTTACAAAGCACATTGACGTTTGTTATCATTTTATGCGAGAGATTATTGAAGAATGTGGAGTACTAATTCAGAACATTAATACTACAGATAATCCTGCAGATATAATGACTAAGGTGATGACAACAATCAAGTTCAAACATTGTTAGGACTTGATTAACATCTTGCAAATTTGAGTTAACACTGGCGTCGTTGATCTAGAAATTGAAAGAATCATTTGAGAATCACTAAGTCATTAAGGTAGAGATTTGTTGTAAAGCTCCATAGTGAGTAATTTGAAAAAGTCCCACATGGATTAGGAACTATAATAGATGTTATATTTTGGGTTATAAATAAAATTCTCTCCTCCACTTTGAAAACATCCTAAAATTTGTAAATCTTCCTCTCTCTTATAAGGATAATTAATTAGCTTAATTTTGTCCAATTAATTGTAATTTTGAAATTCATCTATTTGGAGATAATGAAAGTAATCAATGACACCTGAAAACATAGATAATATTTATATTGAAACTCGTTAAATTTTTGGTGTTTTTATTTTTCTGTTTTAATATCTGATTTAGTTTTTTTTAGTATTATATTTTTAATAGTATTATTTTATCGGGTTAATTTGAGTTCTATTTATTTAAATCATAAGTGAATAATAATTACTTAAAATAGGAAAAATATACCCGATTTTTCTAACACATTTCATGGACACACGCCCACATTACTTGTAATTTGTTCACTTAGCATGATAAAACCATTATTTGATGTCATAACACTACATGAAACCATAAGATTTGCCACACCTGGTTATAAGGAACTCTTTGTTCTGTTGGATTTGGCAAACGCTAAGCCAAAATCTCAAGATTCTTGCCGTTAAACAAAACAAAAATAAGAAAGAAGAGACTAGCTACTCGAATACTAATTTAATGTTACTTTGTTTGTTTGAAGCAGTAAAGTTGGTGACCAAGGAAGGCAAAGTTATTGACATTCATAGAGTGGAGAAGCCATTGCCTCTCGATAACTCTCGTCTTCATTTTGCCATTCTGGGTTCGGCAACACCACCGTTTTCCATTGGCAGTGACCATTTTGCTGGAACCAACTTAACTGAAAAGAAACAAGAGGTTAAAGCCTAGATGTATTTGAAGAATTGATCGAACAAAAAGGCATAGCTTTTGTTACTTCTGTGAATAGTACATCATATATTTGAGATTGTGATACATTTGCTGCTAATGGAAAACCAAAAGGGCAGCTTTAAGGTAAAATACATTCATAAGCAGCATTGTAAACATTTCCTTTTTCATATTGTCGTGGAGGAATAGGAAAAGGGAGTTGTAATAATTGAATTTACAAGTGGCTCTCTATGATGTGTTAAGTTTACTCTGAGAAATTAGCAAAAGTGTGAACCAATTGATTGATCCTGTTGATTTTTGATCTTTGATATCCCTTAGGATCTTGAAATGGTGTGAAAACCACATATAAAAAGACCAACAAAAATCCTACTTTCTCTTTAACAGTTCACTAACCTCACCTTCTCGACAATTTCCAACCCATAACACCTTCTCGACAATTTCCAACCCATAAGTACATTGTTGACTTATTGTGTGACGGTAGAACTCTACAACAATCTCTTGGAGACTGCAAAAAAAATAAAAATTAAATGAAATTGTGTGTTTGAGGAGGTAATAGTGAAATGTAAAGCAGTTATGCAGCTAACTTATGGTTTTTGCATCTATTATTAGTGTGTTGCACGGAAAAAATTTCAACTTCATTTTGTTGGGAAGAAAGTATAAGATACAACACATTGTTTCTTATTCTTCCTCTCTTTGCCTTTATTGCAAGATGATTTGACATGTTCTTTATAGGTTAGATTTGTTGGAGAAAAGCATAACCTCTTATGCTTTTGCTTTAGTGAGTCATATTTCTCCTTTGATCCACATAATTTTTAGAACTTTTTGTGGTTATATAAATATCCTTGACCCTATATAAATGCATTTCTGACAGCAAAAAAAAAAAAAAAAAATTCTAAATCAGATAACAAAATATCTATCAAAAGTGGTTATTAGGCTTATAAAACATATTATTTGCTTTCTGATAAAAACACAAATATGCTTATTTATGAAAGCATTTTCTCCTAAAACACTTCTTTTTGATTAAATAATTATATGCTTTTGAATATCTTACCTTTTGCGTGCGTTGTAGATTTGGTCTTTTTAATACTATAATAGATTCAACTTTGTTTGGTGATTCCATTCCCTGTCGACAAAGAGGATTCTCATGGATATAATAAACAGAGTGTTAGTTTAATAGCTATTTTGATTTTAGATTTTAGATTTATTTTAAGTGATTTTTTAATCAATTATCTTTGATATTGATTTTTATTTTTAATTCTTTAAAAATCATTATCAAAATATACGATGATTCATAAATTTTCAAAAATAAGATTTTTGAATTAGATTTTTTTTTTAATTTTTTTTCAAAAAAATTTTTAAAAAATAAATCAATTTTTACGAATTCTGTATTTATAAATATATGAAAAAAATGATTAAAAACGTAAAATTTGTAAATAATAATAAAAAAATTCTTTATTTTTAAGTTTTGAAAGCTGGATCTTGCTTTATAGATTCAAATAGGTGATAAAGCACATCTAATCGAGATACACGGGGAAAGATTAGTCTTAGTTCATCAAGGTGGTGAAGTGATACTAGAAGAGCTAATGAAAAAGATTCTAGAAGGCCTAATAGTTGTCCATGTACATCATACTGCATAGGTACAAGAAACCAACCTTTGTCACTTTGCCATGGAATATCTCATTTTATCTCACATAAAACTAATTTCTACATGGAAATCATTTCAATACAAGTAATATAACCCATTTTGATCTTTTCCTTACCCTTCAATTCACTTCAAAAAATGCATAAGAATAATAATTATCATGAGTTCAATTTTAAATTTTTTACCTTTTCTATTTCAAATGTATTTTCTATTTTATAATCTATTTGTCAAAGAAAATAAAAGCTAATTTGATAACAACATATATACCCTGGTAGGGTCCATCTGAACATCAATGCATGAACATCACTTGTTTCGAGCACTTATTTATTCATCTTCTTCCTCTGTCATATCCATTTTCTTTTCTTCTTCAATGTAAATTCTTCATTTCCTAAGCTTCCTGCATCGACTCATTTGAAGGTAACATTAACAAATTGTTGCTGATTTCTTAGAAGATATAGTGATGCTCTTTCGAGCTAAATTTATATACTTATTCTGTTTTGAAATGTGTGTAGGATTTGCAATGGAATCAGAGGAGAATCATCTTCACTACAACTACCACAATTGGCAAGTAGATGCCATTAACGTCGTTTTGGTTTTCAACACACAGTACTATTCCATTTTTAATTTCATAATCCCTGTACTCCTTGGTTTTACTCAAATCAAGTTTGTTGGAAATCAACACTCCGTTTTTGAAATACACTCTATTCTTGTTGGAATATCTATGGCTGCTATACTTTCATATTGCACTGTCTATATTGCTCAGCCACATTTTCCCGATCTTTCTCGTCCATTAAAAGTATACAAACAGTTGTTTTAAGTTGTGTTTGTTCTTTTGTTTCCCCACATGTTTTCTTAGTAGGAAAAAAAATCATATATTATTAGACTAATACATATTTGTGGTGAAGTTTAATTGCTAGTTTTCCCGTTTTAAAAACATGTGTTTAAGTTAAACATATAAAGTCTGTCGCTGTAAATAATTTGGGTTGTCTTAATTAAATTTTTTTTCTTTTGTATATTATCAAATTATTTAAATAATTTTTACATATTTTTTTATATTACGGGAAAAACTTGCATTTTTAAAGAAAGCAAAAGTATTTTAATAGCAATCGTAATAAGTTAATAATAAATTAATATATAAGATTAGGGTTGAAAATAATAATTCAATCTGTTAACTTAAATTAAAAAAATTGTTTTGATTCATTAAATCAAATTTAGATATAAAATTATATAATTCGTTTAAATTTAGATTAGATTTTAATTAACAGATTTTATAATCTGTTATATTATATCCAAACTAAATTATTATTAAATTATAAATAAATAAATATTTTATTTTATTTTATATTATATTATATTATGTTTAAATATTATGCATAAAATAATTATATTATATTATATTATTATTATAACTTAAAAAATAAATATAAATATTTATAATAATTTAATAGTTATACAGATATTTTTTTTCATTATTTTAATTTTTTTAATTATAACTATAAATAATAATATTTATTTTAGAAATATAATTTTTAAATTTAAATTTGTATATGTATGTTTTATATATGATAATAATTTATAAATAAATTTTAATATTAATATATCCTTATATAATTAAAATAATATAATTTATTTATATTTAAATTGATTCAGATTAATTATATCATCAAATTAAATTTAAATTAAACGAAATCAGATAATTTTTATATAAATTTTTATTTCTGCATACGACAAATTTCGACTTTTCAATAACAATTGTCTCGTTACCGGTATCCTCACACCTAAAAAAGACGACTTTTCTGCATATAGTTAGATTATACTTTTCCAAACACCAAAATATAGATTCTCTCTGACACATTTATATGCGGTTTGGTAATATCATATCCTCCGAAGGTTGTCTACTTCCGTACGAATTATAAAAAAAATATGTATAAATTAATATCCTAATTAATTTTCTTTTAATTCACCACACAACAACCAATTTAAAAAGAAAAAAATAAATTTTTTCTCCTAAATTTGGTCGATGACAAATAAAAAAAATGAAATATATATCATTATCGATCGGTTTCTTTTCACTTTTTTTATAAATTATTTTTATAATTATAAAAATAAATTATAATATATCAAAGTATCATATCATATGTTTTAATATAAGTAATCAAAATCAACATACAACTCGTAGACGAATTTAATAGATTACGAATTAGTAAATAAGTATCAAACATAATAACCAATTAATATTTATCACCTAATTATCCACCAAAGAGATAGATAAACTTTAATATTAAAATAAATTTGTTATAATAAGTAACGTAATCAATGTGTTGAATCTCGCTTATATATATTTATTATGTATACTTCACATGAAAGGAACATAAGATTTGACAAATGTTGAAAATACATAATTTTTTCTTAAATCTCTCTTTATCTCTCTAAATCATAAGAAAATACATTTTTCTTTTTTTTTTCTTGACAACTACTCGGTCTTATTTAAACATTGGGGAGTCAAAAGCTACTGGTGATTCTAGTTTTTAACTATTCATTCTCTATTCTTACACCCATAGCAAAGAAAGGTTTAATTAATCATTGGTTTAGAAAAAAATCAACATCAATATTTGACATTGTTTGTAGGAACAATTGTGATCTCCTAGTCAAATCAAAAACTAAAATGAAATTGATATTTGTAGTGTTTTTTTTTATCATGATCTACAAACTCTTTCAAATAAAGACCCTCAAAGTCAAAAAAAATTTCTATAAAAACAAAAGTTAACATTCAACATGGTTTCTAAGAGGCCAACCTTCTCTCTGTCTAACCTACATACTCTCTAAGAGATAGAACATCTTCATTACCAAGAAAATGATGGACTAATGAAGTACAAAAAATATTATCCCGTGTAATCATTTAGTCAATAAGCTAGATGTACAAGCACCATGATGTATCTCTTTTTGCGTATATTTTGTGTATCATTATTCCTAGTTTCACTAAAAAATAAATCAAATTTTTCAATATAAATATAAAACAATATCCCATAAAATACAAGCAGTATCAAAATTGTGCAAAAATTAAGAAAAAAATAAAAAATACTAAAATTATAGAATTAAGTTGTAGGCTACAATAGAGAATAAGAAGTTTCAATAAGCAATTAAAAGAGTTGAAGATCATATTAACCAATTATTGTTTTCTTATTTTTTTTATTGTCATGACTTGTATCATGATACCTTAATACCTAAGAAAATCATGCTACATGGTTAAAGTATATCAAATTTTGACGATTTTTATTATATTTTTATTTTAAAATATCCTTATATAATATCCATATCTCTTTATCTAATGTATATATATATCCAGACACTCAAATTAAATTCTTGAGATTTATAATTTTTTTTTGCATAATCTTTCCTTTTTATCATAAGAAATCTTGTAATTACATAAACATATCATCTTCTCATTTATAATATTCAAATCTCACATGTTATACAATTTTTTATAAAAAAATATTAACTGATAATAGTATCGATCTATTATACAATCCACATCACAAAAGAGTCATCAAGTAGTTTCTAAAGCATTAAGATCACGAAAACAATGCAAGAAGCTCTTATTACTACTAAAAGAACAGAGATTCATATGGTGCAATATCAACAAGCTGATTTAAGTCTACTTCAAAGATAGTACACAAAATCTTTAATAAAAAATTATTGATATTTGAGACGAAATTTTTTTATAGAAAAATAAGATAAGTAAAAATACTTAGATAAAAATATTCTCGAGCTTTATTAGAAATCTAAAGAATTAGAAATAACCATGGAAATATTTACCTAATCAAAATACTCTCAAGTTTAAAAAAAATATTGACATAACCACGAATTTTTTTACCTAATCAAAATATTGACCTTCAGTGTCAGAGAGTTGTTGATCAAGGGTAGGAGTGATGCCTGAGGGAACAGTTGTGTCTTTAATTTCATTTGTTGTGAGCGAATTTGGTGCTTGGATACTTGGAACATCTCCTTCTTCAATGTTTGGATTCAATGGATTAGGAATCTCATCTGGACCCATCGAAACATTAGTTGGTAATTCTTCTATTTCCTCCCCCTCACCATGATATAGTTCTTCGAAATATGTATTCTCCCTCTGACGAGCAGTATCAGGTGAGAAAAAATAACTCATGTCCTCAAAGAAGGTAACATCCATAGTGACATAGTACTTTCTGGTCGGTGGATGGAAGCACTTGTACCCTTTCTGATAACCTCCATAACCAACAAACAAAAATTTAATTGCCTAGGCATCTAATTTAGACCTTTGATTTTTAGAAACATGCACAAAAGCAACACAACCAAATACACGGGCAGGAATATTATGGAAGGATGACAAGGAGACATAAGATACGAGAATCTGAAATGGGATTTGTCCGTTAAGGACACTAGACGAGAGACGATTGATGAGATAGGCGGAGGCTTGTACAACATCACCCCAAAGATATTTTGGCATATGAGCACTAAATAGGAGTGCACGAACCATATCAAGTAAATGACGATTTTTTCTTTCAAACACCTCATTTTATTCAGGTGTTTGTGGGTAAGTAGTTTGGTGAATAATCCCATGTGTTTTGAAAAAATCTGGAAAACATGATTAACATATTCTCCCTTATTGTTAGAACAGAAGATACGAATGATGCCATTGTATTGTGTTTGAACGAGGGTATGAAAAGTTTGAAAAATTGAAAAACATCATCTTTTGTTCTAAGAAGAGCAATCCACGACAACCTTGTATAGTCATCGATAAATGAAACAAAATATCTCATACCCGATATAATGGGCTCTTTAGATGGTCCCCAAACATCAGAATGAATTAATTCAAAAGGAATAGTACTTTTATTAGAAATACTAGGAGAATAAGTAATACGATGACACTTGGCCAAAACACAAGTCTCACAATGTAAAACAGACTTACTAACACCAATAAATAAAATAGGCATGAATTTTTTCATAAGACTAAAAGACGGATGCCCTAAGCGGCGATGCCACAATCAAATTTCACTTAGCTTATTAGAACTAGAAGTCAATGTAGTGCGTGCTTGTGCTCCTGGTTTCTCTCCTGCATAATTCTGATCCAAACGGAACAATATGCCTCTCAGATACCCTTGAGCAATTATTTCCCTCGTAAGAAGATCTTGAAAAATCACATACATAGGATAAAAGGTTACAAAATATTTAGACTCAATATTTAACTGTGGGATAAATATTAAGTGATGAGATAAGTCAGGTACATATAAAACATTATGGAGTTGTAAAGTTGGAGTGATATGAACTGACCCCTTTTCTAAGACAAGAAAGGCCTCACTGTTAGCATTCGTAACATAAGACACTGGTGGGGAAAATAACTCATTAAAATAAGATTTATCATAAGTCATATGATCAGATGCACCAGAATCAATAATCCAAGTATTAGACCCAATAGAGTGAGAAATGTTTATGGTCATACCAATCTTACCACGACTAGCTATTGAAGCTGTAGGGATACCTCCACATTCCATAGGATGATCCTGTCCAGTTACTCCATAGTAGTCTGGTTCTTGGAAAATTTGTACTACAACTTCTTTTGCTCTAGGACGATGATGTTACCGTTTTGCTCCATAGTAGTCTACTTTTGATTATAGGTGTGGGTACAGTTTCCAACAAGTCTAATGAATATGCCCCCGTTCATTGCAATAAGATCAGTGAGGACGAGGGCGATTGGCAAAGCCTAGTGGAGGTTCTTGTTGATGAAGTGGAATTGAATTTTGCTGCTGGAGGAAAGATGTCTTTGATTTGGCTTGAATGACTAGGCTTGATACCTCAACTTGTACTTGATGAAGATTTTCTTGCTGAGATTCATCTTTACAGATGTATGTAAAGACGGTAGTCAAGCTCGAAGGGTCTGACATTCTAAGCAATTCGCCTTTAGCGCTATTATGTTTTGTATCAAGTCCTCTAAAAAATGCATGTACTCGCTCAAGCTCCTTCACTTTCTGGTACCATAAAAGGTCTTCTTGATTTTTTTTATTTTGCACGGACGTTTCTGATCAATTTCAACCCATACATTCTTCAGTTTGGTGAAAAATATATATACTGGTTGCCCATTTTGCTGCATACTAGTAGCTTTGCACATCAGTTCATGAACTTTAATAATGTCAGACTCATTTGTATAAAGATCACCTAAGGTATTCCATATGGCCTCAACGGTTTCACATTCCTCCACCATCTGTAATACATCATCAGTTATGACTCTAAATAGAATTGACATTACAAAACCATCATCATCTTCCCACTTAGTATAGGCTTCTACATCATCTTGACTAGGAGCCCTGATTGACCCAGCTACATGTCTCATCTTGTGCATCCCACGAAGATAAACAGACATCACTTTTTTCCATGCTCGAAAATTGGTACCATTGAGTTTAGTACTCCTGAAAGAACCACTTTCTAAAATTTTAACAGAGACTTCAAATTTTAGAACTTCATTAGTTTTAGAAACCTAATATTTTCTTGAATCTTCCATTGAAATAAATAATATTGTGTAGCGGAGTAAAACATTTTTTTGTTGGGTCGGATTGGACTGTGAATTAGGCTAAAATTGGTAAATGGGTTGAAATTGTGAGTGGGCTGATGGGGTAGGGCAGTGCGGGAGTTGATATTACTGAGTAAATATTACTCACAAATATTACTGAAAACTGAGTAAATATTACTCATAAAGACACAGGGTAGTGCGAGAGTTGAAGACGTAGGGCTGGTGCGATGGTTGGATGGGCGGAGCTGGTGCAGACTACTGGATGGAAGAATCTGGTGTGGACGCAAAGCTGGCGCGGACTGAACGACGCGATGAGATTGATGAACATAGCTAGTGAAAATAGCTGGATGGGCAGAACTAGTGCGGATGGCTGGACACAGGCAGAGTTGGACGGATCTGCAATGGCGTAGACCTATGTATGGAAGCACTGGACTGCTCAAGCCACGAAGAGATTGACAGACAGCTCTGCAATGGACGGATAGATCTGCAACAGACGTAGGCGGAGGCGCAAACTAGACAACGCGAGGAGATTAATGGCACTATGTAAGGAGATTGATGGCGATGCTACTGCTGACGGCAGTGCTGCGCGAAGACTAGCAAATTTTTTTTTTCTTTCCTTCTCTGATTCTAAATTGAATATAATAAAATATATTTATTTTTACTTAAAGTATAATGAATGATAATACACATATATATACAGGAAATAAGAATCTAGTTTTATGAAAAATATATTAGTTGTAGTTAATAATGACTCATTAATAATATATTTATGTAAATAACTGTGTATATATTCTTACATAATAGATTGTATAATAATTCATATTTAATGAAAAGTATACTCAAGAAGAGTTCATTTATTCATTTACTCAAAATTATCATAAGTGTCTAATGATGGAAGTGGCAGGCGAGCACAAACATTTTCGTTTGAAGGACTTGCGGCTGCTACTGGATATTTTTGGTCAGATTGCTTTTTATATGAAGTGGTTTTGGAAAAGTTTACAAGGGACACTTGGAAAGAATTAGTCAGGTATGTATCCGATTTTATTGAGCTGGGCTCTTTCTTTTTGAAATTACTGAAAATTTTCAGTGTAGGCTTGAATTACAACTATTTCTTATCTGATTGAGTAATTCTATGTCATTTTTATCTCTGTTACACGTCTTTATTTAACCCATGTAACTCGCTTACACAGGTGTGTTACTGTGTTAAAAATGACACATTCTGAAATATGCATAAATCAAGTTATATTGTGAACCTATAATTTGCGAGTTTTCCCAATTTGAACCTATAGTTCTGTTTTTATTTATGTGTGTAGGTTATAGCTATTTAGCAAGTTGACCGCAATGGACTCCAAGGGATTAAAGAATTTGCTGTGGAAGTAATGACGCTAAGTCTTGCTGACCACCCTAATCTTGTGAAAATGATAGGGTTTCGTGCCGAGGGAGATCAGAGACTACTGGTTTATGAGTACATGCCATTAAGATCCTTGGAACACCATTTGCATGGTATGCAACTCAATCAAGCCAATTTCTCTCATTCTTTTATACTTCTTTCCTACTCTCGTCATTTCAATTTCTCGCTCTTGGTATGATTATGACACTCTTAGGTTTTTTTTCTTTTTCTTTTGACATCTGATAGGTAATATTTGATATTTTTGTTGCAGATCTTACTCTCGGTAGGAAAGTACTTGATTGGAATACAAGAATAAAGATAGCTGCTAGTGCTGCAAGGGGCTTGGAGTATTTGCACGAGAAAATGAAACCCCCGATAATATAGCGTGATCTCAAATGCTCATACATTTTGCTTGGAGAGGGATACCATGCCAAGCTATCTGATTTTGGCATGGCGAAAGTAGGCCCTAGTGGAGACAAGACCCATGTTTCAACCCGGGTAATGGGAACATATGGGTATTGTGCTCCCGATTATGCAATGTCCGGTCAGCTGACCTTTAAATCAGATATTTACTGTTTTGGAGTTGTTCTTTTGGAGCTCATTACTGGTAGGAAAGCCATTGATCAAAGGAAAACTCCCAAGGAGCAGAACCTTGTTGCATGGGTAAGTTAACCCTATTATCTCATCTCAAGCTGTTAGTTAACATTATTTTTGTCAACTACTTTTCTGAAAAGTGTCAGTCCACATTTTGTTCTCAAGAGTTTCAGAATCAAGTAGAGAAGCTACTAATAGTGGTTCGCTGAGAAACCATGTGCTATCAGAAAAGGCAGCTGGCCAATTCTAAAACTTTCATATGTTAGTAGAAATCATTCTTTCTATTTCTAGCTGATCTTTTTTAAGAAATGATCTTTATTAGTTGAAGTGTTGTTAAGTTTGGCTTGGTTCATTTGTTGTTGCTTTATGAAAACTAAACAGATCTAGTTTCCGAGACATGAAGATCTGATTCCACAAAAGAAGTCTTGCTTCAATTTAATGGTATTGTTTTCTAGGATGTCTAGTTTTTTCGTATTTTTCGGAGAAGTATAAATAGTACGACTAGCAAAAAGTTCAACAAAACAAAAATGAGACATCATTGATAAACATATAAATCTGTGTTGGAATATAAAATGGACTTACACGTAAGTTGTGGATGCCTCTAAAGCAGAGATCATAAATCTCATGCTCACACCATGCACTGGGTTAACTTTTAGGATTGGGTCAGCCCACGGCACAATTTTAACTATTGCATGCGCGCATTGGATTTCATTTTGTTAAATGAATCTTGAGAATTGGGAAAAACCTTCTAACACATCAGATAAAAATGATGTATGCGCGAGACTTCTTTTCTCATAACTCCAAACTAAGAATTTTATAAAAAAGTAAAAAAAAAAAAAAAAATTGCTAACACTCCCAAAGTGTACACTTTTTTTTTCATTTTGTTAAATGTTCTCACCAGTCTCATAGTCAAGTGAAACAACTGCAATTAAAATTAGTATAAAAAAACAAGTATTTATGTATGTTTTATAATTAATTAAATAATAAATAATCTTAGTTAAATAATTTAACATACATTAATTAAATTAAATTAATTAGTAAATTTTAAAATAAGTAGATTGATCATAAGTTTAATAAAAATAATTTTTTTTAAAATTTAATTATTAAATCTAAATAATCATGATTACTCAGAGAATTATTTGATGTAAATATAAATTATCTTAATAAAAAAATTTATATAGATATAAAAATTATAAAATAAATAAATAAAATATAAAAGATGATAAAAATCAAAATGATAAAAATTAATTTATGTGAATTGTGAACTCACATCAAATATCCTCCGTAGCTTGAAACCTATTCAACCTCAACATATATATATATATAGTAATAAGTTAATGATATTAGGGTTAAATATTTTTTAAGTTTAACTATCCAAAATCCAGTAAAAGCTCTAACATTATAAACATTTATTTTTAAGACACATCTTAAAAATATTAAAATATATTTAAGAAATAGTTAATTAATAATTTCATAAATTAATTAAAGTTTAAATAAATATTTTAGCAACAAAAATAATTATAGTTTTATGAACATGTATTATTAAATGCATAAGTGAATACTATGTGTGATAGTTATAAAAAGATATATCTGATGTATGACTATATGAAATTCTGACGTTTATTTGATTTTGTTTGATATACTTGATAGCGAACTTAATAACAAGTTTATATGTAGATGTTTTGTCCACGAAAATAACAAACACTCAGAGTTCTTACAAACTCCCCTTTGACATTTTCGTGTGGTAAAACCTCTCATTCACTACATGACACCCATAAGAGTAATATAAAAAAAACAAATTGATGTCCTAGATTCCATAGTGAAACTATCCTATGGTCCAAAGAATCTATCTTTACTGTAACTTGATAAGCTTGTAAGTAACTGAAATGACATAGATAAAACATACAACAACTTGGCTTGAAAGCCTCATTATATATTAGTTTAGTTAACATAGAAATAAGAAAAAATGTAAAGAATAATCATACAGTGCATGCATTCATACTAATCAAGCTTAACATAAGATAAAATGATGGAAAACATTATTACCCTAAATATGTTCTCCTCGTATATGCATAACAAAATAAATCATGAAAGTGAAACACATTCTTTTCCTTTTTGACATACGAGAAAGAAAAATCATTGGACAAAACAATAGAGGTAAACTCCCCCTAAAGATACTTGAGCAATGTAAAAAACAGATTAATACAAAAGTGCAATATTGTTTAAACTCCATTAAGTCATGTGACTTCCTAACCTAAAAACCAATTAAGTAGTTAATAAAAAAGAAGAAGATGTAAATAAATAAAAATATGATTTTTTAAAATTTTCATAAATAGTCATACGAGATATTAAACTTTTTTAATCATAAATGATCACATAATCAATTGATAACTCATTATTTTTTAACTCAACTTTTGATTATTTATTGTATAAATAAGTAAGTACATTAGAAGAAACACACAAGTACACTTCATATTTATAACGACATATTCACATTTACTTAAAAGCATAATATATGTTTAAATTTTATAAATATGTTAATTAAATAATTTATGATCAATCAAGAAAGACTCAAAAATATCATCTATTATGTAAAATTATAGTTAAGTCTTCCATCTCACAAAATAAAATATATCTACCAAACGAGTACTTAAATTTTTTTATCTTTATTTTATAAATGAGGAGCAAGATTTTTTTTATTTTAACCTCTATTGGCTCTTTCTTTTGTGCATGTCAAGTTCAAGTTTTATAATAGGTGCTTTTTGCAAAATCTTTTTTTCTATACGAGCCATAAACTTAACATAATGACTTTTACACTAGTTGTGAGGTAACCCTTTTTTGCTCAATATGATAGCTTCGTACATCACAGTACGTAGCCATATCAATAGTAGGTGTCTCGATTTAGTAAAATTAAAAAAAAAACAAGAAATAGAAGTCAACACAATTTTATAGTTAAGATTAGTTGAAGTCTTAGAGGTTTTCAAGAGAATTCACAAACTGCAAGCATACCATAAATGTTGTTCGTGAGTTTGTAAATAAGTTCATGTTAACATCAATCATCACATGCACAAGAATGTGTGTGCATAAGTCAAAATTGTAGAATAATTTATATAATAAATATCAAAATGAGTTAAATCACTAAAACTAAGGTTATACATGTAAGTGTTAAATAAGTCCAATACCTTACTGACCAAATAAAAATTTTACTTCTCTCTATTTTAAAAATAAAATTTGGAATTCAATTTGAGGGAGAGATTTTCAAGGCACTCTTAAGATACTTAAATCTTTGTATTTAGTTATAAAATGTTGAACTAGATTCTTAAATATATATATATATATATATATATATATATATATATATATATATATATATCACTATAGTTATAAAAATATAAGAATAGCATATCTTGTGATTGACTATAGTCCTTGAGCATGTTTTTCATCTAAAGCATTTGTGTGCAAGAACTTCCTATAATAATGTATTCTGCCTAAGCTGTAGAGAGTCAGATAGAGTTCTGTTTTTTACTATGCTAAGGTACTAAGTTGTTTCTAATGTAGAAGTAACCACTTAATGTGCTCTTCCTATCATCCCAGTTGCTTGCCCAGTCGGCATCTACATAACCACTTACTTTATAAATAGTGGTAGTAGTAAAATATATACTATAATTACTTATTCCTAAAATAAACTTGATGACTTTCTTTACATTTTCTAAGTATGATTCCTTAGGATTAGCTTGATAATGGGTACACATATTTCAAGCTTACTTACAGTGAGATACTCCTATAAAATGTTTAATCAACACTTTTACCTTGAGTGTCTTTTGTAATTTTTGTGCTGGTACCTAGAGGAGTCTATAATGACTTGCTAGTTTCAAGACCAAACCTTTTAACAAGGTTACATGCGTACTTAGTTTGAGAAATAAATATATTATCATGAGATTGCTTGATTTACAAACCAAGAAAGAAATTCATTCTACCGACCATGGACATTTCAAATTCATTTTTCATAACATGCATAAAATAATCCACTAGTGTACTAGATATGGATCCAAAAACTATGGCATCCATATAAATTTGAGCAATGAAGATCTCATCACTACTCCTTTTGATGAATAGAGTCTTATCAACTCTCATTCGAATAAATCCTTTATTTAAGAGATAGTTGGTAAGTCTATCACATCACGCTCGAGAAGCTTGTTTCAAATTATAAATAATTTTGTTGAGTTTGTAAACATGATTTGAAAATTATGGATCAACAAATCCTTTTGGTTGTTTCACATATACCTTCTCATTCAGAAATCTATTTAAAAAGGAAGATTTAATTTCCATTTAATATAATTTGAATTTCATGTGACAAGCATGGCAAGTAAAATTCTAATTAACTCCAACTTGGCTACAGTGGCAAATGTTTCATCAAAGTCAACTCCTTCTACTTACTTGTAGCCTTGAGCTACCAATCTAGCCTTATTTCTAACAACAATGTCATGCTCATCATATTTATTTTTGAACACCTATTTATTTCTAATAATATTTGTCTTTAGGCTTGGATACTAATATCCACACATGATTTCTTTCGAATTGAGCCCTAAGAGCTTTATTCACATTTTTTGGTTCAATCTATGAAATATAGCATAAATAGGTTACCTCATTTATTTTTCTTCTTGTTGTTACCATGCTTGCAATAGGGTCTCCAATAATATTCTTAATATGATGATTTTTTGAAGTGCGGATTGGATTTATTATTGATGAGGTTAATGCTTCTTATTTTTTTTCTCTTTACTCAAGCTTCTCTTCTTTTGTTCCAATTGAATCACTGGTTATTGTTAATTGAGGTATTGTAAAATTTACTTCATTATCAACTTCTTCACTTGTAATATACTTACTTGCATCATCTATAACAACATTTATGGATTCCATAACAACAATAATTCTATAGTTGAGGACTCGGTAGGCTATACTATTTAGGGAATAAATAAGAAATATATCTTTATTACTTCTTGAATTAAATTTACCCTATTATTCTCGATCCCCAAGTATGTAGCATTTACTTTCAATAATATGCATAAATTTTAGATTAGGTTTTTTACCTCTCTATATCTTATAGGAAGTTTGGTTTGTACCTAGGTGAAAATATACACAATTTCTAATGTGGCATGCAGTGTTTATAGCTTCAGCCCAAAATATTTTAAAGACTCCTTTGACATGCAGCATTATTCTATCCATCTTCTGAAGTATCTTGTTTTTCCGTTTAACTTCTTCATTTTGTTGAGTTGTGATAGTAGATAATTTATGAAAGATACAATGTTCTTTGTAGAAGTCAGCATACTTGGTAGTTTCAAACTCTTTTCCATGGTCTATTCTCAGTCTCTTGATGGTTACTATTTTGTCACATGCTTTAACTTGCACTCTTATATAATATGAGATGAAGAATTCAAAGACATCTAACTTATCTTTAAGAAAATCTACCTAGGTGTAGTGACAAAATTCATTCATTATAACTATGATATATTTCATACACCCAATACTTTGAGTTCTCATAGGACCCATGAGGTCGATATGTATCAATTCCAAATATTATTTGTATTGATACTCTTGATATTATTATGAATAATCCTAGTTTTTTTTACTCAATTGACATGATCTATATACATATGTTTCAATTTTTAGAAGAATGGGTAGATCGCACACAGTCTAAGATTTACTTAATCTAGATAAATCTTTAAAATTCATATGACCTAACTTTTGTGTCATAAGGTATTTGAATCATTGGTAGTTAGGTTACATGTTATTATGGGTAATGTGTCAATGCTATAACAATTGTCATATTATCTAATTCCCTTAATCATATATTCACTATTTTGGTTTGTTACAATGCATTGATTGTTCATAAATTTTACATTGAAATCATTGTCTCATATTTGACTTATGATAATCAAGTTTGCCTTAAGTCATTTCACGTATAAATTTTTTTAAGTTTAGGGATACCATTTATTTGAACAGAGTTTTTCCCAACAATTTTGGATGTTTTACCATCGCCAAAGGTAACCGCCCCTTCATTGTATTCTTCAAAGGTCTCAAACAAAGAACAATTCTCGGTCATGTAACTAGAGAATCCACTATCAAAATATCATACGGTATTTGATTTAGCTTTAAATTCTATGTAAGCCACAAAGCAGTGCAACTCAAACTTCTTAATCCATTCTCTTTTAATTTTGGAAGTTTTAGCTACTAGTTTTTTAGATTCCTTTTTTTGTATATTTTTTGTAGTAAAAACTTAACGTTTAGAATTTTTTTGAGGTATCCTAGAAATATTTGTATTCGTGATAAAATCATAGGTATAAAAAATCTACACTTAGGTCTAATGTGTCTTTTCATACCACAATGATTGTAGATGAGAACAAACTGAATTGTCCTAGAGTGATAAGGTGCATAAATTACATTCTCTACTAAAGCAATGATAGATTTTACAAATTGAGTTTTGGATGATGAAGGTGTTGATTATTCATCTATGTATCCAAAACCTCTCTTATCTTTATATGGCTTTCCATAGTCTAGAACTTTGATCAATTTTTCAACATCTACGGTCAAATTCCTCACTGCCTCTTTAGCAATACTAAGCTTTTTGTTTTCATTATTAGTTTATGCAAGACTCAAATTCAAGGTGCTAATATGTTCAGACAATTCCTTTTTAGCTTTCTCTAGGCTAGAGGAATTTATTTTGTGAACATTTATTATATCATTAAGTTTAATTACTTCAATAAACATTTTATCTCTCTCTTTCCTGGAGCTTAGATAATCCATGAATAGTTCATCATCATTCAATACATTAAACTTAGACAATAAGATAGAAGAGTTTACTCTCTCCTTTTTTCATATGAGTTAGAGTCAGAGTCATTGTAGTGTGCTTTTGTAGTTGGGTGAAGGCATGATAGTTAGTGTCATCACCCTCTGAGTTACTAGCATTATCCTGCTAACTTTCTGTGTCATTGAGTGTAACATTAAAGGCTTTTATAGCTTTTTTTTATTGTTCACACATTTTGTAGAAATATGACTAAAACCCCCTACAAGTAAAGCATTGAGTACTAGTTGGCTTATTTTTCTTACCATCAGAGCTAAGAGGCTTAATTTATCTTGACTTTCAATCCCTCGAACGACTGGATTGTCTCTTATTAGATTGATAATTTTGTTGACTTTCTTTTTCAAAAAACTTCTTAAATTTTTGTGCTAACAAAACTATTGACTTGTTAGTCTTATTCTCATCATTATCATAGATGTCCTTTTTGGAGATTTTGAATGCCACGTCCTTGATTTTCTTGGGTGGATCAAGAGTATGCTCATAGGTTTAGATTAACCCGACAAGGTCATCAATGTTTAGTATGTTCACATTCTTGCTTTCCTCTATCATTATAACTTTCAACTTGTAGCCTACTGTTAAACAACTTAGGATTTTACGTATTAGTATAGGTTGTGAAATTTTCTCGCCAAGGTTAGCACAAGTGTTAGTGATATCGCAAGAGCAAGCATAGAATTGACCAAAAATTTCAATGTTACTCATTTTAATGGAGTCAAATTATAACGTTAGCAATCTTACTTTTGTTTGTTTCACTTAAGAAGTTCCCTTATGAGCAAGAATAAGTGAATTCCATGTATCTTTAGTAGTCTCACAGTTAGAAATGTGACAGAGTTTATCCATCAACATTATAGAAATATTAATTTTATACATTTTTGGTTTGCTTTACTAAGGGTGCGTTCTTTAATGGCCCAGTTTTTTATTCATTTTATGGTTGTTACACTATCTTTCGTTATCGAAGATGGTTCCTAACCATCAAAAATAATATCCTAAACTTTTTCATCTTATTTGAAAAAGGCTTCCATGTGAACTTTCCATTAAGGGTAATTATATATGTTAAAGAGTGGGATCCTAACAGATGACCTACCTTCTTTCATTTGGTCCATAATAAGAATGTGTGTCCCTAAGGATCAAACTCACTCTAGTGTTGGCTCTGATATCATTTGAAAGTTTACAAATATGGACCTAATTAACCTAGAATGGGATGAATATATTATTTTCAAATTCTATTAATTTATTATTTAATAACTTAGACAAATCGATCATGTATGCAATCACGTATAAGGATAAAGTGTAAAAATGAAAGAATAACATACAATATTTTTATGTGAAAACAATCTAGACTACAACCATGTCATTTTCTTCCAGTCCACCGAATAACCTAATTTTTTCACAATAAAAATTAAATATTTAAGTACAAACTCAATTTTATACTATTATTTATAAGACAATATCCTAATTTATTTTACTTATGAGTCTCTACTCTGTTTTTATAATTTTCAATATTAACGTAAGCATATCCAAAGCAACATTTCAATAAACTATTTATCAATTAGATATGTTCATGAAACAAGTGTAGCTATTATTAGCATAAAAAATACAAGTATATGTACGTGTTTTAGAGCTAATTAAATAATGAATAATATTAACTATATGATTTAAAATATATATCAATTAACAAATCATAAAGCAAATAGATTAATTAAAAGTTTAATAAAATTAATTTTTTTTAAATTTAATAATTATGATCATTTATATATTTATTTAATTTAAATATATAAAATTTTAATAAATTTTTTATATAAATATAAAAAGTATGAAATAAATAGGGGTAAAATTCAAATAAATATGAATTAATTTACGTCATGTATGAGCTCGCAGCGAATATCCTCTTTCATAATTTGACTCGTCTCTTTCCTCCTTGGCAGCCATTTAATATATATATATATATATAAACTTAAATAAATTTAATTACCTTAGATGCCTCTTTTTTATATACTTTGAATCTTTGATGATGCCGATGAGTCTATATTTTTGGCTACACAATTTGTTTCGGCACCTCAGCAGCTTAAAACCTATTTAACTCTAATATATATATATATAAATAATTTTTAAGAATTAATTATCTATAATTCATTAAAAAAATTAATATTATAAAAAATTATTTTAAAAATATTAAACTATATTTAAAAAATAATTAATTGATAATTTCATAAATTGATTTAAGTTTAAATAAATATTTTAACAGTAAAAATAATTTTAATTTTATGAATATGTATTATTATATATATGAGTATAATATTATGTATTATAATTATAAAAGATATACATGAAATATGATTATTTAAAAATCTTATATTTATTTGACTTTACTTAATAAACTTAACAGTAAGTTTAATAAAAA
This sequence comes from Hippophae tibetana, assembly GCA_037013495.1. NCBI lineage: Eukaryota > Viridiplantae > Streptophyta > Magnoliopsida > Rosales > Elaeagnaceae > Hippophae > Hippophae tibetana. Next base: position 2,333,851 of record CM072810.1, read on the forward strand.
AATTACATGTAAATATTTTATCTATAAAAATAATTCTTATTTATAATCTTTAATGTTCCTAACTTATATTTTTAAATCTAAATAAAAATGAAAAAGATAAATATATTTATTAAAAATTCATCAATATATATTAATACAAAATGTTATAATAGTGTGTTTCAAATCCAGGAAGGGTTGAAATTTACATACAAACTTAATTGTCATTAATACTGCCTAACTCGGTAACTAACGCTGAATCCAGTAATGGGCCCAACGATAAATCTTTTTTTGATCTTGTGTTAAAAGTCTATCACTTATTAGTCTTGAGTCTAGATTCTTTAAAACTCAATCTTTTTTTTTGATCTTGTGGTAAAACTCAATCACTTAGCTTCAATGAGTCATGACTCACGGTGAGGAATTGGAAAATTCTTTATATATTAAAATTCTATGCTTTGGGCGGTTTATATATATATTGATTATATATGTTTTCTTTTATTATTACATTGATAATTTATCTATCTCATTATTTACCCTAAAATCAATATACTTTTTATTTATATAATAAATAAATATTAAAAAAATATATAAATAAATGCACATTTTATAATTATATATTATTATATATAAAAAATAAAATAATCAATGAACAATATATCAGTTATTCTCTTGCTCTTCTATTCTTAAGATTTTTTTATATAGATAAATAAATATTAAAATATAACTAAAATAAATATACTTTTTATTTATACATATAAATAAATATCAAAATATTCTTAAAATAAATACACTTTTTACTTATAAATACAAATAAATACTAAAATATCCCTAAAGTAAATAAACTTTTTATAATTATAAATTAAAAAGAGAATAACCAATAAACAATACATATGTTATTATCTTGCTACACTATTTTACTAATTTTTGCACACAAATAAATACTAAAATATCTTTTAAATAAATAATTATTTTAATAGTTTTATTATGTACCGTTTTGATTACTTTTCCTTTTTTAATTTTTATCTATATTTAATACACAAATAAATATCAAAATATATTTATATCTTCTTTATTTTTATTTTTTGTTAATTTTTTTACTCTTTGTTGGTTATTCTTTATATTTTTCTTGTACATTAATAAATATTAAAAATATTTCTATATATTTATCAAAATTATTAATTTGTGTTTCAAGACCTTTTATTTTTAAAAAATAAAGATAACAATTAGTTTTTGATAATTAATGCTATTATATATTTATCAAATTTAAATAACATAATATTATTTATGTTTTTTTAAAAATAATATTAATATTTTAAATGAAGTATTAACGCAAGACATGTGATAAAAAATAAATATATTATCTAATAAATTATTTATGAATTACATATTAGTTTAAGTAATTATTAAAAATAAATAATTTTATTAATGCAATTACACAAAAACTAGTAGTAAAAAAATTAAAAATATTATTCTATTGTCATTTTTCACTTTAATGTATAAATAACTCAATCATTTAATATAATTTTATTTTTAATTTTTTGATAAAAAAAATATTTATTTATTTCGTAAAAAAAATGAATATATTTAAATAAAATTAAAAATTAAATTTTATTTATAAAAAAGATTTTGTATCGTAATTAAAAGTTATTTTTATATGTACTATGATATCAAAAGGAGAGATGATACAAGTTGATAGCAATAAACATATTTAATAATTTTTGGAGAGTTTTCTTATCTTCATATACTCTTTTTTATTTTGCAATCGTCAACTTTAAAGTTTTTTATTTTGTAGAAAAAAATATGATGGTAGAACATAAGATAGGATAGCTTAAAATAAAGAGTGACTTTACTTTCGTATGTTAAAGACTAACTAATTATTATTTTTTCCTGTCCTCTGTGTGGTTATCATTGCAATGTCATCTATTCACCTCCACCAAACTATTCTTTCAATTTATTACTGTTTAAATTTATTTCTTGATACAAAAATTTCTTAAGAAATATAAGAAATAAAATAAGTACTCTTATACCAATTCAAATTATGTACAGTTAGTGAGAATGACTTGTAAATTGTGATGATATATTAATTAAATATATAATATAATTTATTATTAATTTTTAGAATTTTTTAAATCTTATCTTAATTAATTTTTAATTAAACAAGATAATATCTCATCTGTCTCTAATAAGTTTAAATGAAATAAATAAAAATATATAAAAAAATAAAAATATGATACATGATTATTTATAATATAAGTTTAATAAAAAAAATAATGTAACGTATGTTTAAAGTTATGCATATTGGGAATACAATATCAATGAGATAAATTTAATAAAAAAACAATATAACATATACTTAAAGTTATGCATATTAGAGCTATAATCTAAATAAAATGATATGTTTAAAGTTAACAATCTAAATTATATGAAATAAAATGAGATAATATTATACCATAAATTCATTAAAAACATTAAATGAATATGAGATGTGACGAGAGAACCAACTTTATATCTCTAATGACATATTTGGCATTTAAAATCAAGACATCACATAAACAATAAATAATAATATTACTTATTTTTTATTAAAAAATATGTTATATATATATATATATATATATCATTTAAATATAAATAAATTCTTAAATAGTAAAAATTTAAAAAATTAAAATCGAAAACATATAGTTTTATTTTATATATATTATTTGTTTATAATTTTATTCATACTATATATTAAAAAAAATTACCAGTAGAAACATGTAGTCCTCGTGAACTTGGTATACATTCATCCATGATTATAAGTAGTTTTATTTAGTTATTAAAAATTTATGTACGAAAAACATGTACATTGAATTTGATTTTTATTATATTGTGTTTTTTAAATACGTAGATATATAAGTTATTAAAAAATGTAGATCGAAAATTACGTCAGAAGTGAAGATGGGAGTGGACTGGATATTATATATGATTTGATACTTGAGTTAGTTTATTGAAAAAATAGTAAGATGGTGGAATGTTTGGAAAAACTTGGGTGGTGAGATTACGCGTTTAGGATTACTTTTTATTTTATTTTATGAGTATCTATTTATGGATTTTGATCAATAATATAATAATATAATAATATAATAATTAATATTAGTTAATTAATATAATCTATTTATAGATTTTATGAGGATTACTTTTCTCACAAAAGCTAGTTATATTCTGTCTTGCTTAATTTATATAAACTTACTCTATCTACATCTTTGATTAATTTGCAATGGATCAATCAGGGGAGTCTCCGTCGATTAACGTCGTTAACGTCAATTGGCAAGCAGACACCATTAACATCATTTTGGTTTTCAATCAACAAAATAACACCTTGCCTCCGCACAACCCACCAAGTAGATCAAACTCACACTCACACTCACACCATTCCATTTTTAATTTCATAATTTCTGTACTCATTGGTTTTCTTCAAATCAAATTTGTTGGAAATCAACACTCTATTTCTGAAACACACTACGTTCTTGTAATCCTCTCTGTGGGTTCTATACTTACATATGTCACTATCTATATTGTTCAGCCACTCTTTCCCAATCTTTCTCGTCCATTACAACTCATGTCCATGTTCTTTGCTTCCACTTCAGTTGCTTCACTTGTCTTGATTCTTTTTCTTCCCACAAAGTTGGAACTACTTGTGTTCTACTTAATCTTTCTCTTTCTTACGTCGATAATCCCCATCCTGCCGTGGAAAAGATTCTCATACATATTCATTACTATTCTCAACTCACTTTGCTCAAGTAGACACCGATCTCCACCTTTGCCTTTTTCTATGCCGCCAACATCCACATAAGCACTTCACCACTTAAAACGTATGTTTGAAGGTAAGCTTAATGAACATGCTTTTTTTTTCTTTTCTTTTTCTATCACGTGTATTCATAACTATACATTCTCAACTCACTTTGTTGGCTTCTCTATGCTTTTTTCAGTTAATACATGCAACATATGACTTTTTTTCAGTTAATACATGCAACATATGACTTTTGGAGGAATGTACGTTTGAATGTATGAAATATTAATTTACATTTTTTAATTTTAACTCATTTGATAAATTTTATTAATATAGATATTTTAATGATATTAAATTAGTCAAATTTTAGATATTGGGTCAACATTGTTGGCTATAATTTGATAAATTGAAAAAAAAATTGGATAATAAGTTAGTTTTATTTTAAGAGCGCTCAATTTTGCAGAATACTAGTTTGAAGATTGGTATCTGGATTGAACAAGAGAGCTTCAGCTTTGGATGCTAGTCTTACAATAAAGTACCCAATTTTGTTATTGGGAGTTATGTTACAATAAAGTATATATATAATGTTACTATAAAATAAGTTACTCTCTATTTATATTATCATGAATCTTAATTTAAATCTCATCTAAATAATATTTCAATACTTCTTAAAAAAATATTACTATAAAGTATTATTTTATGTATATATGTAACTATCTTGTATCCGGCGCAAGGAATTAAGTCACTTATGTTATTATAAAGTATATAAACTGCTCTTTGTATTTTTTCCCCTAAATAACTGTTATAATTTATAGTTTTGTTGGTTCTTTTGTACCATAATAATATAAAAAATATTTTCAAGTTTTTGAGATATTTTTAAAAATATAAAAATATTTCTCAAACATAATAAAAATATTTATTTTACTAATAAAATTAATGGTTATAAAATGAGAACGAATATAATAAATTGAAATAAACTCAAAATAATGACACAAATATTTTTCAAACTCATTATTTTATCACTATTAGTTGGATTCTACTCTTATTTTCACTAATAATAACCATATGACTTTTTACGGAAAGATTTTAATTTTTTTTAATTTAACTAATTCTATAAGTTTTACGGATTCAATATCATTTCAATTGAATTAAAAAAATTGAGTCAAATTAATTGATTTTGTAGTTAGGTGAATAGATGTGAAGGACCAAATATAAATACTATTTTAAATGTTGATTTGAGATTTAATCTATACATACAAATAATATATAATAACTTATTTATTATGCATTCGTGTTCAAACATGGAGAAAAAGATGGTCATGTTTTTTTTTATAATATCAATAACTAAGATGATATAGATAATTTTTTATCAAGTAAAAAATAAAAATAAAAAAGTTATTATAATAATTTTAATCTCATATCAAATTTTTATTAAATAATTTTTAAAAAATATATTAATTTAATCTTTTTTATTTATCTATATAGAAAATAAAAATAAAATGCTAACATAAAATAAAATTAGTGAATCGAGTAACGTTGGTTTACTTCTGAAAATTTTGCAGTGAATTTCCAGGAATTTGTCCCAGAATTTCAACGACATATTTTAAAAAGTTCTTCTAAATTTTCCTCAGTGTGGGACCTATAAAGGAAGAATATAACCTCATCTGTATATTGCAATTTGCAGTCAGAAAATATAATATATTTTGTATATATATTTTTAATAAAAATTATAGTTATTTAAATTTATTCAACATTAAATAATATTTAATTAAATATAATATAATATTATTAATATATTATTTTTATTTTTATTTTTATAAATTTTAAATATATTATTTTTATTTTTATAAATTTTATTAGGTTATCTTAATTAAGAAATTTTTTTATATAATTAAATTTTTATATATTTTTATGTTTTAAGAAAAAAAAACAAAATTAAAGAATGAAAAAAAATCTTCTGATAGCAATCATAATAAGTTAATAACAAAGGGAACTTAGTTTAAGAATAATAAATATACAATTGAGATGAGATTAAGGTGATTAATTAATTTAAATTAAGAAATTTTATTTAATTTGTTAAATTTAAATAAAAAATTATATAATTTATTTAAATTGAATTTAAATTAAAAACTTAAAATCTATTTGGATAAGATAAAATTGGATTCAGATGAGACAAAATTCGATACATCAGTGCTCACTCACCCCTAGTTGAAATTGTTAATTCTGCATGGGACAAATTTTGCCTTTTCATTAACAATTGTCTCATTACCGGTATCTTGACACCCAAAAAAGACGACGAAAGTAGTTAGCTTAGCCTTTCCAAACACCAAAATATAGATTCTAAGGTGTGACCATTCTGTCTGACACATTTATATGCTGTTTGGAAATATCATGTCCTCTGCAAAGGTTGTCGTCTACGTCCGTACGAATTATACCAAAAAACAATTATACTTATAAATTAATAACCTAATTAATTTAAATAATTTTCTTTTGATTCACTACAGAAAAGTAAGTTAAAAGGAATTTTTTTTTTTAGTTACATATGTTTGTTCCTAAATTTGTTCGATCACAAATACTCAAATATATATATTATTAAATATAGTAATATAATAGTATCTATGCCCACTTACATTATAAATAAAAATTACTTATAATTATAAAAAATCAATTACAATAAATCAATTATCATGTCATGTGATGCATATAAAAAATTACAATTAACAAATGATTTACGATTGAGTTACCATATAAACATCACTATTAAATAAATATCAAACATGATGATTAATTAATAATTATTTTTTAATTATTCAATAAAGAGATAATTATGATAAAAAACTCCATATTAAGATAAATTTATCACAATGCATAATGTCATTCACATGTTGAATTTCGCTTACATATATATATTCATTGTGTACATTTTTTATGAAAGGAACATGAGAATTAAAAAACATTAAAAATACACAATCTTTCCTTAAATATCTCTTTATCTCTCTAGATCATAAGAAAATACATTGATCTCCTTTTTTATTACCAACTACCTTATTTTACTTCAACATTAAGGAGCCAAAGTCCACCTAACTTGTGGTGGTCATAGTTTCTAACACTGTTTTTTATTCTTAGACCCAAATTTAAAACACCAAATCAAAATCTATCATAACATAGGGTGTACATTTTATTATACTTTAAGATCTACCCTTAGAAAATTAAGTATAAATTTAAGTAGAATTGTTACAATCTATTTCTATAAAATGATATAAAAACTAGACATTTTAAGTTTAAAAATAAGATATAATGCAAACTCTAATCTGTATAACCATTTCAAAACACAAAAATAAAGATCAGACATAACAAGAATTATAGCTCAATTTATACAAAATGAAGTGCCCCCTTCCTTTAAAAACTTTCTAAATTATTCAACAAGGGTATTTTGTTAATTTTTTACTTAATTACTTAAAATATATAAAATATGCAGGAAATTTAAAAAAAATTACGTTAGATCATTTTAGACTATTCACAAATCAAATTTTAAATTTTAAATATTTTATTTTTTTAATTGAAGAAAAAGACTATTTTAAAACTTTAAAAAATTTATAACAAAATAAAATAAGGTAGAAAAATAAATTATTCTTTTAAAAATATTAAACTAGATTAGGATTTTAAAATATTTATTTCACTAATAGAAGAAAAATATTATTTTAAATGTTTATAAAATTTTAAAAAAATGAAATAAGGTAGAGAATTAAATTATTCTTTTAAAAATATTAAATGACACTGGGTCTCACATTTATATTTGTAAATAAAACTAACTTTTTGTTTTACAATAATATATGTATTAAGTGAATTTGGGTGTAAAGATGAAATTTTTAATATACATACGTTAGATTTTTAACCAATTATCTGTATTTTGGGTTATTTGTAAATTTCATTTTTTCCCTAATTTAAATTTTATAGTTAAAAACAGCTCAACGTTACATGAAGTATGCATGAAAATTTGCAGTAATCTTTTATTAATTTTAAAGAAAACATTTTTCGAAGTCAAGATCTAGTACTTATATAGTAGTTAAAAAGTAGACAAGTGAAGAAAATGGGTGTCGCTCTCTCTCGAATCCTAGTAATTCAATATAGTATCAATAGGGCTTCCTTAATTGGATTTTATTAAAATATAGGAAGCTGTTAGATTTATAACAATTAAGTAATAACCTTTAGTGATGTAATAATAATGCCATAAATAAAGAGTTGTCCCTCCAAGCTTCAAGTTGAGCAGAAGCCATCAATATAAGAACATAACAATATGACATACAAAATATGCATAAACCTAAGTACCATCAGTGCACCAAATGCCTCATATTCATACACTGATTGTATCATTTTGGAAATTAAGGAAATTACTTTTAAGTATTGTGATGTTTTGAAAAGAAAAGAAAAATTATGCCATTGATTTCTGTTTATTATGTAGTTATTTAAATTAAAATTTCACTTTGAAGGGATTCTGTCATGAGTTCCTTGTATTAGCAAATGACTAAATCTCTTTCTTATATGTCGACATTCATATGACGCATTATCTAGTTTCAAAATGGGATTGATGGATCCATCAGTTTGCTTAGTCTATAAATAACGACAATATTTGTATAGAAATGAAATTAGGAAGAAGGCCAAGATTTTTTTGATTTTTTTTATAAGAATATGTCCTAGACATATTATTTAGTCATGATTTTTGATAAGACTACAAAGAAATTGTCTATCAATAGTTTTAATTTTTTTTATAAAATCGTGACTAAATAATATATCTATTGTATTTTTTCTATAAATTCATATAAAATTCATAATTAAATAATAAAGCACAAAAAATAGAAGTGTAATATGTGTTCTTATAATTAATATTGTCTTCAATCATTGTAAACAATCTTAATAATTGTTTTTCTTAATACACATATCCAATTAATCATTTTTAATTCACTCTTTTTAATTGGATTACATTCATTATCAAATTCAATTATAAATTTTTTCTGTTCATTTTGATTTAACAATTTTTTACATCTTTCTTATACCTCTTTTTTCTTCTTCTTTTGGATGGGTTTTTCTTATCCAAAGAATTATTGTCATGCTAGAACTCTCCTTATAAAAAGAGTGATGTGTTCTTTAACTCTTTCATCATCTTTGTTATGATCATCAACAATCTCATTAAGATCTATATACATATGGATAAAAAAACTCAAATAATGAATGAATATATAATAAAAAAATAATAAAATTAATATTATAGATCCAAGTTGTAATATCTTTACATACTTAACAAAAACATTGTAATTTTTTTTAAAAAAATTAACTTCCTCATTAAACCCAAATTGGCTCACAATCATTATGCATATATATTAAATTATTATCTTTTTCAACATTAGCATTATTTAAGTCAGGCATATTGCTTATAAAAAATCCATGATTTGACAAAATTTCACTTAATCCTTCATCTTTGTGATAAATCTCTAACTTAAGAGGTATCAATATAAATGATCATTTTGTGTCTATAAGATCTTCTGCATGGAATACTTGGTTAGCATAATAAATGAATCGTCTCAATTGTTAGGTAATATTTAATTAAATTATTCAAAATAATCAAATTATCTATCAATTTTTTCGATAAATAATCAAATTAATGAGATTAAATTTGTATAATTTTTTTTATTTTATATCACAATATTAAAAATATATGAACAAAAAAAAATCACTAATTATATTGAAAAGCTACAAAGGTGTACAAAACCTTCTATTGATAAAATATTGTCTCAAATGTATTTGATATTTTTTTTTTCTTTCTAAAGGCATTTAATTTTCATTTCAATCCAAACCAGGCTACATTAGGTTGATACATCACCCAAGCCAATTTCTCCAAGCATATTCCAATCAAACATCCAGTTCCTATAGAGTTTTCTTCTTCATCCTTTGTTTTTTAGCATACTCTGTTGGAGAGGGAGTCTCCTCTTTTAAAAGCTCTGTTTTCGATATCTTTTAACTTACCGTTGTTCATAAATAATCTCCTTTAAGAGCTTTCTCTTTAATATCTTTCAACTTATCATTTTTCATAAATAATCCGTTATTTATGATATTAAAGTTTTATCTTATTATATTGGAAGTCATGATAACTTTATCAAGTCAAAAATATTTGGGTAATATTTAACCTAATTAATATTATTTCATAAATATTTGAGATTGATACTATTCAATTTCTCTCTTATATACTTCTTTAAACTCATGTAATAGTTATTTTTATAATAATATAATTCATAATATTCTATTTCTCTCTTCTTGAGTAATTTTAGAATGGTATTATAGCCATGAAGTTATAAGCTTCATGGATCTTTAAAAAAACTAAAATCAACTGCTTGATTCAAGATTGATTTCTCTAGAAGATTAATCTTAAGTTGCTCTCTTTCGATTTAAAATGTCAACAATTTCAAACGTGACCTAAGGCATTCAATTGCAGATTCTAGAAATAATTACAAGCACTCGAACGACTCATATTACAATGACACTTGACGGATTCGGAACCAGATACCAAAACCTTGTGCCTGAGACATTATCACAGTCTTCGTGCTCGCGACACCATTTTTTAACCATTTATTGGTTGCATAGTGTTGTATTAATGGCTCAGATTTCTTCTATTTAAAATCTTATTCTAGAACCAAACACTCATATTTATTGCTTTTTTCTCCCTACACTTTGCAACCAAATAATCCCATCATTTTCCAAAGCCTAAATACCTGTCACTTAGATATGTTTGTATCGAAAGAGAAGGTGAGGAAATAACCGGAAAAAATTTAACTTTAATTATTTGAGTTGCTGAGGAAAAAGGTGAAGAAAAGATTTCATATTAGAAGCTTTATAGATCAGGAGAGATAGAGAGAGAAAGATTTAAAGCCTATGAAAATAGCTAAGGAAGTCCCATCATTTTTTAAAATTATTTATTTTAATCCTCAATTTTTTAAAAGTTGTAATATAAATTTATTTGGAGCTAATTATAATCTAAATATGTAGAAGTCGTATACTTTCGTAAATAAGAGACAAATTTATTATTTAAAAAAATATTTTTATATTGAACAATTTACTCCTTCCTTATTTATAATGTTATATGACTTTTATAATCTCTAGTCAAATTTAAATAATTAATTTAAAATAAATTTATGTATACTTTTAATATAAATAAGAAACTTAAGATTTTTTAAAAGATTAATAACAAAAGTATATCTTTTAAAAAATTAAGTGAACTCAATTGCCATAAACCATATAATAACCTTGTGTTTATTAAGGTGGTAAGAAAATTTATGTGAATGAATTTAAAAAAGAAGGAAGTTAACCCAATTTTATTTAGCAAGTGATATATATTATTTGTTAAAAAAAGTTGAATGAAGTTATTAAAAAACTGTATGTTACTAAAATAATATATTAGAAATAGTTTTTTTTTAAATTAACTTAAGTTATTATTAGTAGGTATATATTGTTTGAATAAAAAAGTTCAAGTTTTTTAGAGGAAAAAAACTCAAATTATCATAAAAGACATTAAAAGCAAAATAAAATAAGAAAAAAATGCATTTAAAGTTAAATTAAATTTAAATCTATATGGTAATTCATATCTCATTTGAATTAGGATACGATGATGTTAAAATGTCTCACATAGATTGAGCAAGAAATATCAAACACATATATAAATGAGGACAGTCATTCATCTCATAACCTGAGTTTTGAGATGGAGTTATGCTCAAATTTAACATGATATCAGAGCAGTCAAACTCACCCCATGGCACACAACTGTAAGCTTACCACCGTCCATCGATGAACTATCGATGTGAGGGAGAGTGTTAAAATGTCTCACATCTATTGGACATGAAGTATCAAACACATATATAAATGAGGATAATCCTTCATCTCATAACCTGTGTTTTAAGATAGAATTAAGTCCAAATTTAACCAATGAGATGAATTTAAATGAGTTGAGTTATGCATGTATTTAGAACCATCAAAAACAAATTAAATGAAAATTGTATTGGATGAATATATGCTATTTGATATCTATATTTATACTTATAAATATCCGCATCTCTCAAATTGCCGATATGCATACCTCTCTTGTTTTTTATTTTTATTTTATCTTAAATAAAAATATTTTATTAATTTTAATTTTTAATTGATTACACTTAAAAGGCCAAAAGAGTAATACATACTCTGTACAATAACTAGAAGCATGAGCATAACAATAAACAAATCATCTGCGTCATCCTCGATATATTTGGGTATTGATATTGTTGCAGGGATATAGGCTTTAAGGTGCACCCAAAATCTTCAGGCTCGATTTAGTTGCTTCAAAGTTGAATACTAAACTATCAAATTAATATTTGAAAAATAATCTATTTCATTAACAAAAAATAGTATAATATTTACTTAATTAATAACTATTATTTTATATATATTCGAGATTGATACTACTTAATTTTTTCTCAAATTTTTTAACAGGACTACAACCAACCTCTCGTAGCGTGTCTGTTAGGATGTGTTAACTAATCCGTGATAAAAATTAATTAGAATGATAATAAATATGAATCAAGATGAAGAATAAAAGGGATGTAAAACTCTCTTTTTTGTGTCTACTAAATAGCCGTAAGAAAGTAGAATAAAAATATTAATTTACCTAAATATCATTTAAAAATTATAAGAAAAAAAAGTATATTAAAGAAATATTAAGATAAAGAATATTTTTATAAATAGAAACTTTTGTAAATATTATGTGTTAAAATAAAATAATATTTTATGAAAAACATTACCTAAAAAATAATCAATATATATTCATGTTCTATCACCAATAATTAAAGATAAAAATACGGAAACATACCTGAATCTATAGCCATTAATTAACTCTACAGTTAAGTGGTTAGTCTTTCAGATATATACATTTTCCTTAGAGAATCCTTTAGTTTTCTTTATACTCTCTTTAACGATATGATATCAGATAAGACTTAAATGATATATGTGATCTGATGATCATAACCAATATATATGTAGTTAATAACCTTATCTCTATACATTAAACGGTCACACTTTAGTAGATATATTAAAGCCTAAATCACTTAAACCTTAAAAGATAACTTTTAAATCGACTTAATTTTATATGGTAGTTTATAATACATAATTATTCACATATAAACCCAACTTTGGATTAAAGATCCAACAATCTCCCATTTTGGTTATATGTGTAATATTATAATTATACATTGCAAAAATAATCATATGAGCTCAAATTTACTTTCATTATCGAAATGTATATGTATCCAATATAGTCCATCAATTATACCAATATAGGATCAAAGTAACCTTCATTACATTTGTTTTAACTTAACCTATCAATGATCATATATAACGATACAATTGAATAACATGGATTATAGTGTGGATGTGTAGCATGAAAATTTAATGCAATATGATCGCAACAAACTTATTTTCAACCGGTATAACCTTAAACCTTAGTGAAATCAAACCATATCAAAATCGAAATGTAAATAAATCAAAAACTTTATTTCTCAAAATATCCATAAATTGAAATAACTGAAATTGTGTTTACATCAAAGAAACATTTAAAACTACAAACTCTCACTAAAACTGAATATCCTTAAATGATATGACGTTCATATGAGTAGTGTGCTAATGAAATATTTTGGGTGAAAATTCCTTAATAAGCGGATCTGTAATCATGGAGTTTGTATCGATACGCTCTATAGACACTTGTCTACTTTGAACTCTTTCCTGGACAACTAGGAACTTGATATCTATATAATTCGAATTCTCATTGGTAGTGGATCTCAAGTTAACATGACTTCTGATACATATGCATATAGTCTTTTATTTTCTATAAGTACCTCAAGACTTGTTTGAATGTTTTCCAATAGTCTAATTTTGAATTACATAAATATCTACCCAACAATGTCAAGTAATTTTTAGAATATTTGTATGCCTAATACAAAATATGTATCACCAAGATATTTCATATCAAAATTCTTAGCTAGAAATCTCTTAGTTTCATGCAATAAACCTATATTGTCGTTGGGAGGCAAAATGTCAATGACATATAAAATAATAAAAATATACTTTCTCTCACAGAACTTATGGTATATACAATCATCAACCAAATTTATCTCAAAACTGAACGAGATGATCACTTGATATACCATTTTTGAGATACTTGCTTGAGTCTATAGATGGATTTCTTAAGTTTGCAAAACATATTCTTTGGGTCTCTTAACACAAAGTTTTTTAATTGTATCATATATATTGTCTCATCAATATTATCATTGAGTTTAAATCCATTTGATGTAATTCAAGGTCAAAATGTGCTACCAATGTCATTATAATCCTGTGAGAGTATTTTGAAGAAATTGGAGAGAAAGTCTCTTTATAGTTGATGCCTTCTTTTTGTGTGAATTTTTGTGCAAAAAGATGAGCCCTTTACCTTTTCATATCGCCATTGAGAATCTATCTTGGTCTTAAATATCTATCAACAACCAATGGGTTTCATACCTTTTGGAAATGGGAAAAGATCCCACACATCATTGTCCTTCATAGGCTTAATCTCCTCATTCATTGCATTAATCAACTTCTGAGAGTTATAACTTTTCATGGCTTGATGGTAGTCGATCGAATCTTCTTCTATCATTCTAATATCCACTTCATGTTCTTAGAGAAATACAATGTAGTCATCTGATATTGCACTTTTCCTTTCTCTAGTGGATCTCTTTAATAACAAGAGTTCTTAAGGTGGTAATTAACAGACGATTCAAACCCTTTCTTTAGAAAAAAAAAAGATCACGGCTAAAAGACAATATTCTCTTTAATAAATAGGTCCATCCTTTTCCTCTATCTCCATTCTCTTCTCTTTTTCAATATAAATTCTTCATTTCCTAAGCTTCCTGCATTAACTCATTTGAAGGTAACACCAAATCCCTGCTGATTTCTTAGAAGATATAGTGATACTCTCTCTAGCTTAATTTATATAATTAACTTATTCTGTTTTGAAATGTGTGTAGGACATCTTGGATTTGCAATGGAAAATCATCTTCACAACAACAACGCCAATTTGCAAGTAGCCACCTTTATCTTCGTTATTAACGTCGATCAACAAAATGACACCTCGTCTCCGTCCCCAGCAACTCCAAGGGAGTCACACACACACTCACTCTCACACCATTCCATTCTTAATTTCATAATCCCCATACTCCTTGGTTTTATTCAAGTCAAATTTGAAGGGAATCAACATTCTGTTTTCGAAACACACTCTATTCTTGTTGGCATATCTGTGGCTGCTATACTTTCATATTGCACTGCCTGTATTGCTCAGCCACATTTTCCCAATCTTTCTCGTCCATTACAATTAATGTCCATGTTATCTGCTTCCACTTTAGTTGCTTCACTTGTCTCCATTCTCCTTCATCCCATAAATTGGGAACTACTTGTGTCCTACATAGTCTCTCAGTTTCTTCTGTTAACAATCCCCATCCTCTTATGGAAACGATTCCCAGATTATGGAAGACCCCAACCCCCAACTTCTCCTATTCCTATATCACGAACATCCTCATAAGCATCTTACAACTCCATTCTTATGTTTGAAGGTAAGCTTAATGAACATGCTTTTTTTTTAAAAAAAAATCTGCTCCTTTTAAATTTTTTAAACATGTTATGTTTGTTAGTTTGTAAACTTGTTTACAAACCCAAAGAAATCAATAGGTTAGGTAAGAAGATAAATGTATGGTTTAGATTGTTTTGGTAGGTTTATATTGTGTGGCTTAGATTTATTAGTTGTTTCTATAAATACCTCTTAGTAGCAATGTAATAATCAAGTTAAAGAAATAAGAAACAAAAATTCAATAATTTCTGAGTGTTTCTGGAAAATTGTTCTTGAGTTTTCAGAGTTTTGATCCATAATTTTCCAACAAAGTGGTATCAGAGCTGTAGTTGGAAATATAAATATACACTATTGTATATCAAATCGAAGCTCTCGACGAGACAAATCTGACGCCGCAAAAATCATCCCGATCGGAGTTCAGACGCGCCTCCACGATCCTCCGGAAGTTTCTGCTAGAAATGAGTTAACTCACTGAGTCAGCCGAGTTGGAGCCGAGTTGACCGAGTTGCCGAAGCAGTTGACCAAAAAATTGACTTTTGATCATTGACTTTGACTGTTGACCAAAAAAACTTAGATTTTCCTAGAGTTCCTTCTAAGGTTTTTTGACGTTCTGAATCCATCTGTGCGATCAGAATTTACAAATTCTCACTATATTGAGAATTATGTCAAGTGGAGGTATGTCATCGTTTCAAGTCCCAACACTCAACAACGATAACTATGATAATTGGAGTATTAAGATGAAGGCTCTTAAGTGAGCTAGACGATGAAACTACTCTAACGCAAGTGCAAAAAGAATCTTTGAAGAATTTGAGAAAGAGAGATAAGAAAGCCCTCTTTCTTATCTATCAAGCCTTAAATGATGATAAGTTTGAGAAAATTTCAGATGCAACATCTTCCAAAATAGCGTGGAATAAGCTTCAAATTTCTTTCAAAGGAGCCGAGAAAGTGAAGAAGGTTCGTCTCCAAACACTAAGAGGTGAGTTTGAATCTCTACATATGAAAGCTTCCGAATCTATTTCTGATTATTTCTCGAGAGTCACAGTTGTTTCTAATCAACTAAAAAGAAACGGTGAGATGTTAGAATAATGGAAAAGATACTTCGTTCATTAGATTCCAAATTTGAACACATTGTCGTGACGATTGAGGAAACAAAAGATTTGGAAGAAATGACCATTGATGAACTCAATGGGTCATTACAAGCATATGAAGAAAAGCATAAGAAGAAGCAAGGGATCACTGAGCAACTCTTCAAGATGCAATTCAAAGATAAGCATGAAAGCCAAGGCAAAGATAGAAACCAACGTGGCCGAGGTAGAGGTAAAGGTCGTGGACGAGGTGAAAGCCACGGTCGTGGACGAGGTTGGAATTACAACAACAATTCCAACAACTTTGAGAGAGCAGAAAGCTCAACACAAAGTCGAGGAAGAGGTAATATGAACTCAAGGTATGACAAATCTCAAGTTCAATGCTATAATTGTCAGAAATTTGGACATTTTGCTTCAGAATGTAGAACTCCTAATAATAGAGTAGATGAGAAAATCAATTACATAGAGGAGAAGACAGATGAGAAAGAAACTCTTTTTCTAGCACGGAAAGAGGGTGATAGTAGTCAACCAAATGCCTGGTATCTTGACAGCGGTGCAAGCAACCATATGTGTGGAAGGAAAGACATGTTCGTGGAACTAGATGAGTTAGTAAGTGGAAATGTCTCATTTGGAGATGATTCAAACGTAGCAGTGAAAGGAAGAGGTAACATTCTTATTCGTTTGAAAGATGGGCAACATCAATTTATTTCCAATGTTTACTATGTCCCAAATATGAAAAGTAACATCTTAAGTTTAGGACAATTGTTAGAGAAAGGTTATGATATTCATATGAAGGATTCTAATCTTTCTATAAAAGATGATAAGAATAACCTCATTGCTAACGTACTGATGTCAAAGAATAGAATGTTCTTGATCAACATACAAAATGACATTACAAAGTGTCTGAAAGCTTGCTATAAAGATGCATCGTGGCTATGGCATCTTCGATTTGGACATCTCAATTTTGGAGGATTGGAGATGTTGTCTAAGAAGGAGATGGTGAAGGGACTACCTTGCATTAACCATCCTGATCAACTTTGTGAAGGGTGCCTACTCGGAAAACAATTTCGAAAAAGCTTTCCAAAGGAGTCACACTCAAGAGCCAAGAAGCCACTGGAGCTAATCCATACTGATGTGTGCGGACCGATCAAGCCTAGCTCTCTCGGTAACAGTAATTATTTTCTTCTTTTTATTGATGATTTTTCAAGAAAAACTTGGGTATATCTCTTGAAACAGAAATCAGAAGTTTTTGAAGTATTCAAAAGGTTCAAAGCTACAGTGGAGAGAGAAAGCGGTAGAAAAATCAAAGCCATGAGATCAGACCGAGGTGGAGAATTTACATCCAAGGAGTTTCAAGAGTTCTGTGAGGCAAATGGAATTCATAGATCTTTAACAGTGCCAAGATCCCCCCAACAGAATGGTGTAGCTGAAAGAAAGAACCGAACAATCCTCAATATGGCACGAAGCATGCTCAAAAGCAAAAAACTACCCAAAGATTTTTGGGCAGAAGCAGTAGCATGTGCAGTTTACTTGTCAAACCGATCTCCAACAAGAAGTGTATGGGGAAAGACACCGCAAGAGGCATGGAGTGGAAGAAAGCCTAGTATTTCCCACCTAAGAGTCTTTGGAAGTATAGCCCATGTTCATGTACCGGATGAGAGAAGAACGAAGCTTGATGATAAAAGCGAGAGTTTTATCTTCATCGGTTATGATGCTAATTCAAAGGGCTATAAATTGTACAACCCACACAATAAGAAAATTGTGATTAGTCGAGATGTGATATTCGACGAAGAAGGAGAATGGGATTTTAACTCTCATGCAGATAACTTCAATTTCTTTCCTCAGTTTAAAGAAGATGAGCAGACAATGAGGGAACAATCTGTATAAATTCAACAAAAGCCAACGACTCCACCTACTTCACCAATGCCAACCACTCATGAAGATCCCTCATCATCTTCAAGTGGAAGTGAAAGAGTCGTGACACGTACACGAAATCTCCAAGATCTTTATGAGGTAACAGAACGAAAAGATAATCTTACCTTATTTTGTCTCTTTGCTGATTGTGAACCAATGAGCTTTCAAGAAGCTGTACAAGAGAAGAAGTGGAGAGATGCGATGGACGAAGAAATCAATGCAATAGAGAAGAACAACACATGGGAACCTATTTCACTTCCCAAAGGGCATAAGGCAATAGGTGTCAAATGGGTGTACAAGACAAAGAGGAATGCTAAGGGAGAGATTGAAAGGCACAAGGCAAGACTAGTAGCAAAAGGATATAGTCAAAAGGCTGGAATTGACTATGATGAGGTATTTGCTCCTGTTGCTTGATTAGAAACTATACGACTAATCATTTTTTTGGCAACTCAAAATAAGTGGAAGATACATCAAATGGATGTAAAATCTGCTTTTCTAAACGGAGTCCTTGAAGAAGAAGTCTACATTAAGCAACCATTAGGCTATGAAGCAAAAGGTCACAAAGACAAGGCATTGAAGTTGAAGAAAGCTCTTTATGGGTTAAAGCAAGCACCAAGAGCATGGAATAACTGCATCGACAAATACTTTCTATAGAACAACTTCACCAAGTGTCCCTATGAATATTCACTCTACGTCAAGATTGAAGGTGGCGATATTCTAATCGTTTGCCTATACGTAGATGATCTCATCTTCACTGGAAGTAATCCGAAGCTATTTGAAGATTTTAAGAAGGTGATGACCTGAGAGTTCGAAATGACAGATATCGGGTTAATGACATACTACCTTGGAATTGAAGTGAGGCAAAAGGAAGAAGGCATATTCATCTCTCAAGAAAGCTATGCAAGGGAGATACTAAAGAAGTTCAAAATGAACGATTCCAAGCCAATCAACACACCAGTGGAATGTGGAATCAAACTATCCAAGCATGAAGATGGTGAAAGTGTGGATCCAACATTTTTCAAAAGTTTAGTTAGAAGTCTGCGTTATCTCGCATGCACAAGGCCTGACATCTTGTATGCCGTTGGATTGATTAGCCGTTATATGGAGAAACCGACAATCACCCATTTCAAAGCTGCAAAAAGAATCCTACGCTATTTGAAAGGTACAATTAATTTTAGCTTGTTCTATTCAGCTTCTAATGATTACAAGCTTGTTGGATATAGTGATAGCGATTTTGGTGGAGATATAGATGATCGAAAAAGCACTTCCGGATTTGTGTTTTTCATGGGAGATACTGCTTTTACATGGATGTCGAAAAAGCAACTGATTTTCACCTTGTCTAGCTGTGAAGCAGAATATGTAGCAGCTACCTCATGTGTTTGCCATGCAATTTGGCTGAGAAACTTGTTAAAGGAGCTAAGTATGACACAAGAGGATCCAACCAAAATTTGTGTCGATAACAAGTCAACTATTGCCTTAGCCAAAAATCCTGTTTTCCATGATCGAAGCAAACACATAGATACTCGATATCATTACATCAGGGAATGCATCACAAGAAAGGATGTACAACTCGAGTATGTAAAATCACAAGATCAAATTGTCGACATCTTCACTAAACCGCTCAAGCAAGAAGACTTTGTCAGATTGAGAAATTTGCTCGGCATCATAAAACAAGTTTAAGGGGGAGTGTTATTGGTTTGTAAACTTGTTTACAAGCCCAAAGAAATCAAAAAAATAAACTTTAAAATATTCTAGCTCATTTGAAGTCCAGCTCGTGGAAGCTTCTATGGTGATGATCTGGATTGATAAGGATACAACTCATGGTTGGTGAGAAGAAGAAAAGTCAATGGGTTAGGTAAGAAGATAAGTGTATGGTTTAGATTGTTTTGGTAGGTTTATATTGTGTGTCTTAGATTTATTAGTTGTTTCTATAAATACCTCTTACTAGTAATGTAATAATCAAGTTAAAGAAATCAGAAACAAAAATTCAATAATTTCTGAGTGTTTCTGATTTCTTCAACTTCTTCTTCTTCTTCTTCTTCTTCTTCTTCTTCTTCTTCTTCTTCTTCTTCTTCTTCTTCTTCTTCTTTAATACAACACATGACTTTCGAAGGAAAGTATGAAATATAAATTAATTGAAAAAAAAATTGGATACCAAATTTATTAGGGTAGTCGTATTTTTAAGAGGGCTTAATTTTTGTTAATGTCATACTATTATTTTTATGTTTACAAATAATATAGCATTTAATTATGATGCAAAATTTTAATTGTTCTTAAATTAGTGTTTTTTTTTGTTTTAGAAATAAAAATTACCATTATTCATCATTTTTTAAATAAATAAACCCAAAAAAATAATGTTAAACATTCTCTAACTTTTTGACTACTATTCTATGTATGTATGTAATAGGTAATACTCATACAGAGAATGTTATTCTGGAGATTGGTATCTAAATTCTATTAGAGAGCTTCAGCTGCAGATGCAATTATTACTATAAAGTGCCTACCTAATTTTGCTATTGGGAATTATGTTACAATAAAGTATATAAATTATTATTGTAGAGTAGTTTATCATGTTGTAATTTAATAATTAAGATGACTCCACACTCTTATCATTATAAACATAAATTTGAATTTTATTCGTATAATATTTCATTTTTTTCATAAATATCTGTTAGTAATTTGCAGCTGCTTGTTAATTACCCTATATGTTTTTTTAGTCTTATAAAGTATGAAAGTGTTATTAGATTAATAGATTTTAGTGATTATGCTAAAATTCAATCAGTAACTTCCCCTTTACGGCCAAATTATTTTTTCACTTGTTAAATTCAAAAACTTTGTCCCCAAATGAATTTCAATGATATAAAAGAGACTTCTAAATTATACTCAGTCTTGTAGGCTACATGATGCTTTTTTTTTAATCTCAAGTTCTAAATATTTGTTTCCAAAGAACACTACAAACATGCAAACAAAATATTTAATCATAAGAATTGTTAATAATATAAAATAAATCTTAATAATTTTTAAAATATACAGATATAATAATAAGAAGAATTTTTTTTTTCATATTTTTACTATATATTAACAAGAAACATAAGTTGATTTATTATTAAAAAATAATTTTCTAAAACTATATCAATCTTTTACATAATAGTTAAATAAAATAAATCTAACATCGTTAGGTAATGATATCATCTATGTATTGAAAAATATGAATTTTTTTGACTATATTAAACCCAAATTTTATGTAATAATGTAAAAATTAAAAAAATTCATTCATTTTCTTTAACCAAAAATGTTTCTTCTTTGCTATTGCAATATGGTATCACCATGAACAAAGGTTTCATCATGTTTTGTGGCTACCATATATATATCATATTTTACATTTTCCTTCTCACTAAAAAAATTTAAATTTCTTTCTCCTATTGTTTGATATATCTCTTAATAAAAACGTTCTTAATAAAAAAAGTCAAGATTTAATTGATTCTATAAAAATTTAGATTTAAAAATATTGAGATCACTTCTTCAATCATTCTTTAAAGGATTTTACACAGGCATCTTTTTTAATATGCTTCAATACTTTGCACAAACCTAATTTCTTAACCTATCAAAAATTTGAATTCAATTTTATCCAAAAAAAAAAAATTGAATTCAACAATTCATACTAAAAATGACAAAATTAAAGGGAAATGAAACTTAATCCTATATAATTATAGTATATTATATTTATAACTTCATAAAATCAACATAATTTGGAATTGAATTATCTATATATTTTATAATAATAATTATTTAAGATATTTATTTATATATCAATTAAATAATAAATTATTATTATTTTAAAGACTATTAAAAATATTAAATATACGATCAATTTTTTTAAATAAATAAATATATTACTATCATTTTAACTAAAATAAAATTTGTTACTTTTATGTAAATTAGTTCCCAACTTATTAATTTGTTCAAGGAGAGACCCAACCCCACTTTTGACTGTGACTAATCCACCATCCTTTTATTTTCCAAAAAAAATCACGTAGATTTTCTCAAACATAAATCACAATCCAAGAAAATCAAAATTTGATATTTCTCAAACATCTCTGCACTAGGTCAAAGATTTTCTATTTAAACTTTAGAGTACAACATAGATTTTCTATTTAGACTTTAGAATACTAGTTGATGTGTTAATCTTACAGAGTAGTGATGCATTCATTGTATAATATCAGTGTTATTGGATTTTATGTATATATATACATGTATTTTGGGTAAGTAACTTAATTCTATGACAAGGTTCTAGTGAGCTCTAGTCAAGCCATTCAAGCGGATCAAGTCTTTCAAGCTGATCAAGCTGTAGCTACAAGCCAGATTGATCAGAGCCAAATGAAGTCAATGCAATCGTATTCATATAACTATATAATTATAATATAAAAAAATTGACCTATTGATTTGGATTCGCAGTTCGCAGATCCAAAACTCCAACTTTGTGTTCAGTATTTAAGATTTATTTAGAAATTATTACTCTTTTTAATTCATATTTTCAACGATAACATATCAAATACCTCTATTTAAGTTATTATTATATATTTTGAACAATTTTGACAATAAAAAAGTATTATTACTATTAAAATTGATAAAAATTTATATCAATAATTTAAATAAAAATATTTTATATATTTAAGTTGAAAATAGAGATCAAAGACATAGTAAAATAAGAATAAAGATAGATCAAAAAATACTAATAATAAATACCAAAATAATAATATAATTATCAATAAGATACCGATCACGAGTTAAAGGCATATAATTTTAAAACTGTTAGAAACTCAGGCCTAACTCAACCCAATAAGATCTCATTGAGTTAAGAGTTGTCCAAGTTTATAAGCAGCTTTGCTGCTTTGTTCCTAGTCGATGTGGGACAAGGATACTTAACAGCTCCCCTCCACACGGCGGACAAAGGTGGACATTAGCGCCACGGTAAGACTGTGGTAGAGCCCAATTAGGTCCAAGCACATAGAGACTAGGCCCAGTTCTGATACCATGTTAGAAACTCAGGCCTAACTCAACCCAATAAGATATCATTGAGTTAAGAGTTGACCAAGTTTATAAGCAGTTTTGCTGTTTTGTTCCTAGTCGATGTGGGACAAGGATACTTAACAAAAACTATAAATTTATTTCAAAATAAATTAAACAAATTATTTTAAGAAATATAAACGAATTCATAAAAACAATTATCATTCTTTTAATTTTTATCATACAAGATACGTTTTTTAACCTGTATTGGTATCAAAGGTTTTAATCAATTTATATTGTCTCTAACCCAACAACATTGCATCAAAACGATACAATTTTTTGTGTCAAAAATTGTCTCAATTCTACACCAAATATTGTACCAAAAATAACATGATGAAAAATATTGCCCCAAATTAGTACAATACTATTCATTTGGTGTTATACTATTCACACGTTATTTTAAAAAAATCTAAAAAATATTATTTTAATTTATATTTCATCCTAATTATATATCTTTGGCTAAAATATTTTACAATAATATATTCTTGCTATTTAATAATATTGTTAAATTTTTATTATATATAATAAATTAAAATTAAATATATTATACAAAATTAGTAAAAAAACAATACTAAATACAATATAAAGTTAAAAATATAATATAAATTAAAACTACGATTTAGTAAAGTAATTATTTTTGCATCCTCCAAAATTCTTAAAATATTAACCTAAAATATTTGTCCCATTTTGATTTTTTGTAATTGGATGTAATGTTTAGCTCATATAATAAATATAAATTTTTGTTATTGGATTTTCAATTTTTCTTAAAAGTATAATTTTTAAATTTATTTTACCAATAATTAATTGATAGTAATATACAATTAATTAATTGGTTTAATATAATAATTATTAAGATATTAATTAAAAAATAAAAATAAAAGAAAATTTTAATTTTAATTTTGTAAAAAAATATAATTTTTAGTGTAATATTTAGTATTGTTGATTATAGATAAGAAAAAATATAGTGCAATTTTTGTACTAAAATGGTACAAAAGTTACGCCAAAATCAAAATAGTACAATCAATTGATTAATATAGATATTATTTATGGTGAAAAATAAAATAATAAAAATAAAGTGTAAGTAATTAGAAGATACATTTTAAACAAGAAGAAAAACATTAACTTATCAATAATATTTTTTTATTGATCACTAAATCTTAAATCTTAAATTTTAAATTTTAAATCCTAAATCTTAATTCTTAAATCCCAAATCTTAAACATTATCACCTAAACCCTAAACAGTAAACACTAAAATCTAAACTTCAAACCATAAATTATAAGTCCTAAATCAATTAAATTTAAAATTATTTGTCTCTTTAATACATTTTTTCTTTCTTTCAAATTGTATCTTTTAATAATTAATGATGTTTTTTTTATTTTCTTATTATTAAATGTAAATACATAGGTTATTTATTCTTCAGTTGGAGATGATACTCACAGAAGGTGGATTGAACGGACATCTCACACTACTTATGAATCAAGTCTTGTTGGCGTGTGGTAGACAATAATACAGCAAATGTGACAGACAATAAGTAGCAGTGCAACATACAAGAATATTAGTGGTAGATAACAATGTTTTAGTTTTTTTCTCTTTCTGTTTCTTAGTATACAAATATTGATACTCTTGTATAGGAAATGATAGAACATAAAAATATATTTTGACATGATATTAGAGCAGATTATGGCTGGCCTAAAGAAATAAAAATGCTACGTTGCTACCTATTACACTATTTTATGTTCTCCTCGACATTGGTTTAATCTGGTGTATTGATGTAGTTGTTGGGATACAAATCTTTTTCATTCTGTTGTGAATGGAGACCCTAGACTTTGAGTTTCCAATTTGGATTCTTGTGGTCTGAATCTAAAACAAAGACCATTTCTGTTGAACCCAGAGATCAGATTAATAATCAATTCAAAATTATTCAGTGAGGAAATGAAGCTATTGTATATAGATAATCAGTATGAGGCATATGAAATACCTTACTAATGTCAACAACTATTTTCTTGATGCTTTGGAGTCTTAACCTTTCAGATATTCGATCTTTGTTTCTGCGAAAACAACTGGCTTTGGTTGATCAGTTATTTTACTAGGATCAGGGGTGGTTGATCTGGCTTACTCTATTTACTCTGTTTGTCTTCTCAGCAATTATTTTTTGTGGGTTTTTTTGTCTTTGAGCATGTGGTGGTGTCACTTGATTTGGTTGGATGGTACTTGCTGCCATAGACGTTGGAGCCATACTGATCTAGCTGCTCGTTGGAGTCATTGTAGCTTTCCTGGGTTTCAGGTTTATCTACTCGTTGGAGCCGTTGCAGTTTCCCAATGTCGCTTGCTCGTTGGGGCCATTGCAGTCTCTCTACGTACCAGTCTAGCTGGCATCGTGGGTAGCCATGGAGAAAATTGGAACGTATTAGAAGAAGAGCTTCGCTCCACAGAAGGGTTGTGCGTATGGAAAAAAATATTAGGCTTACAGTTCTAGAGATTTAACCACCAACTCCATATTGAATGAGTTGACTACAAAAATAACTAACGTTCTAACTAGAGCTCAGACCACCTCACAACCTTCGCTAACTGAAGCATCGACTACTCCCATTAGTATCAAGTTGGGAGGATCCAACTATGCGTTATGGTCCCAGGTGGTGGAGATGTATATCTCTGGCAAAGACAAACTGGGATATATTAATGGGAATTTTCCTCAACCTACTGAAACTGACCCCTCATTCAGGAGATGACACACTAAAAATTTCATTGTCAAATGATGGTTGATAAATTTAATGGCCCCCTTCTTGATTGTAAATTTTGTCTGATTTCCAACTGCGAAACAATTTTGGGATTCTGCTGCTACCACCTACTATGATGGTATAGACACGTCTCAAGTATATGATCTCCGTTGTCAAGTTACTCGTATGAAGTAGACAAGTGGATCCATTGAAAAATACTACAATGACTTTTAAGGGTCGTGGCGAGAAATTGATTTTTATCGTCCTAATCCAATGGAGTGTGCGACTAATATACAAAAATATAACTCTATTATATAGGAAGATCAAGTGTATACCTTCCTCGATGGACTTGATGACAGACTAGATAAAACTCGAAATGATGTGCTTCAAATCAAACCATTCCCTACGGTGGAACAACCTATGGATTCATCCGTAGGGAAGAGGTTAGGCAGACTGTGATGATCACGGGTACATATACGACACCCAGAGCAGTTATGGCTTTCAAAGAGATCAGAGGACACCATAATTCGATGCCACCAAAACTAGGAACTTTTTTGGGTAGTAAGAAATCCAAGGGAAATCCATCGTTTATTGACATGAAATGTGGCCACTGTGGAAACTCCAAACACACCCGTGAAAACAGCTTCAAACTACATGGGTATCCAGAATGGTGGAATGATCTTCAAGCATGGAAGAAACGGGAAACCACTGAAAGAGCTATTGTGGCTACCAATAATGCATCACTATCCCTTATTCCTCAGGCCGAATCTTCCCAGGATCCAGGTATTTCAAGTAAAGCATTTCACATCTCTACTCGTAGTGATAATGAGGATTGGATTCTAGACTCTAGAGCTACAGATCATATGACATTTGACCCAAAAGATCTCTCCAATACAACCCAACCGAGACAGAGCCGTGTTGCTAATGCCAATGGGTTCACTTATCTAGTTATAGGGGAAGGAACAGTGAATTTATCTCATTCATTATCATTATCTAATACATTACTTGTACCCTCTTTTTCAAACAGACTAAAGTCTGTAAGTCAAGTCACTTCATATCTTAACTGTGTAGTATTGATGTATTCTACCTTTTGTCTTCTACATGATATTCTCACCAAGGAGATCATTGGGCATGGTACTAAGAGAGGAGGTTTATATTTTGTGGATGACCTCAGTTCAAGAAAAGCTAATCACATGAAACACACGGTTAGTAACAAGGAACGACATATTTGGTTATGTCATTGTCGATTTGGGCATCCATCATTTGGATATTTAAGGCATTTACAACCTAGTTTATTTTCAAATGTTACACAATCAGATTTCAAATGTGATACCTATATTTTAGCAAATATTCATAGGGCATCTTATCCTATGAGCATGCATAAAAGTATGATTCCTTTTGCTTGTACATTCTGATGTTTATGGACCTTCCCCGATCACTACATCATCGGGTCATCATTGGTTTGTAATTTTTGTTGATGATTGTACACGATTGACATAGCTTTACCTTCTCAAACATAAAGATGAAATATTTTCTACATTTCCCTTGTTTCATACCATGATTCAGACACAATTTTCTAAAAACATTAAGATCCTTAGGTCTGATAATAGAGGGGAGTATGTTAATCAAGAATTTCGAACATACTTGGAAAACCATGCTATTCTCCATGAAACCTCGTGTTCACAAACCCCACAGCAAAATGAGACTACATAGAGGAAGAATAGGCATATTTTAGAAACTTCCCGGACCTTACTAATCAGTGCACATATGCCTAGTAGATACTGGAGTGATGCTGTTAATACATATGTGTATCTACTGAATCGCATGCCCACAAAGACCTTACAATTTCAGACTCCATTACAGGTATTATCCAATCATGTTCCCCTACCTACTATTTTGATGCTTCCGCCCCGAATTTTTAGATGTGTTATTTTTGTCCACCTCTATAAAAATCAACGAACTAAGTTGGATCCATGTGCTATCTGATGTGTATTCTTGGGGTATGGCGTACAAAAAAAGGGCTACCGATGCTACGATCCGATTACTAAAAGAACCTATATTACTATAGATGTCACTTTCCAAGAATCTGAATGTTTTTTCCCCATCACTAGTATCCAATTACCCTCTTCAGTGGGAGAGTTATGGTGAAGAACGAAATTTTCTTGATGTTGAAATATTAGACACTAGTAACAATCCAGTATACTCGGATGATGCCAATAATATGGAGGAGCCAGTACCTAGACCCAAACTTGAACTTCCAAGAAATGAAACTGAAGTAGTAACTGAATCTCCAAAAGATGAAGTGATTGATACACCCATCCACTCACTAGTACCCAATGATCCTCCTACTGAGAATACTCCTGAGGTAAGGTATCCTATCACACCTTTACAAACTAATTCTATAGACACATCTATTGGTTATGTTATACCTTTCAGACACAATCGAAGAAAACCTCCAAATCGATACTCCCTAGAAAGAGAAGAACGAAAATCCAAGTATCCAATAGCCAATTATGTATCTACTCAAGGGTTATCAGAACCTATCAGGGCATTTGCACAAACACTCTCCTCATGTCAAATTCCAAGTAGCGTTAAAGAAGCCTTATCTGATCCAAAATGGGCTCAAGCTATAAAAGAAGAATTTGAGGCATTGTAGAAGAATAATATATGGGTGTTAAGCAAGTTGCCTCAATGGAGGAAGATGGAAGGATGCAAGTGGATTTTCTCCATTAAGTATAAAGCATATGGGTTAGTTGATCGATATAAGGCGAGGCTAGTAGCAAAAGGGTATACACAGAAACATAGGATAGATTATCAGGAAACCTTCTCACTTGTGGCTAAACTAAAGACTGTTAGAGTTTTGTTATTTCTTGCAGCAAATTTAGATTTACCATTGCACCAACTTGACGTAAAAAATGTCTTCCTTCATAGTGATCTTAAAGAAGAGATTTATATGGATATCCCACCAGAATATACTGTTATATCAGGAAAAGAAACTGCATGTAGATTACAACGAGTATTGTATGGACTAAAACAATCACTTCGAGCATGATTTGGTAGGTTGAGTTCAACAATGAGGAAATATGGATTTCAACAAAGCAACTCTGACCACACTCTTTCTCAAACTAATAAATTAAAATTAAACTACTTAAGAAATATGAGAAATTAAAGGAATCAAAATTTATTTAAGTATTATAGTACAAAGAATAATTAGATAGATTCTATCAATATTCAGACATTAATATTTTTATATGTATTTATTAGAATATGTATATTTATTAATCTATATATCTATAAATGCTTAAATATTTTTATTGTATATATACATATTAATATATATTATCTAACTTACTTATATTAGTATATTGGATATTATTATATTAGATTAATTTATTAGATAATTTTATTTGAATATATTAATAAATATGAAATATAAATTTAAATAATCTATTTAAATAATAACATTTCAATAGAGTTCCCTCATCTATTCGAATAATCAGTCTTAACTCAGTAGGAAGAAGAACTGGTAATATACATAAAACCATCCACTCAGGTTCTATATTTTTTTGAATAAAATGCTTAACTAATTCCATACGTTTAACCAAAAAATAATTTCTTCCTCCAATATTTCGATCTTCCCATTCTTTACCTATGGGCCTTCCTTCCCCTAATTCCTTCCTGTCTATTAGCAAAGAGTCTATAATAATTTGAAAATCCACATTGGTTAATTGTTCTTAGATAAAACTTATTCTGGTAGAAATTTCTCGATTTCGAAATGTATCAAAACCTTAGGTAATAAAAAAAATAAGATGCTATATTTCTAGGATTGGATTTCATATTCAAATAAACCATTTAATTGTAAGAAAGTTGGTTTTTTTGCCATGGCCTAACAAAATAATTTTTTTAATAAGATCCTATAAGATCTCCTCTTTCAAAATCAAACAGAAAGTTTCCTTTCATCCAACTAAAGTAATTAGATCCCAAAAAAGTAAAGTAAGGGAGTTTCACTTTCAAATTTTATAAAATCCTTGACTATTCTTTAATGAAGTTCACAAAGAAGATCAAGCAACATTTCATTGATTCATTCTCTTTTCCTTCTCTATAAAATAGGAATGAATTTTTTTTTTGACAAAATTTTAGACAAAATTGAATTTTACCTTAGATATATATATTTTAATCAATATCAATATATCAATATTAAGTTTCTCTAAATTAAAAAAACAAATAAATATTTAAAAAACAAGAAATAAAAATATATAAAAAAATTATATCAATATTCTATTGAATTCAATAATTCTATATAGAATTATAATGAATACATATTCAACTTATAAAAAATATAAAAATACAATAAGAATAAATTATCCCTCCCTCTAATTTTTAGAAAACCATACATGTAACCTAAGTCAATTCGTGAGGTTTTTTAAATCCACGTATGAGATACATATTGAATACATGCAGAATCATCATTAGGATCCTCATACTAGCTGACCATCGATGAACTGATTGGATTTACAAACCAAATTTGGCTTCAGTTATTATATATAGAATAGAAACAAAAACCACCATAACGATCATACAGTAATAAAAAGTCATAATAAAACCTGTAGTTATAAGAGGAGTTAACCGTACTAACAAATGATAAAAATACTATCGTTGTTTTAACCTTAATTACCCATGTCAATGGCATATTTTTATACGGACCTTATTAAAAAAGGATTAGGCTATTTTGGTAAATACATTCAACCAACTCTAATCTTTTTTCCCATTAACATTTTAGAAGATTTCACAAAATCCTTATTGCTTATTTTTTGGACTTTTAGAAATATGTTGATTGATGAATTAATACTTTTTGTTCTTGATTTTCTTGTAAGTATATCACTAAATACTTCTATATCCCAATACACCCAATGTCAAGTAGTTTTTAAAAAGCATAAGCCAGAAAACACAATATATATACCGGTCATATTTTCGTAACTCAAAATATCCAAATTTGTTATAATTCCTTCCATGATACTAAGGAACGGGCATTCTTTGGTTCGATTATATATATTTTTTGTACAAATTATCTATATATTTTATAGTAATGATTATTTAAGATATTTATTTATTTAATAAATTATTATTATTTTAAAGAATATTTAAAATATTAAATATATCATTAATTTTTTTTAAATAAATAAATATAGTATTATAATTTTAACTAAAATAAAATTAGTTCCTGTAAATTAGTTCCCAACTTAATCTGTTCAAGGAGAGACCCAACCCCACTTTTGCCTGTGACTAGTCTACCATCCTTGTACGTGTCAAGTTGTAGAGAAACGTATTTTCCTATCATAAATCACAATCCCAAGAAAATCAAAATTTGATATTTCTCAAACATCTTTTCACTAGGTCAAAGATTTTCTATTTAGAATTTAGAGTACTACATAGATTTTCTATTTAGACCTTAGAATACTAGTTGATGTGTTAATCTTACAGAATATATATATATATATATATACATGTATTTTGGGTAAGTACCTTAATTCTATGACAAGGTTCTAGTGAGCTTTAGTCAAGTCTTTCAAGCTGATCAAGCTTCCCAAGCTGAAGCTACAAGCCAGATTGATCAGAGCCAAATGAAGCCAAGACGGTCCAGAAAGTTTTAAATATTTATGCCTTGAACAATATTTCTCGGTCAGAACGGGGCACGACAGCCTTCAAATTCTTCCAATTTTACTGTACCAATGTATATGTTACAAATAGTGACAAATAAGTTGAAAACAAAATTCAATTTTTAAGTAATTAATTACTTTGCTCCGCATTTTACTACTCGGTATTTAATGTTTATTTAACAATTAAAAAAATTTATGCAATTAGATTTAATTACTGTTAAAGAACATGAGATCCAGCGGGTGACAACCAATACACCAACTGAAAACAGCCACCAACAGCTTGGTGGGGAAGGATAAACTGTCCAAGAACATGTCTCTCCATAATTATGTTTATTTTTAATTATTACAATTTTGCTTTTCTTTTCTTTTGTATAAATATGTTATAAACATTCGTTTATTCATCATCAATAAATCCATTTCTTACATGGTATCAGAGCTTAGGAAACAATTCCAAGAAAAATTAGCTCATAGAAATTTTTTCCCATTTTTTCTCAATCTATTTTTTTTCCAAAACCAATTTCGATTCACAAAATAATTACAATTTCATCGCATCATATTATTCAGAAGAATCCGAGCAATCTGCAATTAAAATCAAGCCAAAATACCCTTCCATGCGCTCACACACGCCTTGTTTAATCTCACCGGTGTTTCACGCGCCAGCTGCTAAGGAAGACGACTCCAACAACACGTCGTTCGCTCACCCGCTGAAACAAACAACACGTCGTTCGCTCGGTGCTGAAACAAATGACGCGTCATTCACCCAGTTTGGTCCTCGGTCCGATCCAGCCCGGTTCGGTCTTCATCCGGTTCAGTGCTTCACCGTTGCAGCCGCCGTTCCAGCCACTCTAGACGCCGGTTCACCCACTTTCCGACATGTTCTGCGGCTGAAATTTCCGGTTCTGTAATCCTTGACTCATTTTCTATAAGATAAAGCATATTTCAGTCCATTATTTATTTCATAAATAGTCATTATTGTCTAAAACACACTTAAACCTATCCCGTTCTTTCAAATTTATTCAACAAAAAATATCTATAACTACCAATACCAACCCTACTTTACCAAAATGGTATGATGACCCTAGCCATTCATTATATCTACACCACTCAGACCAACCAGGCATGGTTCTCGTAGCCCAATCCTTAAACCAAGAAAACTATCACATTTGGAGTCATGCAATGCTCATGGCTCTAATAACCAAAAACAAAGAAGGATTCATTGACGGCACAATCAAAAGGCCATCAACAAACCTTGAAGCAGAAATCAAACAATGGACTCGCTGCAATATTCTTGTCAAATGATGGATCCTCAACACCATATCACCCAAAATTGCAGAAAGTGTCATGTATAGTGATATTGCATATGAGTTATGGGAAGAATTAAAGGAACGCTTTTCACATACCAACATCGTGCACCTATTCCACATTGAGCAAGAGATCCATGATTGCATGCAAGAAGGTGTAAGCATTGGAGAATACTATACCAAATTGAAAAGTTTATGGGATAGTCGTGATGCACTATGTCATCTTCCACATTGTGGAGGAAATGCCGGAAGGGAATTACAAGAATATCAACAAAAGCAGCGAACCATAAAGTTTCTCATGGGCCTTAACACGATTTACGCATCAACACGCGGACAAATCTTGCTCATGGAACCATTACATATAGTAAATAAGGTATATTCACTTATTGTTCAAGATGAAAAGCAAAGAGTTGTCTCCACTCAAAGCATAGGAAGAATGCCAGAAGCTGCCGCAATTGTTGCCAGAGATAGTCGTCCACAATATCCTCACAAAAATTACCCACCAAGGAACCCACATCTCAAGTGCAATAGATGCAACAATATAGGCCATAATTTTGAGAATTACCGAAGTCACCTCATATGTGATTTTTGTGGTCTCAATGGACACAATTTTGAAAACTACTGAAAGCGTCTCAAATGTAATTTCTATGGTTTGAATGGACATGACATCAATATGTGTCAGAAGAAAGGAGCAATTCAAGATAAGAGAAACACAAGTTATGGCTTCCCTTCCAAAGCTCATCATACTGACTTTCAGGAAAACTGCTCCGACACAAAGACACCATCCCACAATCTTTCATCTGCCCAATATCAAGAGCTCCTTACACTTCTCAATCAATCCAAATCAGGTAGCATGGCAAGTCAAATGACTACTTCATCAGGTAACACATTATGTTCAACTGTTTTCCATTCAGAAACTCGTTGGATTTTTGATACTGGGGCAACTGATCACATGGTCTGTTCCCAAAACCTTATGAGCTCCAACATTCCAGTCACTAATCAGTATGTGCATTTACCTGATCATTCTCTTACCCGTGTCACACATATTGGCACTGTACATTTCTCAAATAATTTCATACTCCATAATGTCTTGTGTGTTTCCTCTTTCAAATTAAACTTATTTTCAGTAGCCAAACTAACTCAAACCTCATTTTTACATGTCACTTTCACTAATAGTATGTGCTTTGTTCAGGACAAATGCTCAGGGAAGACGATTGGGATGGGAACTGAGAAAGCAGGACTCTACTACCTGACTATTTCTGAAAAGGCTAGATGTTTCTCCGTTTCAAACACTGCTTCCACCAACTCTCATCTATGGCATCAACGACTTGGTCATTTATCTAATAACAGTTTGCGTGTAATTTCTCTTTCTATCAACACATATTTTTGTTCCATTATTGATTTTTCTATTTGTCCATTAGCTAAGCAAACACGTAATCCATTTCCTTTAAGTTCTATCAATACAAAAGCACCTTTTGAAATGATTCATGTTGATATTTGGGGTGGTTATCACATTCCAACACTTAATGGAACACGTTATTTTCCCACTATTATTGATGACTACTCAAGATGCACATGGGTCTATCTCTTACATACTAAATCTGATACACGCACATTTCTTACCACCTTCATCAATCTTGTTGAAACAAAATTTTCATCTAGAGTTAAAATCATTCGTAGGGACAATGGACCAGAATTCTCTATGACCCAGTTGTTTTCTACCAAGGGAATCCTTCATCAAACTATTTGTGTCTCTACCCCTCAACAAAATGGTGTTGTTGAACGCAAACACCGTCATCTTCTCAATATTGCTCGTTCATTGCTCTTACAAGCCAATCTTCTTAAACAATTCTGGGGAGATGCCATTCTTACAGCCACATACCTCATAAATCATACTCTAACACCTATTCTTAAGGGTAAAACACCATTTGAAGTTCTTTTTCACAAAACTCCTAGGTATGAACATATTCGTGTGTTTGGTTCCCTTTGTTTTGTGTCTACACATCATGATCGACTCACCAAGTTTGATGCTAGGTCACATAAATGCATATTTATTGGGTATCCATCTAGGATCAAAGGTTATCGTGTCTACAATCTGGAAACAAACAAGACTTTAGTGTCTCGTGATGTTATCTTTCATGAACATGTATTTCCTTATTTCACTTCCGCTGTCAACACTCCAACTCTATTTCCTCCATCAAAAGATACTATTTATGATGACATACACAACATTCGTCAATCAACTAATCCAAATATATCACTTGATCATACACCATCTGTCCTTCCAACAATCAACTCAGACACTCTTCATCTTCAAAATTCATCTCCAGAAACATCATCTTCAACTTCTCCACCACACATAACTCCTCCAACACCAGTCACACATAGGCTTCATCAATCCACCAATGTTCCTAGCTACCTTCAAAAATATCATGTAGAAGCTTCCTTGCCTTCTGGGTCCTTCCCTTCGTCTCACTCAGCATCGTCCAAAGACAAAGGTACTTCTCATTCTTTATCTCATGTACTTACCTATGACCAATTATCACCTGCACATCGTGCTTTTGCTACTTCTATTTCCATTCTCAGGGAACCAACCACCTTTGTTGAAGCTTTCAATGATCCAAAATGGCGGCTTGCCATGAAACAAGAACTGGATGCTCTTGAAACTAATGGCACTTGAACGCTTCAACAGCTTCCTCCAAACAAGAAACCAGTTAGTTGTAAATGGGTCTACAAAATCAAGTATAATCCTGATGGCTCTATGGAACGATACAAGGCTCGGTTAGTGGCCAAAGGATACAGTCAGATTGAAGGTTTTGACTACCAAGAAACTTTTGTACGAGTAGCCAAACTTGTCACTGTTCGGCTTCTCCTTGCCGTTGCTGCTATTCAAAATTGGCATCTTCGACAACTTGATGTCAACAATTCTTTTCTCTATGGTGATCTTCATGAATATGTCTACATGTCCCTTCCACCTGGATTCGGACGAAAGGGGGAAACACGAGTATGTAAGCTACATAAATCTTTGTATGGACTCAAACAAGCCTCACGACAGTGGTTCATCAAGCTATCAACAATACTTAAGCTAGCTAGTTTTAACCAATCCAAGTATGATCACTCATTGTTCGTCCGAAACCATGGTAATTCCTTCTCTGCTCTTCTTGTCTATGTAGATGATATAATTATAACAGGAAACAATATACAAGACATTGAAGAAACTAAGAATCATCTCATGAGACAATTCAAGCTTAAAGATCTTGATGAATTAAAGTATTTTTTGGGCATAAAAGTTTCACGTTCCAGGAAGGGAATTGTTTTGTCACAACGCAAGTACACACTTGAAATATTGGATGACATGGGTTATCTTGGTGCCAAATTTTCCAATTCACCTATGGAACAAAATTTATCCCTCGGCAAGGTTGAAGGGGAATTCATCAATAATCCCACGTCCTATCGAAGACTCGTTGGGAGATTAATATACTTGACCATCACAAGGCCCGACTTAGTGTATGTCATGCACATTCTCAGTCAATATATGGATAAACCACGACAACCACATTTGGAAGCAGCTCAACGAGTGCTACGATATGTCAAGAACACACCAGGGCAATGTCTCTTTTTCTCAGCAACTAGTTCATTACAACTAAATGCTTTTTGTGATGCAGATTAGGAAAAATGCACAGATACACGACGATCAACCACAGGATATTGTATGTTTCTTGGAAACTCGCTAATTTCTTGGAAGACTAAGAAACAAAATACAGTCTCATGATCAAGTGTAGAAGCATAATACCGCTCGATGGTAGCAGCATGTTACGAAGTAACCTGGTTACGATATATTTTGGATGATTTGGGTATCAAAGACTCCCAACCAACTAAGTTATATTGTGACAATCAAGCAGCTCTTCACATTGCATCAAATCCAGTGTTTCATGAGCAAACCAAACATATAGAGATCGATTTCCATCTAGTAAGAGAAAAGATTCAAGCTGGAATGATCAAAACTTATCATATCTCTACATTAGAGCAACCAGCATATATATTTACCAAATTCCTGAGTTTTACACAGTTCTCAAGCTTACTTAACAAGTTAGGAATAATTAACATATATTCTAACTTGAGGAGGAATGTTAAAGAACATGAGATCCAACCGGTGACAACCAACACACCAGCTGGAAGCAGCCACCAACAACTTGGTGGGGGAATGATAGGTTGTCCAAGAACATGCCTCTCCATAATTATGTTTATTTTTAATTATTATAATTTTTCTTTTTTTGTATAAATAAGTTATAAACATTCGTTTATTCATCATGAATAAATCCATTTCTTACAAGTACGAGAAAAAAAACTAAAGAAAAGGAGAAAAAAAGAAGTTAAAATGTCTAAATTTTCTTCTTTTTTTTATTTTTTTTTCATAATTTTTTTATTAAATCCATACGCTTTTCAAAAATAAGTATTTTTACCATACTATTAAAGAATTTAGTCAATAATAGGAGAATTTTTATATTTAGATTACTCTTATTATTATTTTGGTACTTTTTTTAATCCATATTTTAAATTGTGATACATGAAATACATATATTTAAATTAATACTACACATTTTGATCAATTTTGACAATAAAGATGTATTATTATTATTAAAATTGATAAACATTTATATCAATAACTTAAATAATTTTTTTTATGTATCTAAGTTAAAAATAGGGATAAAAAAGATACAAAAATAAGAATAAAGATAGAGCAAAAAATATCAAGAATATATATATATATATATATCATACTATTAATATATTAATAATCCGTTCTCAAGCCAAATTAAGTTTACTCTCGCATCTTTCTCCTCCAGCCAAATCGCGAGTCGTTCGTCCCTCTCACCGAGCATCGTCGCACCGCCCCACGCTTGAAGAAATTGTAGACTTACATCAACTTTTTCTTTCTAGCATCTCTCTCGATTTACAGGAGCTTCTTTCCTTGGCCTTTCTTCTTCTTTTCTCTCAGTTTCTTTTCTGTTCATACTCCCCTGTTCGCACTTCGTCGGTCGGTCATTTGTAGTGTCGTCGCTCACGACCTAGCTCCGGGTAAGTGTGATACCCTCAATTTGTACAATATCAATTCATATATGTGTTGATTCTTAGTGGATTAGTTATGCACATAATACATTTTAGTTAAGGTTATTTATTTCATGTATGAATCTATATTTCTTAGGATGTATAATGAGTTATTTCTTAAGATTAGATAGTGTTATACAAATCCATCTTCTGTTATCTGATAATTGTCTCTGCATTGTTTTTCATTGTATTGCATAAAAACATATTTGTAACATTTTTAGGGATTTAAGAACTAACTATTGTTGTTGAGTTTAGATTTTGGAAGTATGTTTATATAAATACAAATTTTTATTTGCAAAAAAGCTAGTGGATTTGTTGTAGTTTAGATTTCATTTTTTGATTTATAGAATATATTTAAATTTATTTTTTATTTATATTTTTCTTTTTTTAATATTTGAATGAATCAATTGTAACTATTATGATATTTTAAAAAATATATTTATACTCTTAATTTAAGAGATTAAACTAGAAATCTCCATAAATATCATTTTCAAACTATATATAACACAGTTTAAGATAATAAACTAGAAATCTCCATTGATCATTTATTAAGGATAAATATCATTTCCAAAGTATATATATCATAATCAGTACCATAATTCTTAGGATTTGGGTATAAATAAAAGACAACAGCTTCATCCAACTAGGAACGTTATCTTTGTCATCATCATATTACATTATTTTCATCTCCTAAAACTTCAATTATTTCTCAACTACTCGAAAGAGGTATTTTTAATTTAATAAAATTTGATACGGAAAATAAGTGGAATAATAAGAGGATGGTAAGAGAGGAAAGAAACTATAAAAATTTCAATAATAAGCGAAAGAAAAATACAAATGCAAGAACTTACACTCTTTCAATCCCCATGGAAGGAGCTCGTTTCCTCTGATAAGTTAGGTTCAACGCAGAGGATTTTCTCTCTTTAAGTTGTAGTGAGATCGTTATTGAAATTCAATTTGGGCGCTGAACGATATTAACATTGAAGATTGATTATTCAATGCCGGACTTTTATCACTTGTTTCCTTTCTTTTTTTCCTTTTTTTAAGATGCATTTAATTTATTTGTAGAAGAGGTATATTTTTTTTTAAGCCTATTTTTGTACCAACAAAAAAAAACAATTTCATATACATATGATCAAACTAGTGGGTTTCTTAAGCATGTTAGATTTCTTATAATTATATGCTCATTTGCATCTTTGGTTAATGATCTTGCTCTTAAAGTTCGAATGAAAGTTTAAATCTTAGGTAATGAATTTCTTATAATTATATGCTCATTTGCATCTTTGGTTAATGATCTTGCTCTTAAAGTTCGAATGAAAGTTTAAATCTTAGGTAATGAACTGTCTATTTTTCTATCAGTTTAGTGTGTAAAACAATTTTACACAAAGGTGAAGATTGGCTATTCAGTTATTAAATTGTGGATACAATTAGTTTATTTGATTTTAATTTATTTTTAATTTTATAATACATTAAAAATTATCACTTGATATTTTATTTTGATTGTGTTCTTTGTCATTAATTTTATTCATGATTTCAATTTTTTATTAATCAAAATAGGTGTTAATTAGCTAACAATATATATATGTGTGTGTGTGTGTGTACATTACGCTTGCACGGACCCTTCGTCTGTATCTCTATTATGCGTAATTGATATAGGTATTACTAAATAATAATGTTGTTGTTGTTATTGATATGAGTATTATCCAACACTTGCAAGGACCCTTCGTTTGGATCTCTGTTATGCATAATTGATATGGGTATTCTTAAATAATAATGTTGCTGTTGTTATTGATATGGATAGTACTAAATAATAATGTTGTTGTTGTTATTGATATTAGTATTATCCAACGCTTACAAGGACCCTTCATCTGGATCTCTGTTATGCATAATTGATATGGGTATTCCTAAATAATAATGGTGTTGTTGTTATTGATATGGGTAGTACTAAATAATAATGTTGTTGTTGTTATTGATATGGGTAGTACTAAATAATAATGTTGTTGTTGTTATTGATATGGGTATTACAGATTTTGTTGAATTGTCTCTTAATTTTTTGTTTTATATCGAGTATCATAAATTTACTTAGAGGCTAGATAAGCATTCCATGATTGTCACTCTTGAACAAGTTGAAGAACTACTTATTATGGACCATTTGTTATATATGTAGGAACAAATGTAGATTTAAGAATTTATTGTGTAAATATGAGGTATTGCTTATATTCATGTAATCAAGATGTTGGTATGTTCATATATAGTAGATGTTTATATTCACGGGTACTATCCCACGGTGTCATTTATTATAGACATTTTTATGACATTATAATCATGATATAACCTATATATTAAGAATAAATAAGTAGAGAGGACTTTTGTGTTATGTATGTTGTATATGTAAGATTATATTCATGAAAACTCGATGTTGATATACTCATACTAGATGCTATTTTTTATATGAGGAAATTAATGCATGCTGCCAAGGACAAAGATTTTGAAGAATAACATTATTACAATGAGACTTACTCTTTTTCAGATTGATTTAGATTGTAGACAATATGATTAGTTAGTAACCTTAAAGTTTTTTCATGTATTTTTTTATATTTTTGGAACTCTTTAATTAGTTAATTTTTATTATATGTGTTTTATTGTATCGTTCTATTAAACTCTTAATGTAATATCTCTTTTAAATTTAATATAATTAATCTTAATTTTTTAAAAATTTCAATTTATTTTAATTTATATTTAAAAATTGAGTGTAACCGAAATAAAAATAATTATTTTGATTATAAGTCTATGGCCTCGATTATAGTAAAACTGTGGCCACAGGTGAGACTTATGGCCTCAATTATAGTAAAATTGTGGCCAAAGGTGAGACATATAGTCTCGGTTATTAAAAAACCAAGGTCATAGATGCCATTTATGACCTCTGTTACTGAAAAATCGTGGTCATAGATGCCACCTATGGCATCAGTTATTGAAAAACCGAGGTCATAGATAATGACCTTTGGTCTCTCTCACTTAGGTCTTGGTTCTTATAACCATGGCCATAGATCTATGATCATGGTTAAAAACCGAGACCATAAGTACATATTTTAATAGCGAATATTAGTGGTTTTTAGCTTTCTCGTTCTCTTCTCTATTTTATTTTATTTCACAACATAGTATTAAAGAAGTAATTTCTTTATTTAACCTATGTAACTCGCTTACATAGGTATGTTAATGTGCTAAAAATGACACATTGTGATATATGTATAAATCAAGCTATATTGCTAACCTATAATTTGCAAGTTTGTCCAATTTGAACCTACAGTTCTGTTTTTATTTATGTGTGTAGGTTGTAACTATTAAGCAACTTGACCGCAATAGACTTTAAGAGATTAAGGAATTTGCTATGGAAGTGATGACACTGAGTCTCCCTCATCACCCTAATCTTATGAAATTGATAGGGTTTTGTGCCTAGGGAGATCAGAGATTGATGGTTTATGAGTACATGTCATTAGGATCCTTGGAGCACCATTTGCATGTGTAAGGACTATAAATGTTGGTTATTTTCATGAATAAAATATTTATCTATAAATTTTTTTTTAAACCTGCTATTAAGTCTATCAAGAAAAGTCAAAACAAATACTCGAGTTCCAGATAATTGTACTTCATGTATATATTTGATAACTACGACACATATGTTTACATTTATGCATTTAATAGTACATGCTTGTAAATCTGAAATTATTTTTAGTACTAAAATATTTATGCTAAAATATTAGATAAGATATACTCTAAATTATAGATGAAATATTT
This sequence comes from Hippophae tibetana, assembly GCA_037013495.1. NCBI lineage: Eukaryota > Viridiplantae > Streptophyta > Magnoliopsida > Rosales > Elaeagnaceae > Hippophae > Hippophae tibetana. Next base: position 2,375,910 of record CM072810.1, read on the forward strand.
AGCCTAAAAGATAACATAAAATATACTTTAAAAAAGTTTTTTTTTTAAATAAGAATCTTCATGATTAATGAATCTATTTTAAAAGAACTCTTCTTTAAATATGAGTCTTTTTAATTAGTGAGTATTACTAATCTTATTTGTAATAGAAAATATATTTATTAATCATATAGTAGTTTTCTTAATTAATGAGTATTACTAATCCTAATTGTAATAGAAAAAATGTTTATCAATTACATAGAATTAATGATTTTAATTTTTCTTATAAATAAAACTCATTACTCATTATTTCAATCAACCACACAAGAGCATTATTTTTAATTTCTCTCTCTTATTTTAAAAATATAATATTATGATTCTTTAGACTTCTTTATTTAGTTAATCTATCAAATATTGATGGTTATGTTTGATTAATTAATAAGTCTAATTATTTTATGATATTTTGATAATATGTTCTTATGACTCCTTCTTTATTTTTTTCTTAAATTATTAGATCAAATAATTGTTTTTATCATATCATAGTTATTTGATTTGATTATTAATCTTTAAAGAAGCTATTTTTATTAAAATTGTTTTTGATCTTTTTGTTCCAGGATTTACTAGTTGATTTTATTTAAGTGGCATATATTTTAAATCATCTAGTTATGATTATTCATTATTAAATTCATTCTAGAACACACATGGACATTTGTGTTTTTGTACTAACCATTTTGCAATTAATTTAGGAACGTATCTGATTAGCGGGAAGCTTATTGGAACGTTGGTCTGGAAAATGCTCACACTAATATTGGAAATTGTGAAAATAGAGCAGGGGCTCATAAGTACGATACATTGGGGTATTATCCTAGGGAGGGTTTGTACTTAAACATTTGTTTTCATAGTGAAAAATTAGATGGTCTAATGGTTTTCCTCTTAGGTTATGGTCATGACCTAGGTTATTTCCACCTAAAAATATCGTGTGTTATTATTTTATTTCTACACTTTATTCTTACACACGATTACATGTCTGATCGTTTTATTTAGGTTATTAGTTTATAAATTGGTAAAAATTAAAAATAACATATTCACCCTACTCTAAGTTAATTAGAGTCCATATCTTATAAACTTTTAGCATAGTATTATCCCTTGAATTGAATTACACATTTGGTGAATTTAAAGACTATAATTCAAGAGTTTTATGAAAATTAGTTCACTTATATATATTATTTGAGTATGGTTGAAATTTACATTACTCACACATTGAAAGATATACGTCAACATACCCTTCAATATGCGAGTAATATGAATTTCAACCATGCTCAAACAATAAAAGACACCCTTTTTACCTACCACAATTGACAGGGTTTGGATATTTGCATGGGCCCCTTAGCACTTGGGATATCTATATCTATGGTCAAGTTGTACGCATTTCTTTTGCCTTCTGCAGCTTTCGATCCCAGTATCTAGCCTTTAGGTACCATATTAGGAAGCGAGCTACTACTATCTGGACCAACTGGTCCAAATGGTACCAGCTTCTAAAAACCTGAGATACTTAAAGGCTAGGTCTTAGGTTTGAGGTTGGGGAAGGACGAAAGGAATGAATTACACGATGAACATAAATATATGGGCTCACCTAAATACCCTTTAATGTGCGAGTAATATGAATTCAATCATGTTCAAACATATATATATATATATATATAATGCTAGATGTCCAAAGTTGTAATTAATTTTGAACTTATATGTGAGAAAGTAGTTTGTTGAATCGATAAGCGTATGGTTTTCAATTCTATAAAGGATGAAGTGTTTAGATTAAAGATATTGTCCGATTAAACTTTAAAAAATGTGTTCTTAATTTTATTTTATTTTTGAAAAATATACTACATAATGAAGAAATTTACTTGAGAATTTATCTAAAATAATACCTCTAAAACTCAAAACAACAAAAATAATATTATTATCTTGAATGAGATGTGTATGAATTAGTCTAAAAATGTTGTTATTTTTGTTATAAGTTTTATGCATGTTAGTTTTGTGATTTTTTTTAAATTAACTTTTCATTTCATTTTCTGTTAAATATAAAAAAAATAGTATATATATCACATAAATGTTTATATTTTTTTTATATTTATATATGTAAAAAAAATTTGTTAAACAAATTTTTAATTGTTTAATATCCAAAATCATATATTAAGTCATGAAAATTTTATTTAAATTTGATAGAAATAATTTGTTAAATTTTTTAATTAATTTTCATTAAAACATTAACTTTTTATGTATATTTCTATCAAAAAGTATAAACATGCATGTAACACATATGTTATTCCATTATATTTAATGAAAATTTGGATGAAAATTAATGTTATTCTTACAAGACACATTTTTCATAAATAAAAAACTTAAAAACACATTTTTAAAATTAGGGATTAAACAACCCTTAAGATTTAAATAAAAGGACATACATGAAACTTTTCTCTTATATAAGTATAAGCATGAAAATACAAGAGCTAATATGAATCAATAATTTTTTGAGCAAACAATATTAATGTGATTTAAATATACAACCTGAAATGAAAGAACATTAAATCTTATCGTCGGATCATTAGGAAAATCACAATACAAATATATTACTTAGATTGTGGTGTACAAGTTTGGACATTTAACATTTTTTAATTAAAATGGAGAGGAAAGAGGAAATGTTACTCATTTTCTATAGAATTAATATGTTATTCTTACCTATTTATCTAAAACTTACTTTATTAATGGAATTATTTTCTTACTATATATATGCAAAAGACAAATGTGGAACTACTTTTTTTTCTTCCCTCAATATATCACTATGCTAATGTTTTCATAGATGTGTCCTAAATTGGTATTGTTTATGGTGTATTTCTTCGATCACAAACATACTTCTAATTGCGGAATTTGGTCAATTATACATTAACTGTCTTCTCCGAGAAGTTGGTAAAAAGGAAAATAATACCATTTCCTTAATTACACTACTCGATCTTATTTTGAAATCAAAATCTCATAAGTTCTATCTCATTGTTATATTAATTTTATTTAATATCTTGTTTGTATACTTAAATATGAAAACATTACAAATAATATTATAGAGTACTACTCGCGGTAAAAATGGTGATTATTAAGGAAGGCATGTGACCTTTTTTAACTCTTAATAGAAAAAAAATTAAAATGTAATATTTATATAATTATAAAAAAATTGTATATAAAATGAAACTGTATCCCTCTTGAATTTTAATTTTTATATTTTTACTATTTAAAAACTCATTACAAACTCAATATTTGATCATATTTACATTCAAGTTCGATAAATATAGCATCTTTTTTTTAATAAAAGGAGAATATTAAATGAAAAATAATTAATAATATATTTTTATTATATACATAATAACCTTTCGAGTATGAACATTAAATCCTTCAATATTCATAAGTTTAAGCGGAATCCCCCAATTCTTAACTGGAGGAGACACCAAAGGCCTCAGTCCTTCCATCCTTGGGATAGATAGAGGGGGAGAGCAGAGCTTTTGGTTTTTTCATATTGTTAAAGAGTTGAACAATGAAAATAAATGATGAGTGCTTGATCAAATTGATCGGGTTTCACTTTTATTCTTGGATAGGTGTAGATTTACATCTACTAGTGTTCTCATAATTTCAAAATCACCCTTATTAAATTTCTCTAGTATTTTATCAACATAATAACATTGATTTAGAATGAGATCACTTGAAATCCTTGATATCTTAATTCTCAAAATTACATCAGTAAGCCCCATGTCTTTCATATCAAATTTTAAATTCAACATAGACTTAGTAGATTTGATCATTTGATCATTACTACCCACAATTAGCATGTTATCAACATAAAAATACAAGATAACATAACTATCTTCTTTGTCCTTGACATATACACATTTATCACATTCATTGATTTTAAAGTCAATTGTCCTTATGGCATTATCAAACTTTTCATGTCATTGTTTTGGTGCTTATTTCAAGCCATATAAAGACTTCACCAATTTACATACATTTCATTCTTTCCCTAGGCATGAAAAACCCTTAGGTTGGTCTATGTTGATTTCTTCATCTAACTCTCCATTTAGAAAGGCTATCTTTACATCAATTTGATGTATTTCAAGATTTCGTAGAGCTGCGATAGCAATTATCATTCTTATAGATGTTATTCTCATCATAGGAGAATAAGTATCAAAGTAATCAAAGTCATGTCATTGTTTGTATCCCTTAATTAAAAGCATGGCCTTATACTTATCAATTTATCCATCTGATTTACATTTTCTTGTGAAAATCTACTTAAACCCTAGTGTTTTACTACTTGGAGGTAAATCAACTAGTTTCCAAGTATGATTTTTCATAATGGACTCAATTTCACTATTAATGGTTTCTTACCATTTAGGTCTTCCAGAAGAATTCACAGCCTCTTCATAGGTTTGAGGTTCACTTTTTAGCAAATAGGTCAAAAAAAATTGACCATAAGACGTTTCTGCCCTAGACTTCTTGCTACGTTTGAATTCAACCTCAACCTCTTGTTCAGGTTCTTTGTTTTGAAAATCTTCATTCATAGTCTCATACGTTCGTTTAGACAAACTTGATTATCCTTGAGATTTACCTGAAATACATGTTCAAAGAATGATGCATTCCTTGATTTCATTATCACGTTCTTGTATATGTTTTGGATCTTTGACTCATGCACAAGAAACCAATAAGTACTACTATTATGTGCATATCCAATGAAGATGTAATCTATTACTTTTAGACCTATCTTCGCCTTCTTAAGTATAGGTACAACCACTTTTACAAGACACCTCACACTCGTAATTTTTTATAAAAATATATCATTCTTTTAAATAATTCATACGATGTCTTATGTATCTTTTTCCGATGTACCTTATTTAAAAAGTAGTTAGCTGATAAAATAGCTTCCCCCACAAGTTTTATGACAACCTAGAACTTAATAGCATTGCATTCATCATTTTTTTCAAGATAACGGAAAATTAAAAATTAAAACTGAAAATTGAAATTTTTATTTAAATTTTATAACAAAAGACATATAAGTCACTCAAGTTTTAATATTGGTATACATTAATCACATAATTTTATATTTATGTGACTAAAATACATAAATTTTAAAAATCGAATAATTTATGTGTTAATTAAAAAAATTACATGATTAAAAGTTTTTAAAAATATTCTCTCCATCATTTCTAGGTTATATTAGGGGATAAGCTTCTAGAATATTTTTCTTTTCCCGAAATATTAATTTTTAATTAATATAATTTATTTTATGATATATGCTATACATGTTCACTAGTATTCTAGTATGCAGGGAGAAAAGGTCAAATTCACATTAAAAATATATAGTGAATTAGAGGGCTAAAGTGAGTTTCCCGCGTGCATTAATGTTTGACTATTGCTATACGTAGTTAGATAATGGACTGAGTCAAAGTTAATACTTGCTATACATGGTTAGATAAGGGAGTCAGTCAAAGTTAACTTTTATAGATCCTTATGGTAAAACAGTAAAGGCATTGTAATTTTACAGAAAATACCTACTTCAAATTCTTAAAAATAATTAAAATAATTAAAAAAATAATTAAATGAAAATTAGAAGCTGTAAACAACAAATATACTTAATTTAAAGTAATGATATGAAACTATTGAACAACATTAAATAAGGGTACATGGAAAAACAATCCTTGGACAGGATGGGTTTACCTCTGCGTTTTCTCAATCTTATTGGCATATATGCATCTAATTAGGCATGATGTGTTACAGGCTATTAAATCTTTTTTCAGGTTCGACCCTTTTGTCTAATATTGCTGTTAATTATACTTTTATTAAATTGGTACCAAAAATTGATAACCCTATTGCTTTATCCCATAAGCTTATGCTCAACTGTGTATAAGATCATTGCTAAACTCCTTGCTAGCTAACAGGATCAGGAAGGCACTTCATTCGATTATTTTCTTAAACCAAAGTGTTTTTTTTTTCTTCCCCTGGCTGTTTAATTACAGATAATATTCTTATCGTACATGAGCTCTTTTGTTCCACTTGAAGTCAAGAAGGAAAGGCAAACATTGTTATTTAAATTTGAAACTTAGTATGAATAAGGCTTGCTTACGATAGAGTATAATGGTGTTTTTAATTTGGACAAAATTAATGATGCTCAAATTAAGAAAAAAAATTAATGATGCTCAAAATTAATGTGAAAATTAATCTTTCACATTTGTATTTCCACAGTTACTTATTTAATTACTGGTATTAAACGATGAAATTGTTGGTTATGTCAGAAATGATGTTTCAAACTGGAAATTAATTAAGAAGGGTTACATCAACATGATCCTCTATAACCCTAGCTATTTGTTTTTAATTTGTGGGTTTGTTTGGTCATGCAAGCTGAGCAAAGACAATTAATCCAAGATTTGAAAACTAGTACTACATGATCAAGTCCCCTCAATTTCTCATTTATTCTTTATAGATGAGATGATTCTTTGATCTTTTGTAAAGCTACAAGGGTTGATATTGATGAGGTGGAGAATATTATTCTTGCTACTTATGATTGCGCTTTCCATTTACTTGAGCTACTGAGCTTGATAGCCGAATTGTTCTGGTTATGTTTATGAGATCGTAGTGATATTACCCTTGTGGGTTTGTTTGGTCTTGGTCCACTGCCTCGCTCTCAGGTTTGTCATGCATGTTTGAAGTGAGGACCTTAATTTGTGGTGAAACGAGTTGAGACAATAATGGAATTAGTCATGGGGAGTTTTATTATCTGCTGTGATGAGGACAGAGTAGGACTGTGGACATCTAGAGAAGAATAGGTAGTTTGGAGAGTGTGGGTCCCTTCAACCTCAATCAATGTCATATGATGTCCTTGAATTCAAAGTTGAATGAATTTTATATTTTACCTACAATCCAAAATTGAGAATATTCATCTTTTTTGTGGAAAAGAATAATCATTAGAATATGAAAAAAGATATATATTTTTTTTTTCAGCCAGTTATTATTATCATTATTTTTCTTGTAAGTTATTAATTTATTACTTAATTACCAGATTCAAATGTGAAAGATGCACCGTTTGATCCACGACCATTGATTAACATGCCGTTTGGAAAAGGAATTTTGTGACCACGGTCTAGAACTTCTTCAATACCTGAAATTTTTGGAAGAGAATTTTAATTGAATAATTATTCACACTATATTATTTATAGTTTAAATTGAAAATTTAGTAAAAATGATTTTTTGGATATCCAATTCTAAATTTTCAATTTTGAACTTTTTAAACTCTAAAATTTGATTTTGAAATTATTTTTGATAAAAAAAATTATTAAATTTTGACTCTGTAATCATTTTGAATAAGATAAGTATGATTGAATTGTTAAATTTTAATGTCAATAAAAAAAAATTTAATTTCAAAAGTAACTTTTTTGAATTTGAAAATTTAGTTAAATTTCCAAACTAAGTTCCAAAATCTAAAAATTATAGAAATTAAAAATGAATTACCTAATTACGAATTGAAATGGGTATCAAACAAGTCGTAAATTACTCAATATATATTAAAGATTATTATTCTTTCTAAAAAATTCTCTCTTTTAATTACCGAAAGCTATTGTTTTGTTGTCCAAATTAACAAATTAAATTAAAAAGCTTGCCTTCCGAAAATTAATATAAAGTAAACATCGTATATTTTAGAAATGAAAGCATCGGAATCTTTTATAATTAGCTAGGAACAAAAACAAGATTTAAAACTGAGGGGAATTTAACAAACGGAAAAAAAAAACCTCAAACACACATATTACCAAAACAAAAACAAAAGTTTGTTGTTTTGGTTGAAATCTGACCTAAGTGCTTTGACAGACAAATAAGGAAGATAGACAGAGAGGAAACACAAAAGTGTAGGGTTTTGATTCTCCTAACAAAAAGTACTGGTAATATGAATAATATATAGTAGGAGAAAAACATGCCTATAGCTTTAGGTTGCAATATTGATTTCTGGGTACACAATTATATAATAAATAAGATTTCATATAAAATAAATAAATAAAGTATTTCTCTCTATTATAAACAGACTTAAAATGAGATTTGGAGTGAATTTAAACAAGTAAATGCACAAAAGAAAAATTGTTAATTAATTTAAAGTAAATAGAATAAAAAAATCTGTAGAACTTATAATTTACCCTTTTAATGAAATTAAGCAAGCAAAAGTATCACAAGAATATCCAGTTAGAAATTTTGAGTTTCATAAAACCTATACAAATTTTTTTTTTTAATTTTTGGTCAATGACTAAACATATATACCTATTAAATTATCTAATAAATTTTGAAATTTTTATAATTAAAAAATGATTCTTTATTAATTTTTGTCTAGAGTATTTGGTTAGGGTGCTTAAAGTCTTAAGTTTAATAAAAAGTCATAAATAAGTAATATCACTAGAAATATTAATCTAAAATTTTTTAATTTTTAATTAATTTATCTATCTTAATTTCTATCTAATATAAGAAAATATGATTTGATTAACAAATCTATCTCGGTATGTGTAAAGCTATACTAACCTTACAATTAGATCGTCGGAGTCAACCGATTGAGAAGGAGCAATCATAACAATTGATTTAGAAGGAGCAATCTAACAAAAGCTTTTTAGCAAAGGTCCAAAGCGGAATGATAAAGTCTTACAAATTCATCTATGATGAAGTTTACGACGTTATTTATGTATAAAAAAAACTTGGATGTCAAAAGTTTCTTGTCCCTATGAGTCTATAAAAACCCACTAGCTAAATCCTTCATCAAGACTAACTAAGGGGGGAAAAAAGACTTATTGTTCCTTTTATGACTACAAAGTTTATTTGAAAAATCATAAATGATAAAGTTAATAATTTACAAAGGAATATCCGCAAATTTATGCAATTATATTTACTATTTGATGCATGACTTCAAACAATGAAAAAATTCGAAAAATGAAGGAAGGATATAATTCTTGTGGCTCATAAAATTGATAAATGGGCATGCACTAATTGGTACGAGCCTTGTAATTGTACTGATCTATGTTAAATTTAGGCCTAATTCTATCTCAAAACTCAGGTTGTGAGATGGGGGACAACCTATGTTTATATACGCAATGTGGGTGCGATCTCCAGTCGTCGATGTAGGACTTTAACACTCTCCCTCACATTGGTAAGGGTCTATCCCTTGAGACCGACAGTGATGTTGAGCTTATGGAACCCAAGTGGCGGAATGCATCACTCATCAGTGGCAAAACAACTGCACCGACCGAATAACTTTGTTTTGATACCATGTTAAATTTGAGTCTAACTCCATCTCAAAACCTAGGTTAAAAACCCAGTTGATGAGATGAATGATTGACCTAATTTATAAATGTATTTGATATTTTATACCCAATCGATGTGTAACATTTTAACAATCTATTACACTAAAAGTTTTCATTTTCTTACTGTTTCATATCTCCAAAAAACACAAAACGGGACCTGCAATTCCGTCCCTATTGTTAAAGCACCTATTTATTCCTCCTCTTCCTCTCTAATCTCCTTTCTCTTTCCTTTTTCAATGCAAGTTATCCATTTAGTAAGCTGATTTCTTACAAGAGCTAGTGATACTCTTTGTCTTGCTTAATTTATATAAACTGATCTTACTCTATTTTGAATATATATATGCAGGCCATCTTGAATTGCAATGGAATCAAGGGAGTCTCCATCCAATATTAACGTCGTTCAAATCATCAATATCCATGTAGACGACATTAACGTCGTTTTGGCGGCTTTCAATCAACAAAATAACACCTCGCCTCCGTCCCCACCCCCACCAACTAGGTCACACTTACACTCATGCCATTCCATTCTTAATTACATAATTTCAATACTCATTGGTTTGATTCAAATCAAACTTGTTGGAAATCAACACTCTATTTTTGAAACACACTCTATTCTTGTTGGCATATCTATGGCTGCTATACTTTCATATTGCACTGTCTATATTGCTAAGCCACACCTTCCCAATCTGTCTCGTCCATTACAACTCATGTCCATGCTATCTGCTTCCACTTCAGTTGCTTCACTTGTCTCTATTCTCTTTCATCCCATAAATTGGGAACTACTTGTGTCCTGCTTAGTCTCTATCTTTTTTCTGTTTACAATCCCCATCCTGTTTTGGAAACTATTCCTAGATATATTTATTACTATTCTCAACTCACTTGATCCAAGGAGACATCGACCCCCACCTTTTCCTATTTCTATGCCACGAATATCCGCATAAGCATCTCACAACTCCGGCCAAACATATGTTTTAAGGTATCTTCTTCTTCCTTCTCCTTCTCCTTCTTCTAAGAGCCGATCCTTGTTAAGCATTTTGCCTATTAAATATTTATTGAAAGCTAAATATTTTTAATGACTGAGATTTAAAGCTCATCAAAGTTTACAAGCCAAAAATGTTAAGATCTGCTCCTTTTAAATTTTTTAATCATGTTCTCCTGGCTTCTATGCTTTTTTCAGTTAATACACAGATGACTTCTCAAGGAACGTATGTTTGTAAGTATGAAATAATTTACCATTTTTATTTTTATTTTTATTTTTTCCTTCGGTTTACCTCATTTAATAAATATTGGTGTTAATTCACGAAGAATATATGGAATGAATAAAAAAAGACTCGAATATATTATCTTATTAATCATACACTAAAACATGTGGTCTGTCTTGACAATATTTCAATTAAAGTTTTATTATATTTGAAAATTTATACTTTAATATATGTTGAATTTTTTTTTTTGTTTTTATCTAACTGAATGAAATTTTCTTATTCGTATGGAAAAAGAAGAAGGATAAATTTGATTAATATAAATAGCGAAGAAAAACATGCTATGTTCAGATTAAGTATCCTTGTGGTTCACATTTTGAGATATTGGGCCCACCATAGTATTAATATAAATAACGAAGAAACTCTCAAAAAAATCTCAATGATATCTATCTATAGGCCAAAGGGACAGACAAACAGGCGACATTAGGTATTGTTCAGATTAAGTATCCTCGTTTGATATTAAATGGGTACATTGGCCCACCATATCATTCACGTCTTTTCATATGAAGTCTTTTTCTTCGCCCTTTTCCTCAGCAACTCGAATAATTAAAGTTTAATTTTTTTTCCATGTATTTCCTCACCTTTTCTGTCTGTCCAAATATATCTAGTATTTATGATAGAAATAAAAATAAAAGTTAATTGATTATGTTTATATTTTATTTCATCGTAGGTTAGAAATGAAATAAAATTTATTCTTAAAAAAGAATTAATAAAAATTCTATTACACTTATTTTATTTTCATATTTATTTTTATTATAATTTTATCTTTAATTTTAGAGACATTTAAATTATATGAAAATAATAATTAATAATTGAATGTTATTTTATAAATAATATGAAACCAAAAAAATTATCAAAAATACTTTTCTTGTTTTTAAACTTTTTTATAAAATTAAATAATATTTTTAAGTAATAATTATTTAAAAAATAAATAATTTTAAATAATAATTATTTAGAAAAATAATAATTTTAACAATATATTTTATTTTAATAATAATTTAGAAAAATAAATAATATTTTTAAGTAATAATTATTTAGAAAAATAATAATTTTAACATTATATTTTATTTTAATTATAATTTAAAAATATATAATAATTATGATAATATATTTTCATTTTCATTCTAATTGTAAGTGAAATATTGAAATATTGATTTTTATTTAATTTCAGTAATCAAATCAAGTAATCTAATAATAATACTATTTTTTTTCTATAAAATTCTATTATCATTATCATTTTTATTTTATTTTTCTTTTCGTAAACTAAAAGTTGTTCTTTGGCTTAGGGAAGAAAAAAACATCAATACAATTCATCAAATGGTGGAGATTTTAATTCTGAGCCATTAATTATTGAAACTATCCAGCAATACCCTAAAGTATATGCATAAGGTTTTTATGGATATATCGATCCGGAATTGGCCCCATATACATGGTGTAATTTGTAGTTGTGTTTGTTATTTTGTACCCTATATGTTATGTTTTCTTAGGAAAAAGAGTGTATAATATGGAAGTGTGTAGAAAAAACAAGAAATAACTCTACACAAAAGAGTTCTCTAGTTTGTATTATTTTCTTCATGTTTTCATTACAATTGTATAGCTATTTATAAGGAAATTTTATTCCTTCAATTACTCTTTAAATTAAGCATTCCTTGATTTACTCCTTGAATTAAGCATTCCTTGATTTACTCCTTGAATTAAGGATTCCTTGTTTTACTCCTTGAATTAAGGATTCCTTGTTTTACTCCTTGAATTAAGGATTCCTTGTTTTACTCCTTGAATTAAGCTCCTTGTTTTATTCCTTGAATTAAGGTCCTTGTGTTTATTCTTTGAATTAAGAACTAATATCCAATACTCCCCCTCAAGCTGGATCCAGAAGATTTATGGATCCAAGCTTGGACAAAAGTCGTTGAAATTGATGAGAAGCCAAGGGCTTGGTGAAGATGTCAGCCAGTTGGTCGAAGCTTCTTGTATAATGTGTCTGAATCACCTGTGATTGAACTTGTTCACGAACGTAATGACAATCAACTTCAATGTGTTTCGTCCTCTCGTGAAACACTGGGTTTGATGCTATATGCATAGCTGCCTGATTGTCGCAAAATAAGGACATAGGAAGAGTTGTAGGAACACCTAAATCACACAGAAGACCTTTAAGCCATATCAACTCACACGCAGTTGAAGCCATTGCACGATATTCTGCTTCGGCACTTGATCTGGCAATGACAGTTTGCTTCTTACTCTTCCATGTGACCAAGTTTCCACCGACAAATGTACAGTAGCCAGTGGTGGACTTGCGATCAATTGCATTCCCTGCCCAATCAGCATCACAATACCCCATGATTTGTGTGTTGTCATTCTTCTTCATGATAATACCACGACCCACTGATCCTTTTAAGTAGCGTAAGATCCTTTTAACAAGGGTCAAATGCTCAAGTGTTGGGGAGTGCATGAATTGGCTCACAATACTTACAGAATATGTGATGTCAGGTCTGGTGATTGTTAGGTAGATCAACTTACCAACCAGTCGTTGGTAATAACTTATATCCCTGAGTGGCGTGCCCTTCAAGCTAGGTTTGAGCTTGCTGTCAAGAGGGGTAATGGCTGGTTTAGCATCGCTCATGTTAGCTTCCTTAAGCAAATCTAGGACATATTTCCTTTGGTTAAGAAAGAGTCCCTTGTGCGAGGTTGCCATTTCTATACCAAGAAAGTACTTCAATATCCCAAGGTCTTTAATTGCAAACCTTTGTCTGAGGGACTGTTTGAGGTTGAAAATCTCGTCAGCATTATCACCTGTAATTATCAGATCATCTACATAAATCAGCACAACCAATTTGCCCATAGCTCCTGTGCGAACAAATAGTGAGGAATCGGCATTGCTGCTTTTGAAACCAACACTAGTGAGAACTGAGCTTAGCTTGGCATACCAAGCTCGTGGGGACTGTTTCAAACCATAAATGGATTTGTGCAATTTGCACACTAAATCCAGTTCATTGCTTTGAGGATGCCCAGGTGGCAATTTCATATAGACTTCTTCTTTGAGATCACCATGCAAGAATGCATTCTTCACATCCATTTGGTACATGGACCACCCCTTATTTACAGCCACAGACAGTAACACTCTTACTGTGTTCATTTTTGCAACAGGTGCAAATGTTTCTTTGTAATCCACCTCGAATGTTTGAGTGAATCCCCGAGCCACCAATCTTGCTTTATACCTCTCAATTGATCCATCTGACTTGAATTTGAGCTTATAGATCCATTTGCAACCCACAACTTTCTTGCCTTTTGGAAGTTTGGTGATGCTCCATGTGTTGTGTTGATCTAGGGCTTTAAGTTCTTCTTGCATGGCTTCCTTCCACACCTCTTGGCTGTTGGCCTCATGAAAGTTTTGAGGCTCACTGTAACTCGATATAGTGCTGAGGAATGCGGCATGGGTTGGTGTCACTCTCTTATATGACACATAATTTGAGATGGGATGTGTGGGTTTGTAGGTGACAAAGTCTTGAAGTCTTGTGGGAGGTTGCCTAACACGCATTGGATTACGTCGTGGAGCAGAAGGAGTTATCTCACACTCGTTCACATCTTGTACCATATTGTGAGGATCATCTTGATTATCACCATCTTCATGCAGTGTACCATTAAGACGAGACCCTTCATTGTTATTTTCAGTGAGAGATGCATCAATGTTGACATAGCTGGGATCTTGTTGTTGTGGAGCCTTAAGTTCGATTCTTGGTAATGGAAACACATCCAAGATGTCATCCCCTTGACTTGTGATTTCATGTGACTTGCTAAAAAAAGGGTTAGTTTCATAAAATCGAACATCTTTAGACACAATTAATCTCCTAAGTTGGGGATCATAACACTTATATCCCTTTTGTGTAGATGAATAACCAAGAAAAATACATTTAACAGCTCTAGGATCCAATTTATCTCGATGATGAGATTGAATATGTACAAAACAGATGCAACCAAAGACTCTAAGGTGTGAAAGGTTAATTTTCCTTCCTTTCATGACCTCTAGAGGAGACTTGAAATCCAAGACTCGACTGGGTAATCTATTGATGATGTAAGCAGCTACCATAACCCCTTGGGACCAGAATCTCTTTGGTACATTCATTTGTAGCATTAATGCTCTAGTTTTTTCAAGTAAGTCCCGGTTTTTGCGTTCAACTACACCATTTTGTTGAGGTGTGCCAACACAACTTGTTTGATGCATAAGGCCATGAATGCTCAAATATTGTTTCATGATATGGGACATGTATTCGGTGCCATTGTCAGACCTTAAGGTTTGAATTTTAGAAGAAAAGTGATTTTTAACAAGATTATGAAAGTCCTTAAATACTTCCATAACTTCATTTTTAGACTTTAAAAGATATAACCATGTGACTCGAGAGAAATCATCAACAAAAATCACAAAATACTTATAACCATCAAAAGATTCATTAATTGGTCCCCATACATCTGAATGAACTAGTTCAAAACACTTACTAGCCCTAGACAAGGAAGAATTAAAAGGCAATCTAGTGGCCTTAGACAAGTGGCAAGTTTCACATGCAATTTCATCATTTCCTAAGTTTGGAAATAAAGTTGACAAAATTGGTAGAGAAGGGTGAGCTAAACGTTGATGCCACAATTGATTATCTTGGATAGGATTAAACTTAGCTTGAAACCCTCTGGGATTGCTCTTGGATATGTAATAGAGACCATCTAAGTAAAACCCTTCACCAATCGTCTTTTTGGTGACACAATCCTGAAAAATGACATTGTGAGGAGAAAAAATGGCTAAGCAATTCAAGGTATTTGTGATTTTTCCTACAGACAGAAGTTGGAAAGGAAAGGAAGGTACATATAAAACTACCGACTCGATTTCATCTGACATTAATTTTATTTTTTCCTTTCCTAAAACCTTTACATTCTCACCATTTGCAATTGAAACTTGAGAAGGATTTGCTAATTTTTCAAACTTATGAGACTTTGACACATGGTTTGTCATATGATCTGTGGCACCTGAATCTACAACCCAAAAATCATGCAACATATTTATTTTAAGAGCAGTTTTAAAGGCTTTTATGATACCTTGCATGTCCTCTTGTGGTATGAGTTTTGTATCTGCCAAGAAGCCCGCAAACTTGCCTAGCAATGCTGTCGAGTTTCCTTCTTCTATGCTATCCACACAGTCAATTCTAGCTCCTCTTGTCTTGCTTTGAAGATACAACATAAACTCATTCATGAGTTCAGCTGGATTCGCTGTGAAGTTCTTGAATGGATCAGACCCATTAGAGGTAGAGGCAAAAACATGATTAGCACGGAGTCCAGTACGATTCACTTTCTGTAAACTCTTATCCTTTATAAAATCAGGTTTTAATTCTGGATGTAGAATCCAACATGTGTCCTTAACATGGCCCGTATGGTTGCAATGTTGACACTTCAAGTTTGGATGCTTCCCTTTGTACTTCCTCTCGTTGGTTAGATAGGCTCTTGCCTCAGGTGAATTAGCCATTGTATCCTTGTTCATGACTTTCCTTCTTACTTCTTCACGTTGAATTGTCGCACATACATTGGTGAAGGAAGGAAGTTCTGTATTCATGAGTATATGGCATCGTATATCTTCATATGTTGAATCCAGACTGGACAAAAGTTGAAATATCTTATCTTCTTCTGCTCTCTTTCGTAGCAGAGCTACATCGGTTGTATGAGGACGATATATTTCCAACTCATTCCACATGCTTTTCATGCTTCCTAAGAGTTGTACAAAAGGCTTGCCATCTTGTTGCAGATCTGAGATGTCTTTCTTTAATTGAAAAACTCGTGCAGCATTATTTTGACTGCCATACATTTCCTTGACCGTCTCCCATAGTTGGTATGCAGATTCAGAGTAACTGAATATTTCAGCTAATTTACGTTCCATGGAATTTAGGAGCCATGACATAACGAGCTGATCCTTACTAAGCCAGGATTCATAGGTTGGTGAGGAAACATCAGGTACTTCGATGCTTCCATTTATGAACCCCAACTTGGACCTTCCACCTAGAGCCAGAGACACTGCTCTTGACCAAGGCAAGTAATTAAACTCATTCAACAAGATTGAGCTTAATCTTTGATTTGGGTTGACATCCACCTCATGCATATTCATGAAGGAAAGCACTGATGAACTTTCAGCTTCTGATCCTAGCGGCTTGTCTTCAGCCATTTCAAAGATTGAAGATGCTAAGATAATAATAAAGCAGAAGCAAGTTAATTTTCCTGCTCTGATACCATGTAGAAAAAACAAGAAATAACTCTACACAAAAGAGTTCTCTAGTTTGTATTATTTTCTTCATGTTTTCATTACAATTGTATAGCTATTTATAAGGAAATTTTATTCCTTCAATTACTCTTTAAATTAAGCATTCCTTGATTTACTCCTTGAATTAAGCATTCCTTGATTTACTCCTTGAATTAAGGATTCCTTGTTTTACTCCTTGAATTAAGGATTCCTTGTTTTACTCCTTGAATTAAGGATTCCTTGTTTTACTCCTTAAATTAAGCTCCTTGTTTTATTCCTTGAATTAAGGTCCTTGTGTTTATTCTTTGAATTAAGAACTAATATCCAATAAAGTGTTATTAGATTAATAGATTTTAGTATTTAATCAGTGAATTCTTTGTTTCTAAAAATATGAATTGTAAGTTAAAAAAAGATATCTTATAATTTTAACAAATAATTATCTCATATATTAATTATAATTATAGTTAAACATGTAATATAAAAAAAAATTATCTTCATATAATCAGTTATCTCTTTGTTACAGTAATAATTTTCAGTGTAAAATGGGCACAGCAGAATCAATCTCATGTGTCCATCGTATATATTACAAATTAAACGTGTATTTTATTGATACAGATGTGTTTCTCTAAAGAAGAAATAATTATAATTATACGAAAATGTTTCTTCACGTTCCCATAATATATATATATATATATATTACATCTCATATTTTAATTTTTTTCTTCTCGCTAAAAAATTATAAATTTATTTCTCCTATTGTTTAATATTTCCTTGAATATGAACGTAAATATTCTATAATGATTCAAGTTTTAAAATATGGACTATTGATATAACTTCTTCAATCGATAATATATAGACATCTTTTCTAATATGCTTAAATAATATGCACAAACCTAATTTCTTTACCTATCAAAAACTTTGAATTCAATTTGACCAACAAAAAAAAAAACTTTGAATTCAAGAAGTCATAGTAAACATGACAAAATTGGCAACACGCTTAAAATTTATATTACATTTATAACTTCGTAGAATCAACATCCTTTGAAATTTGACTATATATATTTTTCTATAAATTGTCTATATATTTTTGTACAAATTAATCTCATAATTAATATATAATTTATTTAAGATATTTATTTATTAATCAATTAAATAATAAATTATTAATATTTTAAATATTAATTATTATTTATAAATTATTTAATGTATACTAAATTTTTTAAAATAATAATATTATTATTATAATTTTAACTAAAATAAAATTTGTTGAGAGACCCAACGCCACTTTTGTCTTTTGACTGACCACCATCCTAGTAACAACTATGACACTACTTGCTAAGATATATTAATTAAAGACTCATATGTAGACCGTTGTACGTGCCAATCCGTACGAAAACGCATATTCCCATCTCAAATTACGGATTTGGTATTAATATTCTAAAGGCTTCATATAGGTATCTTTTTATCTTTTTAAATACTAACTAACTTTTTACATAAAACAATTTAGTATTTTTATATATTTAATTAAAGTTTAAAAATTTGTTAATTTTTTTAAAAAAATTCCTGACGGTATTAATAATACAAATATTTTTAGTTAATTATTAATAAAAAATATTTTTATCGTTATTTTTATTAGTTAATTATAAAAAATATTTTCATTATATCTCAATAAAATTGTTATAATATTATGATTTTTAATACTTAATTATATTTTTTTAAATGGTAGATATTTAATACTTTTACTTTGTTGTAACTTTTTACAGAAAGCTTGAATCTATTTTTTAATTAAAAAATCATTTTTTAACTATAATTAATTCCTCAAAGAAAAAAAAATCTTTAACTAAAAAATCAAAAAGAAATTTTGAGTAAAAAAATTAATTACTATTAAAAATTATTAATATTTAAATTAAAATATTAAAATAATATCTAATATTTAAAATATTAAAATATTAATTAAAGAGGTACCATTCCCTCAAATTACTACCATTAAGAAAATTAAAATTTGATATTTCTTAAAATTTGATAAATTGATGATATATTGAAGACATTACTCACATTTTGTGTATCCATAATGACCCAAAATTGTGTTGTAAGATGTAGGGATATTAAAACTACAAAATTTGTCCAAATTATATCTCCTTCCAATGAGATTGGTAAGTGTATGGTCTTCATCGATATTATTACGCTGACGTTAAATCCAACTAATGGAATATGTTGTTGGGTAATTATGCATATATCTAATATAGTGGATAAGTACAATAAGTCAAATGAATTGTTGTTGTCAACTAGAATTCGACGTACTTTATAGTAAGCAATTTTTACAATAATAAAACCAAAGGGTCGTCATAGGGAGGTAGGCGTTCTCGATCTTCAAAGGTGATAGGATAAATAGCCCCTTATAGTTTCAAACTGTAGACTGGTCATCCTGTATCTCGAGCCTCTTGGGCATATCTTTTCCTATAATTGTTGGTATGGCCAACCATTGTAGGTCCACCATGTATAATATGTACTATTCGCACATCTCTTGATAGAACATGATGTGTCCTATTTGCTTCCTTATGAGTTGGGTTTGTAGGTGTTCTCACCCTTTGGTTAGAGTTATTGCCCCTTTGATTTTCCTCTTGAGGATTCCCAATTTTGTCAACAATACCTCTTAGGTATCCTTTTGAGAGCAAATGTTCAATCTCTCACTTGAGGTGCCGACAATCTTTAGTTCAATGCCCCACGTCTTTATGGAATTCACAATACTTGTTGGGTTTCTGAGTAGGGCCCTCATAACCGAAGGTCAATTGACATTGTTGAGGCATTCCATTCGTCGCAATACCTTTGCCAATGTAACTCGTAGGGGTGGACCTCTAAAAGGAGATAAAGCACAACCCCAAGTCTCCGAGTTTCCTCTTAGCGTAATCGTGGGTTTAAAAAGGGGGAAATTTGAACGCTTTCTCCAATAGGTCTTTTGTTTTCTTCTCTCCTACTAGAGGTAGGTTTATTTGTGTTTCTGTTTGCTAGCCCTTTGTTGGATCTCATTTCTCGCTTCATATTTACAAACTTATGGGTTTCTTCGTAAATGGCATCCAAAGAGCATGAGGTTGTTTTTCTCAACTCAATAAAGAGTATAGTATCACACTTGATTCCCTTTTGAAAGGCTTTAATAGCTATGGAATCAGGACATTAGTTAATCCCCATCTTTTCCATTTTAAATCTCTTCATTTAAGCCTCAATTTTCTTGTCTTCCTCTTGAATTACCGAGAATAAGTGATGAAATTCCTTTATGATAGGTTTATTACAAGCATAATTAGTGACAAACACTTTGACCATAGCGTCAAAGCTAGTTATGCTTTTAAGAGGAAGTTCCATGAATCATCGTTGTGTCGAATCTTGATATATGGCTATGAATAGTTTGCAATATATTGTTTCTTGCTTGTCTTCTAAAAGACTCACGGCAGCTATGGCCATTTTGAACTGGAGAACATGCGCCACCAAATCTTTGATTCTCTTATAGGCAGGACACTTAGTAGTAGTGAATTTTAGAAGAGGCAACGTTAACTCACTAACAGCTAAAAAAGGTGACATTGACAATTGATTGCAAACAGTTTTGACGTCACTCTAGGACTTTGGTTTTTCTTGCCCTTTGAGTCTATCATTCACCATTGCCCACATTTTTTCCTTCATCTCTCTTAATTTATTGTCCAACACATCACTCAAGTCATAAAGGGGAATTGTAGTGGATGCTAGTTGAATTGCATGCTCATGAGCTAGATGATTCACCTGGGAGGTTCTCGTAATGAAATAGGGATCAGAAGCCATTTATGGATATTGTTTACCACTTGTGCATTGACGAGGATTAAGGGGACGAGATGTATGTTCCCTTCTAAAGGGTTGACCTAGTATCTGGGGACTAGGTGTGTAAAATGAACTCTCTATTTTCCGAACATAAGTGCCATTCAAATTAGATCTCAACTTATTATTCTCCTTTTAACATTCTATAAAAGCATGTTTTTGCTGTTTTATTTTTCTTTGAAGATTTTTCATCGTTGCATCTCTTTCAAGTGAAGCATTTTCTAAATTACAATTCAAGGAACTAGTGAAATATTGTGTTGCTTGTGTAGATATATTCACATTGTGAGGGGTCAAAACACGCTGGTTTTTGCTAGCTAAATTAGTCCCCAGGTCGCGACTTGGCAACGATCTGATGGGCAAAAGAGATGACTTATTGTTAAAATCAAATTCTTGAGCCAAGGGTACAAGGTTGTCTATTTGTTCACCGATTATAGGTGGGAAATCCATTTGGCGATGTGAGTCCCCAAAACACAAATCAATTCTCTTAATTATATGATCAGGTCTCATATGCTATCTATGGACTAGAAATATTTAAGTTCCCACAGACGGTGCTAACTATTTGGAGAGAATTTTTTATGTTAAGAATTTTAGTGACTTTAGAAGGAAGTAGAAAAATTTGATATCTAAAATTGATCATATATTCTCCTCATTAAAGATGTATATATATAACATCTTAGGCATGTAAGTAGGTTAGGGATTCAACAACCCGAATACATGATAATTACATATGATCTAATTTACAATAAGTAGGTTACCATAGGGGTTTACATGTATAGGTTGTTGTATTTAGATAGTTCAAGACTCCTAAAGGGATTTCCTAGGTCACCAGTACAGGGTGGTGATCGAAGTCACACTGGGATGTTACACTGTACCATCAGGTCTTGATCTTTATGACCTTACAAAAAAATAACGAAGTGTTCTAATTAGCTACGTTATGTGCTTTATCGAGCTTATCATATCTTGATCATCGCTAAGTCATCATCTTTATCACCTCATTGTATAGTATCGAGGTACCAACATTGGTTAGGTCGTGTACATGTTACATGTATAATACCAAACAAGCAATAATCTTACTCTCTTGAAGAAACCTCACAAATGGACCATTCATTTTCTACTTTCAACGTATCTATCATAGTACTCTCCACCTCTATTGGATCTTACTATCTTAAAAGAATATGGTACTTCATTCTTACTATTAAGAAAGTAGAAATACATGTATCGTGAGTAATCATATATGAAAGAGATTAAGTACTTATCAAGGTATGCATCTTCAAAGTTAAAGAATCACTCCTTATTAGGAGACACATTGAAGGTACACGTTGAATCAAAAATCCAATCACTAGGATGTGATGTTGTTGACGAACCAAGCAATGCAAGATCTGAATTTGAATTGCTTTCAGCTACACATGTATCAGACCACACAGTTTTTCCTTTCTTCTGTAGCTTCAGACAGGTTTTCTTCCAATGGCTTTTTTCAGGACAAAATGAACATTGATCTTTACCAAGCCTTCCTTTTGAATGAGATATGCCCCTCCTTCCTTTCTGTTGAGTTTGTGGATGCCCTCTTACCGACAGTACCTCTACTGCTTTCCTTTTATCTTTCTTTCGTAATGCAGTGATCAAACTCATCAGAAATGGAGGCTAAATCTTCATCTTTAAAAGTTTCATTCATATTTAACAAATCTGCTACTGATCGATTAAAAATAGTAATGTAGTCATTTATTGTGGTACCTAGAAGGTATTCAAAATGGAACAACTTCTTCTTCAAAGAGAGCCGATTATGTACGCTCTTTTTCATGAACTTATTCTCCAATGCCTTCCCCAACTTACTTACGGATGTCTTCTTTATGAACGTATTTTTTTTTTCTCTTGAGAGACACGAACGAATTGTACCACATGCCAATCAGTTGATATTTTTCTACTCTACTTCATCTGCTCCATCTGGTTTTTCCTCTTCAATGGCGATGTCTAGACCTTGTTGAAACAGAATATCTAGAACTTCACCTTGCCACATGTCGAAGTGACTAGATCCATTAAAGTTATCCACCAATTGTTGGAAAAATCGGATATATTTTCGATATTCTAAGTAGTTACTATTCACTTATGATTTAAATGAATAGAACTCAAACTATTCTGAGAAAATAATACTATTGGAAATATAATACTAATGGAAATATAATACTAAAAGAAATTGAAGTAGAAATATTAAAGCATAAATATTAAAGTAGAAAAATAAAAGCACCATAAATTTAACGAGATTTGATATAAATGTTACTTATATTCTCGGACGTCGTTGACTATTTTCACTATCTTCAAATATATAAACTCTAAAATTAAAACGAATTTGATAAAATTAATTTAATCAATTATCCTTATAAAAGATATAAAAATTTATAAATTTTGTAATGTTTTAAAAATAGTGAATTTTTTTATTTATAACCTAAAATATATAACACGTACATTCATTCCTAATGAATGTGTGATTTTTTTAATTTGTAGCTATACACTCGAGGTGGTGAGCTTGATAGCCGAATTGTTATGATTATGTCTACGACCCTTGTGGGTTTGATCTTGGAACTTAAAGCCATTCTTTCGTATTATTTCAATTAAATTATGTATTTAAATAAAATAACATGTTCAAAAAAGTAAAATATAGAGTAATTTATCTATTTAATTTTATTTTATTAATAATATATCATCATTAATCTATGTAATGAAAATTGGTATAAAAAAAAACCTAATAGATCGGGCCTGGTTTATTGACCATTCAATTTCAGTTTGGGCAGAGGGAAGTGGGATTGTTGCTGGGCCGGCGGAGTTACTATAGCGAAGGGTAGCGATAGAAGTGAGGACCTTTGTGGTGAAACGAGTTGAGACAATAATGGAATAGTCCTGAGGAGCTTTATCTGCTGTGATGAGGACAGAATAGGACTGTCCCACGTGGACATCTAGAGAAGAATATGTAGTTTGGAGAGTGTGGGTCCCCTCAACCTCAAGCAATGTCATCTGATGTCTTTGAATTCTAAAGTTGAGTGAATTTTCTAGACCCACATTTGATATCCTTGGCCCATAAGTTTTACCTACAATCCAAAATTGAACTCTATGTAGAGAATTTATTCTTCTTTTTTGTGAAAAAGAATAACTATTAGAATATGAAAAAAGATATTTTTTTTCAGCCAGTTATTATTATCATTATTTTTTTAAGTTATTTATATAAAATTCTAAAGACTCTTATAAAAGTGACTCTCTATTAACAACACTCATTTTACACACAGCTTTACTAACTATATTTACTTTCTTAAATTATAAAATATTTTGAAATTCCGTTAACTCTAGAGAATATTAATAATTAAGAATATTGAATATTACACTATTAATTTTATATATATATTGAACCTATCTATTAAGTTATATAATTATTTTATATTTAAAAATATAAATATACGGTAAATGTGAAGATTTTTCAATCAAAAAATTTCCTAAAAAACAAAAAATAATAATAATAGACGGTAATTAAGAACGTTTCTCTTCAATTTTCATATTAAAATTTCATTTAATCTCATCAGTTATATCTTCAATTAGTAAATAAATAAATTATAAAATTATTTTTAATAATTTTATGTCAAACAATTTAATGTTTTTTTAAAACACTTTTAGACATATCGTCTTTCTTAAAACCACTTATAAATCATTGAATGTGATATTTAGTAATATTCAAAATTTCATATCATTATACTTAATAGTAGGTAACAACACTTTATATATGTATGTAATGTATTTTCCCCACGTCAAAACACAATTAAATATATATTATACTAATGTGGTGTAAATCTCATCTTTTTTATAACATGATTCTCTTGCCAATGTTAAAAAAAATTAAAAATATCATATGAATAATATATATTTAATTTTTTATAATGTGATAGTATATATTTAATTATTTTCATCAACATATTAAACATATATTTAATTATCACAATATTTTGATCAATATATTTTTATTAGAAATTTTTAATATTTATTTTATAAAATAAGTATTTCTATATATTTATATTTATGAAAATATATTATATAATAAAATTAAATTGAAAATATATATTTTAAAAAATTAAACATTTATTTATTATTTATACTTTTTAAAAATAAAATTAAAAAAATAAATAAATAATTTATATATAAAATGGATGGTGATTATATTAAATAATTCCCAATCATGGCATACACTTAGAAATGACGTCTGACAATACGTCAAGGCAGACAAATTAAAATAAAAAGGGTATCGTTGGAAATTGATTTTTACTTTCACATATGTTAATTCTAATAAATATATGGGTGCTCAGTGCTTTACGGTTCCTCAAAACATTAATTATATAGAAATTAACTCAAATAATAAGATTTAAATTGATAGGATATGATAATAGAATTATTATAACTAATATAATAATTAATTATGATAGTATTATCACAAATTAATTATCTTATTATTAAAACAAATATACTGACCTGCCTTAGTATAATTTCTTTTTCCAGCATCATATCCGGCCTTCAAGTAGGTCCCATCTTTTGGGAAATTAAGTATAGGAGCGAATCATAGGTTGGTGGATATAAAAAATATTCCAATAATATATATTATTTTAAACATAAAGTATTTTATTAATTATTATAAGATGTGGATATAAAACACTTATAATTACTACGCTTAAACATTGTAAAAAAAGAGTAATAGAAGAAACACTAAATATGGAGATGATAACTACTAGAAGAATTTATAATTTCAATTCAAACTTAATCAAACTCTAAATAACAGAATTAAACATATTCTTTTTATTTGTGTGAATCTTTTAGGAAACAAATAATAGAATTTAAAATGAAAAACATGTACAAAATCAACACAAACAATTTACGTGAAAAAACCTTCACGGTATAGGAAGGAAACAACCACGACACTCCTTTCCAAAACTTTCACTATCAAGAAACAATTGTACAAAAGTTCTCTCTAGGTAAAACTAGAGGCAAATAATCAACAATATCATCAAGAATACACTTCTTAGAAACTAACAATTATTTCAAGAAAAATGGAGAGATCTAACCAAATTCGTAGTCACTGTTCAATGCTCATAATTTCTCAAACCGGTGAGCCAAATCCAAATCCTACCGTACAGATTAAAGAGTCTTGAGTCTTGAACATGCCTACAAAATTTCAACTTAATCGAACCACAAATGACCTTCAATCGGAGTACTTGATGAAGGCTTGCTGGAGAAGGAGAAACTAAAAAACTGAGAGCAGTTTTTCTGCTACAACTGCTGCTTTTCTTGCACACGTTTTTCTCTGCTTATTTTTCACACACAACAAACCCTAAATGGGTTTATTAATTAAATCAATAAGATGACAATTTCCCTTCTTTCTCTATGGGCTTCACTTGGGCTCCTCCAAACCAAGAGGAAAACCCAACAAATCTCCCCTTTTTTCGATTAGATGGAGGGATCCGTCATCCAGGCAATTGAACAAAAAACATCAAGTTTTATCTTAACACTGCTTTTGTCAGTATGGATTTTTTCAAGTTCAAGTAACTTATTGTTAAGAGTATCTCTTATCCAATGATACCTCACATCAATATGCTTTGATCTTGAGTGAAACGCCGAGTTCTTCGCTAGGTGAATAGAACTCTGATTATCGCAGAACAACACATATTTCTACTGCTTGAAACCATGTTCTCTCAAGAACTGTTTCATCCACAACAACTCCTTACAGGCTTCCGTTGATGCAATAAACTCTGTCTCTACTGTAGAAAGTGCAACACACTTTTGCAATCTTGACTACCAAGAAACTTCTTCACCAGAGAAAGTAATTAGATAACCTGAAGTACACTTACGAGAATCTTCATCTCTTGCCAAATCTGAATCAGTGTATCCAACTAACACTGGTTTTCCACTTCCAAAACTAAGTGTTAACTTGGAAGTACCTCGAAGATATCTCATAATCCATTTTACTGCATCCCAATGCTCTCTTCCTGGATTCGAAAGAAAACGACTAACAACTCCAACTGCATGAGCTATGTCTGGCCTCGTACACACCATTGCATACATTAAGCTTCCTACTGCTGAGACATATGGAACCTTTTCCATATCTTCCTTCTCTTTATCTACTGAAGGGTCTTGACTCGATCTCAACTTAAAGTGATTAGATAAAGGAGAATAAACCACTTTAGCTTTATCCATATGAAACCTTTCAAGTACCTTGTTGATGTATCATTCTTGTGACATGTACAACTTCTTTCTTTTCTTGTCTCGACAAATTTGAATACCAAGAATTTGTTTTGCTGGCCCCAAGTCCTTTATGGCAAAGGACTTACTCAACTGCTTCTTCAAATTATCAATTCTTGAAGAATTTCTACCAACAATCAACATGTTATCAACATAGAGCAATAAAATGATAAAGTCATCATCAGAGAATTTTTGCACAAAAACACAATGATCAGTAGTAGTCTTCTTGTAACCATGCTCCCTCATAACTGACTCAAACTTCTTATACCATTGTCTAGGTGCTTGCTTCAACCCGTAGAGGTTTTTCTTTAACTGACATACATAATCCTCTTTTCCTTTAATCTCAAAACCCTTTGGTTGTTCCATATAAATCTCTTCCTCCAACTCACCATGAAGGAAGCCTTTTTCATATCCATTTGCTCAATTTCTAAATCCAAGCTTGTTGTTAGACCTAGAACAACACGTATGGAAGACATCTTCACAACAGGAGAGAAAATATCATCAAAATCTATACCTTTTCTTTGATTGAATCCCTTGACGACCAGTCTAGCTTTGTATCGTGGTTGTGAATTGTGTTCTTCTTGCTTCACCCTGTAGATCCACTTGTTCTTCAAAGCTCTTTTACCCTTAGGCAACTTTACCAGTTCAAACGTGTGATTGTCATACGGTGACGACATCTTATCTTCCATAGCACCAACCCAGTATGCTCTGCTTCCATCGTCCATCTCTTCTGCATAACATTGAAGCTCTCCCTCATCTGTCAATAACACATTCTTATCTGTATCATACCGTGTGGAAGGACGTTGGTCTCTGGTAGACTTCCTGGGTGGAATTTCTGGTTCTGGCAACTGATCAATAGTCTAGTGATTTGTTTCAGCATGCATATCTGCATCATATGAACCCTGTTGGTCATCTTGAACATTTTGTTCCATCTGTACTGATAAAGGAACCAGATCTAGGTCAATCAAATCATCGCTATACTGATAGACTCTTTTTTTCTATCTTCTCAACATCTTGTATAGTTTGATCTTCTATAAACACAACATCACGACTCCTTACCAGTTTCTTCTCAACTGGATCATAAAATCTGTAGCCAAATTCATCCAGACCATAACCAACAAAGATACACTGTCATGTCTTCACATCGAGCTTAGATCTCTCATCTTTTGGTATATGCACAAATGCCTTGCAACCAAAAATGCGAAGATGATCATAAGAAACATCTTTGCCAGTCCAAACTCTGTTTGGTTCATCAAACTGAAGAGGAACACATGGTGTGAGATTAAGAACATGTACAACTGTATTCAAAGCCTCATCCCAGAAAGATCTTGGCAACTGAGCATGCGAAAGAAGACATC
The DNA here is from genome assembly GCA_037013495.1 of Hippophae tibetana. Classification (NCBI taxonomy): domain Eukaryota; kingdom Viridiplantae; phylum Streptophyta; class Magnoliopsida; order Rosales; family Elaeagnaceae; genus Hippophae; species Hippophae tibetana. The sequence goes on from CM072810.1 coordinate 2,404,234, forward strand.
TTACTCTTTCAACCAATGTCATGTTCATTCTCTCAGCCAACCCATTTAACTAAGGAGTCTTAGGAGGTAGTTTTTGATGTCAAATGCCCTGATGCCTACAATACTCATCAAAAGGACCTGAATACTCTCCCCCATTATCTATTCTGATACACCGCAATTTCTTCCCAGTCTGTCTCTCCACTAAGGCTTGAAACTGTTTAAACACATCTAATACTTGATCTTTGCTCTTCAAGGTGTACACCCAATACTTTCTTGAACAATCATCTATAAAGGTCACAAAATAACTGGCACCACCCAAAGTTTTTGTCTTCATAGGACCACATACATATGATTGTACCAAATCAAGTATGTATTGTTTTCTTGAAGAATGGGAAATCTTGAAAGAAACTCTATTTTCCTTTCCTGTCAAACAATGAGTACATCTTCTTAAACAAACACCATTCATTCTAGAAAGAAGATTTTTTTTAGTCAATACTGTCAAGCCTTTCTCACTCATGTGAACAAGTCTCTTATGCCACAAGTCTGATGTGAGCTCACCTGTCATAGCATTAATAACACTTTTGAAAAGTCTCGCCTACAGTATATACAAACTGAAATGCTTGTTACCACGAGCAACAACCATAGAACCTTTAGTAAGTTTTCATTGACCATTACTAAAGGTATTGCAATATCCTTCATCATCAAGTTTACCTGCAGAGATCAAGTTCAAACGAATTTCAGGAATATGCTTTACCCCTCTAAGAAGTAACCTCGTGCCATTATTTATTTCCAAACACACATCTCCAATACCAATGACTTTAACCAAGCTATCATTAATTATTTTTTTAATTATCTTTCTAAGGTAATTAAAAGATAATTATTGAGTTTTTATCTCTTTAAGATAGAGAGAGATCAATCATTAAGTATTTATCTCTATAATATAATTATCTTGTAATTATACATACTTATTTGATAACTATGTATTTATTAAACTTGACATAATAATACTCTCTCTTGATTGGAACTACTTTTTTAAATATAATGTGTGCCATATGAAATTAATCTAATGATATATAAATTGTAATTTGTTGTTGTGTTATTGTTCTGTTGTAACTTTTATGTTTTCTTAGAAAGAAAGGAAGAAAATATAATATGAAAGTGTTATTAGATTAACAAATTTTGGTGTTTGTGGAGAAATTTAATTAGTAGTTCATGTCTTATAAAAAAAAATGTATCACGCATTCAAGTAGAATATACAAAGTTTGTCACTGTAAATTTGTCCGAGGATATATATAAATTGTATTCAAAGTTGTTTTCTTATTTGTCAAATATTTTTCCAGTGAAGTTCAAAAAGTTTGTCCCTAGATGAATAATTCAATGACATAAAAGACATTTCTAAAGTTTACTCAGTGTTGTAGGCTATACGATACTTGCTTTATTTTTTTAATTTTATTTTTTGAAGGCTACGTGATGAAGAATATGAAATAAGGGTGGACAAAACTCGAAGTGACGGGCAGAAACCAAACTAGAGCACGGGTTGGGTTCTAAGAACTTTATGGATTGTTCAGTCATATAAGGGAAATTCTAGTAATAAATTTCCTACAAAATTCTCCAAATGCATACCTTTAAAATATGTATCTTTAATAATTTTAAATATTAGGGTATGCATTTCAAGACTTTGAGAAATGTAATTAGAATTGGCCATCAAGTGAACCGAGACGTTACAGCTATTTTTGGGTTGAATATTGAATATTTCATTGAAATTACTAATATGTATATTATTTTTATTATAGAGATATTTTCATAACTTTTAAGTACATCTCTAATATATGTAAAAGCAATTTTAACGATTTTAAAATCCACCTAATCTCATGTTTGGAGAAATGATAATATATTAGGAGTTATAATCAGATGATGGAGATAAATTAATACTTAGATTCTTTATTTATTTCATCAATAAATTATATATAAATATATAAGAGATAAATATCAATGTTACATTAATAGATATTTTGTTCAAATTATCATTGTCGACTTAAACATAATATTTTATAACTATAATTAGTTTATCGAAATCAATTTGTTGTCCCAACGATCATATCAGTAGAGTTATGCACCCCTTATATAAATGTAGAGTAGAAACATGAAAAGACATCACGTCGTTTTATCTCGGTGTCCACATCATGAAATCGGTATGTGAAAATTGTCAACAATTGTGTTTGCTGATAATTATCAGATATATTTTCATATTATTTCTGTTCTAATATTTTTGTACAAATGTATAATAAATGTATACAAAAGAAAACGGAAAGTAAACAAATTATAACAATATTAATTTCCATTATTATTCTTGTCTGCTGATTATCTGCCATAATTCCTGCATTGTTGTCTCCTTGTTGTCTGCCATATTACTCACATGCCAACACTCCCTCTCAAGGTGGTGCATATATGTCTCTTATGCCCAACTTGTCAAGTGAGTTGTAAGAGTTCTTTGCAGACACAGATTTTGTGAGTATATCAGCCAATTGATCTTCTAACTTAACAAATGGAAGCTTAATAATCTTTTCTTCAAGATTCTGTTTGATGAAGTTCCGATCCACTTCAACGTGCTTCGTGTGATCATGTTGAACTGGATTATGAGAGATGGCAATGGCTGCTTTGTTATCACAAAATAAGTTCATTTCAGAGTTAGGAGCAACACCAATCTCAGTTAGAAGTTTTTTCAACCACAGGAGCTCACATATTCCCTTGACCATTCCTCGAAATTCAGCTTCAACACTAGATAAGGCAACTACCTTTTGCTTCTTGCTCCTCCATGTAACAAGATTGCCCCCACAAAAGTGAAGTACCCAGTAGTAGATTTCCTATCCTTCATATTCCCTGCCCAGTTTGAATCTGTATATCCAAGGACTTCCAATTGACCATTCTTTGAAAACAAAAGTCCTTTCCCAGGGGAGGACTTTAAATAGCGAAGTATTCGCATAACCGCATCCATATGGTCTTCACTTGGGTAGTGCATGAACTGACTCACGACACTCACATCATAAGCAATATCAGGTCGAGTATGAGATAAATATATGAGTTTACCTACTAACCGTTGATATCTCTGTTTATCTGCTGGTACTTGATCCACATATTCTCCGAGTTTATGATTTTGAACCATTGGAATATCGACAGATTTACAATCTAGTAGTCCTGCCTCTGCCAGTAGGTCCAGAGTATATTTTCTTTGGGAAAGACATATGCCTTGTTTTGATCTTGTTACCTCAATACCTAAGAAGTATTTGAGCCCTCCCAAATTCTTCATTTCAAACTCATTTGACAGTTGTTCTTGAAGCTTAGAGATTTCTTCTTTATCATCTTCTGTAATGATCATGTCATCTACATAGACTATAAGGGTTGTTATCTTCCCTAATCGGTGTTTTAGGAAAAGAGTATGATCAGAGTTGCTTTGTTGGAACCCATATTTCTTCATTACTGAACTCAACCTACCAAACCATGCTCGAGGTGATTGTTTTAGTCCATACAATGCTCGTTGTAATCTACATGCAGTTTCTTTTCCTGTTGTAACAGTATATCCTGGTGGGATATCCATATAAATCTCTTCCTCAAGATCACCATGAAGGAAGGCATTTTTTACATCAAGTTGGTGCAATGGCCAATCTAAATTTGCCGCAAGAGATAACAAGACTCTAACGGTTTTTAGTTTAGCCACAGGTGAGAAGGTTTGTGCAATGCCTCAAATTCCTCTTTTATAGCTTGAGCCCATTTTGGATCAGATAAGGCTTCTTCAATGCTACTTGGAATTTGACACGAGGAGAGTGTTTGTGCAAATGCCCTAATAGGTTATGATAACCTTTGAGTAGATACATAATTTGCTATGGGATACTTGGATTGTCATTCTTCTCTTTCTGGGGAGTATCGATTTGGAGGTTTGCCTCGATTGTGTCTGATAGGTAAAACATAACCAATAGATATATCTATAGCATTAGTTTGTAAAGGTGTGATAGGATAGCTTACCTCAGGAGTATTCTCAGCAGGAGGATCATTGGGTACTAGGGAGTGGAGTGGTACATCAACCACTTCATCTTCTGGAGATTCAATTACTACTTTAGCTTCAGTTCTTGGAAGTTCAAGCTCGGGTCTAGATACTGGATCCTCCATATGATTGGCATGATCCGAGTATGTTGGACTAGTGTATAATATTTCAACATCAAGCCAATTTCGTTCTTCACCATAACTCTCCTCCTGAAGAGAGGAATTGGATACCGGTGATGGGAAAAAACATTCTGATTCGAGTAAAGTGACATCCATGGTAATATAGGTTCTTTTAGTAATTGGATCATAGCATCGATAACCCTTTTTTGTAAGCCATACCCCAAGAATACACAGCGGACAGCACATGGATCCAACTTATTTCGTTGATTTTTATGGAGGTAGACAAAAGCAACACATCCAAAAATTCGGGGCAGAAGCATCAAAATAGTAGGCAACGGAAGATGATCAGATAACACCTTTAATGAAGTCTGAAATTGTAAGGTTTTTGTGGGCATACGATTCAGTAGATACACCGCTGTAGTAATAACATCACTCTAGTATTTATTAGGCATATGTGCACCGATTAGTAAGGCCCGAGCCGTTTCTAAAATATGCCGATTCTTCCTCTCCGTAGTCCCATTCTGTTGTTGGGTTTGTGAACACGAGGTTTCATGGAGAATACCATGGTTGTCCAAGTATGTCCGGAATTGTTGATTAACATACTCCCCTCCATTATCAGACCTAAGTATCTTAATTTTTTCGAAAAATTGTGTCTGAACCATGGTGTGAAACAAGTGAAATGTAGTAAATACTTCATCTTTATGTTTAAGAAGGTAAAGCCATGTCATTCGTGTACAATCATCAACAAAAATAACAAACCAACGATGACCCGATGATGTAATGACCGAGGAAGGTCCCCAAACATCAGAATGTACTAAAGCAAAAAGAGTCATACTTTTATTCATGCTCATAGGATAAGACGCCATATGACTTTTTGCTAGGATACAAGTATCACATTTGAAATCTGAATGTGTGATATTTGAAAATAAACTGGGGAGTAGGTGCTTTAAATACCCGAATGATGGATGCCCAAATCTACGATGACATAGCCAAATCTGTCGTTCCTTGTTACCAACAATGTTTTGCATATGATTGGCTCTTCCTGAACTGAGGTCATCCACATAATATAGCCCTCCTCTCCTAGTACCACGCCCAATGATCTCCTTGGTGAGAATATCCTGTAGAAGGAAAAAAAGTAGAATACATCAGTATTACACAGTTAAGATCTGAAGTGACCTGACGTACAGACATTAGTCGGTTTGACAGAGAGTGTACAAGTAAAGTATTAGATAATGATAATGAAGGAGATAAGGTCACTGTTCCAGCTCCTGTAACTGGATAAGTGACCCCATTTTCATTGGCAACACGACTCTGTCTTGGCTGGGTTGTTTTGGAGAGATCGTTTGGGTCAAATGTCATGTGATATGTAGCTCGAGAGTCCAGAATCCAATCCTCCTTATCACTACGAGTAGAGATGTGAAATGCTTTACTTGAAATACCTGGATCCTGGAAAGATTCGGCCTGAGAAGTAAGGGATAGTGAGGCATTATTGGTAGCCACAGTGGCTCGCCCAATGGTGTCCCGTTTCTTCTGTGCTTGAAGATCATTCCACCATTCTGGATACCCATGTAGTTTGAAGCAGTTTTCACGGGTGTGTTTGGAGTTTCCGCAATGGCCACATTTCATGTCAAGAGATGGTGGATTTCTTGCTACCCAAGGAAGTTTCTGTTTTTGGTGGCATTAGATTATGATGTCCCTTGACCCCTTTAAAAGCTATAACTGCTCCGGGTGTCGTATCTACACCTGTGATCATCACGGTCTGCTTGACCTCTTCCCTACGGAAGAATCCATTGGCTTGTTCCACCGTAGGAAATGGTTTGATCTGAAGCACATCACTTCGAGTTTTATCCAATCTATCATCAAGTCTATCGAGGAAGGTATACACTCGATCTTCCTGTACGATGGAGTTGTATTTTTGTATATCAATCGCACACTCCATTGGATTAGGACGACGGAAATCAATTTCACGCCACAACCCTTGAAGGTCATTGTAGTATTTTTCAATGGATCCACCCGCTTGCTTCGTACGAGTAACTTGACGGCGAAGATCATACACTTGAGACGTGTCTGTCCCATCATAGTAAGTGGTAGCCACCAAATCCCAAACATGTTTTGCAGTTGGGAATCAGATAAAATTTGCAATTAAGAAGTGGTCCATCGAATTGATCAACCATCCTTTGACAATGGCATTTTCAGTACGCCATATCCTAAATGAGGGGTCGGTTTCAACAGGTTGAGGAAAGTCCCCATTAATATATCCCAGTTTATCTTTGCCAGAGATATACATCTCCACCACCTGGGACCATAAGGCATAGTTGGATCCTCTCAACTTGATACTAATGGGAGCAGTCGACGCTTCAGTTGGCAGAGGTTGTGAGCTGATCTGAGCTCTAGTTAAAACTTCTGTCATTTTCGCCGTCAAATCTTCCAATATGAAATTGGTAGTTAAATCTCTAGATTTCGCCATGAAATCTAAAATTTGTTTTCTTCCTTTTTTCCTTTTTTTTTTACAAAACAGCCACTATATAAATGAAAAAAAACAACTTGTAACCCTAACCCTAATTTCCCTTCTCGCAAGCGGTGCCTTTCCTCTTCCTGCGCGATTTCAACAAGATGGTCGAGCAGTTTCCTCTGCGCGTTGAGCAGTTTCCTCGCGTAGTTTTCTCTGTGCAGCTTCTTCTACGTTCCTTGGCGCATCGGCGCTCTTTTTCTTCTGATTCTCTGTGCGAATCGATAAGTTTTCCTCTCCTATCAGATTCACTAAAAATGGTGCAGCCGGAGGTTCAGACAGTTTTACTCACCCACCTGGTCCTCTGTCTCCGTCTCTGTGATAGTTCGTACATCAGCCAATGAACATAGCTACAAACTGTGACCTCAGCGTTATGTTTCCCTGCGAGCTCTAGCCGAAAAATCTGAGTTGCATTCTGTTTCTTTTGCGAAATGATAGTTTTCTCTGGAAAACAGGTTTTGTTGGATGCTCCTCTCTGTCTTTCCTTCTTCTTCTTTCTTCGTTTCTATTCAGATTTCCAAAATATGAAAAACGCCTTTTTTTCTTTTTTTTTCAATATTGCAACTGATCGGTTTTTTTTTCAACCAACTATACACAAAAAACTGCGATTCACGTCAATGGCTTCTGGCCTAAAAGATGCTGACTTGATTTTTTTTTTTCATAACCACTTATACGGCGCAACACTGTTAATCTCTATGATTCATTTTTCTTCGAGGAAATAATATTGGTACAGTTTCACGAGTAAACCAGGATTGCCACACCAGAAATCAGAGAGAAAAAAAGAAGGTAAGTGTAAACCAGAATGGTCACACCTGAAATCAGAAATCAAATTGTCTGAGAACAGAAAACATCATAGTAGGTAATTTCATACCTTGCTTTGATACCATGTCAACAATTGTGTTTACTAATAATTATCAAATATATTTTCATATTATTTCTGTTCTTATATTTCTGTACAAATGTATATTATTTGTATACAAAAGAAAACGGAAAGTAAACAAATTATAACAATATTAATTTCCCTTATTATTCTTGTATGTTGATTATCTGCCATAATTCTTGCATTGTTGTCTCCTTGTTGTCTGCCATATTACTCACATGCCAACAAAAATAATATTTCAAAAAAACTCAAACGATTTACTGCTCATCAGTGTCAAGAAACCACACAAAAAGTGATCGATACAATGTGTTTTACACAAGCAAGATAATCCAAGTCACTAAGGTTACACACCTCTTTACACGTCATATATCTAACATCATATATAAATATTATTTTAAAAGAAACCTTATCTATCACTATATATATTTTAAAAGTAAAAATTATATTCATATATCAATAAATGTATTAAAATAATTTTTTAAACTTATTAAATTTAACAAATTTAGTTGGTTTTATATCTAATTTATGAAAATTAAAATGTTACTGACTAAATTTAATAAAGAAATATTTTAAGGATTAAACAGTAGAGTTAATAACAAATATTGTTTAAAAAAAATAGGGAGGCAATTTTATGAAGTCTTTGACAATTTTTTCATGCATTATGTATCCTCATTCATCAACATTAACTATTAACTAGCATGTAGATCTGAATGACAGTAATTGAGAATGGTATCATGTTTATAAAAATTAAGATTATTTGATGCAATTTTTTTTATTATCTCACAGCTCAAATTCCTTCCTTTTAAAGTTACAAGAATATTTCCAAATTTTGTCTCATAAATGCCCAACTATGGGAAAGCAAATTCTCGTGGGCGAATGATTGTAAATAGATAGAGGGATAAAATGTCTAACCTTTCAATGTTTGCAACCCAATCAGGAAGCTTCCTAATTAATTACAATATTTATCTGTCTGAACTGGGCACTGCTGCCTTCAAAGGACCAGTGTCATATTCCATTTTAATGTACCAATTAATGCGTTTGTATCACAAATAGTGACAGATAAATTTAATTTTTTTTATGTTATAAGTTTTTATCATATAATAAATAATTATATATTATAAAAATAAATTATATTATTTTAATTAATAAATATTTATTATATTAATTATCCTACTACATAATTTATGATATAAAAAAATTTCATTTCAATTTTGTAATTCTCAGCAAACAACTCACAGGTACCAACGTGAATGCTACTTGGACCCGCGTTGCATGTGTTGGTGGACATAAATCTCAGCGTAAAAAAGAAAAAAAAAATTGCCATTTATTGCAGATCCAATCCCCTATCTGTTCAATTTACTGTTCCTATTTTGGCGATTTTAATGTTTGGTTGAAAGAAGGAAAAAAAAAAATTTCTTCTGATGATATTATTATCACATTTATATTATTATTTTTATAATATATTTATTATTAATTTTATATATTATTTTCAACCTCTACTATATCGACTTTAATTATTTGAGACAGAGCCATCAAAATTATATTTTTTTTTATTGAATTTGGAGTTAAATCATTACTAATTCATTTAAAATACTCATCAATGTTCTGGTCATTACTATTATAAGCTAACAATCAAATACAAGATGTTTGAGAAATGATATATATAAGAGAGTCCACAAGATAGAAGGAATTAAGATAAAGATAATTGGAATCATTAACATAAATAATGTTTTAAATAAATTAGTAGATGCTTTAATTAAATTAGTAATTGTTTAACTTTAATTTTGATAAAAAAAATTAATTATTTTGTAACAAAAAAGTGAATAATGATGATAGGTGAAAGAATGAGACAATATAAAAGTAGGGCCAAAAGAATGTTTGAGGTAGAATAAATAAATTATTTTTGAAAAATAAAATAAAGAAAAGTTATAAAATAATAAATATTTTTATAAATATACAATTATTATTATATAATTTTTTTTAAAGATTAAATTATTATTATAATTTTTTTAAAATATTTAACAATTAATATATTTATTTAACAATATGTATCTAAATTACCGTATCCGAGTACACTGATGTATAATTTTTATAGGAAAAGAAAAGAGACAGAGAATTCACTTGTCTTTATTCACTTGTATCTAAATTACCGTATCCATGTCCTTGTCATTTGCTTATATTTATGTTATTTCACTTGTTTTCTTCTTTCAAATTATTGAATTCAATAAATATTGCACGTTAAACGTCTATTAATATACACAACGTCTGTGCAGCAACTGTAAATCATGTAATTCAATCATAATAATTATTAAAATAATAATTAATATTTGTGTATATAAACAATGTACATGCTCTATATAAATTAACAAAAAATATATTGAAGAAAACGTTTATTTTTTCTTCTGATTATTTCTTCAAATATTGATTTTTTCATTGTATCAAAGCTAAGTTGTTGCTTTATACAAATTTGAAACCCTTATTCTCTAAAATAGAGTTTTCTTTCTCCCGGAAATATTCATTCTCAGAAGAAAAAAAATCTCATTCAAATACTCATACAAATATTAATTACAAACATTATTTTTGAAGCGGTATTTATCCCACCTAATTTTACCAGATTACTCTAAACACAATTCTAAATATTTTGGTAAAAATAGGGTAGAAGAACAGGACTACACGTGCCCACACGCGCGGCCTGAAGGAAAGAAAAAATTTCACGTGCCTCCAAAAGGAGTAATAGTCAAAACATTAAACTTATTCTGGACTTGAAGGGTTGTAAGCCAAGCTTCTTCTCTAACAAACTCATTTACAACAACATCAAGAGAGGGAGGAAGACTGCGATTAAGAAGCTGACCTCAGATAGGCTCAAAAGCCTTGTGAAGTGACATCAAGAACTCATAGAGACGAAATTCATCTCTAACTGTAGCATATTACTAAGCATCTTTTGAGCATGCCCAAATTGGATCACAAAGATAAATTTGGTCCCAAAGAAAGCAAAGCTGGTTATAATAGTCATTGATGGATTGCCCTAGTTGTTGTCAAAGTTGATGCAATTCAACTACTAACTAATATTTCATGGATCCGTGAGTAGTGGAGTACCTTTTGGTCAACATATCCCATGTTGATTTTGCATCATCAAAACTGCCCAATAGATTGGAGATTGATGGAATGGAAGTATTCCGAATCCATGTGAGGATCATGTGGTTATAACTATCTCATTTAATCATGCGACCAAGTAAGGCTACATCTTCTTCACTTGCTCCTTTGACCAGAATGGTAATTACATCAGTAGAGTAATGCCTGAATACAACCTTTAAGAAAACTGCGCATAGCTTGAGACCAAGATAAGTAATTTTTCGTCCCTTCCAACATATTATTGATATGGCGAGTACGAAAAACATCATTTTTATCCAATTAGATACACAATATGCAAAAACATATTACAAAAACGAAGTCTATGTAAAACACTAGGTAGTGAGAACTGGATTTGCAAAAGTCAACTCTATAGAAAAGTCAACCATTAAAGGCGATCATCGGTAAATGATTATGTCAACTACAGTCAACAAAGGTCGATGATTTCAGTAGAAGTGATTATGATGTCAGCACTAGGTGACGTGTCATTGATGACGTCCCCAGACCTGAGGGTGTTTTGTGAGATGCGTGAGGAAGAGATGTGGTTCCTCTATGCGGTGTATGCAGACTCTGATGGTTACGGGACTTCCACAGTTGTGTAGATCGGGACGAGTTGATCACTGTGGTACCTGCAAAAAGCTTATTAGAGCAAGATGCACGATAGAGATGATAATTGTAGTGATATGCGTGGTATGGGACTCCTCAACGATGACGACTACAAGCCCAAAACCTAAGGACAACGACTGAAAGACGTCGGGGGTTTAGTGATGAGTGGCTACAACGACTTTTGTGATGGCAGAAGTGATGAGGATGCAGTAACACCAGAAGAGACAAAACTGCTAAAAGAAAGGTTAGAACAATGACTTTGATACCATGTTAGAAATATTTAATGATTGTATTGTATTTCGTATCTTAAGAAATATATATATGATGTCTTTATATAAGAGTTACAAGTAAACTAGATGTGCCTAAAGTCCATAACATCATACTTATACAATTTTTTTTTTAATTTTGGCTAATGATCAAACATATGTAATAAATTATCCAACAAATGTTGAGATTTTGATAACTAAAAAAGAAATTCTTTTTTAATCTTTGTCGAGTGTATTTGGTTAGGGTGCTTAAATTCTTACTATTTTATAAATAGAGTTTCATAAAAAGTCATAAATAAATAAGATCAATCTAAAAATTTCAAGTTTCTCTTAACTTAAGTTATAAAAGAATATATGATTTGATTAAAAAAATTAGGATTTGTATTATCTGATGCACGTGTAAGATGGCTGGTATATATACACACCTCACAGTCAAAGAAAATGGTACCCAAACACCCAAACTTTAATTACTACTTTGCTCTTCGCTTTTGGTGACGTTGAGATTGCTATTTTTTCCTTTCTTTTTTTCTTTGACTAGAATAAAAATATTTCTTTAATATTGAAACAAGAATACTTAAAAGGTACAAGATAGAGCAATTTAAATTAGTAATATAATAAATTTTCTATCTAGAATAAAATATAATACTAAGCGCAACACATAACAACCTTATAAAACAATATAAGAAAAACACTTTTAACATAACAAAATACTATAACAACCAAAAATAAAAAAAACATGTACGCTAACAAGACTCAAATTAAACACTAACGATGTATTTATTACCTAAAAATTCAATATGATTGTATATGATTTTAAATCGTATTAAACACTTAACTTACCACAATAATCATAAGGCTTATCTTGTAGCGATTTTAATTGATAAAAAAATTAGAATTTGTGATAAAACATTGGTATTATGTAGGAAGATACTAGTTCAATGAGAAGAGACTTACCACTATATCCAATATAGTGAAAAGGCTTACCATGATAAAGAATACCTTCCCCAATAAATGGTAACCCTTACCTCGTAAACGATTTTAATAAAAAATAAAATCTAACAAGTATCATACTAGTTTGTTAAATCACTCAATAATATGTGTGTCAATACATACAGTTTGGATTAGTTTGTGTCAGTCCAAATTAATTAAATCTTAATCCAAATCGAATTTAATTTGTATCATAAATTGTCAACTTCAATATAAACTAAAAAAATTCAGGTCGAACCAAACTAGCCCGATTTGACCTAAAATTTTATTTTTATGTTTTAATTGATCTTTTAACCTTATTTAACCCAATGTTGATTTACAATATTTTAAATTTTCTTATAATTTTTAATCTAATTAGAATATATAATAAAAAATTTCAACCAAATTCAATACATTCTAACAACGTTAAATATATAAATAACAATTTTTTTACAAGTTGTTACAAAATTAAGAAATAAAAAATTTCTAATTCATAAATATATTTGGAAACAACTAAATCAACCACAAACTAAAATTAAAGTTATTGAATATTTTAAACTTAAATTTTAATTATAACATAATATATTTAAAAATGTATCTAAGAAGGATAAAATTATAAGCTAGTTTGAGAAACACATAAATAAATCAATAAACTCATAAAAATACTTTGTATGAAATAATTTATGAATTCAAAGAAACAGATCTTATTTTTAAATAAAATTATTAAATGCTCATATAATTAATTTAAAAATATTGTATAATTCTTAATAGTCAAGACAAAATTTTTTATAATAAAAATAATAAAATATATGCTTTTTAATAATATAAATTAGTAGACACAATTTATAAAAAATAGTAATAGTAATATATAAAAATAATTTTAATTATTTTTTTATTTTTGTATTGTTAGATTGATCCTAATCTAACATTAATTCTAATTTAATCTTAATTTTTTTAGTGTTATGTTGATATGAATTCAATTTAAATTTAATTTAATTTATGTTGTATTGTATTTTTAATTTAGTTCAATTTTAACAATTTAAGTATATTATAAAATTTAAATTGTTACCCTTACTAGTATATAATATTTTCTTAAGATTCGGTACTATTCAAATGATATGATAATGTGAGAGAGTAGGGGTGTCCATAAACCGGTCTGGACCGGACTAAACCGTAAAACCAGACCGGATCAGACCAAACTGAACGGTTTTACTAATCAAACGATCCGGTCCAGTTTGTACTAATTTTAAACCGTTCGAACCGGACTGGTTTAGTAATATATTAAAAATTTCACATAATTTTTTATTAAATTATAAAAAAATTGGACCAAATCGGACCGAATCGTTTTATTAATCAAACGGTCCAGTTTGATTAAATTTAAAAAAAAAACAGACTGAACCGGACCATGGACACCCCTATCAGAGAGTATGGTAACATATCAATTCACCATAGTAACCTCACGTGTGACTTTAGGAAGAAAGGACTATGCCGCAAGGCTTATTATGTGCTCTCATTTGCCAAGAATGATTTATAACTTCTGTCTCTCACCACAACTATAGATCTTATCTACACCTAGTATCAAGGGAGAAAAAAGGAAACTTATTTTTCTCAATAGTAAGTAGTATAAAAAAAATGAAAAAAATAATGTATGGCTTATTAAAAAAAAAGAGAGATAATGAATGTGATTAATTATCCAATTTAATCAATTTAAAATCATTAATTCTTCAATTTGATTAATCTAGTTAAAAATATTTAAGGTATCAAATTAATCAAAGTAAAAAAATTAATATATTAAATTAATAAATCGGAGAAATATGAAATCTAAATTATTAAATTAATAAATCGGAGAAATATGAAATCTAAATTATTAAATTAATATTAATTTAAAAAATAATTTGGTTGAATAAAAAAATTAGTTTTAAATTTAGTTACATTAATAACTATTATTATATAAATATTTAATATCGATAGTATTCAATTTATTTTTGTAATCTCTCACATATTTATTAATCTATAAAGAGAATGGATTAAAATCATACTAAATATGATTAATAATAGGAAGAAAAGAGAATATGAATCTCTTTCTCTTTCTTTGTTTTTGATAGAATATGAATCTCATTCTCTTTTTAGGTTTTTGATAGAATTTTAATCCATTTATATTCTCACATTTAATAAATACAGATCTAAAATATAATTTTATAAAAAAATAACAAATTTAAATAACATTTAATTCATTTTATTTGCACATGAGATACAAAAAATTATAACCATAAGTTTGTAATATAATAATAATTATAAAATTGTAAATTCGAATCTTAATATTATTACCATGTATATTATTTTATTAAAAAAAAATTTCTTTTCAAAGCTACAAAGTGGTATCTTAAAAATATATTTATTTTTTTAAGGAAAAGAAAAGATAGAAAGAAAAAAAACGAGTATGAGTTGACTCTAGCTAGGACTCTCAGGAGCAACGAAAATAAGTGTAGAAACTCTAAATACTACAATATCTACATATTTCATCCAACATAAACTCTCTCCCTAGTCCCTACTTCTCCTGTGTATATATATATCGCTTGTTGCTTGGAAACTTTAATTTTCTCCCAATTCTTTGAAGTTAACATTAATAATAAATTCCTTCTATCTATCTTAATTAATATAAACTTGCTCTATTTTGCTATGGAATCAAGAGAGTCTCAGTCCATTAACGTCGTTAACGTCAATTGGCAAGCAGACACCATTAACATAATTTTGGTTTTCAATCAACAAAATAACACCTCCTCTCAGTCCCTGCCATGTAAATCACACACACCCCATTCCATTTTTAATTTCATAATTTCTGTACTCATTGGTTTGATTCAAATCAAACTTGTTGGAAATCAACACTCTATTTTTGAGACACACTACGTTCTTGCAATCATCTCTGTGGTTTCTATACTTACATATATTACTATCTATATTATTCGGCCACTCTTTCCCAATCTTTCTCGTGCATTACATCTCATGTCCTTGTCATATGCTTCTATTTCAGTTATTTCACTTACCTTTATTCTTTTTCCTCCCATAAAATGGGAACTACTTGTCTCCTTCTTAGTCTCTGTGTTTCTTCTGTTTACAATCCCCATCATATTATGGAAACTATTCCCAGATTATGGGAGACACTTGCCCCGACCTTTGCCTCTTACTGTGCGGCCAACATCCATATACGCATCACAACTCCAATCATATGTTTGAAAGGTAAGCTTAATGATCATCCTTCTTCTTCTTCTTTTCTTTTTTTTGGAGCAGATCCTTGTTAATCATTTTGGTTCATGTGTATTTATTATGCAAATTTTTTTAATTGAATTCTATGTCTTTTTCAGTGAATACAACAGATGACTTTTGAAGGAACGTATGTTTGAAACTGTGAAATGTTAATTTGCAGTTGGAGATTTTGGTGGCTGTGGCTTATTGGATATGCAGGGCGACGTGCTCCGCAGCCTTCAACGGCCAATTTTAGCCTTATTAGTGATAATCATGTAACTTGCATCGAAGATGAATGGATTTCACTTCGTTCGATGCTTCTAATCATGTAGCAGTTTCGTTATAATTAAATGAAATGCCTCCTTTTCTAAAAATACCAACGCCTATTATTAATTAACCTTTTTTTTTAATAAATAACTCCATAAAAAATAATATAATGTCAAACTTTCTAGCTACATTCTCCACATTGAGAGTACTATTTCATGTATGTACTTTATTAGCATCAATATTAATCTTTTGCTATTCATTGTTGCCTGCTTTTTTGAGTTATACCTTCAAATTATCAAAAGCTTACTCATTTAATAAAAAAAAATATATGTACACAAAAATTTTAAGAATATTTTAATTTTTAAATTTGTTTGTTATTATTCTTATTCTTTTTTCCTTTTTGTTTTCTTTCTCTCTCTTTCTTACGACTCTTCTTGAATTTAAGGTTTAATGTTAAGAGTTTAAGATTTAAGTTTTAGTTTTTAGTATTTAAATTATAATGTCTAAGTTTAAGATTTAATGTTAGTATTTAGTGGAAAAAAACAAGAGAAAATTTTATGCAAATAAATAAAAGTTAGAAAGAGTCAAAAGTGAGAAAAAGATTAAAGAAACTAATAAAAAAATTAAAATGATTAAATTACTCTTTTTGTTAGTATATTTTCGTGGATCCGTAGCTTTTGTAGGGTTGTGATCCTTAGACTTCACCCCAAAACTAAGCTACGACGAGTTTCTTTCGTCTTCCCTAAGTTTCTACGAATCTGTGTACTTAAGGATTTGGAAAAGTCGAAAGGAACTTGTCGTAGCTCAATTGGGAGGTGGAGTCTAAGAACTTCCCACTATATAAAAGCTACGGGTCCACGAGGATATCCTAACCCCTTTAATTTTATTTTATGCATAAAAAATATTTTTGATCAAATTGTATTTAAAAAATCCGATAATAATAAGTACTAAAATTATAATATAAATACATGTTACCGACCGCATGTTATTACGAATTGAATAATAACTTCAACGTGCATCTTACTATATAGTACTATAAAACGCCTTAGTTGCTCTAAAGCTTTGGTACCCCAAAGTATCATTTTGTAAAGGTGATATTCAACGCTTTAATGCTTAAGTTAATAATTATATGATAAAGTTGTGATGAGAGCAATAGTTTCATAATATTATATGAAAAGAGAGTATTTTTGTTGTAATTCTATATAAGATTCAAGTTATATTTAAAGTTTAACTTATTATAATTGTTTGCATATGTGAACGTAGAATTAACACGATGGTTAACTTGTGAGAATACGATTGACTTGTTCTTGTTTTATAAATATCTATCATTAATTATCTTTTTATTTATCTTTCTAAGATAATTAAAAGATAACTATTGAATTTTTATCTCTTTAAGATAGAGAGAGATCAATCATTAAGTATTTATCTCTATAATATAATTATCTTGTAATTATACATACTTATTTGATGACTATGTACTTATTAAACTTGACATAATAATACTATTGATTGGAACTACTTTTTGAGTGTAATGTGTGATGTATGAAATTAATCTAATGATATATAAATTGTAATTTGTTATTGTGTTATTATTCTATTGTACCCTTAATGTTTTCTTAGAAAGAAAGAAAGAAAATATAATATGAAAGTGTTATTAGATTAACAAATTTTGGTGTTTGTGGAGAAATTTAATTAGTAGTTCATGTCTTATAAAAAAATGTATCACGCATTCAAGTAGAATATACAAAGTTTGTCACTGTAAATTTGTCTGAGGATATATATAAATTGTATTTAAAGTTGTTTTCTTATTTGTCAAATATTTTTCCAGTGAAGTTCAAAAAGTTTGTCCCTAAATGAATCTCAATGACATAAAAAACATTTCTAAAGTTTACTCAGTGTTGTAGGCTATACGATGCTTAATTTATTTTTTGAAGGCTACATGGTGAAGAATATGAAATAAGGGTGGACAAAACTCGAAGTGACGGGCAGAAACCAAACTAGAGCACGGGTTGGGTTCTAAGAACTTTATGGATTGTTCAGTCATATAAGGGAAATTCTAGTAATAAATATCCTACAAAATTCTCCAAATGCATACCTTTAAAATATGTATCTTTAATAAATTTAAATATTAGGGTATGCATTTCAAGACTTTGAGAAATGTAATTAGAATTGGCCATCAAGTGAACCGAGATGTTACGACTATTTTTGGGTTGAATATTGAATATTTCATTGAAATTACTAATATGTATATTATTTTTATTATAGAGATATTTTCATAACTTTTAAGTACATCTCTAATATATGTAAAAGTAATTTTAACGATTTTAAAATCCACCTAATCTCATGTATGGGGAAATGCTAATATATTAGGAGTTATAATGAGATGATGGAGATAAATTAATAGTTAGATTTTTTTTTATTATAAGAGATAAATATCAATATTATATTAGTAGATATTTTGTTTAAATTATCATTGTAGATCTAAAGATAATATTTTATAACTATAATTAGTTTATCGAAATCAATTTATTGTCTTAACGATCATATAAGTGGAGTTATGCACCCTTTATACAAATGTAGAGTAGAAACGTGAAAAAGTACCACGTCGTTTTATCTCAGTATCCACATCATGAAATCGGTATGTGAAAGTAATATTTCAAAAAAACTCAAACAATTTACTGTTCATTAGTGTAAAAAAAACTACATAAAAAGTTATCCATACAATGTGTTTTACACAAGCAAGATAATCTAAGTTACTAGGGTTACACACCTCTTTACATGTCATATATCTAACATCATATATAAATATTATTTTAAACGAAACCTTAGTTATCACTATATACATTTTAAAAGTAAAAATTATATTCAAATAATTTTTTAAACTTATTAAATTTACCAAATTAGCTTTATTCTGTGTGGTTGTCCTCGCATACATTTTCTCTAACTTTTTCCAAAGAACGTAAGCATCGTGTTCATTAGCAAAATTTTGAAAAATGCTCTTGTCGATCCATTGTCTTATTTGAGCAGCACACTTTCGATTTAGCACAGCCCAATCAATATCAACACTGGTTACTTCTTTCTCCTTCGGCATTATAATTAGCTTCCATAGATCTTTAATGTATAAAAGATCTTTCATCTTCGGCTTCCAAATTGCATAATGACTGATAGTTTAACCCAAGCGAAGGTGGTGGATCTGAACTTAGCAAACCACGCTCTTGGAGCTTGTTTAAGGTCATAAAGTGCACGTCAAAGGCGAAAAACCTTTTTTTGTTTCAACAGAAAGACCAGGAAGAGGTTTTATATAGACTTTTTCATGTAGATTCTCATTAAGGAATGTATTTTTAACATCCATTTGAAAAAAGTCTCATTTACTAACAGCGGCAACACCTAAGAGGACACAAATAGAGTATATACGGGTAACTGGAGCAAAAATCTCTTCATAATCAATCTCATACTCTTGTGTAAAACCTTTTGCAACAAGACGAGCCTTATAGCGCTCGATGTACCCATCAGAGCAATTCTTGACCTTATAGATCCACTTACAACTAACCACAGACGGACGAGGAGGGAGAATAACCAGATCCCAAGTATGGTTTATGATTAATGCATCAATTTCCTCTTTCATTACAATTTTCCAGAAAAGGTCAGTAGATGCCTCATGATAGGTGTGAGACTCATGGAGTGTAGCAAAGGTAGTCTAACAATGATAGTCAAGTAAATGTGCATGAATGGATCTTACCTGAGTTGAGTGGCGAGTTAGAATATCTTGCGGAGGATCTTCGAGTGGAGTAGGAGCAGGGGACCTAGGCTCAAGGTGGGGTAGTTCGTCATTAACCTGTTCATGTACAACCTGTCTAAGAGAATCATCAAAAATATCTGAAGATTGAATAGAGAAGTCCAAAGAAGAATCAAGAGTATATGTACAAGGAATATGAGACTCATCTGGAAAGATTTCTAAAACAAAAGACTTTGTTAGGGAAGAACGAAAAGTGAGAGAGTTCAATAAATAAGCAGTGTTCCCAAAAGACAATATTATGGGAAACACAAAGATGATAAGAGACAAGATTAAATAGGTGGAAGATGAAGATTGTCCACAGGAAACATACGCCCTACCCTAAGACCTATCCCAAGCTCTTGTCCCATCCTCAGATCCTACACAATACACCCAAAATAGTCAAAAATAAGGCGATATCCTAGTTCAGCTAATTTTCATACAAAGCACAAATTATAGGATAGGTCAGGTACATGGAAGACCCCAAGAACAGAAAGGTTAGAGGTTGAAACAAAACCTAGACTATTCCCATGCATGGTGGAACCATCAACTATATGAATATTAAGAGGATGTGGTAAGGCTTACCATAAGAAAGGAATGACTTCCCAATATGATTTTAAATTTCATTAAACACTTAACTTACCACAATAGTTGTAAGGTTTATCAAAGTAGTCGTAAGGCTTACCTTGTAGCGATTTTAATTGATAAAAAATTAAAATTTGTGATAAGACATTGGCATCGTATAGGAAGATATTGGTTCAATGTGGGGAGGCTTACCACTGATATCCAGTATAGTGGTAAGGCTTACCATGACAAAGGAACGTCTTCCCAAATAAATGGTAACCCTTACCTCGTAAACGATTTTGGTAAAAAAAAACAAGTACCATACTATTTTGTTAAATCACTCACTAATATGTGTGTCAATACGTATGAGTTGGGTTAGTTTGTGTCCGTCCAAATTAATTAAATCCTAATCGAAATTAAATTTAATTCGTATCATAAACTATCAACTACAATATAAACTAAAAAAATTCAAGCCGGGCCAAACTAGCCTGGTTTGGCCTAAAATTTTATTTTTATGTTTTAATTGATCTTTTAACCTTATTTAACCTAATGTTGATTTATAGTTTTTTATAATTTTTAATCTAATTAAAATATATAATAAAATTTTTGAACCAAATTCAATACATTCTAACAACATTAAACATATAAATAACAATTGTTTTTACAAGTTGTTACAAAATTAAAAAATAAAAAGTTTCTAATTCATAAATATATTTGCAAACAATTAAATGAACCGCGACCTAAAATTAAAGTAATTGAATATTTTAAACTTAAACTTTATATAATTATGATTAATTATAACATAATATATTTACAAATGTATTTAAAAAGGATAAAATTATAAACTACTTTGCCAGACTCATAAATAAATTAATAAACTCATAAAAATACTTTATATGAAATAATTTATGAATTTAAAAAATCTTATTTTTAAATAAAATTATTAAATATTCATATAATTAATCACGCTTGTTGTTAGAAATATTATATAATTATTATAAATAAGTGAATAGTTAAGACAAAAAAATTTATAATAAAAATAATAAGATATATGCTTTTTAATAAAATAAATTAGTAGATTTAATTTATAAAAAATAATAGTAGTAATATATAAAATAATTATAATTATTTTTTATTTTTGTATTGTTAGATTGGTCCTAATCTAACATTAATTTTAATTTAATCTTAATTTTTTTTTAGTGTTAAATTCAATTTACGTTGTATTGATGTATTTTTAATTTAGGTTCAGTTTTAACAATTTAAATATAGTATAAAATTTAAATTAGTTCTTCAATTTGATTAATCTAGATAATTTTAAGGTATCAAATTAGTGAAAGTGAAAAAATTAGGATCTTAAATTAATAAATTGGGAAAGTCTGAAATCTAAATTTTCAAATTAATATTAATTTGAAAAAAATTTGGTCGAATAAAAAAAATAGTTTTATATTTAATTAAATTAATAACTATTATTATATAAATATTTGATATCGATACTACTCAATTTTTATTCAATTTTTTTTGTAATCCCTCACATATTTATTACTCTGTAAAGAGAATGGATAGGAATCATGCTAAATATGAATAATAATAGGAAGAAAAGAGAGTATAAATCTCATTATCTTCCTTTGTATTTACTAAAAAAAATGTAAAATATAAGAAAAAAATTATTTATTTAAATATCATTTTAAAATTAATAATAATAAATATATTTATTTAGTTAGTTATTTTTACTTTCACTCTATGAATTTCATAGAAGGAATTACATTCACAAATTTGTGTCCTTCTACATAATTTTGAGAAAGTAAGCAAGTCATGAATGGTATTTATTAATGAAACATTTTTATATGTTATAAGTTAGATCATCAACCAGTAAAATTATAAGTTGGGGATGATGTAACACACATCCGGTTAAAACAGGTAACCAGTATCAATCTAAAAGCTTTTAACGGTTTGTTTTTAAAATGTACATAAGAAATAAAATTACTGCAACAAATCTGGAAGTGGGATTGCAATTTCTATTACATTTCATATCGCAATGGCCACCTTCCATAACTGCTGTTTAGACCAATTTTTTCAACAACTCAACATTTTTTCTTAAAGTCACTCTCATTATTATAATATCATCGTATGTTTGTTTTTGATAGTTTGTTGCGATACAAATTAAATGGTATTTAATATAAAATAATATATTAAATTTTTTTAATAATAAAAATATATTAGTCAAATATAAATAATTTTTAAAAATGATATTTTTTTAAAAAAATTATCCAAATTCGTTAATTTTAACGAAATTATACTTTAATCTCTTATCTATTGTTGAATAAAACAAATATCTATTCTATAATAACAATAGACTTGTGTTACGAGATTTTAGTAATTTATTATCTTTACAAATGTACTTCTTCAATATTTTTATAAATATAAGAGACTTGTATTACCAAAACTAATAAATACAGATTTAAAATACATTTTCTTTGAAAGGTAACAAATTTAAGAACACTTAATTCATTATTATTTTTTGTTTAGTCAAAAGTTTATTGAAGTGTAATTTTATTTGTACATGGATAGAAAAAAAATATAACTATAACTTAGTGACTCAGTAATAAGTATAAAATTAAAAAAAAAACTTAAATTCTAATCTTAATATTATTTTCGTTATTATTGTTGTTATTATTACCATGTACATTATTTTATTAAAAAATGTTTTTTTTTTCTTTTCAAAGCTACAAAGTGGTATCTTAAAAATATATTTATTTTTTTAAGGAAAAGAAAAGATAGAAAGAAAAAAAAAACGAGTATGAGTTGACTCTAGCTAGCTAGGACTCTCAGGAGCAACGAAAATAAGTGTAGAAACTCTAAATACTACAATATCTACATATTTCATCCAACATAAACTCTCTCCCTAGTCCCTACTTCTCCTGTATATATATATATCGCTTGTTGCTTGGAAACTTTAATTTTCTCCCAATTCTTTGAAGGTAACATTAATAATAAATTCCCTCTATCTATCTTAATTAATATAAACTTACTCTATTTTGCTATGGAATCAAGAGAGTCTCAGTCCATTAACGTCGTTAACGTCAATTGGCAAGCAGACACCATTAACATCATTTTGGTTTTCAATCAACAAAATAACACCTCCTCTCCGTCCCTGCCATGTAAATCACACACACCCCATTCCATTTTTAATTTCATAATTCCTGTACTCATTGGTTTGATTCAAATCAAACTTGTTGGAAATCAACACTCTATTTTTGAGACGCACTACGTTCTTGCAATCATCTCTGTGGGTTCTATACTTACATATATTACTATCTATATTATTCAGCCACTCTTTCCCAATCTTTCTCGTGCATTACACCTCATGTCCTTGTCATATGCTTCTATTTCAGTTATTTCACTTACCTTTATTCTTTTTCCTCCCATAAAATGGGAACTACTTGTCTCCTTCTTAGTCTCTGTGTTTCTTCTGTTTACAATCCCCATCATATTATGGAAACTATTCCCAGATTATGGGAGACACTTGCCCCGACCTTTGCCTCTTACTGTGCGGCCAACATCCATATACGCATCACAACTCCAATCATATGTTTGAAAGGTAAGCTTAATGATCATCCTTCTTCTTCTTCTTTTCTTTTTTTTGGAGCAGATCCTTGTTAATCATTTTGGTTCATGTGTATTTATTATGCAAATTTTTTTAATTGAATTCTATGTCTTTTTCAGTGAATACAACAGATGACTTTTGAAGGAACGTATGTTTGAAACTGTGAAATGTTAATTTGCAGTTGGAGATTTTGGTGGCTGTGGCTTATTGGATATGCAGGGCGACGTGCTCCGCAGCCTTCAACGGCCAATTTTAGCCTTATTAGTGATAATCATGTAACTTGCATCGAAGATGAATGGATTTCACTTCGTTCGATGCTTCTAATCATGTAGCAGTTTCGTTATAATTAAATGAAATGCCTCCTTTTCTAAAAATACCAACGCCTATTATTAATTAACCTTTTTTTTTAATAAATAACTCCATAAAAAATAATATAATGTCAAACTTTCTAGCTACATTCTCCACATTGAGAGTACTATTTCATGTATGTACTTTATTAGCATCAATATTAATCTTTTGCTATTCATTGTTGCCTGCGTTTTTGAGTGAGACCTTCAAATGATCAAAAGCTTACCCATTTAATCAAAAAAGAAATATGTACACAAAAATTTTAAGAGTATTTTAATTTTTAAATTTGTTTGTTATTATTCTTAATCTTTTTTCCTTTTGTTTTCTTTCTCTCTCTTTCTCACGGCTCTCCTTGACTTTAAGATTTAATGTTAAGAATTTAAGATTTAAGTTTTAATGTTTAATATTTAAGGTATCATGTTTAAGTTTAGGATTTAATGTTAGTGTTTATAGTTTAGTATTTAGTGGAAAAAGAAATGAGAGAAAAATTTATGCAAATAAATAGAAGTGTGAGAAAGAATTAAAAGTGAGAAAAAGATTAAAAAAACTAATAAAAAAAATTAAATTACCTTTTAATTTTATTTTATGCATAAAAATTATTTTTGATCAAATTGATAACTTTTACAAATATGAAAACTTTTAAAATACCATTTAAAAAAATTGATAATAATAAGTACCGAAACTATAATATAAATACATGTTACCAACCGCATGTTATTAGGAATTGAATAATAACTTCAACGTGCATCTTACTATATAGTACTATAAAACGCCTGAGTTGCTCTAAAGCTCCAGTACCCCAAAGTATTAAGTCACTTATGTTACTATAAGTATACGTTCATATCGTTTTTAATCATTAAGTAAGATTGTCATTTGTGTATTTAGAGATGAACAAACTTTTAAGATATTTGATCATTTTGTAAAGATGATATTATAATTGTTTACATATGTGAATGTAGAATTAACGCGATAGTTAACTTGTGAGAATAGGATTGATTTGTTCTTATTTTGTAAATATCTATCATTAATTATCTTTTTAATTATTTTTTAAAGATAATTATTGAGTTTTTATCTCTTTAAGATAGACAGGGGTAATAATCATTAAGCATTTATCTCCGTAATATAATTATCTTGTGATTATACATACTTATTTGATGATTATGTACTTATTAAGTTTAACATATAATACTCTTTGTTGATTGGAACTACTTTTTGAGTCTAACGTGCGTATAAAATTAATCTAATGATATATAAATTGTAATTTGTGGTTGTATTATTGTTCTGGTGTACCCTTTATGTTTTCTTAGAAAGAAAAAAAGAAAATATAATATGAAAGTGTTATTATTAGATTAACAAATTTTGGTATTTGTGGAGAAATTTAATTAGTAGTTCATGTCTTATAAAAAAATGTATCACGCATTCAAGTAGAATATACAAAGTTTGTCACTGTAAATTTGTCTGAGGATATATATAAATTGTATTCAAAGTTGTTTTCTTATTTGTCAAATATTTTTCCAGTGAAGTTCAAAAAATTTGTCCCTAAATGAATTTCAATGACATAAAAGACATTTCTAGAGTTTACTCAGTGTTGTAGGCTATACGATGCTTGCTTTATTTTTTTAATTTTATTTTTTGAAGGCTACATGATGAAGAATATGAAATAAGGGTGGACAAAACTCGAAGTGACGGGCAGAAACCAAACTAGAGCACGGGTTGGGTTCTAAGAACTTTATGGATTGTTCAGTCATATAAGGAAAATTCTAGTAATAAATATCCTACAAAATTCTCCAAATGCATACCTTTAAAATATGTATCTTTAATAATTTTAAATATTAGGGTATGCATTTCAAGACTTTGAGAAATGTAATTAGAATTGGCCATCAAGTGAACCGAGAAGTTACGGCTATTTTTGGGTTGAATATTAAATATTTCATTGAAATTACTAATATGTATATTATTTTTATTATAGAGATATTTTCATAACTTTTAAGTACATCTCTAATATATGTAAAAGCAATTTTAACGATTTTAAAATCCACCTAATCTCATGTTCGGAGAAATGCTAATATATTAGGAGTTATAATGAGATGATGGAGATAAATTAATACTTAGATTTTTTATTTATTTTATCAATGAATTATATATAAATATATAAGAGATAAATATCAACGTTATATTAGTAGATATTTTGTTCAAATTATTATTTTCGACCTAAACATAATATTTTATAACTATAATTAGTTTATCGAAATCAATTTGTTGTCCCAACGATCATATAAGTGGAGTTATGCACCCCTTATATAAATGTAGAGTAGAAACGTGAAAAGACACCACGTCGCTTTATCTCGGTGTCCACGTCATGAAATCGGTATGTGAAAATAATATTCCAAAAAAACTCAAACGATTTACTACTCATCAATGTCAAGAAACCAAATTATAACAATATTAATTTTCATTATTATTCTTGTCTGCTGATTATCTACCATAATTCCTGCATTGTTATCTTCTTGTTATCTGCCATATTACTCACATGCCAACAAAAATAATATTTCAAAAAAACTCAAACGATTTACTGCTCATCAGTGTCAAGAAACCACACAAAAAGTGATCGATACAATGTGTTTTACACAAGCAAGATAATCCAAGTCACTAGGGTTACACACCTCTTTACACGTCATATATCTAACATCATATATAAATATTATTTTAAAAGAAACCTTAGCTATCACTATATATATTTTAAAAGTAAAAATTATATTCAAATATCAATAAATGTATTAAAATAATTTTTTAAACTTATTAAATTTAACAAATTTAGTTGGTTTTATATCTAATTTATGAAAATTAAAATGTTACTGACTAAATTTAATAAAGCAATATTTTAAGGATTAAACAGTAGAGTTAATAACAAATATTGTTTAAAAAAAATAGGGGGGCAATTTTATGAAGTTTTTGACAAATTTTTCATGTATTATGTATCCTCATTCATCAACATTAACTATTAACTACCATGTAGATCTGAATGAGAGTAATTGAGAATGGTATCATGTTTATAAAAATTAAGATTATTTGATGCAATTTTTTTTATTATCTCACAGCTCAAATTTCTTCCTTTTAAAGTTACAAGAATATTTCCAAATTTTTTTCTCATAAATGTGCAACTATGGGAAAGCAAATTCTCGTGGGCAAATGATTGTAAATAGATAGAGGGATAAAATGTCTAACCAGTGTCATATTCCATTTTAATGTACCAATTAATGCGTTTGTATCGCAAATAGTGACAGATAAATTTAATTTTTTTATGTTATATTATAAAAATAAATTATATTATTTTAATTAATAAATATTTATTATATTAATTATCCTACTACATAATTTATGATATAAAAAAATTTCATTTCAATTTTGTAATTCTCAGCAAACAACTCACAGGTACCAACGTGAATGTTACTTGGACCCGCGTTGCATGTGTTGGTGGACATAAATCTCAGCGTAAAAAAGAAAAAAAAAATTGCCATTTATTGCAGATCCAATACCCTATCTGTTCAATTTACTGTTCCTATTTTGGCGATTTTAATGTTTGGTTGAAAGAAGGAAAAAAAAAATTTCTTCTGATGATATTATTATCACATTTATATTATTATTTTTATAATATATTTATTATTAATTTTATATATTATTTAAAATAATTTTAATTAATATATAAAATACAAAAGAATATCTTTTATAATTTTTAACTTTAATAATATATATGCCATGAAAACAACAAAATAGGATGTAATAATAACCATTCGATTAATATAAATTTAAATATATCTGAACTGAAGTTAAATATTTTTAATTAAAATTTAATTCGATAATATATATATATATATATATATTATTTATTTGATAAATAATAATTAATTATATATTATTTAAATTGATGCTCCATCTAATTTTTATTTTAACAATCATCCTAAAAGATTTTTTTTATGAAAAAGAAAATCAATAGAGTTTGATGTTTCCGATGCATGTGAATTAAGGCATTTTAAATATCAATGAAATTCTCAAATTAAAGTATCAATTATACAATTGCTAACCTAACATTTAGACCTTTAAGAAACCATTAATTATGCTAAACCTTAGATTACAACTTTATTTAATGAATAAAATGCTCACTATTAACATAGAGTCGATTAGGAGATTTTATATTTGCCTAAGAAGTGCACGAATACTTGGAAATTTCAAAGATGAAATATTTTGACGTAAATAATTTAATTAATTTTAGAACTCGATTGATTTTTATACTGATTCGTTGGTTGAATTATATCAAATCAAAAAACTTAATAGTTGTACAGAATGTCAATTTTTAGTAAAAAAATAATTTATCCACATGTTAATTAGATATTTTTATCTACTTTTTCATGCTTGTTTTGATATATAAAAATTTTCAATCACAAATTAATAGGTTTATAAGCGTCATGAATTTTGCAGGAAAAATATTTATACATAATGTATTAATTTTTAAGATGTGTCATATGGTGCCAAAACTTATTAGGTTAATGAGACAATTAATGAGATTTTAGTAATTAAGTAAATAATTAAAAATAAATATAATGCGGTTATTACTTTATCATTATCATTGTTTAAGATATTTGTATGAATCCCATAACTTTTTTATATAATATGGGGTTCATAGATTCTATCTCTAACTAAGTTATGTTGACGAATTCTTTTCACGTTCCTAAACTTTAAACTTGAGACTTAAAACTTAAGTACTTAAGATTCATAGAAGTTGTAACATGTGGATATCCTAAACAATCACCAATATGTACAAATTGTTGAACCATAAAGAAATTTGTTATTAATTTTTTTAGTTTGGTATTATATTCACTCATTGGGTTAACATTTTCTTTCATAAATTACCATAAATTAAATTATAATTATAATTACCTTTTAGTTTAAATATTATGGGTGTAATATTATCATAAATTAAATTATAATTGTCATAATAATAATTCATCAATCATAATTTCATTAAACAATAATTACACTAATATATAATTAATTTTAAAGATATAATAAATAATTCATATTTTTTTTGTGATAATAACAAAAAAATTTGTGATGATATTATAAGATTTTTTTATAATCATATTGGTTTCAGATTTATTCCTAAATATAATCTTTCTATATTTATTTTTTATTCATTTATTTGCCAAATTCTTATAATTAAATATGAAAATTAACTGGCTATCTTTCTCCTTGTTAGACAGTAGTATATATTATATAAATTAACATAATTAGTCTATTATTTTTAAATTTTAAAAAATTGTTAAATTTAAAAAAAATAACAAAATATACACATTTGAACTTATATTATTTAATTAATACACTAGCATTCTCCTATTCAACAAAAGATACAACGATGATCCAATTTTTTTTAAAATAATTTATAATTTTCTTTATAAAATTTTTATTATTTTATGGATTCTCTCATTTATATATATGTTTATTTTAATATGAAAACATATAATATTATCTTAACAAATTGTCAACCTTTCCTACTCTTCTTATTATATTTGTTCATTTCAATATGAAACATATAATACTATCTTAGCAATTATTTTCAACCTCTTTTATCATCTATCCTAATCTTGATATTGTTTTATTATTTTGTGGTCCAATCAACTATCGAAGTTATATTTTTTTATTGAATTTGGAGTTAATTCACTACTAACTAATTTAAAGTACTCATCTATGTCCCTGTCTCTCTGATCCTTACTATTACAAGCTCATTTTCTTTAATCTAATTAATATTTTTATCTTTTTCAATTACCTTATATTGTGTCAAATTTAATGTGAAAGTGACGATCAAATACAAGATGTTTGATAAATGATACATACAAGGGAGTAATATAGAAGAAATTGAGATAAAGATAGTTGCAATCATTAACATAAATGATGCTTTAAAAAAATTAGTAGATGCTTTAATTAAATTAGTAGTTGCTTGATAAAAAAAATATTTTTCATTATTTTGTAACAAAAAAGTGAATAATGATCATAGGTGAAAGAATGAGACAATATAAAAGGCAGGATCAAAAGATTGTTAGAGGTAGACATAATTAATATGATAGATAAATTGTTTTCTTAATGAAATTAACAAAAAAATATATAAAAAAGTTATAAAATAATAAATATTTTTATAAAGATATAATTATTATTCTATAATTTAATTTTTTAAAAAATTAAATTAATATTATAATTTTTTATATATATTTAACAATTAATATATTTATTTAACAACATGTATCTAAATTACCGTATCCGATTACAATTATATGAATCAACCTAATAAATTAATAAAATATTTGAAAAGGGGTCAATGTGAGACAGTTTGGTAACTTGACAATTCACGTTAGTATCCATCCCTACGTGAGACTCTACGAAGGCGGTCAATGCCGCAAGGCTTATTATGTGTTCTCATGTGCCAAGAACACTGATGTATAATTTTTGTAGGGAAAGAAGAGAGACATGCAGAGAAAAAAAAAAACGAGTATGAGATGACTAAGACTCTGGAGCGACGAAAATGTGTAATAAAAAGGGTACGACGATGACGATTATGGGAAAAAAAAAACGAGGGCTACGTATAGATGATATCATCTCCGTCCATTAACGTCAATTGGCAAGCAGAAACCATTAACACCTCGTCTCCTTCCCTACCATGTAAATCACACACACCCCATTCCATTTTTAATTTCATAATTCCTGTACTCATTGATTTGATTCAAATCAAACTTGTTGGATATCAACACTCTATTTTTGAAACACACAATGTTCTTGTAATTGTCTACGTGGGTTCTATACTTACATATATCAATGTCTATATTGATCAGCCATTACATATATCAATGTCTATATTGATCAGCCATTCTTTCTCGTGCATTACATCTCATGTCCTTGTCATTTGCTTATATTTCTGTTATTTCACTTGTCTTTATTCTTTTTCTTCTCATAAAATTCTTGAATTCAACAAATATTGTACTGACGTCAAACACCTACCAATATACACGACACCTACCAAACAGTTATAAACCATGTAATTCAATTATTGTTGTTGTTGAAATAGTAATTAATATTTGTGTATATAAACAATGTACATGTCCTATACAAATTAAGAAAAATATATTGGAGAAAACGTTTATTTATTCTTCTAATTATTTCTTCAAATATTGATTTTTTCAAATATTGATTTATTCATAGCATCAAAGCCAATTCATTGCTTTATACAAATTTGAAACCCTTATTCTCTAAAACAGAAAAAAAATTTCTCCCAAAAATATCCATTCTTAGAAAAAAATCTCATTCAAACACCCGTACAAATATTAATTATAAACATCATTTATGAAGCAGTATTTGTCCCACCTAATTGTACCAGATTACTTTAAACATAATTCTAAACATTTTGGTAAAAATAGGGAAGAAGAACAGAACTACACGCGCCCACCTCGCCGCCTGAAGGAAAGAAAACATTTCACGCGCCTCCACGCTCCGTCACGCGCCATCTGGAGGTTAAAGACGATGACATGGCGTATGGCTCGGCTCGGCTTGAGGACGTAGCCAGTCCTCACCTCGATTCGGCTTGAGGACGTAGCCAGTCCTCACCTCAGATCGAGGATGTAGCCAATTCGTACCTCAGTTCGGCTCAAGGACGTAGCCAGTCTGCATCTCAGTTTGGCTCGAGGACGTAGCCCGTCTGCACCTCAGTTCGGCTCGCAGACGTAGCCGGTCCGCATCTTGGATGTAGCCGGCCTGC
Source organism: Hippophae tibetana (assembly GCA_037013495.1). Classification (NCBI taxonomy): domain Eukaryota; kingdom Viridiplantae; phylum Streptophyta; class Magnoliopsida; order Rosales; family Elaeagnaceae; genus Hippophae; species Hippophae tibetana. Next base: position 2,436,323 of record CM072810.1, read on the forward strand.
ATCTCGGTTCGGATTAGGTTTGGTTCGGTTCAACCGGCGGTTCGGTCTTAACCCGATTTTCTCAATTTTTCACAATTTTTCCAAATTTGGCCGATTTGGTCCGTTTTAAAGGTTTGAACCCGGTTTGGTCCATTTTTACAGGTTTTTAAACCAATGTTTTTCCCGGTTTTGTGTTTTTTATCCATTTTACTCCATTTCTTCTTTAAAAAACATCGGTTCAATATTCTTTATACCGGTTCTTGTAGTTTTATTTTCAGTTCTAAAATTATTACATAATTTTCTAGGTTGTTTACCATAATATCATGGCAGAGGGCACAATTTCAATACTTGTGGAGCAATCAACTCAAGTTATTGTACAATCTATCCATTCTGAAGGTGTTTTTAATACTGAAATTATTCTTACTAAGACTAATTATGATGTTTGGTCTCAAATAATATAAATGCATATTGTAGAGAGAGAAAAATTCTCTTATATTTATGACAAAAAATTTACAACGAGAAAAAACATCAAAAAATTATAACAAATGCTATGCAGAAAATCAAAAGGTAAAAAGATGTGTGCTTATGTCAATGAATCTAGAAATAATGAAGTGTTATTTACGCATACTTACTGCTCTTGAAATTTGGGATGCTTTGGCAAAAGCATTCTATGATGGAAGTTAAGAATAACATGTATTTATCTTAAACCAAAAAGCCTTTACTTCGAGACAAAATGGAAAATCACTTTCAGAGTATTATGTAGAGTTGATTGAAATTTTTCAAGAGCTAGACCATTGTGATAAGGTGGTCATGAAAGACCCTCATGATCTAATATCATATCAGGAGTCTGTTGAAAGACTAAGGGTACATATCTTTCTTGTTGGATTAGATGATTTATTCCTTGATTCGATGAGAGGTAGTACGTCGAATCTCATTGAAAGAAAAATCTGGAGACGTTGATGCTTCTGTCATGATATTTAAAAATCGTTCTTTTTTCAATCAGCAAGAACAAAGGGTGGCTTAAAAATCATCATTTAAATGTACCCATTGTCATCAAAAAGGTCATACAAAAGAACGATGTTTTGAACTTGTGGGATATCGTGACTGGTGAGATTAAAACCGTGACTCTCGGAAGAAAAATTCATGACAGATGTCTACTACCATCATTGTTGAAACAATAAAGGTTCATATTGCAAACTCCACAGCAAATGTTGGTAAGATGCTTAAAGATTTTTCTCCTATTTTTAATAATACATAGATAATTGATTCAGGTGCAACTGATCATATGACATTCGATTCTAGACAAATCTCAAAACTATCTTCACACAAAACTGTTTGCACTGCCAATGGTAACACAACCTCAGTTATTATGGAAAAATCTTTGTCTCTCACTAGTACTTTGAATTTAGATACAGTACTAGTTGTTCCCTCATTAGAGTATAACCATATATCTATTTCTTAAATAACCACTACTTTATCTTGTTTTTTTTTGTTTTTTTTTGGCTTGACTTTTGTGTGTTCAAGGACATCCAAACAAAGCAAACGATTGGTCGTGGTGTTAGGCAAGGAAACCTGTATTATTTGGACTTGGATTCAACAAATCATGCATTGGTAGCAACTGGATCTAAAAAGGATGAATTAAATATATGGCTATGGCATAAGAGATTAGGTCATGCTTCTTTTGGATATTTAAAGAAATTATTTCCAAGTTTATTTTTGAGCTTAGATCTTTCTACTTTAAAGTGTGATGTATGTGAACTAGCAAAAATTTATCATTCCTCTGTAACCTTAAATAAAAGTCCATTTCCATTTATCGTTATACGTTCTGATGTATGGGGTCCTTCCAAAGTCTCTACTTTAGGAGGATCACGTTGGTTTGTTACATTTATTGATAATTTTAGTAGAATGACTTGGGTCTGTTTAATGAAATCTAAAAGTGAGGTAAACGTATTATTTAGAAAATTTCATAAAATGGTTCGTACTTAGTATAAAACACAGATTCAAGTTGTACGTAGTGACAATGGAGGAGAATATAAAAGTTATGAGCTTCAAGAATATCTTAAATCAGAAGGGAGTATTCATCAAACTACTTGTGTTGATACACCTTAGCAAAATGGAGTTGCAGGAAGAAAAAATCGATACTTGTTGGAAGTTTTCTGTGCCTCATTGATCGAAGCTCATATGTCATTATCTTATTGGGGAGAAGCACTTACTTCTGCTGCATATTTGATCAACTTACTTCTGCTGCATATTTGATCAATCGGGTACCTTTTACTTCTATTAACTTCCAAACACCACTACAAGCCATCATTGAAGCAATTGTTGCACCAAGTGTTCCCAATTTACCTCCTCATGTCTTTGGGTGTGTGGCATTTGTACATCTACATAAACAACAACGTAGCAAATTAGATCCACAAGCAATACGTTGTGTTTTTATAGGATATGCTACACAACAAAAATGGTATCATTGTTATCATCCTCTTACAAAACAAATGATTACCACCATGGATATTATTTTTCATGAAGATACAATGTATTTCTCTTCTACACCTGAATTTTAAGGGGAGTACAATAATGCTGAAATTCAAACCCTTACATATAAATTGTTTCCTTATGAAGAAAGACAAATTATATGTGAGGAAAATAAAAATAACTTGAATTCAGATGGTAATAACTCCCAATATAGAAAAGACTCAAGGGAAATGGAATCAAGTCCTCATCAAATTCAAGATCATCAAGTAAGTTCATTACTACCACTAAGTGAGTACGAGTTTCCTTCTCCATAAGTTGCTGATAAACCTAACCAATCGTTTGTAGAGGATGCTCCAACTATTGAACCAACTAGAAAATACTTCCACCACGTCCTAACAGAGGTATTCCTAAAGCCATGTATGAACCTGAGATTTCTAGTAAAGTCAAATATCTCATGAGTAACTATATGTATAAACATCGTTTGTCAAAATCAAACGTGTCATTTGTGAATCAATTATCTACTGTATCTATTCCTAACAGTGTGCAAGAAGTTTTAGCTGACCAAAAATGGAAAGATGCTATGAATGAAGAACTAAGATCCTTAAAAATAAATAGAACTTGGGAACTTGTCGATCGTCCACCAATAAAGAAAATTGTGGGAGGTTGATGGATTTTTTCAGTAAAGTATCAAGTAGATGGTATGATTGAACGCTATAAAGCAAGATTGGTGGAAAAAGGATACACTCAGACATATGGGATCGACTATACATAAAAATTTGCGCTTGTCGCCAAAATTAACATTGTTCGAGTCTTGGTATCTCTAGCTGCAAATTTAGATTGGCCATTATATCAGTTTGATGTAAAAAAAATGTCTTTCTACATGGAGATTTAATTGAAGAAGTCTACATGGATTTACCACCAGGAATCAAGAAATCCAAAATCCATGATGAAAAGGTGTGCAAATTAAAAAAATCACTCTCTGGATTGAAACAATCCCCAAGAGCATGGTTTGACAGGTTCACAAAGTCAATGAATGCATTTGGCTACAAGCAAAGCAATTCATACCATACTTTATTTATGAAAAAAGGGTATGGTAAGATCACTACACTTATTGTATATGTTGGTGATATGATAGTAACAGAAAATGATATTGAAGAAAGGAAAGCTTTATAAAGTTATTTGTCCAAGGAATTTTAAATGAAAGACCTTGATTCCTTAAAATATTTTCTTGGGATTAAGGTTTCTCGATCAAAAGAAGGAATCTTCTTATCTCAAAGAAAGTATGTCTTAGATTTATTAAAAAGAAACTGGTATGTTGGCATGTCAACCAGCTAATACACCAGTAAAGGAAGGATTAAAGTTATGTATCAAGGTTGATCAAATTCCAACAAATAAAGAAAGATACCAAAGGCTTGTTGGAAGGTTGATGTATTTGGCACAGACAAGACCAGATCTTGCCTATGCTTTAAGTATTATTAGCCAATTTATGCATAATCTTGGAGAACAACATATGAATGCAATTATTCGTATTTTGAGATATTTAAAGTCTACTCCTGGAAAAAAGGAGTATTGTTCTCTAAAAACTCAGAGTTCCAAAGAATAGAAGTATATACTGATGTTGATTGGGCTGGATCAATAAATGATAGACGATCTACATCAAGCTACTTCACTTTTGTAGAGGGAAACCTTGTAACATGAAGAAGTAAGAAACAACATGTTGTTGCCCATTCAAGCGCAGAGGCTGAATATAGAGGCATGACACTTGGGCTTTGTGAGGCCTTGTGGTTACAATCTCTCTTGAAAGATTTTGGATATCCTGCTAAAAAATCAATTAAGTTATTTTGTGACAATAAAGCAGCACGTGATATTGCTCATAATCCAGTTCAACACAATCGTACAAAACATGTTGAAGTTGACAGATTTTTTATTAAGAAAAAGTTAGAAGAAAATTCATTGGAATTACCAAAAATTAAGTCAGAAGATCAATTGGTTGACATTCTCACTAAAGCAGTCTTATATCAAGCATTCACAGAAGTTTCAGTCAAGTTGGGCATGAAAGACATCTATTCACCAACTTGAGGGGGAGTGTTGAATTCAACAAATACTGCATCGATACCAAACACCTACCAATATACACGACGCCTACCAAGCAGATATAAACCATATAATTCAATCATGGTGGTTGTTGAAATAGTAATTAAAATTTATCTATATAAACAATTTACATGTCCTATATAAATTAAGAAAAAATATATTGGATAAAACCTTTATTTTTTCTTCTAATTTTTTCTTCAAATATTTATTTCTTCTAATTAATTTAATCTTGTTTGGTTGGTTCATCTGTATTTATTATGTTAAACCTTTTTATTCGATTCTATGCCCTTTTCGGTTAACACAACAGATGACTTTTGAAGGGAAGTAAGTTTGAAAGTGTGATAATCATGTAACTTGGATCGAAGATGAAACAATTTAGCTTTGATCTTTCTATGCACCCATTTTTGTGTATCCATTTCTGTACGTACATCAAAAATTATTAAAATATAATTGTTAGAATCGTCTCATTGTGAGAATTCTGGAACCGATTTTATTTTTTCAATAATCGTTCTAAAAGTAGATGAATTGTGCTTAAATTGGTTTTATTATGTTTGACGAATTGGATTGATTTTTTTCCCTCTTTTTTGGACAGGACGTGTTTAATCAAAACTCACTCGCATTAATGGTGTGTGTTGGTAAGTGCAACATTGTGAAGTGTTGGTTGGCTACCAAATTTTGATGGGAGGTAGATCATCACAACCTATTTTCAATGGTGGTATCAAATTTTTTAACCAACACACGAATTTTTAGATCTAAACAAAGGGTGTTCGCTTGAAGGGGGAAATGGAAGATGGGCCATTTTTAGATAAGTGCCACAATTCCAACTGGTAGGGATTTTCTGTATGACGATTGAGGATGCCTCACTTATTCAAGCTGTAGAAAACTGACTACCGTTTGGTAGCAGTGGTGGTTATGGGGGCTACAATCCTTTGTCGTGATATGTTTTGTACACAATATTTTATAATCATGATATAATTTTTCATATATGATTTTGGAATGTGCATGATGAAAGTCTCTTTTTTGAATACTTTTTTTGAAAGTCCAGATGACCTCTATTAGGAGGTTTAGATATAATCTTTCTCATATCTATTTTTAAATTTGGTGGAGAACACAACAATTATTTCCATAATTCTCTTTTATAGGTACTAGCTAGAAAACACACTTCTTCCCATAGATGATGTAAGATATTGGTGTCATTTTTTATCATCATCAAAAAGGGATGCACTTCTCCTTACTGTAGTTTTACGAACAAAGAACAATTGTTAGAATCTTGAACCACCACGTGTTGTGGTGTCTTTTGGCTCTTTGATACTTAAAGAAGTTTGAATAATGACGATAATGGAGGATATTGGAGTCTCACTTTGTGATTTATGGTGAAAAAGTAGAGACATATAGATATTATATATTTAGTTATGTATATGTGTAGTTATAAGCTTATAAACTTCTTGTGTGATGTGTACAATATTAGTGTATATATTAGGAAAAAGATATACTTGATGTTGATCACTTACCAATAAAGATAAAATTTTATTTAGTGATTTATATCTCTATAATTATCTCTTTCGAATAATTAGAAGATAATTATCTTTATGGATATTTATTCAATAATTATATTCACCTGTTGACCTAACGTTAATTGGATTAGTTCGTAAGTTCTATTGTTAAATAAATCCATTTATATTATGTTACATGATATTGATTTATTTTAGACCCTATGATTACAACATGATTGATAAGGATTATCGAAGATGACAAGCATGGTATGGTAAATAATGTATCATAAGATACTTTCATGCATATAAGGAAAAAAGTTAATACTAAACGGATATAGAAAGAAAAGAGAAAGTAGTTTATTTTATTTAGAGTTTTTTTTGTTACTAAAATCACATATGGAAACTTTATGAACTATTTTAGGGACTTTTTAACTATAAATAACTAGATACTATGCTTGTATAAGACATTCTAGAAAATAATCAAGTTAATAATATTAAAGAAGTTATCTTCTTTCTTTTTTCCCTTATTCCTAATTTTTAGGAATAACTCTTTTTTTCTTCTGTTTGGAAGTTAAAGTCTTCTTATTCGTGAGATAGAACAATACCTTTAGGCTAGTCCTACTATAAAGTTGCTAGAGTGCTTGTCTAAATATAGAAAACATAGCTAGGCTTATCCTATTATAGATTTGCTAGAGTATTTTCTTAGATAATAGTTTCCTTGTGTTTGTTTCATAACTCAAATACGAGGGCCTTATACCAAACAGTGAGTCTGGTTAGTTTAAAATTTGCTCATATTTTTCTTATTTTCTAAGTGCTTCTATATTATTGTTACATGCATGCTTTTGTCCTACGTCAGGTGATATCATAGCCAAGTTTAGCTTAGGAGAATGGAGCATAATCAAGTGACGTGATAAAAATATCAACAATTTTGGGAAGAGATTTAGCACCAAATAGAGGAGTTTTCTACAATTGTTGTTCAACTAACAAATAATAAAAATAGGCCTCAAGTCTAAGGCCAAGAAGTAGAGGGTGCACATGGAGATAGGATCGAGCCAATACTTCCCATAAGACAAGTTGAAGGATTTCTCCTAAGGAGACTTATTGATCCAACACCCCCAAGAAGACATGCTACCCTCACTGATAGTTCTAGTGATGAAGATTTAGAAGAAAAATATTTTAGAGGTCGATCCAGAGTAGGAAGTCATCAAAGAGACCAAGAAGCACAAGTTTATTGTCTCAAAATTAACCTTCATGTTTTCTATGCCAACATAAATATGGAGAATTTTCTTGATTGGATCTAAGAGGTGGAATGGTTCTTTGATGTTATGGGCATTCTAGAGGAGAAACAAGTCAAGCTAGTAGCCTACCGACTCAAAAGAGGAGCTTTAGTATGGTTGGACAAACTTAAAAAAAAATAGATCAAGACAAAGGAAAGCTTCGATCCTAACATGGCCTTGAATGAAGCGATACCTAATGCGTTTGCTTCTTCCCTCTAATTATGAGTAAATATTATTTCAAGAATATCAAAATTGCAAACAAGTGAATCGTTCAATTCAAGAGTATACCATATAATTTCACCATTTATATACTTGAAATAATTTGGCGGAATATAAAGCATAACAAGTTGCACGCAATATTAATGGACTTCATCTACCCATACAAGATCGAGTATCCTTTCATCCAGTATGGACAGTTGCTGATGCCTATAACATAGCGCTCAAAATGGAGATGCAATTGGGCAAGACAAGTTTAAGTACAAGATCACAACATTCACCAAAGCCTTTAGTTGAAACAACTAGGCCAACATATAACAAAGGAAAAACACCTAAGGATGACACATCAAAAACAAAGAAAACTCAATTAGAGGAAAACACCACTCATAATCTTCCACAAAACCCATATGGATGCCTAACACCAGAAAAATGTTATAGATATGGACAAGTGGGTCATCATTCTAACCAATGCCCAAAGAGAGAAGCGGTCAACCTGGTGGAGCAAGACTATGACGATCATGAGGAAGAACTAGAATTTGATGACTATGAAGGTGTTGAGTTTGCTGAAATGGATGATGGAGAACGTGTTAATTATGTTTTTCTTTGACTCCTCTTATCACCAAAGTAAGAAACATAAAGGTACAATATCTTTTGCACTCGTTGTTTAATCAATAATAAACTACGTGATGTAATTATCGATAGGAAAAGTAGCAAAAATATTGTTTCTAAAGCTTTTATTAAGAGAACTAAAATTAAAAACTGAACAATACCTATTACCATATCAAATTGGGTGGATCAAAAAAGGAGCAGAAATAGAAGTAAAGTGTATATGTCGAATCCCATTCTCCATTTGAAAATCATACAAGGATGAAATTGTATGCGATATTGTTGATATGGATGCATGTCATATACTGTTGGGGAGACCATGGCAATACAATGTAAATACAACCCAAAAAGGAAGAGATAACATTTATATATTCCATTGGGGAGAAAAAGATTGCATTGGCTCCTTTATTGGCAAAAGAAAATGTCAAAGCTTCTAAAGTGGAAGGAAAATCATTCCTTGTAATATCTCGAGCATTATTCTTTGTAGAAGTAAAATAGAGTAAAGAGATATTTTCCTTGGTAGTCAAAGAAGAATCCATGTCAACTTAAATAATTTCTATCCATATACAAATAATCATTGATGAATTTGAAGAAATCATGCCCGAAGAATTGCCAATTAGGCTACCACTAATGGGAGGTATCCAACACCACATTGATTTCATTCCAAGAGAAAGCCTTTCCAACCTTACTTATTACCATCTAAGTCTAAAAGAGAGTAAATTTCTCCAATAAAAGGTTAAGGAGTTAATAAGCAAAGGGATGATTCAAGAAAGCATGAGTCCATATGCAGTAATAGCCTTACTAGTTCCAAAGAAGGATGAAGATTGGTGTATGTGTGTAGACAGTCGATCTATCAACAAGATAACAATAAAATATAGGTTTCCAATACCACATCTTGATGACATGCATGATATGCTTTCTAGAGCAGCCATATTCTCAAAAATTGACCACGTCTTGAAGTCATATATTGGTAAGTTTGTAGTTGTTTACTTTGATGACATCCTAATTTATACTCGAATATAAGAACATTTGGAGCACTTGAAGAAGGTACTCACTATTTTGACGGAAAATAAGATGTACCTTAATTTGAAGAAATGTATCTTCTTGACCAATAAATTGGTATTCTTGGATTTTGTTATCATTGCCAATAATATTGAAACTAATGAGTAGAAAGTACATGCAATTTAAGATTTTCCAACTCCCAAAACCATAACTGAAGTTCAAAGCTTCCATGGGTTAGCAACCTTCTATCGAAGGTTTATTAAGAATTTTAGCACTATTTCTACCCCAATTATTGAATGTCTAAAGAAAGGAAAGTTCAACTAGGGGAAGAAGTTGAAAAAGGTTTTCAGTTATTGAAAGAGAAGCTGACTTCTACACCAGTGTTAGCATTGCCAGACTTTGATAAGATCTTTCAAGTGGAGTGTGATGCCTCAGTAGTAGGAATTGGAGTTATTCTATCTCAAGAAGGGAAACCAATGGCTCACTTTAGTCAAAATCTGAACAAAGCATGACGAAAATGGATTACATATGAACTTGAATTCTATGTAGTATTTCGCACTTTGAAATACTGGGAATATTATTTCATCCAAAGGGAGTTCATTTCCTTCAAAGCTTAGTTTGAAAGTTGATAAAATTAAATGCCTCATGATCAGTGAACAAAAGGAACTCTTTTTGGATGAGATAATATTTCCAATATTTCAAAGTGTGAAATACTGTATAGAACCCATATTTATATATAGTCCACTTTTCTCGTACTTCATTGAGCTTTTCACTAAAGTAAACCACCAGTTGCCCTTCTTGAGATAAAATAGCTCTAATTCCTACTGCCGAGGAATCACACTCCACTTGAAAGATCTTATCAAATTTTGACAGTGCTAAGACTGGTGCTTAAGTCAACTTCTTTTTTCAGTAACTGGAAACCTTTTTTAACTTATTCTACCCAGTTGAACTTTCCTTTCTTTAGGAATTCGATAATTAAGGCAATAATAATATTGAAATTCTTGATAAACCTTCGATAGAAGGTTGCTAACTCATTGAAGCTTTGAACTTCAATTAAGGTTGCATATACTTTCTCTTCATCAACTTCAATTCCATTGGCCATGATAACAAAACCTAGGAATACAAATTTATTGGTCAAGAAGTATATTTCTTCAAATTAAGGTACACCTTATTTTCCTTCAAAATGGTGAGTACCTTCATCAAGTTCTCCAAATGTTCGACTATAAATTAGGATGTCTTTAAAGTAAACAACTACAAACTTACCAATATATGACTTCAAGATGTGGTTCATAAGTCACATGAATGTGTTGGGTGCATTTTATAATCCAAAAAACATCACTAATCACTTGTACAGTCCTTCCTTTGTCTTGAACATCGTCTTCCACTCATCTCTAAGTGTGATTCGAATTTGGTGATATCTATTATATAGGTCAATTGTTGAGAATATGGATGCTACAGATAGTATATCAAGCATGTCATCAATACGTGGTATTTAAATCCTATATTTTATTGTTATCTTGTTGATAGCTCGACTATCCACACATATACACCAATCTCCATCCTTTATTTGAACTAGTACGGTTGGTACTGCACATAGACTCATGTTGTCTTAAATCATTCCTTTTCAAATTAACTTTTTAACCTTTTGTTGGAGAATTTCACTCTTTTTTAGACTTAGACAGTAATGAGGAAGGTTAGGAAGGCTTGCTCTTGGAATGAGATCAATATGGTGTTGGATACCTCTCATTAATGGTACCTAAACATGGCTTCTTCTTTGACTACCAAGGTAAATATCTCTTTACTCTATGTTATTTCTGCAAATAATAATGTTCGAGATATTGCAAGGATTGATTTTCCCTCCACTTTAAAAGCTTTGACATCTTCTTTTTCCAGTAAAGGAGCTAATATAATCTTTTTTTTCTCCCCAATAGAATGTTATATCTACCATTATGGGTTGCATTTACGTCGTATTTCCATGGTCTCCCTAACAGTGTGTGACATCCATATCAATAATATTGTATACAACTTTATCCTTGTATGATTTTCCAATGAGATCAGGATTCGATATGTACAATTTACTTCTATTTCTCTTCCTTTTTTGATCCATCCAATTCTATATGGTAATGAATATTGTTCATTTTTTAACCCACAAGAGCTTTAGAAACAATATTTTTGCTACTATCACCATTGATAATTACACCACATAATTTATTATTGATTAAGCAATAAATGCGAAAGGTATTGTACCTTTGTGTGTCTTACTTTGGTGACAAAAAAGGTCAATGAACAACACAATTAACACGTTCTCTTTCATCCACTTTAGCAAACTCGACACCTTCATAGTCATCATATTTTGGTTCTTCCTTATGATCATCACATTGTTGCTACACCGGTTGAATGCTCCTTTCTTTTGGAATTGGTTAGAATGATGATCCACTTGTCCACATATATAACATTTTTCTGGTGTTAAGCATCCATAAAGGTTCCATGGTGAATTACGAGCAATTCTTTCCTCTAATTGAGTTTGCTTTGTTTTTGATGTACCATCCTCAATTGCTTTTCCTTTGTTATATATTGGCCTAATTGTTTCAATTGATGGCCTTAGTGGACCTTATGATCTTGTGCTTTAACTTGTCCTATCCAACTGCATCTCCATTTTGAGTGTCATGTTATAGGCATCAGTGATTTTCCATAATGGATGCAAGGATACTGGATCTTGTATTGGTAGACGGAGTTCACCAATATAGCGTTAAACTTGTTGTCCTTTAGATTCTACCAAATTATTTTGAGTAGATAAATGGTGAAATTATGTAATATACTCTTGAACTAAATGATTCCCTTGTTTGCAATTTTGAAATTGTTGAAATAATTTTTCTCATAATCAGAGGGAAGAAACATATGTGTTGAGTATCACTTCATTCGAGGCCATGTTTTGATCTGAGCTTTCCGTTGTCTTAATCTATTTTTTTGGAGATGGTCTCATCATGTTGAAGCTCCTCATTTGAGTTGATAGGTTACTAGCTTGACTTATTTTTCCTCTAGAATGCCCATAATATCAAAGAACCATTCCACCTCTTAGATCCAATTAAGAAAATCCTTCATATTCATGTTACTATAGAAAATAAAAATATCAATTTTGAGACAATAATCTTGTGGTTCTTGGTCTCTTTGATGACGTCCTCTGGCTCAACCTTTGAAATATTATTCTTCTAAATCCTCATCACTATAACAATCAGTGAGGGCAACATGTCTTCTTAGGGATGTTGGATCAACAAGTCTCCCTAGGAGAAATCCTTCAACTTGTCTTCTGGGAAGTATTGCCTCGATCCTATATCCAATTTCACCCTCTACTTCTTAGGCTTGGACTTAAGGCATATTTTCATTATTATTCAGTTGAACAACGCCTGTAATAAGCTCCTCTATTTGGTGTCGAATCTCTTCACAAAATTATTGATATTCTTCTCACGTCACTTGATTATATTCTATTCTCTCAAGCTAAACTTAGCTCTGATACCACTTGATGCAAGACGGAAGTACAAATGCACCAATAATATGAAAGCATTTAGAAAATAAGAAAAATATGAGCAAATGTTAGACTATTGTATTTGTGTTATGAAGTAAACACAAAGAAATTATTATCTAGACAAGGATTTTAGAAAATCTAAAATAGTACAAAACTAACTATGTTGTCTATCTTTAGACGAATACTCTAACAATTTTAGAGTATAACTAACCTAAAGATATTTTTTTATGTCATGAATAAGAGAATTTATAGTTAATAAAGTTTTTTTACAGCACTCTAATAATATAAAAAAAGCTCTAAATAAAATAAATTATTTTTATCTTTTCTTCTCAGTGTTAACCACAATGACAACCTGCAATTCCTCATGGACAAAGGGCTTGTACGGAAAGATGAGGAGTTACAGAGGTGTGCTGCTCGACAATCAATTTGTTTGAAAAAGAACTAGAAACAGTCTGTGAAAAATTCTCAGAAATCTGAAGCCATTCCTATTACAATTCCTGAGAACTCAGTTTTATTTTTTATTTTTGAATAAAAAAGGGCGAGGAGGCGAGCCAAACAATGTCCCAGCAGCAGCCATGAAAATCATATCATCATGGAACACTCGAGGACTTTGTTAGAAAGAATGCTCAGCAAGCTTTTAAGAAGAGTGGTAAATGAAGTTAATCCAGACTGTATTTGGTTAATTGAACCCAAGTTCTTGAGTGATCACATTCTAAATATAGCTGCAACTTTAGGATTTAGAATTATTTATGTTTGTGCTACTGTTAATTATGGTGGAGTGTATGCTTTACTTTTGGAAAAGGGTTTTGTAGTTCAAATTTTTGAAAAGTAAGATAGATTGTTAGCCTTAGATTTTTCTTGTGTAATGAATTGTAATTGTGAGAACATGTAAATTTCAACCAGTTTCAAACAGTAATTGGTTATCTTAATCGTGCATTAAAACTCATGTTCATGTTCTCTGCTTCCATTTCAGTTACTGTACTTGAATTCATTCTTTTTCCTCCCAAAAAGTGGGAACTAATTCTGTCCTACTTATTCAATGGGTTTCTTTTAATAATCCCTATCTTGTTATGGAAAAGTACGATTCCCAAATATATTTATTGCTATTCTCAACTCTGTCCAAGGAGACACCTCACCTCACATTTGCCTGTTACTATGACAATCTCCACATAAGCATCGCAACTCCTATCATATGTTTGAAAGGCAAGCTCAATGAACAACGCTTTTATAAAAAGGAAAATTGCATATTTAGATTGTTAGAAATACTTAATGATTGTATTCTATTATGTGAATAAATGAATATACATGGTACCTTTATATAGTAGTTACAAGTAAACTAGATATGTTTAAAGTAAGTATATACAGATATGACAGAAGTAAAGAGATATATATTAGCAGTTAATATATATATTAATATATTACTAGATATATATTAACAGCCCTTCTCAAACTCAAGGTGGATGTGAGACCAACTTAAGGTTGTCAACCAAATTACGAGTGCGTCCTTTGAGAAGTGCCTTGGTGAAAATACCTGCAAGTTGATCGTTGGAGGAAATAGGGAAAATCTTGAGAACATCATGGATAAGATGAGAGCAAATAAAGTGACAATCAATCTCAATGTGTTTAGTCTGTTCATGGAAGACATCGTTGTGAGCAATATGAATGGCACTCTAATTATCACAATAAAGGGGAGTTGCAGAAGATGTGGACACACCCAAATCCTTAAGGAGCCATCGTAGCCAAATGAGCTCAGATGTGGTATCAGCAAGAGGACGATATTCTGCTTCAGTACTGGAGCGGGTCACAAAGGTTTGTTTCTTACTTCGCCAAGAAATCAAAGAAGTACCAAGGAGAAAGCAATAACCTGTAGTGGACCTGTGATCAGTAGGATCTCCTGCCCAATCAGCATCAGAGAATGCACGAAGTACTAAAGGAGACTGAACTGGGTAGAAAAGGCCATGGAAGATAGTGCCTTTCAAGTATCGTAGAATACGCAGAACAACAGCATAATGAGTCGATCGTGGAGCAGACAGATACTGGCTCACCTGATGAACAACATAAGATATGTCTAGACGAGTAACTGTAAGATAAACCAGACTGCCAACCAATCATCTATAAAGAGAAGGATTAGACAATGGTTGCCCCTCTGATGGTGTCAGATGCGCATTAAGTTCAACTGGAGTGTCAACAGTCTTGCTGTCAGTGAGTCCAGCTTGAGATATGAGGTCAAATGCATACTTTGCTTGAGTAATGTAAAGACCATCTGTGGAACGATTGATCTCAAGACCCAAGAAATAGCTTAAATGTCCAAGGTCTTTCATCTCAAACTGCTGACTAAGAAAATCCTTGAGTTCTTGAATGCCACTGAGGTCATCACCAGTTATGATCATATCATCCACATATAGAAGAAGCAAAATGGTGCCTTTATCATTGCGACGAAGAAATAAGGTAGAATCATAAGGATTGGCAGTGTAACCCAAGCGAAGGATGGTGGAACTGAATTTGGCAAACCATGCTCGTGGAGCTTGTTTAAGGCCATAAATTGCACGTCGAAGGCGACAAACCTTATTTGTTTCAACAGAAAGACCAAGAGGAGGTTGCATATAGACTTCTTCATGCAGATCCCCATTAAGGAATGCATTTTTAACATCCATCTGAAAAAAAATCCCATTTACTAGCAGCGGCAACAGCTAAGAGGGTACGAACAGAGGAAATACGGGCAACTGGAGCAAAAGTCTTTTCATAATCAATCCCATACTCTTATGTGAAACCTCTTGCTACAAGACGAGCCTTATAGCGATCGATAGACCCATCAGAGTGAGTCTTGATCTTATAGATCCACTTACTACCAACCACAGATTGACCAGGAGGGAGAGTAACAAGATCCCAAGTATGGTTTTTGGTTAATGCATCAATTTCTTCTTTCATTGCAATCTGCCAAGAAGGATTAGTAGATGCCTCACGATAGGTGTAAGGCTCATGGAGTGTAGCAAGGGCAGTGTAACAATGATAGTCAAGTAAATGTGTAGGAATGGATCTTACCCGGGTTGAGTGGCGAGGTGGAATGTCTTGTTGAGGATCTTCATGCGGAGCAGGAGTAAGGGACCTATGTTCAAGGTGAGGTAGCTCATTATCAACCTGTTCTTCTACGACCTGTCTTGGAGAATCATCAAAAATATCTAAAGATTGAATAGTGAAGTCCAAAGGTGGATTAGAAGTATATGTAGAAGGAACAAGAGACTCATTTGGAAAAATTTCTAAAACATTTGAATTAGTTAGGGAAGAACGAAAGTGAGAAAGTTCAACAAATAAGTGGTGTTCCCAAAAAAACAACATTACCGGAAACACGGAGACGATGTGAGACAGGATCATAGCATCGATACCCTTTTTGAGTTTCACCATAACCAAGAAAACAACAAAGCCTAGATCGAGGCTCGAGTTTGTTGTGTTCATGAGGCTGAAGAAGAACGAAACAAACAGATCCAAATGAATGAAGGTCATGATAGTTAGGAGATGATCCAAAAAGGCGCTCATAAGGAGTCTGATTATGAATGACAGCGCTTGGAATGTGATTAATGGCATAAATAACATGAAGAGCAGCTTCACCCCAAAATGGGGCAAGAACTTTGGCAGAGAGAAGAAGAGCACGAACATTGTCAAGAATATGACGAAGTTTTCTTTCGGCTTGACCATTTTGTTGAGAGGTTCCTGGACAGGTTAGATGATGTACAGTGCCATAGGAGTGTAACAGAGTTTGAAAAGAATTTTGAGTATATTCAAGAGCATTATCAGATCGAAAAGTTTTGATATGTTTGGAGAATTGTGTTTCAACCATTTTTGCAAAGTTACTGTATATTGATAAGATTTCAGAACGAAATTTCATTGGAAAGATCCAACTATAACGAGAATAATCATCAATAAAAACAACAAAATATCGAGATCCACCAATACTAGTAACATGAGAAGGTCCCCAAACATCAGAATGAATTAACTCAAAAATACTATTAGAGATAGATTTATTATTATTGAAAGGTAAAGCTGGCTGTTTTCCTAACTGACATGAAGTAAAATCAAAATTATATTTTGACACAGAACCCAATAGACATTTAGAAGCTAACTGTTGTACTCGAGAGGATGGAGCATGACCAAGACGAGAATGCCAAAGTGTGAGAGAAGGTAAGGAAGAAACTGCAGCAGTTGCAGCAGCAACAGAGGCAGGAGCAACAGGTGGAAGATGAAGATTGTTTACGGGAAACATACGCCCGACCCTAGGACCGGTCCCAAGCTCTTGCCCCGTCCTCGGATCCTGCACAGTACACCCAAAATAGTCAAAAATAAGGCGATATCCTAGTTTAGCTAATTGGCCCACAGAGCATAAATTATAGGATAGGTCAGGTACATGGAAAACCCCAGGAACAGAGAGGGTAGAGGTCGAAACAAAACCTAAACAATTCCCATGAATGGTGGAACCATCAGCTATATGAATATTAAGGGGATGTGGTGCAGGGTCAAGTTTGGAGAATAAAGATGAGTGAGGTGTCATTTGATTGCAACATGCAGAGTCAAAAAGCCAAGTTTGAGACTTACCGGGCAAAACTGAGAGGGTAGTGGAAAGAGATGCATTACCAGCCATTTGAACAGCCTGCGTTATGATCTTCTGTAGTTCAATGAAGGATAGGTTGATAGTGGATTCAGAAAACTGGGACTCTGCTGAACTAGAAGGCATCAACGAAGTTGGCTCAGTATTAGCAACAGCAGTAGTAGATTTGTTGCAACGGTAACAAGTCTCAATGGTGTGGCCATGACGCTTGCAATAATTGCAGAACCTTTTATTGCTCTGCCTGCGACGATTGTAAAAGCCAGAGGAATCACCTGATTGTTGAGGTTGTTCAATGGTAGGAGCATGAGGAGTAATAGCCAAAACATTGAGCTTATTTTGGGCTTGAAGGGTTGCAAGTCGAGCTTCTTCTCTAACCAACTCATTTACGACAGTATCAAGAGAGGGAGGAGGACTACGATTAAGAAGCTGACCTCGGATTGGCTCAAAGTCCTTGTGGAGTGACATCAGGAACTCATAGAGACGAAATTCATCCCTAATAGTAGCATATTGCTGAGCATATGTTGAGCATGCCCAAATTGGATCACAAAGGTCAAATTGGTCCCAAAGGAAGCGAAGTTGATCAAAGTAGTCATTGATGGATTGCCTTGGTCCCTGTTGCAGTTTATGAAATTCAACTATTAGTTGATATTTCATGGATCCGTGAGTAGTGGAGTACCTTTTGGCCAACATATCCCATGCTAATTTGGCATCATCAAAGATGCCTAACAGATTGGAGATGGATGGAATTGAAGTATTCCGAATCCATGTGAGGATCATGTGGTTGTGACTATCCCATTCAATCAAGCGACGAAGAAAGATAGCATCTTCTTCACTTGATCCTTTATCAGGAATATTAATTGCACCAATACAATAATGCCAGAGCATACGACCCTTAAGAAAACTGCCCATAGCATGAGACCATTACAAATAATTCTTAGTCCCCTCCAATATAGTATTGATAGGGCAAGAAACAAAAGTATCCTTTTTATCCATTTGAAAACATAATATGCAAAAATAGACTGCAAAAATGAGATCTACGCAAAAAACTGGGTAGGGTGAACCTGTATTGCAAAATTCCGGTCAACGGTCAGTCCGGTCAACGACGGTCCGGTCAACACGGTCAACGGTCAGATCGATTCTGTGACGTCAGCTGGGGGGTGATGACGTCAGCCATACGCAAAGTACTGATGATGTCACGAGCATAGAGTGGCGGCTTGGCGCGTCAGATCCACGCACAGTGGCTGTTGGAGGCGCGTGAGAGCGCGTACGACGTCTGATGACTGTGATACTTACATGGTTGTGTAGATCTGGTCGAGCCGATCACAGTGGTATCTGCAGATAGGTCGTCGGGTTAAGATTAACGCCGGCAGTGCGTTAACGACGTGCAGATTGGTTGTGTGGCGTGTGAGGGAGCGTACGGTGTCCGATGGTTGCGATACTTCCACGGTTGTGTAGATCCGGTCGAGCCGATCACAGTGGTATATGCAGAAAAAATTTGGGAACAATATGCACGACGGCGGCGGTGATTGCAGTTGTTTGTATGGTGCGGAACTCCTTAACAACAGCCACTGTAATTCCGGAACCTAAGGACAACGACTGAAAGACGTCGGAGGTTAAACGGTGAATGATTGCAACGGCTATTGTGACAGCGGAAGCTATAAGGGTTGAATAACACCAAAAAGAAAACACTGCTAGAAAGAAAAGAATAGTGGCTCTGATACCAAGTTAGAAATACTTAATGATTATATTCTATTCTGTGAATATACATGATATCTTTATATAGGAGTTACAAGTAAACTAGATATGTCTAAAGTAACTAGATACAGATATGCCAGAAGTAAAGAGATATATATTAGCAATTAATATATATATTAATATATTACTAGATATACATTAACATAGATCATGCTTGGTTAATAGTGCTTGGTTAATAGTGTTAAGGATATTATCGTAAATGATTTAAGTTATTTTTATATTTGATTAATTATTAATTTAAAATTAAATATAAAACATTTTAATAGTGGTAAAAATATTCGTTCCTTTTGTACCCTCGAAAATACACTAAAATATTTTACTTTTTTCACACATTGAATAATCCGTTATTTTTTTTTCTGTTTTATCTTATTTTAAAATAAAAAATTATTTTTTAATTTTGCTTCGGTTATAATTTTATTTAATATTTATTATTATTTTAATTATATTTTTTAAATAAATATATTAGTAATAATATTATTTTTTAATCATGTATGTTTGATAAAGAATTTTTAATTTTAATTTTCATATTTTTAAGTAATCAATACCAAAACATTGAGTTATTTTTAATCTCTTTAAAAAATTAATTTTTAATCAAATATTTGATTTTCAATATATTTTCATTTTCATTAAGTATTTTTTAAATAATAAATAAATTCTTATAAATTTTGTATCTATAAATATTACTTTAATCTGTTCGATTGGTTCATGTTTATTTATTATGTTAAACCTTTAAATTGCCTTCTTTGCCTACAGGTGACTTTTGAAGGAACGTATGTGTGAGAAAGTGTGGAATATGGTTTTATGTATGTATACAATAAGACATACTTATGCAGAGTGCTATTCTTATGATTGGTATTTGGGTTGAACAAGAGCTTCAACTGTGGATGCTATTATTACTATAAAATGCCTAATTTTGCTATTGGGAATTGCTCTACAGCTCTAGTACTCCAAAGTATTAAGTCACTTATGTTACTATATATGAAGTATATAAACTGCTGTTTGTAGTGTGTTTGTTTTTTTTATACCCCTATATGTTTTCTTAGAAAAATAGTGTATAATACAAAAGTATTATTAGACTAATAGGTTTTGGTGTTTGTAGGTTATATGAATGTCTTTTTTTTTTTTTTAAATGAAATATGAATGCATGTATGTAGGTGTTTTTAATGTAACATTAATTTGTATGAATTATTTTTGTGAATGCAATAAATATGAAAAAGATATGATATATTATCATGTATTTTACTAGGAGTAAAAAATATTAAATTTTTGGATTCGATCTAAAGTATAACTGATATAATTATTTTATTATTATCCAAAAGTTTTTATTTAAAAGAAAATAAATTTTTAATTTTGGATAATTGTTAAAAAACCTGTCAAGTCAGTTATATTATTTTTCTATCTTTAAGTGAATGTCCTGGACAACAGATTGGAAGAAAAAAGAAACATAGAAAAATGTCTAAGATTATTTTTAAAACAGCTGTATTAAATAATAAGATGAGATTTCATCATAATGTTCCAAAAAGGGACCAACCAATTGCTATTACCAATACTAATACTTGTAGTAGCATACAGTTACTACAATGACTGCATCAACACACAAAATCCAACGTGTTTATCTTCGAACAAATATGTAAAAAACTATGTAAGAACAATATTAACGATAACTTGAAATAAACTACTTAGGTTGAATCGCGGACTAGGTCGCTCTCTTTAAGACGTTTCGCGGCTCTGCCCAATTTGTGCAAGCAAACACAGCCTCGTCGTCCCCAGGATAAAACAGTCCAGAATCGTAATCTCTGTCTCAGAACTTCATTGCACTGATGAAGACTGGAATGCTACACCAGAAAATTTGTTGCTCGGAAAACTAAAAAGAATACTTAAAAATTGTAGAGAGAATTGTTTTCGTAGGGAGTTGAGATTGCTGATTGATGTGTTAAAATGAGAGTTGAAGCCCTCTTTTTATAGGCTTTAGAAAACGTGTAGCAATTATGAATAAAACGGTAATGTCTGGGAATTAAGAATGTAACGGCCATTCTGAGTAATGAAAAGTAACGGCCATTTTCAGATTAAAGACGAGTAACGGATATTTTTGTGAATAAATACGAGCAACGACTCTTTTTTTCTGAATTAAGAAGACAAACGGCCATAAAGGAACATAACGGTTATTTTTTCTGAAAAAAATATATATATATATAACAACCATTTTGTAAGTGGAAAAAATTTCCTTAAAAAGAATATTTTACCAAAAAATAAAATACCACCTCACCTCACACACGCACTCGGACTCGGCTCGGCTCGGCACGGCACGGCCGGTCGGTCGGACGGACGGCGGCGGCGGTGGCGCACGCGTGTGTGTGGTATCACATTTGCCTAGGTCCTCTCCCCTTCCACAAAAGTGGGTGCCCCTTGGGGCCCAATCCCAATAACAAACTCTTCACTATTTATACCTCTTTAAAATATTATAAAAAAGCAATGTGGGACAAGGCACAATTCCCAATATCTATTTTTTAATAAATTTCATCTTTTTTCCAACAATCCCCCACTTGAATTTTATATAAAAAATAATTTTAATCGAGCAACCGATCAATTAAAATTATAAGATTGTGCATAAGCGAAAAGGTGTCTATCGACTTGAACCTTTGCATAGTGTTGATGCTTTATAATATACTAGAGTAACTCGTAGTTTTGAACTCTATCTCTAACAATCATCACACACACAACCTTTCCAAGGTGTAGTTCGAAAAAGCCCGTGCTTTACGGCAATGCACGTGTATCCCAGTATAGTGAACGCTCTAGTAAATTTTGCCCAAAAATTTTCATAGGAAGCGGCCACACTTCCACATTCACATAGGTGAGTCTATCAAGAGTACTCCTGTAGCTATGTACTCCACTCCATATAGAGTATAGAACTCATTAAGAGTTTAACAATTAACTCATCCTTTTCTATCGCTTCAGGACTTCATGCTTTTAACAATATAGAATGGGATTTGATAAATAGCATGATACATCTCATATCACTTCATGACTTGTTATTACCCTTTGAACTTATTTCTTGGGATCTCCAGTCTATAAGTTAGGTTACCATCATAAGTGACTCTTCATTCTAAGGGCATTAATCCCATTCCTTTTGAGGTTTTGAAAACCTTCTCTCTTGGTAATCCTTTCGTCAAAGGATCTGCCAAATTTTCATCAGAACGTACATGATCCACTCTTACAGCTCCCGTAGAGAGAAATTCTCTAACAGTGCTATGCTTACGACGTATTTTTCGTCTCTTGCCGTTGTAGTAACGGTTCTGAATCTTTGCAATAGCCGCGGTACTATCGATGTGGATCAAGACAGCTGGTATCGGTCTTTCCCACAAAGGGATCTCAGCTAACAGACTTCTTAGCCAGCCTGCTTCTTCACTAACAGTGGCTAGTGCTATCATTTCAGACTCCATTGTGGATTGAGCCAATATTGTCTGTTTCTTAGACTTCCAAGAAACAGCTCCACCAGCTATGTTAAATATATAACCACTAGTTGCTTTGGAGTCTTCTGATAAAGTGTTCCAATCTGCATCGCTGTATCCTTCTAGAACAGCGGGAAACTTTTTATAATGTAATCCAAGATTCATAGTTCTCTTAAGGTATCTCATGACCCTTTCAATAGCATTCCAATGCTCTACACTAGGTCTACTGGTAAACCTACATAGTAGTCCCACAACATAAGCTATGTCTGGTCTAGTGCAATCAGTAGCGTAACGTAAGCTACCAATGATGCTCGCATACTCAGTTTTTCTAACACCGTCTCCGGTGTTCTTGAACAACTTTACACTAGGATCATAAGGAGTACATGCAGGTTTACAGCTAAAGTAATTATATTTCTTTAAGATCTTCTCAATGTAGTGAGATTGATCTAGAGAAATTCCCTTTTCAGACCTAGTTATTTTTATACCAAGGATTACACTTGCTTCTCCAAGATCTTTCATATCAAAATTAGCTCTTAACAACATTTTCACATTATTCACAACATAAATATTTGATCCAAAAATAAGCATGTCATCCACATATAAACATATAATAGTGCAAATATTATCTTCTAATTTATAATAAATGCATTTGTCACTTTCATTTATTTTGAATCTATGTGAGATAACTAGATTATCAAATTTTTCATGCCATTGCTTAGGTGCTTGTTTTAGACCATAAAGAGATTTATCTAATTTACAAACTTTATTTTCTTGACCTGGGATAACAAAACCTTCAGGTTGATCCATATAAATTTCTTCTTCTAAATCACCATTTAAGAAAGCAGTTTTAACATCCATTTGATGTACTACTAAATCATGGATAGCAGCGAGAGAGAAAAGTACACGTATGGAAGTTATTCGTGTAACTGGTGAAAAGGTATCAAAGAAATCTACATTTTCCCTTTGCCTATATCCTTTAACTACAAGACGAGCTTTATATTTTTCAATAGTACCATCGGGTTTTAATTTCTTTTTTAGTATCCATTTACATCCAATGGTTTTGCAACCAGGAGGTAAGTCAACTAAATGCCAAGTCTTATTATACTCAAGTGAGTCCATTTCATCATTTATGGCTTCTTCCCACAAGTTGGCATCTAAAGAAGATAATGCTTCTTTAATAGTTTGGGGATCTTCCTCTAAGGTATAAGCATAAAAATCAGACCCAAAATCCTTAAGGGTTCGAGCTCGTTTACTTCTTCTAATTTCAGTATTTAATTCTTCAGTTTGTTCACTAGTTCTAGTTATAGGTAAACTACTAGAAGACGAGCCCCCACTATTCTTAACTTTAAAGGGAAACCTGTGTTCATAAAAGTCAGCATCATTTGATTCTATAACTACTTGATTTTTTAAGTCATAGAATTTATAAGCTTTACTATTCACAGCGTATCCTATGTATACACATTCATATGCTCTACTTGCAAGTTTATTTCTTTTAGGATCAGGGATCCTAACATAGGCTAAACAACCCCAAGTTTTAAAATAAGTTAAATTAGGTTTCTTATTTTTCAAAATTTCATATGGTGAAATTTTATTTGTAGATTTAGGCACTCTATTTAGCACATAGCAAACAGTTAATAAAATTTCTCCCCACCAATGGGAAGCAGCACCAGAGTTTAATAAAATTGCGACAACTGATTCAGTAAAAGTTCTATTTTTTCTTTCAGCTTTTCCATTCATTTCAGGAGAATAAGGTGCAGTTTTTTCATGAATGATTCCATGAGTTTTATAAAAATCATTGAAGATATTGGAATCATATTTAGTGCCTCTATCACTTCGAAACCTCTTTATTTTTCTATTAAGTTGATTTTCAATCTCAGTCATAAATATTTTAAACATGTCAAACGCTTCACTTTTATTTTTCATTAGATATACATAAGTGTAATCTGAACAGTCATCTATAAAAGTTATAAAATAGCGTTTTTCATTTCTTGTTAAATTTCCATCAAGTTCACATATATCAGAATGAATTAATTCTAAAGGTTCGGATTCTCTAACTACTGATTTATGTGAAGTTTTGGTTATTTTAGCTTGACTACAAAAATCACATTTTTCGAAATCATTTAAAGATAGTTTAGGAATTAGTTCTAAACTACTCATATTCTTGATTATGCGTTTATTAACATGACATAGTCTAGCATGCCAAATATTAAAAGAACTCAACATGTAAGCAGAAGAAGAAGTTTTATTGATTTCAACATTTAATTTAAACATGCCATCAATGGCGTACCCTTTCCCAACAAATATATTATTTTTAGTTATAGTATATAAATCAGCCCCTATGGTTTGAGTAAACCCAGCTTTGTTAAGAAGATAGCCTGAAACTAAGTTCTTTCTCATCTCTGGAGTATGCAGGACATCCTTCAAGATGACAGTCTTTCCAGAGGTAAACTTCAAAACCACCTCACCAGTACCAGCAACTTTAGTGGAGTGGGAGTCACCTAGCAGCACTTTCTTATCCTCAGAATCAGAATAGGATTTGAACATGTCTCGATCATAGTAAACATGGCGAGAAGCACCAGTGTCTACCCACCACCCCTCGGATCCACCAACAAAATTGACTTCAGATATCATAGCAATAAGTTGATCTTCGGTAAGGTTCGCCTGTGGGGTAGGACGATTCCTGTTCCGGCAGTTCCTAGCCAAGTGGCCAGGTCTATTACAACTATAACATATGAATGTGTTATTCCTTAAGGGGGGTTGAGGTCCATTCTGTGGAGGATAGCTTCTATTTCTATTTTGGTGGTGGCGGTTTTGATTATTACTACGATTATGAGTTTTCATATTTCTACCTTTAGGTTTCAGAATTATAGAGGAAGGTTTCTTATTGGTACTATTATTTGAGACTACAAGTACTTCATCTCTTTGGTCTTGTTTTCTAGCTTCTTCTTCTATTCTTAAACGGGTTATAAGACTTTCTAAAGAAAATTCCTTAGTTTTATGCCTAAGTGTATTCTTAAAATCTTTCCAAGCAGGGGGTAATTTATCTATTATAACAGCTACTTGAAATTGTTCATCTAAAGTCATACCTTCAGAAGTTATTTCGTGTGGTATCTTCTACAGTTCATGTGATTGAGCTTCCACTGATTTTCCATCAATCATCTGAAACTTCATGTATCTACTGACAGCATACTTTTTAGTTCCAGCTTCCTCAGTGTCGTATTTCTTTTGAAGTGCTTCCCAAATTTCCTTAGCAGACTTATCACAGTTATAATAATCATACAAGTCATCAGCTAAACCGTTAAGAATATAATTTTTGCAGAGAAAATCATTTTCCATCCAGGTGTCTAAATCCTTAGTTACAGCTTCAGTAGGAGGATTGGACTGTATTGGTTTTTCAGTAGTAAGAGCAGAAACGACTTTTTCATGGTTAAGAAAAACAACATTTTTTGTCTCCATCTTTTAAAGTGTAATCCTTCAAAACGGAATGGTTTGTTTAGATCAGCAGTTAGCATTTCAGTAGACATGGCAGATTGAATTCGTCTTAAAATTGTTGATTAAGTTTATAAAAACAGTGTAGGAACAATATTACCGATAACTTCAAAGTAACTGCTTGGGTTGAGTTGCGGACTAGGTCGCTCTCTTTAAGACGTTTCGCGGCTCTGCCCAATTTGTGCAAGCAAACACAGCCTCATCGTCCCCAGGATAAAACAGCCCAGAATCGTAATCTTTGTCTCAGAACTTCACTGCATTGATGAAGACTGAAATGCTACACCAGAAAATTTGTTGCTCGGAAAACTAAAAAGAATACTTAAAAATTGTAGAGAGAATTGTTTTCGTAGGGAGTTGAGATTGCTGATTGATGTGTTAAAATGAGAGTTGAAGCCCTCTTTTTATAGGCTTTAGAAAACGTGTAGCAATTATGAATAAAACGGTAATGTCTGGGAATTAAGAATGTAACGGTCATTCTGAGTAATGAAAAGTAACGGCCATTTTCAGATTAAAGACGAGTAACGGATATTTTTGTGAATAAATATTAAAACAACCATTTTGTAAGTGGAAAAAATTTCCTTAAAAAGAATATTTTACCAAAAAATAAAATACCACCTCACCTCATACTCGGACTCGGCACGTCGGTCGGACGGACGGCGGCGGCGGCGTGCGCGCGTGTGTGGTATCACATTTGCCTAAGTCCTCTCCCCTTCCACAAAAGTGTGTGTCTCTTGGGGCCAATGCCAATAACAAACTCTTCACTATTTATAACTCTTTAAAATATTATAAAAAAGCAATGTAGGACAAAATACAATTCCCAACATCTATTTTTTAATAAATTTATCTTTCTTCCAACAGTTTCGGTTTCAATGCGAGAAATTTAAAGACGGGTATACATAGGGAGTGATATATATTATCCAGACAGGAAGTGATTCTTTGTCAACAGAGAGATTTTCTATTTTTCTAAAAGCAATAAAGCAATTCACGTTCGTAAATGTCTACTGTAAAGTCCACTGTCTCTATAATTTAAAAATATGATTAATTAAGTTAAAAAAAACGATTTTTAAGAATAACAAATAATTATATATATTTTTAATAAATAAATAAAAACTTCCTTCTCCCCCTCTCTGTTTCTTTCTCTCTTCCTCACTTACTACTATTTCTCGCTCTTTCTCTCTCTATATCTCTCTTTATCCTTTCTCTTTTTTCTTTATCTTATAATTATATTACTAATAAAAATAAAAAACAAAATTGAGAGGCAGAAAAAATAAGAAAGAAAGATTAATTGTGGGTTACAGTCGTCTACATGATAAGGCCAAATTGTGGGTACGTTTTTCGGTTGAGGATATTTTCCCTTATTATAAGACTTAGGTATGTAAATTCAATTAGAACTTAATTTTGGAAAAAAAAATTGTGTATATTTTCCATTTTATTCGTATATATAATTAATTTATATGATATATATATTATTATAAATAAGACATTATTTAACACTTTAAATTATTTTAATTTTTATCAAACATTCTCATTTTCAAATATGTGTGAAAAGAAAGAAGGCTTGGACTAATTTTTAATAAAGCAGTCATTCTTATGCAAACTAGCACAAATTAATAATTATTAATGGAGAATGAACTCACATGCCTCTTAAGTAATTCTTAGAAAAATAAATAATATTTTTAAGTAATAACTATTTTAAAAAATAATAATTTTAAAAAATATAATAATTATAATAATATATTTTCCTTTATATTTCAATAGTAAATAAAACACTATAAGACTGATTTCTTATTTAATTTTAAAGATTAAATTAAATAATGTAATAATAATATTATTATTTTTTTATTTAATTCTATTACTATTATCATTTTTTTTTAATGTGTGAACCCAACGTTATTTAAGTTTATGAAGTGATAGGGTTGTTTGGTTTAGGAAAGAAAAAGGCATTAATACAATTCTTCAAATAGGAGATTTTATTTAGGGAAGAAAAAAGTATTAATGTCTGACACTTCACAAATGCGTGGGAGTTGTGTTTTATTATTAATATAAGAAAAATAAATAGATAAATAGTATTATCCCAAGTAATCTTATTATTAAAATTGATATAATAATTAATTATAAGTTAAAAAAATAGATATTCACAAATAATTATCTCATATATTAATTATAATTATAGTTAAACATGTAATATAAAAAAAATTATCTTCATATAATTAGTGATCTCTTTGTTACAACAATATTTTTCATTGTAAAATTTGGGTTCAACAGAATCAGTCTCATGTTCCATTGTATATATTACAAATAGTGAGTGACAAATAAGTTTAAAAAAATTTCAAATTTTAAGTTACCTACTTTGTTTTGCATTTTAACACTCATTTAGAAAAATAAAAATATATTTATCATAAATTTAGGATAAATTATAAGTAATGTAATTTATAAGTGTTTGTTTTACTTATGGTGCATAGAATTCAAAGCCCTGTTTCCACTATCAATAGAGATTTCTTCACGTTTAATTTGTGGCTAACATGCATCTCATATTTTACTTTTTATTTCTCACTAAAATATTATAAATTTATTTCTCATATTGTTTAATATCTCTATGAATATGAACGTAAAGATCGTATAAAGAAGGATGATCTAGTGCATGTGTTTGTGAACATAAATCTCAGCACCCAACCCCTCATAAATCTTATTATTACTTTTTATGGTAATATTAAAAAATTTAGTCAATACTAAGAGAATTGCTATATTTAGATTACTCCTATTATTATTTTGTATTTTTTTTATCTATATTTTTAACTTCAATATATAAAATAATCCTATTTAGATTATTATTACATATTTTAATTAATTTTAATAATAATCTTAATGAGTTAACAAAAATATATAAAAATAATCTAATTATGAGTATTTTATGTGTTTGAATTGAGAATAAAAATAAATATTAAGATAACAATATAAGTTGAACAAAAATACCAATAATAAATATCAAAATAATAACATAAGTATCAATAAAATACATACATCAAAATTAAAGACACATAATTACATAACCATAAATTATTTCAAAAACAATTAAACAAATTATTTTAAAAATATATATAAATTTCTTTCTCCTATTGTGTATTATCTCTCCGACTATGAACGTAAAGATTGTATAAAGATTAAGTTTTGAAATATCGACCTATTGATATGACTTCTTCAATCGATAATATAGACATCTTTTTTAATATGTTTTAATAATACGCGCGAACCTAATTTCTCTACCTATCAAAAACTTTGAATTCAATTTGACCCAAAAAAAAAAACTTTGAATTCAAGAAGTCATGACAAAATTTAAGGTACATGACAAAATTTAAGGCAAATGGACAAAATTTTATATTATATTTATAACTTTGTAGAATCAACATCCTTTGAAATTTGACTATATATATTTTTGTACAAATTATCTATATATTTATATATATATATATATATTACAAATTAATCTCATAATTATTATATTATTTATTTAAGATATTTATTTATTTTTCAATTAAATAATAAATTATTAATATTTTAAATACTAATTATTATTTAAAGATATATATTTTTGTGTTTGTGGTTATAATCTCAATTCTATATTTAGTTTGCAGAATAACATATTATAAGAATAATCCTATTTTATAAACTCTAACTTATGCTATTACAAGTATAGTATTGTTAACAGCAATTGGTTGGTCCCTTTTTGGAACATTATGATGAAATCTCATCTTATTATTTAATACAGCTGTTTTTGAAATAATCTTAGACATTTAATATTGTCTTATCAAAGGATAAGATGATATGTAAAAATAGTATCTGAAGAACTAGATCACTCAAATAGTATATTTTTCAAAGTTTATTTTTTAAGAATATAGTATATTTCTTTAGGATTAAAATATATATTTTTTAAATTATACAATTATATTATTCATTTGAAAATTATAATACTAGTATGTTTATTTACTTAAAACTATAATAACACTCTCCAATAATATTTATATGTTTGAAAATGAGTTGATAATCATTTTAATATTGTAATTATGTGATTTATTTTATTCTCGTAACATTTTAATTAAATTATATTAATCTTATAATTTAAAAATATGATTAATTAAATTAAAATTTTATTTAAAAAAATGATTTTTAAGAATAAAAAATAATTATATATTTTTTAATAAATAAAAAAAAAACTTCCTTCTCCCCCTCTGTTTCTTTCTCTCTTCCTCACTTCCTACTATATCTCTCTCTATATCTCTCTTTATCCTTTCTCTTTTTTCTTTATCTTATAATTATTTTACTAATAAAAATAAAAAACAAAATTAAGAGGCAGAAAAAATAAGAAAGAAAGATTAATTGTGGGTTACAGACGTCTACATGGTAAGGCCAAATTGTGGGTACGTTTTTCGGTTGAGGATATTTGGCCTTATTATAAGACTTGAGGTATGTAAATTCAATTAGAACTTAATTTTAGAAAAAAAATTTGTGTATATTTTCCATTTTATTCGTATATATAATTAATTTATATGATATATATATTATTATAAATAAGACATTATTTAACACTTTAAATTATTTTAATTTTTATCAAACATTCTCATTTTCAAATATGCGTGAAAAGAAAGAGGGCTTGGACTAATTTTTAATAAAGCAGTCATTCTTATGCAAACTAGCACAAATTAATAATTATTAATGGAGAATGACCTCACATGCCTCTTATGCAAACAAGCACAGATTAATAATTATTATTGTAAACTGAACTCTACTTTTCTTTATATATATATAAAGTTCATATATTTTTTTCACTTTTCACTGTTTTTAGTCTTTATTTTTTAAATTACCCATTATTATAAAAAAATTAAAAAGATAATTTAAAAAAAAATCATCCAAATTTATTCTCCTTTGATCATATAAATTAAAATTAGTGTATTAATACTTTATAATAATATCTATGGAGACAATTGATTATGTGTTTGAACTCAACCTTCGCTGCAAAAAAATGAGTGTTCATAATTTTTTATACAATTCATTATAATTTCTTATTTTAATAGCTAAAATTTAAATAATTAATTTTATTTTTTTATTTTTTTATATATCTCAACTATTTATATATAAAATTATAATAAATTGTATAAAAAATGGAGACCATCCTGTTTCGTTACTATAAAGTATACAAACTTCTTGTTTCTAGTTGTATTTGTTATTTTGTATCCCCCACCAATATGTTTTCTTAGGAGAAAAAGAAAAAGAAAAATATAAAAAAGTGTTATAAAAAACTTTAATTTGTAGCTTCTCTGTTGTATTAAAAAAAAAAAAGTGCCAGTAGAACATAATAATTTTATTTATTAATTTAATATTAATATAAAAATAAAATAATTTAAATCAATTTAAAAATAAATAACGGTAGATCTCAAATAAAATCTATCAAACCTACTTGTATAAATTAGTTTAATGTTTCTAATCAATATTTTATAAATCGATATTAATTTTTAATTTTCTTCCGCTGCCCTTGCTATGGAGTATGGACTTGATCATAGTAAATGTAACGATTGAGAGCACGATATTTTAACGATTAGATCGATATGGGTACGTAGGTTTCCCTTGCGTTTCCTTAATACTTATTTTTAATGGAGTCAAACGATCAATAGCTTGGAATAATTAAAATCAAACATCACAACAATTAAAGTTCTTTTGAGCTAGAGACAACTTTGGCAAATGCGCTAGAGAATAGAATGGGTGACATAAAAATAAAATTGAAAGATTTGAAAGCAAAATTTTGTTTTACTTTCAAATCGAGATAAAGCAAAATTTTATATGAGATATCTCAGATAAAATTTTGCTATATATACACAATTCTTTTCTGGCATTAAAACCAAAATTTTACCTTTCACATATTTCTCATTTGAAGTTATTTTGAAGGTAAACAGCATCAATTTTCGTCTGATTTCTTATAATTAATTAACTTATATGTAGTTTCTCTGTTTTGAAATGTGCAGTAGAACATCTTGATCCATCTTCATCAATGGAAAATTCTCATCCCCACCACCACCACTTCTACTACAACAACTTAATTCAAATACAAGCAGATGTTCACCCAATTTATGTCGTTATGGTTTTTAATCAACAAAATAACACAAGGAAGTCAAACTCACACTCACAGTACCATTCTATTATCAAATTTATAATTCCTCTACTCCTCAACCTAATTCAAATCAAAGGTTCTGGAAATTCCCACTCTGTTTTTCAAACACACTCTGTTCTTGTTGTGATTTGTATAATCTCCATACTTTTGTATTGCGCTTTCTCTATTGCTCAACCACACTTTCTACCTCTTTCTCGTGCATTACAACTCATGTCCAATCTCTTTGCTTCCATTTCAGTTGCTTCACTTGTCTTCCTTCTCTTTCCTCCCATAATTTGGGAACTAATTATGTCTTACTTATTTTCTCTCTTTCTTCTTACAAATATCCCTATCCTTTTATGGAAATTAGTTCCCAAATTAATTTTTTCAAGGAGAGAACCCACCTCACTTTTGCCTGTCACTAATCCAGCACCATCCTATTAATAGTATTATTGGAATGAAGTTGAAGGTGAAGATGTATGATGGAATAATTATGACACTACCGGTTGTACGTGCAAGTAGTAGAAAAAAGTGTTTTTGGTATTTGTCATAATATTAACGTTGTAGGATTGAGATCTCATAAAAGTATACAAATCACTATCTTAATCATAACTGAGAATTGTTATTTGAATGGATTCAAAACTATTACAAGATATTTATGATTATTAATATATTCGTTCTCAGCTCAGCTATTCTTATATGGCAGCTCTTACATGTTCTTATGGCAGTCATATGTAAATTATGTTAATATTAACATTTAATTTTAACTCTTCGTTAGTAATTAGATTAAAGTGATAAAATCTAGTGTATTTCATATAATAAAAAAAATTAATGTATATTTTATTATATACATTAAACGATGGTTAATTTTATTTAGTTTCATCATATTTAATGTTATTCACGTTATATAGTTTTATTAATATAAATTTTAAGAATATTATAGGTTGAATATGAAATTGAGTTGAAAATTGAAATAAATAAAAAACTATGAATTATATATGAAGTATATCTTTTTATTACAATTTATTCAAATTTTTATCATTTAATTTAGTTAAAATTTATTAAAAAAATTAACTTTTTTACAAATTTAAGTTAATATAATAATGATCTAACAATTTGATAGAAATAAGAGTACTCTTAAAAATAATAAATGTATAATTCAAGATGATATTATTAGCCTTAGGTTTAGTATAAAGCTTGTTTTTCTAACTAATTTAATTTATACTTTTTTTTTCTCAAAAATTGGACACAGCAAGTAAATATGTATTATTGGATAATAAATAAATAAATATATATCAAACATATATTCAAAATATACAATAAAATAAATATATTTTAGTAACATTATTATAAAAGAAGTTCATTCATTTTGAGCCCTCAAACCTATTAACATATAGATTAGGCTAAATGCACTTTTGTACTTACTCTTAATTGACCTTCAAATCAATTAATTAGACTTAACTATATAATTTATGTTCAAATTTTCTTTTAGTACGTAAATACACAAATTTTTAAAACATATAATTTAATCTTTAATGTTTAAAATTATATATATATATATATATATTAATTTTTAATTATATGATTTAGTAATTAAATTTTTAAAAATAATATATATATATATATATTCTAAAATTTTAAATTACAAATATTAACGTAAATTGTATATCAATCATATATGTGATTTTAAAAATTCAATATCTAAAGAATTAGTTTTAAAAGTTAATCTATATTGCACAAAATTTTAAGTTAAATAAAATTGTTAAATCAATAAACTAATAATAACTAAGCATCTAATTCGGAATCTTCTCAACTTAGAATATTTAGTATTTTTTAATCAAAATTAATTTTGCTTTTCTTTGCTTGTCTGCTCTGCATATAAGTGGTCCTTGTTAATAACAATATTTTATGACTAGTCTTAATCAATCTTGAAGTGTAACCATCAAACTCGTACTCCACTATTATGTCTTATATATGCCCTCACACATTGCACTAGTCACTTTGTTCATGTTTTGTTCACTTTGCTTGTTTAATTGGAGTCCATCAACAAATATATATTTTTTGAGTGTTTTTGTGTTCGTTTGTCATATTTAGAAAAAAAATATGAATAATTAATACTATAACCTTATTGTATTGTTTTTATTAAAAACTCAAAATATATGCGAAAAAGATGTTAATAGTCTTGTTAATATGTAAAAAATATATTTTATTCTTATAATATATAAGTTTGATTTTTCATAATCCGTTATTAAAATAATTTGATTTTTTGTAGTTCGTTTTTAATTATTGATTTTTTGTAGTCCGTTATTAAAACTAATATTGTAAATAGGTTTCTAGATACTAATGATAGTTTTATTGAAAATAGATATTTTATTGAACATGTTAAAATAGTGAATATGTGTTTGGAAACACATATAGTGAAACTCATAAGCTTTCTTCATTAGAACCTTTTTTTCTTTTCTGAAATGTTGTCTTCCGATTCTTTTCATTGGCTATGAGTTCCATCTTCTGCTTTCCACGAACCATTTCTTATCTACAGAAATAATAATAATAATAATAATAATAATCAACATATTTTTTTATTTAATTACATGTTATATCTACCTTCTCATATATAATTTTATTTTTAATTCCCTTAAAAATATATATATTCATTTTTATTAATATTTAAATAATTTTTTTTTAATATTATACAAAAATAAATAAATATTTTTCACACAAATAAAAATTAAAAGTAAAATTATGTTAAATAAATGGATTATTTATGTACCGAATTGACTTATTTTTCTATTATATTCTATAAAAAAATATTTGGATCACTTTATAAAATCTATAACCATAAAACAAATTATTCTTTTTATGTTTAGTTCATATAATTTTATTACAAAATCTAACTTACAAATTTTATAATAGATGTTATCCAATTTAACATTATATAAGTTAATTTTTTATTAATTATATATGTTTAATGATTAGTTCTAACCATTTAAATATCTCTACATGTTATATGTAATTTTTAAACAATAACATTTGATGATCGTTAAACTAATATCATTAAAATTGTTAATCAGAGTAATTATCATATGGAAGAGAGATTTAGCAAAATAAATAAATTAGATCAAATAATGAAGAAATTCTTATTTGAAAATAGATATTTTATTGAACACGTTAAATAGTGCTAAAGTAATGAATATGTGTTTCTTTAGTGAATATGTGTTACAAACACATATTCACTATTTTAACAATTTATTTTGCTATAGTTGATCAAATAAACGCGTTTATTTTAAGTAGTGTTTGAAACCAAAATATTTTAAGTAGCGTTTGCTTGTATGTTTTTACAGATATAAACATATAAGCGTTTATTTCGTTCCCAAGCTTGCGGCCACGATACTTTAAATAAGCATATTATTTTAAGTAGCTTTTAGAAAGTGTCTCTCTTTACAAAGAATCACTTCCTGTCTGGATAATATATATCACTCCCTATATATAACCGTCTTTAAATTTCTCGCATTGAAACCGAAACATATCACTCTCTGTTTCTCTTTTGAAGTTATACTTTTAAGGTAAACAGCATCAATTTTCGACTGATCATTTCTTATAATTAATAACATCTATTGATATTATCTCTTGCTTAATTAATTAACTTATATGTAGTTTCTCTGTTTTGAAATGTGCAGTAGAACATCTTGATCCATCTTCATCAATGGAAAGTTCCCATCCCCACCACCACTTCTACTACAACAACAACAACTACTTAATTCAAATACAAGCAGATGTTCACCCAATTTATGGCGTTATGGTTTTTAATCAACAACATAACACAAGAAAGTCAAACTCACACTCACAGTACCATTCTATTATCAAATTTATAATTCCTCTACTCCTCAACCTAATTCAAATCAAAGGTTCGGGAAATTCCCACTCTGTTTTTCAAACACACTCTGTTTGCATATGAACGACTGCTTTCTTAAAAATTAGTCCACTGGCATAAGCATAAGCCCTCTTTCTTTTGACACATATTTGAAAAACGTACCCACAATTTGGCCTTATCATGTAAACGTCTGTAACCCACAATTAATCTTTCTTTCTTATTTTTTCTCCCTCTCAATTTTGTTTTTTTATTTTTATTAGTAAAATAATTATAAGATAAAGAAAAAAGAGAAAGGATAAGATAGATATATAGAGAAAGAGAGAGGGATAGAAGGAAGTTTTTTATTTATTAAAAAATATATAATTATTTTTTATTTTTAAAATTCATATTTTTTATAAAATTTTAACTTAATTAATCATATTTTTAAATTACAATATTAATAGAGTTTAACTAAAAAGTTACATAATTAAAATAAATCACATAATTACAAGACAAATGATTATTCATTCATTTTAAACACATGTAAATATTATTTATGTAAGTCTTATAATTAGGGGTGTTCATCAGATCGAAATCGCTAATTTTATGTTCATTTGATCCGATCTGATCGGATTGAAACATCCTAATCCGCAACCGATCCTATCAACTTTCAGATCCGATCAATCCGATCAATCCGATCCGTAAACTATTTGGATGACATCCAATCAATCCGACCAATAAACTTAATTAATTATATTTTTGAATAAAAAATTTAAATTTTCACATAAATCATAACATAAAATTAAAAGAAACCTTAAAAAATCAAATAAAAAGGTTAAAATAAGACTAAAATGTTCAAACCTATATAAAACAAAAATAATACAATACGTCAATAATGATATCGATTACAATAGTCATTTTAATAAATTTAACAATTCATTCAAATAATAAACAAAAAAATAGTTCACAATAATCTAAACCTAAATTAATTTGATCATTTCACTCTTTAACATTTATTGATCATCTTGAAAATAATATTGTCTTGAATCTTGAGAACAATAGCAAAAAAACTTTAGTGTGTCATAACCTATTAGCCATAATTTAAAAAATATTAGTAAATTGATAATTAAATATATATGAAATAATATATGAAATAAAATAATAATATATCATACTCAATCAAGGGTTATATCCTTAATGTCTCCTAACATATCTACAAAATAGAAGATAATAAAAAGTGATGAGAATATTAAATCATAAATCATAAGAGAATGATATCAATTAATAATGAAAATTAATAATATTACATGTTTCAATTGCTTCAATATCATCAACGGACTCACGAATGTTAATTATTGGTGATGATCGAATCCAGTTTTGAGTACAAATAAGTGCTTGGACAATTTTTGGGGACAATGAGTTTCTAAAAGAATCAATAACCCTCCCCCCTCTCCCCTAAGAAAATGCAGACTCATAAGCTACAATTGATATAGGCGTAGCTAAAACATCTTTGGCAATCTTGGAAAGAACCTTGTATCTAGATGCGTTCACCTTTCACCAACCTAAAAGATTAAAAGACTCATCATTTACATCCTCACATGTCTCACCCAAATATTTATCTACTTCAGTTTGGTTGTTTGTCTTTTTTGCATCTTTGACACGCTTTTTATAACGATCTATCCATAGTGAAAATGAATCAATGTTACAACTATCTACTTTTTCTGTGTCTAAAGGTTGTGAGCATGTAGCTTGGACATTTGCATAATACAACACTAAATACTGATAAAACATATTATTCAAAGTTTGTCTACATTTTTTCATCATATGACCAACCATAATATCATCTTCATCACACAAAAGATCCAAACAAATTTTCAAACCTTGTTCCTTACGTCTTGGATCAAGCAAAGTTGCAATAAATAAAAAATCATTCATCTTATCTACACCTCCTCAATATTTATTGAACTTTGTTTTCATTGTTTTTTCCATTTTGCTTAACAAAAAATCTGTATTTTCACACCATAAACTCAATTGGTTATGTATGAAGCAAATTTGATCCAAAAATAAATTTTAAATAACATATACAAAACCAAAAAACCTCAATGTTACATCATAAAATATTTTCAAAAACCTCACAAATATGTGAGCATTAGACCAATCCAACATATTAGGAGTTTTGCAACTATCATTTCCAATGTTGAACTCTTGTTTAAATATCACATCATCTTCTTCTAAATACTCAAAAACGTTCTGAAATCTTATTACAGCTTCTAACATTAAATAGGTGGAATTGTACCTTGTTACTACATCTAAACATAAAAATTTATTAGTATCAATCTTCTCTTGCTCCGCACAATCCTTAAATTTTAACAACCTTGAAGATTATCCTTTGATATATTTGACAACTTCTCTTATCTTATTTATGCTTGAATCATGTTTTTTTAAACCCTTTCTCACAACCAAATTTAAAATATGAGCTTCACACCTCATATGCATATGTTGACCATCTAGTATAATATTATTTTATAAAGTCTAACTTATGATATTACAAGTATAGTATTGGTAATAGCAATTGGTTGATCCCATTTTGGAACATTATGATCACATCTAATCTTATTATTTAATACCGGTATTTTTGATATAATCTTATACATTTAAAATTCTCTTAAAATTAATAATTTAATTTTTAAATTTTTAAATCAAACATATTAACTTTTATGATTTATAAGAATTAATAAATTTAATCAATATATATTAATTTATTAAAATTTAATAGATTTATTTATTTACGTTCATATCACTTTATCTATATGATGAATAGATAATTTATAAAAATTAATTAATTTAATTCATATTAATATATTAAAAATTCATATATTCATTCTCATATTTATTATCTAATTCATGTAACAAATATAAGAAAATACATTTGTTTCAATTATCTCATAGAAATCATGGAGAGTAGGGATAAATATTCTTACTTAAATAATTAAAATTATGATTATACGTAAAAATTTAACGTCTTATTCAAAAATAATTGTAATTAATAAGTCGTATAACATTGATAATTATTACAATATTAAAATTATACTTAATTGAAATCATACACATATTAATATTATTTGTATATATACATATAATTGTATATAAAATTAAATTTTATTATAATAGATCAAACAATATTTGAAATAATTAGATTAAATTTTATTTTTATTTATTTTTATTTTACTTAAAAAATTGTATTAATAGTTAAAAAAAATTAAAATTAGAATCAATATTTTAAATAATATAATAGAATAAAAATTATATTAACATTTAATTTATTTAAAATAAATAAATTTTTAAATAAATATTAAAATATAATAAGTATAATTAAATTGCAAAAATATTATAATCTTATCATAACTTATCGTTATTATTTAAATATATTTAAAATTGATACAAAATATTATATTTATTAATATAATCGTTGTTGCCTGTTATATATGTAATTCATACACGACACTTACATATTAATTACTTTAATATTAACTCTTTCTTTATAATTAGAATAAATTTATAAATTTTTTTAAATTATAAACTTTTATTATTATAAAATGTGGTATTTAAGTTCATATATAAAGTCGATTTTAAAAAAAAAATTATAATAAATTTAAAGTCGATTTGGTGTAGAACCGATGCTATACATAACGTCGATTGACGTATTAAAACGATACTACACGTGAACCTAACGACAATTAATATATAAAATTGATCTTAACATACATGAGTTTTTCCTTTTTTCTTTTTTCTTCCCTGTCAAACATAATTTTAATTTATAGTGCTTTAAACAACACCTAAAACCCCAAAATCGAGCTTCACTCCCACTTTAAACAACACCTAAAACCTCAAAATCGAGCTTCACTCCCACTTCA
The DNA here is from genome assembly GCA_037013495.1 of Hippophae tibetana. Classification (NCBI taxonomy): domain Eukaryota; kingdom Viridiplantae; phylum Streptophyta; class Magnoliopsida; order Rosales; family Elaeagnaceae; genus Hippophae; species Hippophae tibetana. Next base: position 2,476,181 of record CM072810.1, read on the forward strand.
ATCTCTCCTCTTCAAAACAGATATCCCTTCTTTAATTGATCTCTCACATCTTTCTCTCCAAAATCACAACAAAAATTTCGTCTTTTTATTTCTCCATTCAATCTTTACTTTTCTGGGCAACTTCAATACATCTCATTCTCACCATCAAGATCTATTTCCAAATTCTACTCTCTCTTATCCTCACCGTCCAAATCTATATCTTCTCCTCCACCCTCGATCTCTGCTTCAACCCAATCTATGACTCAGGCTCTGAATCGCCCGAGTCAGACCCAGACTCAGATTCAGATTCAGAGTCAAACCCTGTATGAGATGATGTCCGATGATCAAAAGCGAGAGTCTAAGCTCTCTGAGGACAAACGACGCAAAGTTCAAGAAAGGGTCTTGAAGGTCTTAAACGACGCGCCGTTTAGAAAACTCAATTGAGGAGGATTTTAAAGTGATGTGAGGCTCACGGTGGTTGCTAGAGATGGGTTTGGAGTTTCAATGGATGTTCATAAGAGTGTTTTGGGTTCTAAGAGTCGATTCTTTGCAGAGAAGCTTAGACGTGAACGTGGGTTTTCTCATTCTGTGGAGATTAGTGATTGTGATGATGTGGATGTGTAGGTAGAAACTGTGGTGTTGATGTATTGTGAGGATTTGAAGAAGAAGTTGATTGGTGAAGATGTGTCCAAGGTTCTGAGTTTGCTTAGGGTATTTATATATATAGTCTTGCTTGATTTGTTGGATTTTGTTTTGGGTTTGTCTTACTCTCTCTTTATTAAGTTAGAAACTATGGATAATGACTTGAATTTTGAGAGATATTGGTATTATTTGCATATTGGTTTTTTTGTTTGTTTGTTAGTTTGAGCGTAGTTGTGGATAATTGAAAATGATAATTTGTGCTTCCCGACCGAAAGTGCTTTCGGGGTTCTGAAAATTTTAATCCTGAAAGCACTTATGGTAAATTTTTATCACTTTGATTCATAAGTTCCTTTTTTACTGTCCTAAAGTGCTTTCGTAGAGCCTTAAAAATAGAAGCAAACAAACCTCAGGTATTGCATAAAGCTTTCTTGAGTAAAGGTCTTTTCTATATGAAAAACATTGCCAATTCTCTTTTCCAAACACATGCATTATGTGAGAACATAATTCTATAAAAAAAAAAAAAAACATTCACGAAACAATGTAAACACAATAAAAGCAAAAGGAATTTGTCTCTTCCCATTGATCACAATTTCACCACACTCACACCGGATTTTAATAGTGTTTTGGTTCACTTTTTTTTTATTACTATGGTTCAGTGAAAGAAGTTTTTGAAATTGATTCTTATTTGGTATTAAATATGTAATAGGTATATGATGTAACCGGTTACTCGTTGTAAGGATGATTACATAATTATTTTAATGTACCAAAACAAATCATTTAAACATTATAAATTTTAATGTATCAAAAATTATTTAAACAAATATCACATGTATAATAAATAATAAATATTCTACATGAGAAATCAAAGTTAAATAAATTAATTATATTAAAATTTTAATTTTAATTTAACATAAAAATTAGCCAAAAAAAAATATTGATTTTTTTGGCCTTTGAAACGACAAATCATTTTTTTTCGCTTGACATACGACAAGTTGTTTTTCTTCTTTAAGTTAGAAACGACATGTCATTTTCTTTGTCTTCAATCTCCAATCGTGTGATTGATTAAGAAAAATAGAATAATATTTTTGTGTAATTGATTGAAACAATAAGTAATGAGTTTTATTTATAAGAAAAATTAAAATTTTTAATCTTATGTAATTGATAAATATATTTTCTATTACAAATAAGATTAATAATACTCATTAATTAAGAAAGTTCATATATGATTGATAAATATTTTTTCTATTACAAATATGATTAATAATACTCACTAATAAGGAAGACTCTTATTTAAAATAGATTTTATGCTATCTTTTAGGCTAAAGATTTCAACTATAATTTAGAGTGTATCTCATCTAATATTTTAGCATATCTTATTCCATATTTTAGTACTAAAAATAATTTTAGATTTATAAACATGTGTTATTAAATGCATAAATATAGTTTTATGTGTCATAATTATCAAAGATATATCTAAAATATAATTATCTAAAATTCGAGCATTTGTTTGGATTTTTTTGATAGACTTGATAATAAGGCTAAAAACAAATTTACAGATAAATATTTTATTAATGAAAATAGTCAACATTCATAGTCCTTACACATTTCATTGTGAGAAAGTTATAAGCGATTTTTTTATCATGCAATCTCATTTTAAAAAAATAGAATGTTCATTTAAATCTTTTGAAATTAAAATAAATTGAATATAAAATGTTAAATACGATAAAATTATTTTATTTCAAAATAACATAAAAGAACTTCAAGTTCATAGCATAAAATACAAATTCTCATACGTAAGTTTCATATCTAAAGTAGACAACTCCATGTCTACTGTGTATAAAGGCCAAAAGGGTAGCTCCAAAGGTTTTCAATTCAAAGTATCATAAGTACATGTCATAATTAAAATATTACAAATAAAATGCATTTTTCAACTAATTTTACATGTGATTGCAAATACTTAACCTATTAGTTCTATATACTTTGTCGGCCAAGTAATAGTACTTGACACAGCATCATCGAAGACGTGAAATTCAGAATTAACATTAAATAAAGATGTTTTTCATCTAAGTGTGCTTGTCACTCAAACGGGCCTTCAAAGAATCTAGTCCAATATTATGTGGTGTACCTTAGAAATAGGGTCATTTGAGATGATTCTCTCTTTAGCTATTACTTGTTCAGTTTCCATCCAATCTAAGAAATCACAACTCTTATTTTCCACATTTATAGTTTTTTGCACAGCACCATTAGACTGTGGGTGTAAATTAAAAAAATAATCAATGGTTAATGTTTGTAAAAAGTTAGTTGTATTAAATTAATTTATAAGAAGACAAATTTCATATTGTTTACCAATAGCATAATGATTACTTGCTCATTTTCTTATTCTATTTGGGAAGGCTACAGTTAAAAATTTGTGCATAAAAAATTATTACACATACATTTAATTCAAATTGTATATCATGATGTGTCAAAATATGAATTAAAATCTCACATCTTTTTTTATCCTTAAAAATGTCTTGTAACCCAATAACATTTCAAGCCTACAATTTTCCTAATGTGATCAGTTTCACAATGTCATAGTTTCTAAAAAAGTGAATCAAATAGTACCCATTTACCAAATTAAAATGAATATTGAATAAATAGCACTAGCTAAATTGTAAATGTAATATACACCATGACTAGCTTCTTCTTCCAAATTGTGAATCAATTCCTTACCACAAAACTACCTATGGCTAAACAAATAACCAATTCCATACCACAAAACTAGCAACATTGTTATTGATAGACATCAACAATTAACTTAATCAATTTCATACCTTAAACATAATTTTACTATAAAGAAGCAAAAAATTTACACAGATAATAATTACTTATACAGAAAAAAGATACTTTAAAAAAAATAAGAAACACTTATAAAGTTTCTTAGTTTTAGGCTTACTGTGCTTCTTGACTAAAATCCAATCCTCCATCTCAATGCAAATGGAACCTTAGAGCTAGGTTGAAGGTAGGCATTCGTCTCCTAGAATTCAATATTGTAAAAACAAAAGAGAATCAGTTCCTTAGTCAGAATGAGCTCTTATAATTAAAGGAAATACTTAGAGTTGAGTGTGCAGTAACAAATATAAATCAATGACCATGGTAGTAACACATAATAGGGGTCGTATATTATCAGAGAGCTATAAAGAACATGATTCATGTCATATGTACACAAATGTGTTTGGCAAACGGACATGATTTTTTTTTCTTTCTAATGTGGAGACAATTGTCGTATATTTAATGGATTCATATACTAAACAAAATACAAATAGTTTAGCAATAATAAAAACAAGGCTCATTGACTAAATTTTTTAAGTAGAATTAATCATTAACAAAAACTGATGCAAAGTTTTTTGTTTTTTTAATTTACATATTTTTGTATCATTTTATTTATATAAACTGACGCAAATGTTTTTTTTATTATTTACATTGTTTGCGTAAATTTTTATTAAAACCAATGCAAAATATTATATTATATTGAAAATTCAAACTGAAATATTATTAGTTTTAGAGTTCTATTATTAAAAAGTAGTCTAACGACATATGTTATTTTAAGAAAAAAAATAATTATTAAATTCAATCAAAAATTAAAATTATCTTATCACTATTTACTTTGTAAATTATCATAAGTCGTGGATATAAAACACTTATGACTCTAAAACTTATACTAGAAAAACTTCCAACAATTTGAGAATAATAAATATTTTTGGGGAAAATTTTATAAAAAAGAGATAGTTATTGGAGAAAATTAAAGTTAAAGATTATCATATCTAATTGTTAACAAGGGTAGTAAATTTCAACCGGGGAAGAAACATGTGTCACATAGATATCAAATTAGAAATATAGTTTTATAATTTTAAAAATATTAAATAATTATATTATATAACGTATTTTAAGAAATATACATGGTATTTTTATATAAAAATTACAAGTAAATTAGATATGCCTAAAGCACATAACATGATATACATTAGCATATATGATATACATTAACAGCCCCCTTCAAACTCAAGGTGAATGTGAAATCAACTTGAGGTTGTCAATTAAATTACGAGTACGTTCCTTAGGAAGTGTCTTGGTAAAGATATCTGAAAGTTGATTGTTGGAGAAGATAGGAAAAAGCTCGAGAGCACCATGGACAAGATGAGAACGAATAAAGTGATAATCAATCTCGATGTATTTAGTCTGTTCATGAAAGACATCATTATGAGCAATATGAATGACACTCTGATTGTCACAATAAAGAAGAGTAGTAGAGGATGTAGACACATTCAAATCCTTAACAAGCCATCGTAGCTAAAGAAGCTCAGATATAATATCAATAAGAGCACAATATTCTGCTTCAGTACTGGAGCGAGCCACAGAAGTTTGTTTCTTATTTCACCAAGAAATCAAAGAAGAACCAAGAAGAAAGTAATAACCTGTAGTGGACCTATGATTAGTAGGATCTCCTGCCCAATCAACATCAGAGAATGCACAGAGTACAATAGGAGACTAAGTTCAGTAGAAAAGGTCATGGAAGAGAGTGCCCTTCAAGTATCGTAGAATGCACAGAACAACAGCATAATGAGTCGATCGTGGAAAAACAGATATTGGCTCACCTTATAAACAACATAAGAAATGCCTAGACAAGTAACTGTGAGATAAACTAGGTTGCTAATCAATCATCTGTAAAAAGAAGGATTAGATAATGGTTTCCCCTCGAGGGTGTTAGATGCGCAATAAGTTCAATTGGAGTGTCAATAGTCTTACTGCTAGTAAGTCCAGCTCGAGATACAAGGTCAGATGCATACTTGGCTTGAGTAATATAAAGACCATCTGTGGAACGAGTAATCTCAAGACCCAATAAATAACTGAGATGTCCAAGATCTTTCATTTCAAACTACTGACTAAGAAAATCCTTGAGTTCTTGAATGCCATTGAGGTCATCACCAGTTATAATCATATCATCCACATATAAGAGAAGAAAAATAGTGCCTTTATCATTGTGATGAAGAAATAAGACAGAATCATAAGGAGTGACAATGTAACCCAAGAAAAGGATGATGGAGCTGAACTTGGCAAACCACACTCGTGGAGCTTTTTTAAGGCCATAAAGTGCACGTTGAAGGTGAAAAACCTTGCTTGTTTCAACATTAAGACGAGGGGGAGGTTGCATATAGACTTCTTCATGAAAATCCCCATTAAGGAAGGCATTTTTAACATTCATCTGAAAAAGGTCTCATTTACTAGTAGCCATAACAACTAAGAGGACACGATAGGTGTGAGGCTCATGGAGTGTAGCAAGGGCAGTGTAACAATGATAGTCAAGTAAATGTGTAGGAATGGATCTTACCCGGGTTGAGTGGCGAGGTGGAATGTCTTGTGGAGGATCTTCAGGTGGAGTAGGAGCAGGGGACCTAGGCTCAAGGTGGTGTAGTTCATCATCAACCTGTTCATTTACAACATGTCTAGGAGAATCATCAAAAATATCTAAAGATTGAATAGAGAAGTCCAAAGGAGGATCAAGAGTATCTGTAGAAGGAACAATAGACTTATCTGAAAAGATTTCTAAAATAGAAGAGTTAGTTAGGGAAGAACGAAAGTGAGAGAGTTCAATAAATAAGCGGTGTTCCTAAAAGAAAACATTACGGGAAACACGAAGACGATGAGAGACAGGATTAAACAGGTGGAAGATGAAGATTGTCCACAGGAAACATACGCCCAACCATAGGACCAGTCCCAAGCTCTTACCCTGTCCTTAGATCCTGCACAATACACCCAAAATAGTCAAAAATAAGGTGATATCCTAGTTCAGCTAATTATCCCGCATAACACAAATTATAGGAGATTTAGGTACATAGAAGACCACTGGAACAAAGCAGTTAGAGGTCGAAACAAAACCTAGACTATTCTCATGCATGGTGAAAGCATCAACTATATGAATATTAAGAGAATATGGTGAATGGTCAAGTTCGAAGAATAAAGATGAGTGAGGTGTCATGTGATTACAACAGGTAGAATAAAAAATCCAAGTTTGAGACTTATGAGTAGTGGAAAGAGATGCATTACCAGCCATACAAATAGCCTGAGTTATGATCTTTTGTAGTTTAGTGGGGGAGAGGTTGACAGTGGATCCAGAAGACTGGGACTCTGTAGAACTGGAAGGCATCAACGGAATAGGCTCAGTATTAGCAACATTAGTAGTAGATTTGTTGCGACTGTAACAAGTCTCAATGGTGTGGCTAGGACGCTTGCAATAATTGCAGAACTTCTTGTTGGTCTATTTATGATGATTGTTAGAGCCAAAGAAATCACCTGACTGCTGAGGTTGCTCAATGGTAGAAGTAAAAGGAGTAATAACCACAACATTGAACTTATTTTAGGCTTGAAGGGTTGTAAGTCGAGCTTCTTTTCTAACCAACTCATTTACAGCAGTATCAAGAGAGGGAGGAGGACTTGGATTAAGAAGCTGACCTCGGATAGGCTCAAAATCCTTATGAAGTGACATTAAGAACTCATAGAGACGAAATTCATCTCTAACTGTAGCATATTGCTGAGCATCTTTTGAACATGCCCAAATTGGATCACAAAGATCAATTTGGTCCCAAAGAAAGCGAAACTGATCATAGTAGTCATTGATGGATTATCCTAGTTCTTGTCGAAGTTGATGCAATTCAACTACTAACTGATATTTCATTGATCCGTGAGTAGTGGAGTACCTTTTGGTCAACATATCCCATGCTGATTTTGCATCATCAAAGCTGCCCAATAAATTAGAGATTGATGGAATAGAAGTATTCTGAATCCATGTGAGGATCATGTGGTTGTGACTATCCTATTCAATTATGCGACCAAGTAAGGTAATTGCATCTTCTTCACTTGCTCCTTTGACTGGAATGATAATTGCATCAATACAGTAATGCTAGAGCATACGACCCTTAAGAAAACTGCGCATAACTTGATACCAAGATAAGTAATTCTTCATCCCTTCCAACACAATATTGATCGGACAAGTAAGAAAAACATATTTTTTATTGATTTAGACACACAATATGTAAAAAATAGATTGCAAAAACAAAGTCTACGTGAACATTTGGGTAGGGAGAACCAGATATGCAATATCAACTATATAGAAAAGTTAACAATCAAAGGCGGTAAACGGTAAACGATTATGTCAACAGCAGTTAACGACGGTCGGTGATGTCAACAGAAGTGATGATGATGTCATCCCTAGGTGATGTGTCATTGATGATGTCATAGGACCTCAGGGTGGCGTGTGAGGTGCGTGAGGGAACGTGTAGACTCTGATGGTTATGGGACTTCTACAGTTGTGTAGATCGGGGTGAGCCGATCATTGTGGCACCTGCAAAAATGTTATCGGAGCAAGATGCACGACGAAGTAAGAAAGATGTGTAGTTCATTATGTGGCTCTTGAGAGCGCGTGCGGACTCAGATGTTCTTGAGGCTTCCACAGTTGTGTAGATGAGGGTGGGTCGATCACTATGGTACCTGTAAAAAGGTTATCAGAAGAAGATGCACGACAGAGACGATGATTATAATGATCTATGTGGTGCGGGACTCCTCAACGATGGCCACTACAGGCCCGGAACCTATGGACAACGATTGATAGACGTTGAAGGTTCAACGGTGAGTGGCTGCAGCGGCTATTGTGATGGTGGAATCGATTACAACGAAGTTACCTCATAAAAGACAAGACTATTAAAAGAAAGGTTAGAGGAGTGACTTTGATACCATATTAAAATACATAATAATTATATTTATATTTCGTATCTTAAGAAATTTACATAGTGCTTTTATATAAGAATTATAAGTAAACTAGATATACATAAAACTCATGATGTGATATATATTAATAGATCTACATTAACACATAATACCTATACAATTTTTTTTAAAATTTGTTTTTGGCTAATGACCAAACATACATAATGAATTATCCAACAAATCTTTAAATTTTGATAACTAAAAAAGTAATTCTTTTTTAATCTTTGTGGAGTGTAATTGGTTAGGGTGTTTAAAGTATTACTATTTTAAAAATAGAGTTTCATAATAAGTCATAAATAAATAAGATCACTAAATATGATCGATCTAAAAATTTCAAGTTTCTCTTAACTTAGTTAATTTCTCATAAAGTTTTTTAATTTCCGTCAAACTTATAAAAGAAAATATGATTTGATTAAGAAAATTAGGATTTGTATTATCTGATGCACGTGTAAGATGGCTGGTATATATATACACCTCACAGCCAAAGAAAATGGTTGACACAGTAGCCCTATCCAAGCACCCAAACTTTAATTACTACTTTGCTCTTTGCTTTTGGTGACGTTGAGACTGCTATTTTTTTTTCCTTTCTATTTGTCTTTAACTAGAATAAAAATATTTCTTTAATATTGAAACATGAATACTTAAAAGTGCAATTTAAATTAGTAATATAATAAATTTTCTATCTAGAATAAAATATAATACTAAGCGCAACACATAACAACCTTATAAAACTATATAAGAAAAACACTTTTAATATAATAAAATACTATAAACAACCAAAAAAATAAAAAATAAAAAATATGTGGTTTATCACAACAGTCTAAGACTTACCTTGTAACGATTTTAATTGTAAAAAAAATTAAAATTTATGATAAAACATTGGCATTGTGTAGGAAGATATTGGTTCAATATGAGGAGGTTTACAACTTACCACTGATATCCAATATAGTGGTAAGGTTTATCATGACAAAGAAATATCTTTTCAAATAAATGGTAACCCTTATCTTGTAAACAATTTTGGTAAAAAATAAAATCTAACAAATATCATACTAGTTTGTTAAATCACTCACTAATACGCATGTCAATAAGTACGTTTAGGTTGGTTTGTGTTAGTCTAAATTAATTAAATCTTAATCTAAATCGAATCTAATTCGTATCATAAACTATCAACTTTAATATAAACTAAAAAAATTCAGGTTAGATCAAACTATCTCGATTTGGCCTAAAATTTTATTTTTATATTTTAACTGATATTTTAACCCTATTTAACCCAATGTTTGATTTACAATATTTTAAATTTTGTTATAATTTTTAATCTAATTAGAATATATAATAAAAAATTAAACTAAATTCAATACATTCTAACAATGTTAAACATATAAATAATAATTTTTCTTACAAGTTGTTATAAAATTAAGAAATAAAAAGTTTCTAATTCATAAATATATTTGGAAACAACTAAATGAACCACGACCTAAAGTTATTATTGAATATTTTAAACTTAAACTTTATATAATTATGATTAATTATAACATAATATATTTACAAATGTACTTAAGACGGATAAAATAATAAACTATTTTGACATATCCATAAATAAATCAATAAATTCATAAAAATATTTTGTATAAAATAATTCATGAATTTAAAGAAATTGTAACAGATCTTATTTTTAAATATAATTATTAAATGTTTATGTAATTAATCACGTTTGTTTTTAAAAATATTGTATAATTTTTATTCATAAGTGAATAATTAATATATTAAGATAAAAAAAATTATAATAAAAATAATGAGATATATATATTTTTTAATAATATAAATTAGTAGACTTAATTTATAAAAAATAGTAATAGTAATATATAAAAATAATTATAATTCTTTTTTATTTTTGTATTGTTAGGTTGATCCTAATTTAACATTAATTTTAATTTTTTAGTGTTACGCTGATATGAATTCAATTTATGTTGTATCGATGTATTTTTAATTTAGGTTCAATTTTAACAATTTAAGTATTTACTAGTATATAATATTTTCTTAAGATTTGGTACTATTCAAATGATACAATAATGTCGGAGAGTATGGTAACCTGTCAATTCACGATAGTAACCTCACGTGTGACTTTAGGAAGAAAGGACTATGCCGCAAGTCTTATTATGTGTTCTCATTTGCCAAGAATGATTTATAACGTCTCTCTCTCACCACAACTGTAGATCTTGTCTACAAATAAAAAAAGATTTAAAAACTAAGGGAGACAATATATGTACAGGGATAAAAAAAATATATCCAATTTAATCAATTTAAAATCATTAATTCTTTAATTTGACTAATCTAGCTAAAAAATATTTAAGGTATCAAATTAATAAATTGGGGAAGTCGGAAATCTAAATTATTAAATTAATATTAATTTAAAAAATAATTTGATTGAATAAAAAAAATTAATTTTATATTTAATTAAATTAATAAATATTATTATATAAATATTTAATATAAATAATATTCAATTGGTTTTATAATCTCTCACATATTTATTAATATATAAAGACAATGGATAGTAATCATACTAAATATGATTAATAATAGGAAGGAAAAAAATATAAATTTCATTCTTTTTCTTTGTTTTTTTGTTTTTGATGGAATATGAATCTCATTCTCTTTTTTTATTTTTGATAGATTCTTTCGTCATTTTATAAATACAATCCACTTATATTCTCATAATATTTAATAAATATAGATCTAAAATATAATTTTATTAAAAGAAAATAAATTTAAAAAACACTTAATTCATTTTATTTGTATATGAGATATAAAAAATATAACCATAAATTCGTAATATAATAATAAGTATAAAATTATAAATTAAAATCTTATATTATTACCATGTACATTATTTTATTAAAAAATGTTTTTTTTTTCTTTTCAAAGCTACAAAGTGGTATCTTAAAAATATATTTATTTTTTTAAGGAAAAGAAAAGATAGAAAGAAAAAAAAAACGAGTATGAGTTGACTCTAGCTAGCTAGGACTCTCAGGAGCAACGAAAATAAGTGTAGAAACTCAAAATACTACAATATCTACATATTTCATCCAACATAAACTCTCTCCCCACATCTCCTATAAATATCTTGTTGCTTGTTGCTTGGAAACTTTAATTTTGTCTCAATTCTTTGAAGGTAACATTAATAATAAATTCCCTCTATCTATCTTAATTAATATAAACTTACTCTATTTTGCTATGGAATCAAGAGAGTCTCAGTCCATTAACGTCGTTAACGTCAATTGGCAAGCAGACACCATTAACATCATTTTGGTTTTCAATCAACAAAATAACACCTCCTCTCAGTCCCTGCCATGTAAATCACACACACCCCATTCCATTTTTAATTTCATAATTTCTGTACTCATTGGTTTGATTCAAATCAAACTTGTTGGAAATCAACACTCTATTTTTGAGACACACTACGTTCTTGCAATCATCTCTGTGGTTTCTATACTTACATATATTACTATCTATATTATTCGGCCACTCTTTCCCAATCTTTCTCGTGTATTACATCTCATGTCCTTGTCATATGCTACTATTTCAGTTATTTCACTTATCTTTATTCTTTTTCCTCCCATAAAATGGGAACTACTTGTCTCCTTTTCAGTCTCTGTGTTTCTTCTGTTTACAATCCCCATCATATTATGGAAACTATTCCCAGATTATGGGAGACACTTGCCCCCACCTTTGCCTCTTACTGTGCTGCCAACATCCATATACGCATCACAACTCCAATCATATGTTTGAAAGGTAAGCTTAATGATCATCCTTCTTCTTCTTCTTTTCTTTTCTTTCTTTCTTTTTTTGGAGTCGATCCTTGTTAATCATTTTGGTTCATGTGTATTTATTATGCAAAAAAATTTAATTGGATTCTATGTCTTTTTCAGTTAATACAACAGATGAATCGATCCTTCAACGGCCAATTTTAGCCTTATTACTTATAATCATGTAACTTGCATCGAAGATGAATCGATTTCACTTCGTTCGATGCTTCTAATCATGTAGCAGTTCCGTTATAGTTAAATAAAATGCCTCTTTTTTCTAAAAATTACAACGCCTATTATTAACCTTTTTTTTGAATAAATAACTCCATAAAAAATAATATAATGTCATATGATAAAAATTATAACGCCTATTATTAACCGACCACATGTTATTATGAATTGAATAATAACTTTAACGTGCATCTTTCTAAATAGTACTATAAAACGCCTGAGTTGCTTTAAAGCTCCAATACCCCAAAAGTATCATTTTGTAAAGGTGATATTGAACATTTTAATGCTTAAGTTACTAACTATATGATAAAGTTGTGATGAGAGCAATAGTTTTATAATATTATACAAAAGAGAGTGTTTTAGATTCAAGTTATATTTAAAGTTTAACTTATTATAATTGTTTGCATATGTAAATGTAGAATTAACAAGTAACACTTGTGAGAATTGATTGACTTGTTCTTGTTTTATACATATCTATCATTAAATATCTTTCTAAAATAATTAAAAGATAGCTATTGAGTGCAATTATTAAACATTTATCTTTGTAATATAATTATCTTATAATTATACATATTTATTTGATGATTATGTACTTATTAAGTTTGATAGATAATACTCTCTCTTGATTGGAACTACTTTTTAAAGTATAATGTGTAACGTATGAAATTAATCTAATAATATATAAATTGTAATTTGTTATTGTGTTATTATTCTATTGTACCCTTTATGTTTTCTTAGAAAGAAAGAAAGAAAATATAATATGAAAGTGTTATTAGATTAACAAATTTTGGTGTTTGTGGAGAAATTTAATTAGTAGTTCATGTCTTATAAAAAAAAATGTATCACGCATTCAAGTAGAAACCAAACTAGAGCACGGGTTGGGTTCTAAGAACTTTATGGATTGTTAGTCATATAAGGGAAATTCTAGTAATAAATATCCTACAAAATTCTCCAAATGCATACCTTTAAAATATGTATCTTTAATAATTTTAAATATTAGGATATGCATTTCAAGACTTTGAGAAATGTAATTAGAATTGGCCATCAAGTGAACCGAGACGTTACAGCTATTTTTGGGTTGAATATTGAATATTTCATTGAAATTACTAATATGTATATTATTTTTATTATAGAGATATTTTCATAACTTTTAAGTACATCTCTAATATATGTAAAAGCAATTTTAACGATTTTAAAATCCACCTAATCTCATGTTTGGAGAAATGATAATATATTAGGAGTTATAATCAGATGATGGAGATAAATTAATACTTAGATTCTTTATTTATTTCATCAATAAATTATATATAAATATATAAGAGATAAATATCAATGTTACATTAATAGATATTTTGTTCAAATTATCATTGTCGACTTAAACATAATATTTTATAACTATAATTAGTTTATCGAAATCAATTTGTTGTCCCAACGATCATATCAGTAGAGTTATGCACCCCTTATATAAATGTAGAGTAGAAACATGAAAAGACATCACGTCGTTTTATCTCGGTGTTCACATCATGAAATCGGTATGTGAAAATTGTCAACAATTGTGTTTGCTGATAATTATCAGATATATTTTCATATTATTTCTGTTCTAATATTTTTGTACAAATGTATAGTAAATGTATACAAAAGAAAACGGAAAGTAAACAAATTATAACAATATTAATTTCCATCATTATTCTTGTCTGCTGATTATCTGCCATAATTCCTGCATTGTTGTCTCCTTATTGTCTGCCATATTACTCATATGCCAACACTCCCTCTCAAGGTGGTGCATATATGTCTCTTATGCCCAACTTGTCAAGTGAGTTGTAAAAGTTCTTTGCAGACACAGATTTTGTGAGTATATCAGCCAATTGATCTTCTAACTTAACAAATGGAAGCTTAATAATCTTTTCTTCAAGATTCTGTTTGATGAAGTTCCGATCCACTTCAACGTGCTTCGTGTGATCATGTTGAACTGGATTATGAGAGATGGCAATGACTGCTTTGTTATCACAAAATAAGTTCATTTCAGAGTTAGGAGCAATACCAATCTCAGTTAGAAGTTTTTTCAACCACAGGAGCTCACATATTCCCTTGACCATTCCTCGAAATTCAGCTTCAACACTAGATAAGACAACTATCTTTTGCTTCTTGCTCCTCCATGTAACAAGATTGCCCCCACAAAAAGGAAGTACCCAGCAGTAGATTTCCTATCCTTCATATTCCCTACCCAGTCTGAATCTGTATATCCAAGGACTTCCAATTGACCATTCTTTGAAAACAAAAGTCATTTCCCAGGGGAGGACTTTAAATAACGAAGTATTCGCATGACCGCATCCATATGGTCTTCACTTGGGCAATGCATGAACTGACTCACGACACTCACATCATAAGCAATATCAGGTCGAGTATGAGATAAATATATGAGTTTACCTACTAACCGTTGATATCTCTGTTTATTTGCTGGTACTTGGTCCACATATTCTCCGAGTTTATGATTTTGAACCATTGGAATATCGAAATGTTTACAATCTAGTAGTCCTGCCTCTGCCAGTAAGTCCAGAGTATATTTTATTAGGGAAAGACATATGCCTTTTTTTGATCTTGTTACCTCAATACCTAAGAAGTATTTGAGCCCTCCCAAATTCTTCATTCAAACTCATTTGACAGTTGTTCTTGAGGCTTAGAGATTTCTTCTTTATCATCTCCTGTAATGATCATGTCATCTACATAGACTATAAGGGCTGTTATCTTCCCTAATCAGTGTTTTAGGAAAAGAGTATGATCAGAGTTGCTTTGTTGGAACCCATATTTCTTCATTACTGAACTTAACCTACCAAACCATGCTCGAGGTGATTGTTTTAGTCCATACAATGCTCGTTGTAATCTACATGCAGTTTCTTTTCCTGTTGTAACAGTATATCCTGGTGGGATATCCATATAAATCTCTTCCTCAAGATCACCATGAAGGAAGGCATTTTTTACATCAAGTTGGTGCAATGGCCAATCTAAATTTTCCGCAAGAGATAACAAGACTCTAACGGTTTTTAGTTTAGCCACAGGTGAGAAGGTTTCTTGATAATCTATCACGTGTTTCTGTGTATATCCTTTTGCTACAAGTCTCGCCTTGTATCGATCAACTAACCCATCTGCTTTATATTTAATGGAGAAAATCCACTTGCATCCTACCATCTTTCTCCTTTGAGGCAACTCGCTTAACACCCATGTGTTATTCTTTTGCAATGCCTCAAATTTCTCTTTTATAGCTTGAGCCCATTTTGGATCAGATAAGGCTTCTTCAATGCTACTTGGAATTTGACACGAGGAGAGTGTTTGTGCAAATGCCCTGATAGGTTATGATAACCTTTGAGTAGATACATAATTTGCTATGGGATACTTGGATTGTCATTCTTCTCTTTCTGGGGAGTATCGATTTGGAGGTTTGCCTCGATTGTGTCTGATAGGTAAAACATAACCAATAGATGTATCTATAGCATTAGTTTGTAAAGGTGTGATAGGATAGCTTACCTCAGGAGTATTCTCAACATGAGGATCATTGGGTACTAGGGAGTGAAGAGGTACATCAACCACTTCATCTTCTGGAGATTTAATTACTACTTTAGCTTCAGTTCTTGGAAGTTCAAGCTCAGGTCTAGATACTAGCTCCTCCATATGATTGGCATGATCCGAGTATGTTGGACTAGTGTCTAATATTTCAACATCAAGCCAATTTCGTTCTTCACCATAACTCTCCTCCTGAAGAGTGGAATTGGATACCGGTGATGGGAAAAAACATTCTGATTCGAGGAAAGTGACATCCATGATAATATAGGTTCTTTTAGTAATTGGATCATAGCATCGATAACCCTTTTTTGTAAGCCATACCCCAAGAATACACAGCGGATAGCACATGGATCCAACTTATTTCGTTGATTTTTATAGAGGTGGACAAAAGCAACACATCCAAAAATTCGGGGTGGAAACATCAAAATAGTAGGCAACGAAAGATGATCAGATAACACCTTTAATGGAGTCTGAAATTGTAAGGTTTTTTTTGGCATACGATTCAGTAGATACACCGCTGTAGTAATAACATCACTCCAGTATTTATTAGGCATATGTGCACAGATTAGTAAGGCCCGAGCCGTTTCTAAAATATGCCGATTCTTCCTCTCCGTAGTCCCATTCTGTTGTGGGGTTTATGAACACGAGGTTTCATGGAGAATACCATGGTTGTCTAAGTATGTCCGGAATTTTTGATTAACATACTCTCCTCCATTATCAGACCTAAGTATCTTAATTTTTTCAGAAAATTGTGTCTAAACCATGGTGTGAAACAAGTGAAATGTAGCAAATACTTCATCTTTATGTTTAAGAAGGTAAAGTCATGTCTTTCGTGTACAATCATCAACAAAAATAACAAACCAACGATGACCCGATGATGTAATGACCGGGGAAGGTCCCCAAACATCAGAATGTACTAAAGCAAAAGAAGTCATACTTTTATTCATGCTCATAGGATAAGACGCCATATGAATTTTTGCTAGGATACAAGTATCACATTTGAAATCTGAATGTGTGATATTTGAAAATAAACTGGAGAGTAGGTGCTTTAAATACCCGAATGATGGATGTCCAAATCTACGATGACATAGCCAAATTTGTCGTTCCTTGTTACCAACAATGTTTTGCATATGATTGGCTCTTCCTGAAATGAGGTCATCCACATAATATAGCCTTCCTCTCCTAGTACCACGCCCAATGATCTCCTTGGTGAGAATATCCTGTAGAAGGAAAAAAGTAGAATACATCAGTACTACACAGTTAAGATCTGAAGTGACCTGACGTACAGACATTAGTCGGTTTGACAGAGAGGGTACAAGTAAAGTATTAGATAATGATAATGAAGGAGATAAGGTCACTGTTCCAGCTCCTGTAACTGGATAAGTGACCCCATTTTCATTGGCAACACGACTCCGTCTTGGCTGGGTTGTTTTGGAGAGATCGTTTGGGTCAAATGTCATGTGATCTGTAGCTCCAAAGTCCAGAATCCAATCCTCCTTATCACTACGAGTAGAGATGTGAAATGCTTTACTTGAAATACCTGGATCCTACAAAGATTCAGCCTGAGAAGTATGGGATAGTGAGGCATTATTGGTAGCCACAGTGGCTCGCCCAATGGTGTCCCGTTTCTTCCATGCTTGAAGATCATTCCACCATTCTGGATACCCATGTAGTTTGAAGCATTTTCACGGGTGTGTTTGGAGTTTCCGCAATGGCCACATTTCATGTCAAGAGATGGTGGATTTCCCGTGGATTTCTTGCTACCTAAGGAAGTTTCTGTTTTTGGTGGCATTAGATTATGTTGTCCCTTGACCCCTTTAAAAGCCATAACTGCTCCGGGTGTCGTATCTACACCTGTGATCATCACGGTCTGCCTGACCTCTTCCCTACGGAAGAATCCATTGGCTTGTTCCACCATAGGGAATGGTTTGATCTGAAGCACATCACTTCGAGTTTTATCCAATCTATCATCAAGTCCATCGAGGAAGGTATACACTCGATCTTCCTGTACGATTAAGTTGTATTTTTGTATGTCAATCGCACACTCCATTGGATTAGGACGACGGAAATCAATTTCACACCACAACCCTTGAAGGTCATTGTAGTATTTTTCAATGGATCCACCCGTTTGCTTCGTACGAGTAACTTGACGGCGAAGATCATACACTTGAGACGTGTCTGTCCCATCATAATAAGTGGTAGCCACCGAATCCCAAACCTGTTTTGCAGTTGGGAATCAGATAAAATTTGCAATTAAGGAGTGGTCCATCGAATTGATCAACCATCCTTTGACAATGGAATTTTCAGTACGCCATCTCCTAAATGAGGGGTCGGTTTCAATAGGTTGAGGAAAGTCCTCATTAATATATCCCAGTTTATCTTTGCCAGAGATATACATCTCTACCACCTGGGACCATAAGGCATAGTTGGATCCTCTCAACTTGATACTAATGGGAGCAGTCGACGCTTCAGTTGGCAGAGGTTGTGAGCTGATCTGAGTTCTAGTTAAAACTTCTGTCATTTTCGCCGTCAAATCTTCTAATATGAAATTGGTAGTTAAATCTCTAGATTTCGCCATGAAATCTAAAAAAAAAATTCTTCCTTTTTTCCTTTTTTTTACAAAACAGCCACTATATAAATGAAAAAAAAAACAACTTGTAACCCTAACCCTAATTTCCCTTCTCACAAGCGGCGCCTTTCCTCTTCCTGCGTGATTTCAGCAAGATGGTCGAGCAGTTTCCTCTGCGCGTCGAGCAATTTCCTCTGCGCGTTGAGCAGTTTCCTCGCGTAGTTTCCTCTACGCAGCTTCTTCTACGTTCCTTGGTGCATCGGCGCCTTTTTTCTTCTGATTCCCTGTGCGAATCGATCAGTTTTCCTCTCCTATCAGATTCACTAAAAATGGTGCAGCCGGAGGTTCAGACAGTTTTACTCACCCACCTGGTCCTCCGTCTCCGTCTCTGTGATAGTTCGTACATCAGCCAATGGACATAGCTACAAACTGTGACCTCAGCGTTATGTTTCCCTACGAGCTCTAGCCGAAAAATCTGAGTTGCATTTTGTTTCTTTTGCGAAATGATAGTTTTCTCTGGAAAACAGGTATTGTTGGATGCTTCTCTCTGTCTTTCCTTCTTCTTCTTTGTTCGTTTCTATTCAGATTTCCAAAATATGAAAAACGCCTCTCTTTTTTTCCTTTTTTTTCAATATTGCAACTGATCAGTTTTTTTTTTCCCAACCAACTATACACAAAAAATAGTGATTCACGTCAATGGCTTCTGGCCTAAAAGACGCTGACTTGAATTTTTTTTTCGAGAACCACTTCTACGGCGCAACATTGTTAATCTCTGTGATTCATTTTTCTTCGAGGAAATAGTATTGGTACAGTTTCACGAGTAAACCAGGATTGCCACACCAGAAATCAGAGATAAAAAAAGAAGGTAAGTGTAAACCAGAATGGTCACACCAGAAATCAGAAATCAAATTGTCTAAGAACAGAAAACAGCATAGTAGGTAATTTCATACCTTGCTCTGATACCATGTCAACAATTGTGTTTACTGATAATTATCAGATATATTTTCATATTATTTCTGTTCTTATATTTTTGTACAAATGTATAGTATTTGTATACAAAAGAAAACGGAAAGTAAACAAATTATAACAATATTAATTTCCATTATTATTCTTGTCTGCTGATTATCTATCATAATTCCTACATTGTTGTCTATCATATTACTCACATGCCAACAAAAATAATATTTCAAAAAAACTCAAACGATTTACTGCTCATTAGTGTCAAGAAACCACACAAAAAGTGATCGATACAATGTGTTTTACACAAGCAAGATAATTCAAGTCACTAGAGTTACACACCTCTTTTACACGTCATATATCTAACATCATATATAAATATTATTTTAAAATAAACATTAGCTATCATTATATATATTTTAAAAGTAAAAATTATATTCAAATATCAATAAATGTATTAAAATAATTTTTTAAACTTATTAAATTTAACAAATTTAGTTGGTTTTATATCTAATTTATGAAAATTAAAATGTTACTGACTAAATTTAATAAAGAAATATTTTAAGGATTAAACAGTAGAGTTAATAACAAATATTGTTTAAAAAAAATAGGGAGGCAATTTTATGAAGTTTTTGACAAATTTTTCATGTATTATGTATCCTCATTCATCAACATTAACTATTAACTACCATGTAGATCTGAATGAGAGTAATTGAGAATGGTATCATGTTTATAAAAATTAATATTTCCAAATTTTTTCTCATAAATGTGCAACTATGGGAAAGCAAATTCTCGTGGGCAAATGATTGTAAATAGATAGAGGGATAAAATGTCTAACCAGTGTCATATTCCATTTTAATGTACCAATTAATGCGTTTGTATCGCAAATAGTGACAGATAAATTTAATTTTTTTTATGTTATATTATAAAAATAAATTATATTATTTTAATTAATAAATATTTATTATATTAATTATCCTACTACATAAATTATGATATAAAAAAATTTCATTTCAATTTTGTAATTCTCAGCAAACAACTCACAGGTACCAACGTGAATGTTACTTGGACCCGCGCTGCATGTGTTGGTGGACATAAATCTCAGCGTAAAAAAGAAAAAAAAAATTGCCATTTATTGCAGATCCAATCCCCTATCTGTTCAATTTACTGTTCCTATTTTGGCGATTTTAATGTTTGGTTGAAAGAAGGAAAAAAAAAATTTCTTCTGATGATATTATTATCACATTTATATTATTATTTTTATAATATATTTATTATTAATTTTATATATTATTTTCAACCTCTACTATATCGACTTTAATTATTTGAGACAGAGCCATCAAAATTATATTTTTTTTATTAAATTTGGAGTTAAATCATTACTAACTCATTTAAAATACTCATCAATGTTCTGGTCATTACTATTATAAACTAACAATCAAATACAAGATGTTTGAGAAATGATATATATAAGAGAGTCCACAAGATAGAAGGAATTAAGATAAAGATAATTGGAATCATTAACATAAATAATGTTTTAAATAAATTAGTAGATACTTTAATTAAATTTAGTAGTTGTTTAACTTTAATTTTGATAAAAAAATTAATTATTTTGTAACAAAAAAGTGAATAATGATGATAGGTGAAAGAATGAGACAATATAAAAGTAGGACCAAACGAATGTTTGAGGTAGAATAAATAAATTATAGATAAATTATTTTCGAAAAAAAAATATAAAGAAAAGTTATAAAATAATAAATATTTTTATAAAGATATAATTATCATTATATAAATTAATTTTTTTAAAAGATTAAATTATTATTATAATTTTTTTTAAATATTTAACAATTAATATATTTATTTAACAATATGTATCTAAATTACCGTATCCGAGTACACTGATGTATAATTTTTGTAGGAAAAGAAAAGAGAGAAAAAAAAACGAGTATGAGATGACTAAGACTCCGGAGCGACGAAAATGTGTAATAAAAAGGGTACGACGATGACGATTATGGAAAAAAAAAAACGAGGGCTACGTATAGATGATATCATCTCCGTCCCTTAACGTCGTTAACGTCAATTGGCAAGCAGAAACCATTAAAATCATTTTGGTTTTCAATCAACAAATAACACCTCGTCTCCGTCCCTACCATATAAATCACACACACACACCCCATTCCATTTTTAATTTCATAATTCCTGTACTCATTGGTTTGATTCAAATCAAACTTGTTGGATACCAACACTCTATTTTTGAAACACACTACGTTCTTGTAATTGTCTCTGTGGGTTCTATACTTGCATATATCACTGTCTATATTGCTCAGCCATTCTTTCTCGTGCATTAGATCTCATGTCCTTGTCATTTGCTTATATTTATGTTATTTCACTTGTATTCTTTTTCTTCACATAAAATTGTTGAATTCAATAAATATTGCAGTAACATCAAACGTCTACCAATATACAAGACGCCTGTCAAGTTGCCGTAAACCATGTAATACGATCATGATAGTTATTAAAATAATAATTAATATTTTTATATATAAACAATGTATATGTCATATACAAATTAACAAAAAATATATTAGAGAAAACGTTTATTTATTCTTCTGATTATTTCTTCAACTATTGATTTCTTCATGATATCAAAGACAAGTCGTTGTTTTATACAAATTTGAAACTCTTATTCTCTAAAATAGAGTTTTCTTTCTTCTGAAAATATTCATTCTCAGAAAAAAAATCTCATTCAAAGACTCGTACAAATATTAATTACAAACATCATTTTTGAAGCAGTATTTATCCCACCTAATTTTACCAGATTATTCTAAACACAATTCTAAATATTTTGGTAAAAATAGGGTAGAAGAACAGGACTACACGTGCCCACACGTACCGTCTGAAGGAAAAAAAAACATTTCACGTGCCTCCACGCGCCATCTGGAGGTTGAAGACGATGACGTGGCATATGGCTTTGCTCGAGCATGTAGCTAGTCTGCACCTCGGTTCGACTCAAGTCTGCACCTCGATTCGACTCGAGAACGTAGCCAGTTTGCATCTCAGTTCGGCTCGTAGATGTAGCCGGTCCGCATCTAGGACGTAGCCGACCTACATCTCGGTTCAGATCAGGTTTGGTTCGGTTCAACTGGCAGTTTGGTCTGAACCTAGTTTTCACAATTTTTCCAAATTTGGTCGATTTTGTCCGTTTTAAAGGTTTGAACTCGATTTGGTCCATTTTCAAGGTTTTTAAACCAATTTTTTACCCAATTTTGTGTTTTTTATCCGATTTAGTCCATTTCTTCTTTAAAAAAAACATCGATGCAATATTCTTTATACCGGTTCTTGTAGTTTTATTTCCAATTCTAAAATTATTACACAATTTTCTAGTTTGTTTACCTTAATATCATGATAGATGGCACAATTTCATTATTTGTGGAGCAATTAACTCTAGTTATTGTACAATGTGTCCATTCTGAAGGTGTTTTTAATGCTGAAATTATTCTTACTGAGACTAATTATGATGTTTGGTCTCAAATAATAGAAATGTATATTGTAGAGAGAGAAAAACTCTCTTATATTTATGGCAAAAATTTACAACCAGAAAAAATATCAGAAAATTATAACAAATGGTATGCAGAAAATCAAAAGGTGAAGAAAAGGTTGCTTATGTCAATGAGTCCAGAAATCATGAAGCGTTATTTACGCATACTTACTGCTCTTGAAATTTGGGGTGCTTTGGCAAAAGCATTATATGATGGAAGTGACGAATAACAAGTATTTGTCTTAAACCAAAAAGTCTTTACTTCCAGAAAAAATAGAAAATTACTTGCAGAATATTATGGAGAGTTGACTAAATTTTTTCAAGAGCTAGACCATTGTGATAAGGTGGTCATGAAAGACCCTCATGATCTAATATCATATCAGGAGTCTGTTGAAAGACTAAGGGTACATATTTTTTCTTGTTGGATTAGATTATGAAAATGAGTAGGTTAGTGGAGAAATTTTGTGAAAAGAAACCATCCCAGATTTAGAAGGTTGTTATTCCTTGATTCGACGAGAGGTAGTACGTCGAATCTCATTAAAGGAAAAATCTGGAGACGTTGATGCTTTCGTCATGATATCTAAAAATCATTCCTTTTTCAATCAGTAAGAACGAAGGGTGGCTGAAAAATCATCATTTAAATGTACCCATTGTCATAAAAAAAGGTCATACAAAAGAACGATGTTTTGAACTTGTGGGATATCCTGACTGGTGGGATCTAAAAGGTCATACAATACATATGCTCCTAGAATGAGATCAATGTGGTGTTGGATACCTCTCATTAGTGGTACCTAAACATGGCTTCTTCTTTGACTACCAAGGCAAATATCTTTTTACTCTATTTTATTTCTGCAAATAATAATGTTTGAGATATTGCAAGGATTGATTTTCCCTCCCCTTTAAAAGCTTTGACATCTTCTTTTGCCAGTACAGGAGCCAATCTAATGTTTTCTTCTCCGCAATAGAATGTACTAATTTTATATCTACCGTTATGGGTTGCATTTACGTCGTATTGCCATGGTCTTCCTAACAGTGTGTGACATCCATATCAACAATATCGTATACAATTTTATCCTTGTATAATTTTCCAATGAGATCAGGATTCGATATGTGCAATTTACATATATTTCTCTTCCATTTTTTATCCATCCAATTTGATATGGTAATGGATATTGTTCATTTTTTAATCCATAAGAGCTTTAGAAACAATATTTTTGCTACTTTCACCATTGATAATTACACCACATAATTTATTATTGATTAAGCAATAAATGCGAAAGGTATTGTACCTTTGTGTGTCTTACTTTGGTGACAAAAAGGTCAATAAATAACACAATTAACACATTCTCTTTCATCCATTTCAGCAAACTCAGTACCTTCATAGTTATCATATTTTGGCTCTTCCTTATGATCATCATAGTGTTGCTCCACCGGTTGAATGCTCATTTCTTTTGACATTGGTTAGAATGATGATCCACTTGTCCACATATATAACATTTTTCTGGTGTTGAACATCCATAAAGGTTCCATGGTGAATATGAGAAATCCTTTCCTCTAATTGAGTTTGCTTTGTTTTTGATGTGCCATCCCCAATTGCTTTTCCTTTGTTATATGTTGGCTTAATTGTTTCAATTGATGGCCTTGGTGGACCTTATGATCTTGTGCTTTAACTTGTCCTGCCCAACTGCATCTCCATTTTGAGTGTCATGTTATAGGCATCAGTGAATGTCCATAATGGATGCAAGGATACTGGATCTTGTATTGGTAGATGGAGTTCACCAATATAGCGTGCAACTTGTTGTGCTTTAGATTCTACCAAATTATTTCGAGTAGATAAATGGTGAAATTATGTAATATACTCTTGAACTAAATGATTCCCTTGTTTGTAATTTTAAAATTGTTGAAATAATTTTTCTCATAGTCAGAGGGAAGAAACATATGTATTGGGTATCACTTTATTCGAGGCCATGTTTTGATCTGAGCTTTCCGTTGTCTTAATCTATTTTTTTGGAGATAGTTTCATCATGTTGAAGCTCCTCATTTGAGTTGATAGGTTACTAGCTTGACTTATTTTTCTTCTAGAATGCCCATAATATCAAAGAACCATTCCACCTCTTAGATCCAATTAAGAAAATCCTTCATATTCATGTTACTATAGAAAATAAAGAGGTCAATTTTGAGACAATAATCTTGTGGTTCTTGGTCTCTTTGATGACGTCCTCTGGCTCGACCTTCGAAATATTTTTCTTTTAAATCTTCATCACTATAACAATCAGTGAGGGCAACATGTCTTCTTAAGGGTGTTGGACCAACAAGTCTCCCTAAGAGAAATCCTTCAACTTGTCTTCTGGGAAGTATTGGCTTGATCCTATATCCATGTGCACCCTCTACTTCTTAGGCTTGGACTTAAGGCATATTTTCATTATTATTCAGTTGAACAACGCCTGTAATAAGCTTCTCTATTTGGTGTCGAATCTCTTCATGAAATTATTGATATTCTTCTCACGTCACTTGATTATATTCCATTCTCCTAAGCTAAACTTAGCTCTGATACCACCTGATGCAATACGGAAGTACAAATGCACTAATAATATGAAAGCATTTAGAAAATAAGAAAAACATGAGCAAATGTTAGACTAGTCAAACTCACTCTCTAACAAGAGATTCTTGTATTTGTGTTATGAAGTAAACACAAAAAAACTATTATCTAGGCAAGCATTTAAAAAAATCTAAAATAGAACAAACTAATTATGTTGTCTATCTTTAAACGAATATTCTAATAACTTTAAAGTATGATTAGCCTAAAGATATTTTTTTATGTCATGAATAAGAGAACTTATGGTTAATAAAGTTTTCATAAGAGACTCTAATAATATAAAAAAAACTCTAAATGAAATAAATTATTTTATGTATTAACCACAATGACAACCTGCAATTCCTCGTGGACAAAGGGCTTGTACGGAAAGATGAGGAGTTA
This sequence comes from Hippophae tibetana, assembly GCA_037013495.1. Taxonomy (NCBI): domain Eukaryota; kingdom Viridiplantae; phylum Streptophyta; class Magnoliopsida; order Rosales; family Elaeagnaceae; genus Hippophae; species Hippophae tibetana. Next base: position 2,502,238 of record CM072810.1, read on the forward strand.
CCGAGGTGTGCTGCTCGACAATCAATTTGTTTGAAAAAGAACTAGAAACTGTCTGTGAAAAATTCTTAGAAATCTGAAACCATTCCTATTACAATTCCTGAGAACTCACTTTTATTTTTTATTTTTGAATAAAAAAGGGTAAGTATTTTTTATTAAATTTAATTCTTATTATTATTCTCATTTCTATTACATTTTCATTCTTCCACCCAAACATAAGTTTGATGTAATGGTTATAAAACACATTGATACAATGTCTACTTTTTAGGCGATAAGCATCCATTGTGAACCATTTTTACTAATGTGTTTGTCAAGTACTAAAATTATATAAAATAACAATATAGTTGGACATATGTTTTTGTTCAAATAATGAACTGGATTTTGTTTTTATATCTTGTTGAGTTGGTTAACGTGTGTTTATTAGATTCAACATTTTTAATTGACTTTACAGCCTTAGGCCCTCTTTTAAAATTAGAAATTTTAATAATTTTAAGTTTATTTTGATTATTTTATTTATTATTATGTTTTTCAAATATATATAATTTTAATATAAGTAAGATTCAATTCGATGTTTTTCTCTTCTCCCAAAAACAAAAGAAAAAATTATTAAAAAATGATTAAAAAATTTAAAAAATTGATTAATAAGATGGTTAAAATGCATTAATTTTAAAATATGTGAATGATATATTATATTTTTTGAAAATAAAGTGAGTAAAACTGTGCTATCCATTTTTTAAAAAGTTAAAAAAGTTTGAATACCGAATTAATTTAATTATGTGTCTAAGTTAAATTTAAAATAAGATAACAAATTCATTACACCCTTTTTCAAATAAATTAACCAATAAAAAATAATATAATTTAAACATTCTCTGACTTTAGAGTACTAGTTTATTTCTATATGTTCACACGCCGTCATTTTTGAAGATTGTTATGTACGTTGAATTGAAAAATAGCTTCAGCCTTGGGAGTTACTCTAAAGTAAAACTGATATAATTATTTTATTATTATCCAAAAGTTTTTATTTAAAAGAAAATAAATTTTTAATTTTGGATAATTGTTAAAAGACCTGTCAAGTCAGTTATATTATTTTTCTATCTTTAAGTGAATGTCCTGGAGAATAGATGGGAAGAAAAAAGAAACATAGAAAAATGTCTATAAGATTATTTCAAAAACAGCTGTATTAAATAATAAGATGAGATTTCACCGTAATGTTCCAAAAAGGGACCAACCAATTGCTATTACCAATACTTACAAAATGGAGAGGAAGGAGAGAGAAAGAGTAGAGAGGGAGGGAGGAGGATTTTTTTTTTTTTTTTTTATTCTTAAAAAATCAGATATTTTTATAAAATTTTAACTTAATTAATAATATTTTTAAATTACATTATTAATTTAACTCAACTAAAAAGTTACGTATTAAACTAAAATGACTACTCACTCTTTTTAAAACATGTAAATATTATTTATGTAAGTCTTATAATAAAGGGAGAAGTGTATCAGCGATCTTGCAGCTTTAAGCAAATAAGGATATTAGTTATATAATTTTCAATTGGAGTACTATAATCATATAATTTTTAAAAAATATACTTTAATCGTAGAATGTATTTAAAAAAAATTAAACTAAAGCTATTTAATTGAAATAATATAACTAAATAGAACATAATAATTTTATTTATTAATTTAATATTAATATAAAAATAAATATCGGTAGATCTCAAATAAAATCTATCAAACCTACTTGTATAAATTAGTTTAATGTTTCTAATCAATATTTTATAAATCGATATTAATTTTTAATTTTCTTCCGCCGCCCTTGCTATGGAGTTTTGGACTTGATCATAGTAAATGTAACGATTGAGAGCACGATATTTTAACGATTGAGAGCACGATATGGATATGTAGGTTTGCCTTGCGTTTCTTTAATACTTATCTTTAATGGAGTCAAACGATCAATAGCTTGGAATAATGAAAATCAAACGATCAATAGAGACAACAATTAAATTTCGTGATAGAGACAACTTGTGCAAATGCGCAGAGAAAAAGCAAAATTTTATCTGAGATATGTCGTGTATGAACAGGCTCCATAATATCCATTAGAAACAAATAAGTGATGTCACGTAAACTATTTTAATTATATTATATATTTTTTATTTATTGAATAGTATGAAAATGTATTCTTTTTAAAATTTTACCTTTTACATATTTCTCCGTATATACACAATTCTTTTTTGGCATTGAAACCAAAATATATCACTCACCGACTCTCATTTGAAGTTATTTTGAAGGTAAACAGCATCAAATTTTCGTCTGATTTCTTATAATTAATTAACTTATATGTAGTTTCTCTGTTTTGAAATGTGCAGTAGAACATCTTGATCCATCTTCATCAATGGAAAATTCTCATCCCCACCACCACTTCTACTACAACAACAACAACTACTTAATTCAAATACAAGCAGATATTCACCCAATTTATGGCGTTATGGTTTTTAATCAACAACATAACACAAGAAAGTCAAACTCACACTCACAGTACCATTCTATTATCAAATTTATAATTCCTCTACTCCTCAACCTAATTCAAATCAAAGGTTCGGGAAATTCCCACTCTGTTTTTCAAACACACTCTGTTCTTGTTGTGATTTGTATAACCTCCATACTTTTGTATTGCGCTTTCTCTATTGCTCAACCACACTTTCTACCTCTTTCTCGTGCATTACAACTCATATCCAATCTCTTTCCTTCCATTTCAGTTGCTTCACTTGTCTTCCTTCTCTTTCCTCCCATAATTTGGGAACTAATTATGTCGTACTTATTTGATCTCTTTCTTCTTACAATCCCTATCCTTTTATGGAAATTAGTTCCCAAATTAATTTTTTCAAGGAGAGAACCCACCCCACTTTTGCCTGTCACTAATCCAGCAGCATCCTATTAATAGTATTATTGGAATGAAGTTGAAGGTGAAGATGTATGATGGAATAATTATGACACTACCGGTTGTACGTGCAAGTAGTAGAAAAAAGTGTTTTTGGTATTTGTCATAATATTAACGTTGTAGGATCGAGATCTGATAAAAGTATACAATATAATATTAAAAAAATTAGTCAATACTAAGAGAATTGCTATATTTAGATTACACCTTTTTGTATTTTTTTTATCTATATTTTTAACTTCAATATATAAAATTATTATTACATATTTTAATTAATTTTAATAATAATCTTAATGAGTTAACAAAAATATATAAAAATAATCTAATTACTAGTATTTTATGTGTTTGAATTGAAAATAAAAATAAATATAACAATATAAGTTGAACAAAAGTACCAATAATAAATATCAAAATAATAACATAAGTATCAATAAAATACATACTCTTAAGTTATATTTGATATTGTAATTCATTTATACTTAACTTGTACTACACTTTCACTATTTTACTTGTACTACACTTGTACTAATTCACTTGTACTACATTTACTATTTCACTTGTACTACACTTGTTATAACTCTATAAATAGAGTTCTCTATGTACATTCTAAAACACATCAATATAACATTAAATAATTCTTTCTTCTTATCTCTCTATACTCTTCACATGGTATCAGAGGCTCTCATATATCTCTAAAATTTCTATCAAAATTTCGCCTCTCTTCATCACAGCCAACCCGGCTCATCCTAACTCGGTTCACTCTCAACCCGGTTCACCTCAACTCGGCTCACTCCAACCCGGCTCACCTCAACTCGGCTCACTCCAACCCGGCTCACTCCAACCCGACTCACCTCAACCCGGTTCCATACTTGTTTTCAACTCCTCTTTTCATTTTAAGGATATCTCCTTTATACTGTTCCTATATATTTGCTTTATATTTCCTCCATTATTTCGTTAAAATGGACCGAAATGATGTCTCAAAACCAATCTCTACCACCCTTGATGATACTAACTACCTAGCTTGGACACAAGCAATGAAAAGTTTCTTGAAAGGACGCAAGTTATGGCGTTTCATAACTGATGATATCTCTATACACATCCAAGAAACCACTGAAAACAACTCCTTATTTGATGAACGCATTGAAGATTGGGAGAGTAAACACCATCAAATTATTACCTGGTTCCGTAACACCACCTTACCCTCCATCCATGGTGAATTTGGGCGTTTTGATACTGCCAAAGAAGTTTGGGAATTTCTTAAGGCTCGCTTCACTACAACAAATTTGGCTAACCAATATCAACTTCTAACAACTCTTCATACCAAACGCCAAAGGGCTGATCAAACCATTAACCAATTTCTCTCTGAAATGCATACTATTTGAGATCAACTCGCTCTCTCTAAACCAACTTGGACGAACAAGATTGATGCTGAGATGTTTGCAACTTACCATAATCACCAGCGTCTTGTTATTTTTCTCATGGCTCTCCATGATCAATTTGAACCTGTTCGGGCTTCGTTACTCCATCGGAGTCCTTTTCCATCCTTAGATACTGTTGTGACCGAGTTTCGCTCTGAAGAAACTCGGATGGGGGTTTTCAAAGTTCATCATACAGATTCTGTTCTTGCCACCCCATTTTATCACCCTAAAGAAGGTTCAAAAGAGGACTTCAAACATCAAGGTTGCACCTACTGTCACAACCCCAATCATGAGCTTCTTACATGTCCCATTCGGGTATGTATATATTGTCACAAGAAGGGTCCAGGACACTTTAACAGAGATTGCTTTCAGAATCCCTCTCAACATTCCTCACGGAATCCCTCTCAACATGCTTCAGGTAAAAATAGTAACTCATTTATCACTGCTGTTGTTTCTGAGGATAATCATGACAAATATATCTTCTCTACTCAAGAACTTGAAGGTCTTCTTAAACATGTTCTCTCACAATCTAGTAATCCTCCTCCTCTTGCCTTGTCTCTCACATCAGGTAAATCTTTATGGTATTTTGATTCTGCTTGTTGTAACCATATAACTCATGATACTCACATCTTCTCTCCCACACAATCTTTCATCTCCAAACTTTTAATTCAAACTGCCAATGGTTCACATATGCATGTTAATGCTGTAGGACAAGTTTCCACATCTTCTATATCACTTTCTGACACCTTTCATATTCCCAACCTTACTCTAAATCTTATCTCTGTTGGTCAATTATGTGAACAAGGTCTTACTATTACTTTTTCCTCTTCTGGTTGTCATGTGCAGGATTCACAGACAGGACAGATCCTTGGGATAGGCCGTAAAGTTGGACGATTATTTGAACTTATCGACCTTCATCTACCCAATTCTCCCCATACTTCCATTGTTGCTTCTATTACTCCTATCAACCTATGGCATGCTCGTCTAGGTCATACGTCTATAGGATGTCTTCATCCCTTAGCATCTTCTGGTAAATTAGGATCTGTTTTTATTTCTGATAATGTAAATTGTTTGTCTTGTCAATTGGGAAAACAACCTGCTTTATGTTTTAATAAAAGTGATTCTACTTCTGTCTCCCCTTTTGACTTAATTCATTCTGATGTTTGGGGTCCATCCCCACATCCTACTATGGGGGGATGTGTTTACTTTGTCATTTTTATTGATGATTATTCAAGATTCACATGGATTTTTCTCATGAAACATAGATCTGAATTACCCAAAATTTATTATGATTTTGCCCAAATGGTTAAAGCTCAATTTTCTCAAAATATCAAAGTACTTAGAGCTGATAATGCTATGGAATATAAAGAAACAATTTTTTTTTAAATTTTCTTCGACAAAATAAGACTCTTTCTCAATATTCTTGTCCTCGCACATCTCAACAAAATGGAAGAGCTGAGCGAAAACACAGACATATTCTTAATATTGTTCGCACTCTCCTCATTTCTAGTTCTTGTCCTAAACGCTTTTGGGGTGAAGCAGCTCTTACAGTTGTCGTGTTCCCATGCCTATTATTCACAATCAATCCCCTTATGAGCGTCTCTATAGTACTTCTCCATCTTATGAACTGCTCAAAGTGTTTGGTTGTGCCTGTTTTGTTCTTCTTCACTCTCATGAATGCAATAAATTAGAACCTCGTGCTCGCCTTTGTTGTTTCTTAGGGTATGGAATAGAACACAAAGGCTATCGTTGTTGGGACCCTATCTCTAAACGATTGCGCATCTCTCGTCATGTCATCTTTTGGGAACATAAAATGTTTTCCTCTATTTCCTCATTTCGTGTCTCATCTCCTACCTCACTCTCATTTTTTAATGACCCAACTATTGATTTATTTCCTCCTGACATTGCTCCATTACCCTCACCATCGTCTACTACGGCTTCTCCTGATGTGTCTGCTCCTTCTGCTGATCCTACCATAACAACATCTTCTGAAGACCAACTACCTGATTGTCCAGAGTCATCACTTCGTCGTTCTACTCGTGTAAGTAGTCTTCCTTTTCATCTTCGTGATTACCAATGTTTCTCTACTATTTTGTCTCACCATGAACCCCAAAACTATAGAGAAGCTAGTTCTAACCCTCATTGGCAGCAAGCTATGACAGATGAATTACAGGCATTAACAAAAGCACATACATGGGATCTTGTTGATCTTCCATCTAATAAATCTTTGATTAGTTGTAATTGAATTTTTAAAATCAAAACTCATTCAGATGGGTCTGTGGAACGATATAAAGCTCGTCTGGTTGCAAAGGGTTTTACATAGGAATATGGAATCGACTATGAAGAAACTTTTGCACCTGTAGCTCGCCTCACCTCTATTCGAAGTATCATTGCTGTTGCTGCTGCCCGAAATTGGAACATGTTTCAAATGGATGTCAAAAATGCTTTCTCAATGGAGACATAACTGAAGAAGTTTATATGAAACCTCCTCTTAGATACACTCATTCATCTCATCAAGTATGCAGACTTCGTCGTGCTCTCTATGGCCTCAAACAAACTCTTCGGGCTTGGTTTGCCAAATTCAGCTCTACACTTACTGACTTTGGTTTCACTTCCAGTTCTTATGACTCTAGTCTCTTTATTCGGAAGACTCTCACTGGTGTAACATTTCTACTCCTTTATGTAGATGATATGATCATAACAGGGAATGATTCTAATGGAATTATTGATTTTAAGTAATTTCTGAGCCATCAATTTGAAATGAAAGACCTTGGTCGTCTCTACTACTTCTTGGGCCTAAAAATCTCATCTGATTCTCAAAGATATTATCTTTCTCAAGCAAAATACTCTTCTGATATTCTTAATCGGATTGGTCTTAGTGATTGCAAAACTGCATCAACACCTCTAGAAACCAATGTCAAACTTACTCCATTAGATGGTACTATTTTCTCAGATGTCACATTATACAGACAATTAGTAGGCAGTCTTGTTTATCTCACAAGAACTAATTTCCATAAAAGGATAAGGATTGTAAGAAGAAGAGAAAATAAGCAAGACATAATTAGTTCCCAAATTATGGGAGAAAGAGAAGGAAAACAAGTGAAGCAACTGAAATGGAAGCAAAGAGCTTGGACGTGAGTTGTAATGCACGAGAAAGAGGTAGAAAGTGTGGTTGAGCAAGAGAGAAAGTGCAATACAAAAGTATGGAGGTTATACAAATCACAACAAGAACAGAGTGTGTTTGAAAAACAGAGTGGGAATTTCCCGAACCTTTGATTTGAATTAGGTTGAGGAGTACAGGAATTATAAATTTGATAATAGAATGGTACTGTAAGTGTGAGTGTGACTGCCTTGTGTTATCTTGTTGATTGAAAATTATAACGCCATAAATTGGGTGAATATCTGCTTGTATTTGAATTAAGTAGTTGTTGTTGTAGTTGAAGTGGTGGTGGGGATGAGAATTTTCCATTGATGAAGATGGATCAAGATGTTCTACTGCACATTTCAAAACAGAGAAACTACATATAAGTTAATTATTTATAAGAAATCAGACGAAAATTGATGCTGTTTACCTTCAAAATAACTTCAAATGAGAGACGGGGAGTGATATATTTTGGTTTCAATGCCAGAAAAGAATTGTGTATATATGGATCATTTTCTAAATTACCCTTAAGGTTTGTTATATCTTCAATTATGCCCCTGGGGTTCATTTAATATCACAAATGCCCTTGTGTTATTGACAGTGTTATTCCTCCGTTTATTAATGTTTCTATTTGAATTTTACTATTCATTGAATTTTTACTATTCATTAAATTTTTACTATTCATTAAATTTTTCAATTTATTGAATTTTTTTAATATTCCTTGGATTTTTACTATTTCTTGGCTCTGATACCATTTTACAATCGATTCAATTGCGGATTAATTGTTATTTTTTCTAATCTGGAGTTAGAATTGACCTATTTGACTGTCTTTGTATATTGATTGGTGATAATAGATTATTTAAAAAACTTATTATTTTCCTGTATAGATCTAATTTTCTTCTGTATTCATTACAGTTGCATAATATGTTATGTTCTTCATTATGTTGGTTACTTAATGCTAATCCTGATTCTATTAATTGTCTTTTGAAATTAAAAATTACTCTTTCATTTGTTAAATCTAACAGTTCTAATTTATGTACTAATGATTCAATATTCATATTTGTTTAAATCTTATTTTCCTGTTAAAATTTATTATACCTTGTTATAAGCGAATATTTCAACAATCAAGATCCTTAATTAGCTTAAGTCTATAATCATCATACCTGAATTTAATGGGTCCACCACGGTCTTCCCTTCTGTTCGTCTTCTTTTGTTACACCTGTTATGCCTCAGCTTTGCTCAAACCTCAACACCCTTCTGGTAACGGTGAGCTTTCTGCATCCGTACATGTATGGTGTCCAATAGTTGACTTACTGGAGAAGAGTAATAGAACTCCATTTTATTCAAGATATAATAATTATTACAACTTAAGGCTAACTAAGAACCTTGAAAGGGTTACTTAGCCGCTCATAATTACTGGGTACAACTTAATTACTCGGTACAACATAGTTGGTTGTGGGTTTTCTAGAGAGGTTTTCTAGAGTTTTTCAGAGTAAAGAGCTCTGTATTTTTCTGTGTCCTTGTTCTGATAATAAGAGTTCCTTTTATAGAATAAGGAATCCCTGTTTACAAGACTAAAATTATTATTTTACCCTTGCTTTAATAATTCATCTGTTTTTCCTCTTTAAAGGATAGCCGTTACTTTTTTCCTTGGCATATGCTGCCGACTAAGATGTGGGGTCTACATCTTTATTTCTTTTGTAGTCTTCTGCCGACAACTGCTTGCTTTATTCTTCTTTGTTGTTTTCTGCCGATGGTTCCTTTGATGACGTTGATGATGATGCATCTTCATCTTCTCTATCTTTGATGCAGAGAATGCATCTATGGTCTTTGGTGGCTTTTCTGGCGTAAAAGCAAAATACCTTCCTGGTTTCTTGACCAATTTCTAGGCCGTTACAATTAAAATTGGTTTCATATTTAGTGATTTTTTCACCATCTTCTTCTGACAGAGTCATGCTGCTGTGAGAAATGATAATGACTTTACTAGTTGAATAATTTACTTTAATCTCAGTAGAATTGTCGATCTTTCTGAGTTCATAGTAAATTTGGCTTAGCATTTGTCCTCTTAATACACAGAGTTCTTCTGTGTTAAATTCCTTTTCTGGAAGTGCCCTTGGTTTAGGAACTTCTCTGTTTGTGTTGAAAATCCCTATCTTGATGAAGTGGTAGGGACTAATACTTCCTTCTTCATTCCAGTCCATTAATGAACTAAAAAATCTAAGATAAACAGGTTTATCACCTGCTTTAATTTTCCTTCGGAAATTCTTTATTGCTCTTTTAAAGTTTTCTGGGAAGTAATTTAATTCACTTAAATTAATTCCTGGATAAATATTTTCTATTAATCCTGCATGAAATGCTTTATAGACAAAAATTGGATCAGCTCCTTCCAATATGTTGAATTTACTACCTGCAGGAAATTCCTTGTCTGTAGTATAGAATTTCATATCTTCAATATGTTCTTGGGTAGATTTTCTGGCTAAATTATAGAGATTTAACCATTGTGGTTGCTGAGGTTCCTGTATTGGTCTTTTTCATCTTCAATGACTGGTGTAGTTCTAGGAGATGTTTCCCTGAATAACACTGAATGTCTTGTTGTTCTTGATGTCTCTGATGGAGATGTTTCTCTATATAGCACTGTAGGCCTTACTATTTTTCCGAGATTTGTCAATCTGCTTGGAATTGTTGGTTGCTGTTGTAGTACCTCAGAATAATTCCTTACTATCTCCTCTGGAGTTATTAGCTTTGGTGCTTTGTAGTTGGCATAACTACCTTCTGCTTCTATTCTGTTGGTGAAGGCTCTGTGAGTTACTCCACTGATTCCTAGAATAGATTTGCTGGCTTCTGCCCAGTTGTTATAAATTCCTTGTTTTGGGCCATTATATACCACATAGACTTTTTTCTGTTCTTCTTTTTCTGCTTCATCTGCCCAATTGGGTTTAGAAGTTTTTTGTGAACTGTTAGGTTCTTCCTTTTTTAACAAAGATTCCTCTTTCGAGTTTATGCTTTGTTTTGAACAATTAAGTTCTTCCTGTTTTATTAACAAAGATTCCTCTTTCGAGTTTATGCTTTGTTTTGAACAATTAAGTTCTTCCTGTTTTATTAACAAAGATTCCTCTTTCGAGGTTATGCTTTGTTTTGAACAATTAAGTTCTTCATGTTTCTCCTTAAGAGATTTCTCAAGATATAGCAACTCGAGTTGTTCCTGTAGGATTTTTATCTCCTTTTCTTTTATCTTGATTTTTATATCAAGATGTTCCATTCCTGCAATCATAAAAATAGTTAGAGGTGCCAATTCTCTGGTAAGAGCATCAGCTAAACTGTTTTTATGTCCTGGAAGATGTTCAACATCAACATTGTAATGGTTGAACCATTGTTGCCATCTTATTAGTCTTCCTTGTTTATAATCTCCTGCAATATTAGTTCTTAAGAAATAACTAAAAATTTTGTTATCTGTCCTGATAATAAATCTAGAACTTATAACATATATTGCAAATTTCTTAATAGCTTTTTTAACAGCTAAGTATTCTTTTTCATTACTATGGTAATTTAATTCTGGTCCTTGGAAAGACCCTGATGTGTATCTGCAAAGATATTCATCTTTGTCATCTACTCTTGCTTTAAGGACTGCTCCCCAATATTCTTGTGAAGCATCTGTTTCAATTATCATTTTATCATCTGGTCCTGGATGGTATAAAGTTGGTAAATTTTTTATTTTTGCTTTTACTTTATCCATGTATAGAGTATCTTCTTCTGTCCATTTCCAGATATGATCTTTTTTCAATTTTGCTTGTAATGGTTTTCGCATTTCTGCAAGTTTCTTGATATAGGCTTCTGCATATGTTAAGCATCCTAAAAATCTTTGTAATTGATTTTTATCTTTTAATTCACTAGGAAAACCTTGAATATTATTTAATATATGAGGTTGTAGATTATGTTTTCCATCCTCAATTTCTAATCCTAAGTATTTGATTTTTTGCTGAGCAAGTACTGCTTTCTTTTCAGAGAGTACAATACCTTCTTTTCTACATTCTTGTAATATATTGATAATATCCAAATAATGTTTATTTAATTCATTACTGAAAACCAAAATATCATCTATGTAAACACAGCAAATATCTTGTAATTTTTTAAAAATGTTGTCCATATATCTTTGAAAAATACCTGGAGCTTGCTTTAATCCAAATGGTATAACTGTCCATTGGAATTGTCCTTGGGGGCAACTGAATGCCGTTAATTTCTGGGATTCTTCATCTAATCTTATTTGCCAAAATCCACTTTTGCAATCAAAACTAGAGAAATATTTTTTCCCTTTTATTAATGATAGTAGTTCTTCCTTTTTTGGAATGAAGTATCCATCATCAATGGTTTCTTTATTTAATGCCTTGAAGTTTATTACCATTCTCTTTTTTCCTCTTCTTTTCTCAGCTTCTTTTTCAACTAAAAATGCTGGACTAGAGTGAGGTGAATTACTTGGAATTATGACTTTTAATTCCAAAAGTTCTTCAATTTGTTTTCCAAATTCAATTCTATCTTCTGAAGTATAAATCATTGGTTTTACTCGTATGACCTTGTTAGGATCTTTTAATTCTATTTTGACTTTTGTCTTAGTTTTATTTATTTTTGGATCCAACGGATTTTCTGAACTGACTGTTTTTAATAGTCTTTTGATGCCTGTTAGGGCTTTATCTTCCTGTATTTCATTAAGAAAAGAATTTTGTTTTTCCTCTATATCTAATGAAATATTTTCTAAACAGGGTTTTTGTTTTTGTTGGTCTTCTATCTCACCACGTTTTCGCTTTTTATGTTGTTGCATAAAAGTTGGGTTGGAGACAGTTAGGGTTTTTCTTACTTTAGAGACATATATTGTATCTCCTTCTAAAGTTGTAAGACTTATTTTGTCTAAATGTTGTGTGAAAGGTTGGTATAAATTTAAGAAATTATTTCCTATTAACAAGTCTACACCTGTTTCCTGTTGATATATCGTAGGAATATGAAAATTTTCTCCTCCTATTATTATATCAGTATCTTTTAATACTTGATTAAGTTTTATTGTAGTATTATTAGCAATTCTTACAATTAAATCTTTTGGTGCTTGTTTCCAGTTGTCTTCTGGAAATACATATTTACTAGCTACACACATACTAGCTCCTGTATCTATATATGCATGTAAATGATAAGTGTTATAACCTTTAAATTTTAGTCCTACTTTGATGTAAGTACTATTCGGATTTGTAATACTATACAAATCATTCATTTTCTGATGAAGAGTATCCCTGATCCGAATGTTCATATTCTGAGTCAGTTATTTCTTCTTCAGTTTCTTCTAATAGATAAATACTGTAAGTATCATCTATATCAGATTCCTCAATTGGTTCTAATTCCATTTTGAAAGCTTCTTCTAAGATTTTTGCTTTCTGTGAAAATTCCTTTTTAAATTCTTTTTTATGTTGAAGTCTATTTGGACATTCATTTGCATAATGTCCTTCCTCATTACAGATCCAACATCTGCATTTCTTTTTCCCTGAAGGGCAATAATTCCTTTTTTCAGGAGGTTTATAAACCTTTCTTCTGAAATATCTTTTCTTGTAGTTTTCTTTGTTGAATCTCTTTTTATATTTTTGGAAATTTTGTTTCCTAAATTTATATTTCTTAAATCTTTTATATTTCTTATATTTCTGTTTATAGGATTTTATATTGCATCCATATTTTCCTGGCATTCTAAAATCTCTTGTATCACAACAAATTTTATCATTTCCTCTTATTTGTTTGTATTCCTTTCTTTCTTGGCATTTTATAATGATCCAATCTCTAAGATTTCTTATTCTTCCTCCTAGAGTATCTGGTATAGTTTCTCTATTCCTTTGTTCCCAATTTTCTGTTAAAGTTTTATATAATGTTCCTGGTAATTTTTGAAAAAACATTTCTTTATAGATTGTTTGAATAGAGGGTGGTAATTTATGGTAGTACATTTCATATTCACAAATAAAAGAATCTATATAACACATGTTACAAATTTCCATATTTGTTAGATGCCATTTAGCTTCATTGATTTCATTTTCACTGGACTCAGTGATAGTCCTTCCTTTATCTTCTCCGATAAATTCCTTGTATATTTCATTTATTACTGTATCTAAATATTCTCTTCCTGTGGAAGCATTTCCTTGCATTAATAAATGATGTTGATCTGTTAAGTTTGAAAACCAAACTTTTACATTTCCTGTCATTTTATGTGCTATAAGCACTCTACAAGTTGAAGGATTTGTTTGTGTAGTTGGAGAAGTTTGTATGAGAACACTCATTCCACTAGACCTTTTTTCCTATCTCTTATACAATCTAAGTTTAAGAGTTCAGATTTATAATTTTCATGGAGTTTAAACTCTGGTGGGATACTACTTCTAGTTCCCCAATGCAACCCTTCCTCCATTTTAGGTGGTTGTCTTCTTCTATATGTATTATCAGGTTGTTCTGATCTTTGTCTATTTCTTTCTTCCCTATGAGGGTCAGATGTTTCTTCCTGGTAAGGGACTGGTAATGAAATTGGTTTCATATGACCTTTTGGGGTCATATTTTCTGGTTCTGAATCAGTTTCACTGATTATTGTCATATCATCTTCTTCTTTGTTGGTACAAAGTTTTCCAATGTAATGTTCTTCTATTTCTTCATTGGTTAATGTTAATAATTTTACCAATGTTTCTATATCCCTATTTTCAGGGTTCATGAATTCTTTTTCTAATTTCTTTCTATATTCCATTAATTTGGAATAATTATTTCTTTGTTCTTAGATTGTTCCTCATTTTTCCTTTTCTCATTTTTAGGAATCAAAGAATCTGATTTCCTTGGTGGTTCCTCTTTTAATCCTTCTAAAGGATCGTATTTATGATCTATTCTTAGATTGTATACATCTTTCCTTAATTCTGAAAATTCCTTATGCATATTTTGTTGTAGTTTATTACAACCATACTCTTTTATTTCTTTTAATAATTCTCCTTGTATATCTATTATTTCTTTTAAATATTTTGTGTTTGATTCCTAGACTAAATCCATTTCCTCTGTTAATAATTGTATAGTTTCAAATAATATTACTTGATTCTTTGCCACTCCTACTAGGCTTCCATTAATTTCTAAATGTATATCTTTTATTTTTTCTTTAAACATGATTTTTTCCTAATATGCAGTCATGAACTAATGCCTTCATTATTTTAACTTCATTTTCTAGTTTTTTAACTTCTTGATTAGAAGTTTCTCCTTCCTGATCTATAAAAGTAAATCTAGGTATGCTATTAGTTTTATTATTTCTTCCCGTTATTAAGGGGTTTTCTTTAATATCTAATTTCCATTCTTCTGGTATTTCAAAGTCGGTTAGTATTTCTGGTTTTATTATTTGTCCTAATTCCTTAAAGGTTTTATCTATTTCTATAAATTCATTTTGTCCATATATTGAACTGTTATGACTATTTGTTAAAGAATATGCCACTAGATAGTGTATTGAAAATGGATGATTTCCTTCTTTCATTAAATCTCCTCTTTCAAATTCATAAGCTAAGCTTAGTACTTGATTTAAATTTTTATCTTGTATATTTATAGCAAATCTAGGATATGCTGTAAATTTTAGTTTTTGGTATCCTAAATTTCCATGGATCATTCCTAATAACGCATCTTGTCTATTTATTATTCTGTTGTCTAGCAACGCTATTTTTATTGGTGTATCTATTCCTTCTCTGAAATGAGCTTTTATTAGTATTTGAATTCCTCCTAAATGGATGTATCCAATTCTTCCTTTATCCTTACTAGGGATTTTTGATAATTTGTTTACTATAGTTTCTTTATCAATTAATGGTATGTTATACCTTCCTTTTGCATCCGTAATTTTAATACTCATTTCTTTATTACTTATACCATAATAAATTATGTTTTTTCTAGGAAATATTTTTCTTAATAAAAATGATGGGTCTTTAAATCCATCTCCTTCCTTAAGGTTTAATTTTGCTTTTTGAATTTCTTCAAATTTCTTTTTACTTATTACCATTTCTTGTGAAAAACATCCTGAGATGTCTTCTATTTCTATATCCAATATTTCTTGGTTTGTTTCCTCTTCCATTTTTTTTTTATAAACCTTAGGGGTATTCCTGATAAGTGTTAATTTTAACTTCTATTATGTTTTTAAGGGTATTTTTGAATTTTTCTAAACCTGAAGGGTATTTCTGAAGATTCTTTAAACCTTGGGGGTATTTTTGATTTTATTCCGTGTATATATAGAGAAATATTTTCGTAAAAATATCGTCTTTTTAGTCTAAAAGTGTCATTTTTATAAAAAAATAGAGTGATTTGTATTACGAATCAATTAATTATGAGAGTGATTTGTAAGTGTGAGTCATAATTGTTGTGGAAAAGTACGATTCCCAAATATATTTATTGCTATTCTCAACTCTGTCCAAGGATTGTGTATATATAGAGAAATATTTTCGTCGTGTTTTTAGTCTAAAAGTGTCATTTTTATAAAAAATGAGAGTGATTTGTCATAGTAACAGACAAAGGTGATGTGAGGTAGAGGTGTCTCCTTGGACAGAGTTGAGAATACGTGCAAGTATTAGAAAAAAGTGTTTTTGGTATTAGTCATAATATTAACGTTGTAGGATCGAGATCTGATAAAAGTATACAATATAATATTAAAAAAATTAGTCAATACTAAGAGAATTGCTATATTTAGATTACACCTTTTTGTACTTTTTTTATCTATATTTTTAACTTCAATATTGTTACATATTTTAGTTAGTTTTAATAATAATCTTAATAAATTAACAAAAATATATAAAAATAATCTAAGTATGAATATTTTATGTGTTTGAATTGATAATAAAAATAAAAAATGATATTAAGATAACAATATAAATTGAACAAAACTACCAATAATAAATATTAAAATAATAACATAAGTATCAATAAAATACATACATCAAAATTAAAGAAACATAATTACATAACCATAAATTATTTCAAAATAAATTAAACAAATTATTTTAAAAATATATATAAAAGCTCATGCCAAAACTTGTAATTTTGTTAATTTTTATCTCACAAGATACGATATTTTACTTTTTTCTTTCTCAATAAAAAAATATAAATTTATTTCTCCTATTGTGTATTATCTCTCTGACTATGAACGTAAAGATTGTATAAAGATTAAGTTTTGAAATATCGACCTATTGATATGACTTCTTCAATCGATAATATAGACATCTTTTTTAATATGTTTTAATAATACGCGCGAACCTAATTTCTCTACCTATCAAAAACTTTGAATTCAATTTGACCCAAAAAAAAAAACTTTGAATTCAAGAAGTCATGACAAAATTTAAGGTACATGACAAAATTTAAGGCAAATGGACAAAATTTAAGGTACATGACAAAATTTATGGCAAATGGACATAAATTTTGTATTATATTTATAACTTTCTAGAATCAACATCCTTTGAAATTTGACTATATATATTTTTATACAAATTATCTATATATTTATATATATATTAAAAATTAATCTCATAATTATTATATTATTTATTTAAGATATTTATTTATTTTTCAATTAAATAATAAATTATTAATATTTTAAATACTAATTATTATTTAAAGATATATATTTTTGTGTTTGTGGTTATAATCTCAATTCTATATTTAGTTTGCAGAATAACATATTATAAGAATAATCCTATTTTATAAACTCTAACTTATGCTATTACAAGTATAGTATTGTTAACAGCAATTGGTTGGTCCCTTTTGGAACATTATGATGAAATCTCATCTTATTATTTAATACAGCTGTTTTTGAAATAATCTTAGACATTTAATATTGTCTTATCAAAGGATAAGATGATATGTAAAAATAGTATCTGAAGAACTAGATCACTCAAATAGTATATTTTTCAAAGTTTATTTTTTAAGAATATAGTATATTTCTTTAGGATTAAAATATTTTTTTTTAAATTATACAATTATATTATTCATTTGAAAATTATAATACTAGTATGTTTATTTACTTAAAACTATAATAACACTCTCCAATAATATTTATATGTTTGAAAATGAGTTGATAATCATTTTAATATTATAATTATGTGATTTATTTTATTCTCGTAACATTTTAATTAAATTATATTAATCTTATAATTTAAAAATATGATTAATTAAATTAAAATTTTATTTAAAAAAATGATTTTTAAGAATAAAAAATAATTATATATTTTTTAATAAAAAAAAAAAACTTCCTTCTCCCCTTCTGTTTCTTTCTCTCTTCCTCACTTACTACTATTTCTCTCTCTATATCTCTCTTTATCCTTTCTCTTTTTTCTTTATCTTATAATTATTTTACTAATAAAAATAAAAAACAAAATTAAGAGGCAGAAAAAATAAGAAAGAAAGATTAATTGTGGGTTACAGACGTCTACATGGTAAGGCCAAATTGTGGGTACGTTTTTCGGTTGAGGATATTTGGCCTTATTATAAGACTTGAGGTATGTAAATTCAATTAGAACTTAATTTTAGAAAAAAAAATTGTGTATATTTTCCATTTTATTCATATATATAATTAATTTATATGATATATATATTATTATAAATAAGACATTATTTAACACTTTAAATTATTTTAATTTTTATCAAACATTCTCATTTTCAAATATGTGTGAAAAGAAAGAGGGCTTGGACTAATTTTTAATAAAGCAGTCATTCTTATGCAAAGTAGCACAAATTAATAATTATTAATGGAGAATGACCTCACATGCCTCTTATGCAAACAAGCACAGATTAATAATTATTATTGTAAAGTGAACTCTACTTTTCTATATATATATATAAAGTTCATATTTTTTTTTCACTTTTCATTGTTTTAGTCTTTATTTTTAAATTACTCATTATTTTAAAAAAATTAAAAAGATAATTTAAAAAAAATCATCCAAATTTAGTCTCCTTTGATAATATAAATTAAAATTAGTCTATTAATAATTTATAATAATATCTATAGAGAGAAAATAAATATTAATTTTTATCTTCATATTTTTATAAACATGATTTTTATAATGGGATTCAATAATTTTGTTTAAATTATTCTATAATTTTGTTTAAATTATTCTATAATTTTGATATATTTTAATTGAATTATTATTTAAAATATAATTTTTAATAAGTAAAATTAATCTTATTTAATATCTATATATATTTGATATATTTTCTGTTATTCCTAAAAATCTCTCGCAGGATATTCAAAATTTTAGTAATTTTAAAATATTTAAGATGATAAAAATATAATTTTTTAAATTTATACTCATGAAAATTTCAAAAATTTTATTTTTTATATATTTTTATATATCTCAACTATTTATATATATAATTATAATAAATTGTATAAAAAATGGAGATCATCTTGTCTTGTTCACTGCTTCTGCCCAGAACTGCTTCGGTAGACCCGACTGTATACGAATACTTCTGGTTCAGTTCTTTCCATTCTGATCCCGTGCTCATAGCAGAAAATTTTGAATCTGGTGTCTTCATATTCACCACCATTATCGGTTCTGAGTTTTTTGATTTTTAAACCCGTCTCATTTTCCATCATAGTTTTGCATCTTCTGAAAGCTTTAAATACTTCAGACTTATGCTTTAGAAAGTAAACTCATACCTTCCGAGAGTGATCATCGATGAAAGTCACGAAGTAGTGTTTCCCACCAATAGATGAGACGGTCGTTGGTCCCCAAACATCAGAGTGAATAAGCTCTAACCTTTCCTTCTTTGGGGTTCTGCAACTTGTCTGAAAGCTGACTCTCTTTTGCTTTCCAAGTATGCAATCTTCACACATGTCTATCTCCGCAGACTGTAGACCTGGAAGTTTTCCCTTTGAGTGCATAATCTTCATCCCCTTCTCACTCATGTGGCCTAGTCTCTGGTGCCACAAATTTGGTGTTTCATTGCCTGCTGCAACTGTGATTGAACAACGTGCCTCTAATGTCATGTAAAGAGTGTCACTTTTCTTGCCTCGAGCAACTATCATTGCACCCTTTGAAATCTTCCAATTATCACCATGGAAGATCATAGTGTAACCTTCACTGGCCAACTACCCTACTGAGATTAAGTTCCTTCTTAGGTCGGGAATATGTCTGACATCCTTCAACTTCCAAACAGACCTGTTCAACTTAATCTTCACTACACCTTTGCCAATAATAACACATGGTTGATCATCACCAAGATATACATTTCCAAGGTTTCTAGGGACATATCTCTCGAAGAATTATTTCTGTGAAGTAGCATGGAACGATGCTCCAGAGTCTAACACCCAAGATTCTTCCTTGCTCTCCAAAGAGCATATCAATGCATCATCCCCTCCTGAGGTGGAAGTAACATTTGCCTCTGCCTTCACTTGTTTGTCCTTCGGTGCACTCTTGCACTCATTTTTATAGTGCCCGGTTCTTCCACAATTCCAACACTCGATAGTCTTCGAGCTATGGGAATTATTAGGATTCCTGGATTTGGACCTCCTGTCCTTTGATCTATCTCGGTAGTCTGTTCTGCCACGTCCATTCCCTTTGGTTGAATTTCTTCCTCTTGATTCTGTATGCAAAACTGAAGAAGTTGACGATTCACCTGACTCTCTACGTCGGATCTCTTCACTGAGAACCAAATCACGAACATCGTCAAATTTCAACTTATTGCTTCCTGATGAGCTACTCACAGCTGTGACAGTAGCATTCCAGCTTTCTGGTAGAGAAGACAAAAGTATCAATGCTCGTACTTCTTCATCGAATTCAATTTCCACTTAACTCAACTGGGTTGTGACTGTGTTGAGTTCATTGAGATGTTGAGCTACTGATGCACCTTCCGTCATCCGCAAATTGAACAAACGTCTCATCAAGTGCACTTTGTTTGAGGCTAATGACTTCTCATACATATTGGAGAGAGCTGTCATAAGACCCGCCGTGGTCTTTTCCTTTGCTATGTTGAAAGCAACATTACGGGATAGCATCAATCGAATAACTTCGAGGGCTTGTCTGTCTAGAAGATTCCAATCTTCTTCCTTCATAGCTTCTGGCTTCTTTCCTGAGATAGGTTGATATATATTTCTTTGATACAGATAATCTTCTATCTGTATTTTCCAAAACCCAAAATCTGTGCCATCAAATTTCTCGAGTTTCACCCTTCCTTCATCTGTGGCAATTGCTTCCACTCAAATCTGACTATTTTTGTAAACCACCATGTATTAGAACACCTCCGTCAACGAACAAATATCATCGACAAATTTCACTATTAACGTAAATAGTAACCTTGTAAAAAATTGACAGAAATCACCATCAATAGCTCTGATACCAGTTGTTGAGAAATTACTCAAATTTCCGATAAGTCAGACTTGTGAGAAAGCAAGAATAAAAAATAACACACAAATTTGATAACGGAGTTTAACCAATCTTGCTTACGTCTCCGGACCTGCTGTAGATCTTTTTATTGAAAGATGAGAAATTACACAAGGTGTTTACAACACTCACAACTCACAACCCAATTGCACCTAAAAAAATTACTTTCAATTTTCTCTTACAAAAGTTTTTCTCTCAATCGGAATGAACACTTTGGATGATTAATTCATTACAATTACACATCTATTTATAGAAAAATTCACTCCTTAAATTACTCCTTAAATTAATGGTTCTTTGAATTACTTATTGAATTAAACTCCATGTTATACTCTTTGTTTTGTTTCATATTTTACTCCTTGTTTTACTCTATCTTTTATTACTTAATTTGCTCCTTAAATTAAGTAACTTTATAATAACCTCTAAAAAAAACTTACTCAACTTAGTGAACATATAATTAGATAAGAAATTATATATGTTTGATTATCTTACTCGTGCATTAAAACTCATGTTCATGTTCTCTACTTCCATTTCAGTTACTGTACTTGAATTCATTCTCTTTCCTCCCAAAAAGTGGGAACTAATTATGTCTACTTATTCAATGGGTTTCTTTTAATAATCCCTACACTACTACAAAAAGGAGCATTAAAGTCGGGTTTTAACTGACTTTAAATTAAATGACTTAAAGTGTAAAGTCGGTTCAAGGTGTGAACCGACTTTACGTTTAAAGTCGGTTCACGGGATGAACCGACTTTACGTTTAAAGTCGGTTCACGCGATGAACCGACTTTACGTTTAAAGTCGGTTCACGCGGTGAACCAACTTTAACTTTTTTTTTTAATTTATTCATATTCAACCTGTATTCGAGCAGAAAAAAATCAATATCAGTTTAACAAATATTTCAAATAATACAAATATTTGAAAAATAAAATATTAATTAATAACAGAAAAATTACCATGGTTTTGTTCTATTTTATTCAAGATCGTCATATTCTTCTTCTTATGTTATAATAGAAACCTACATATATAATACAACAATCTATACATATAAATAATAACACATAATAACAGAAAAAAATATGAATAATAGGGGATCTAAAAGATTAGTTAGAGAGGAAGAAAACCCATTAACCGATGTTGGAAATGTTAGTCGTAGGTGGCCGAAAAATGAGAAAGAGTGGAGGAGAAATGGAGGAGGAAGTTTTCGATTTTTTAGAGTTCTGGAACGCTGAAAATAGTTTCTGTCTGGGAAGAAAGAAGAGAAAATATTTATCCACGTGTGTAGCGTCGGTTGACGTGTCGAACCGACGCTATGTTACGTGGATAGCGTCGGTTCCAGGTGTCAACCGTAGCGTCGGTTGACGTGGCAAACCGACGCTACACCTGGACGTAGCGTCGATTGACGTGGTGAACCGACGCTATCCACGTAGCGTAGCGTCGATTAACACCTAGAACCGACGCTACGTCCACGCATAGCGTCGGTTTGACACATCAACCGACGCTACGTCCTACGTGGATAGCGTCGGTTCGACATCGAACCGACTTTAAACTAATTTAAAGTCGGTTTTTAGAAAAACCCGATTTTACGTATTAACTTATATACCCAATTTTGTAGTAGTGCTATCTTGTTGTGGAAAAGTACGATTCCCAAATATATTTATTGCTATTCTCAACTCTGTCCAAGGAGACACCTCACCTCCCCTTTGCCTGTTACTATGACAATCTCCACATAAGCATCACAACTCCTATCATATGTTTGAAAGGTAAGCTTAATGAACAGAGCTTTTATAAAAAAGAAAATTGCATATTTAATTTTTATCTCATTTTTAGTTTCGGAAAATTTCCCTTTGCTTTCCTTATTACTTATCGCGCGTGACCAGCCTTTGCCACGTGGCTATCCATGAACCATATTTACAAGATACCGACTAGCTCGTCTATTTATCACGTTACAAGTTCTCTTTGGGTATTTCACTCTCTCTATTTGCCATGTGGTTATGCACTCTCTCTCCTTCCCTCTAATCTAAATAAATACCGCCTTTCTTCTTACACTCTTTGCTATGTTTTTCATTCTTTCCCATTAAAACACACGGTGTCTCTCTCTCACACACATTTTCGCTTCATTTCTTTCTTCGTACCTTGTCTACCCCTCCATCTTCATCAATGGAAAATTTTCAACCCCACCACCACTTCTACAACAACAACAACAAATATTTAATTCAAATACAAGCAGATGTTCACCCAATTTATGTTGTTATGATTTTCAATCAACAAGATAACACAAGGCAGTCACACTCACACCTAGAGTACCATTCTATTATCAAATTTATAATTCCTGTACTCCTCAACCTAATTCAAATCAAAGGTTCGGGAAATTCCGATTCTATTTTTCAAACACACTCTGTTCTTGTTGTGATTTGTATAACCTCCATACTTTTGTATTGCCCTTTCTATATTGCTCAACCACACTTTCTACCTCTTTCTCGTGCATTACAACTCATGTCCAATCTCTTTGCTTCCATTTCAGTTGCTGCACTTGTCTTCCTTCTCTTTCCTCCCATAATTTGGGAACTAATTATGTTTTACTTATTTTCTCTCTTTCTTCTTACAATCCCTATCCTTTTATGGAAATTAGTTCCCAAATTAATTTTTTCAAGGAGAAAACCCACCCCACTTTTGCCTGTCACTAATCCAGCAGCATCCTATTAATAGTATTATTGGAATGAAGTTGAAGGTGAAGATGTATGATGGAATAATTATGACACTACTGGTTGTACGTGTAATTCATAGAAAAAGAGTGTTTTGGTATATTTCATAATATTAACGTTGTAGAATCGAGATCTGATAAAAGTATACAATATAATATTAAAAAAAACAAGAGTACTGGTTGATGTCTGAATGTACTCTTTGTTAAGTTTGGTTATAAACACGTCGATTTTGTGTGTTGATGCAATCATTGTAGTCACTGTATGATATCAATGTTATTGGATTTTTTGTGTTTGTGGTTATAATCTCAATTCTATATTTAGTTTGCAGAATAACATTATTATTGGTAATAGCAATTTTAAAAAAGATAATGCAACTCCTTAACACATTAAAAAACATGGAGTTTTGTCTAAAATGGCCAAATCTAAAAATAAGTATTAGTGTTATAGTTTAAAAAGAGGTAAAATTTGACTTGTAATTTGAGAATTAATTTTTGTGTAAGTTTTTTAATTTTTAATATTTTTAAATTTATTTACCAACTTGAATAATATAGTTTCATATCTATATAAATTGATAAAATAATTTAAAAATTAAATAATATAAATTAATAAATATATAAAAAATAGATTATAATAATATTAAATATATAGTATGTATAACAATAAATATTTATATATTTATGTGATTTTGTCTATAAAAAACATATTATATGTAATAGTTTAGAAAATGGTTGAATTTTGTTTTAGGTTGGGAAAAATTTAACCTTAAATTTAAAAAATTATTTTTAAAAAAAATAAAAAAAATCTTATTTTACAAAACATAATTATTATAAACATAAAAAATATTAATATCTTATAAATTTATAATTAATTTTAAATATAATATAATACATTATTATTATTAATAATAAATATAATTATAATTATATTTAATAAATAATTATGATATAAAAATAATATTTTTATATATCCAACTTTATATAAGATACAATACAAACATGAAACATTATATCGTAAATTTTGCGTGAAAATATTATCTAATATATTATTATTATTATTATTATTATAATAAAATATATAAATTATATCTAATTAATTATATTTTAATACTTAAATAAAATTATTATTAATAAATATTTGTTATCTTAATAATAATTAAAATTATAATAATATTAGAGATATGTGTTATAATTTAATTTATTTTTAATTTTTTTAATCTTAAATAATTTATTTTTTTAAAATGTCAATAATTATTGTAACTATTTAGTAAAGTTTTTAATAATTTAAAATTTTATAATTTATTATTATTATTTTAAATTATTTTATAATAAAATTTTGATAAATTATTTGTTATAAAAAATATATATTTTTATTATATAAATATAAATTATTTTTTAGTTATAATAAAAATAAATTATTATTTTATTTTTAGGAAGAGAGAAAAAAGAATGGAGTTGGAAATGATAGTGAAGGAGAGAGAACGAGAGAGAGTGAAATGATGAGTTGGAAAAAAAAATTAAAAAAAAGAGTGGAATGATGAGTTGAAAAAAAAAAAAGGAAGAGAGAGAAGAAAGTCAACCTTGAGTTGAAAAACAAAAAATTGACCGGACCATTAATGCTATATGTATTCGAAATTATATATATATATTCTTTTTTTAATCTTAAATTTTATAAAAATTAATATTACCGACAACTTGCCTCCTACAAGCCAGAATACATTAGTATGGAGTACGGACTATATTGTTAAAATATTCTAATCCATCTAATTCATCTAATCACGCTAAGAGTCCATTTTTGGATTCAATTACATGTCTAAATTATATCAAATTATGGGAAACTAAAAAAAAACATCTCATAATTATTTAATCTCAGGTATGTCGATCCTATAAGTAATTAATTTAAATAATTTAATTTTATAATTATTATATTGAATATAATAATCTCGTTATTATTTATAAATAAATATTTTAATTTTATAATTTTTAAATTAAATATTTATATTCTCATAAATTATAAAAATTAATTACTATAATTATTCATTTTTAATATTTTTAATAAATTAAAAATATTATTAATACTTATTTTTTAATATTAAGAAATAAGGGTAACAATCAAAACCAATTTTTAAGAAATAAAGACCCTAAAATATGGTAAGTAAATTTTTATACTAATATATATCATATTTGAAATAATTAGATTGAATTTTATTTATATTTATTTTTATATATTTTTTATTTTATTTAAAAATATATATTAATAAATAAAAAATTAAAATTAAAATCAATATTTTAACTAATGTAGTATAATAAAAATTATATTAACATTTAATTTATTTAAAGTAAATATATGTTTAAATAAATTAAATATATGTTTGAATAAATGTTAAAATACGATTAAATTGCAAAAAAATCACTATCTTAATGAGAATTGTTATTCGAATGGATTCAAAACTGTTACAAGATATTTATGATTATTAATATATTCGTTCTCAGCTCATGCTATTCTTATATTGCAGCTCTTACGTGCTCTTATGGCAGTCATATGTAAATTATGTTAATATTAACATTTAATTTTAACTCTTCGTTAGTAATTAGATTAAAGTGATAAAATCTAGTATATTTCATATAATAAAAAAAAAATTAATGTATATTTTATTATATAATAATAGTATTTTTTCAAATAAAAAAAAAGTACTCCTTTTTTTAATGAATAATTATTGCATTATTGAGATCGAAAGCTCCCATCTTTATCTTAAAAAAATAAAAAAATAAAAAGAAAGAAAGAAAAAGATCATTCACACTAACTTCCTACTTCAATCTCTCCTCTTCAAAACAGATATCCTTCTTTAATTGCTCTCTCACATCTTTCTCTCCAAAATCACAACAAAAACTTCGTCTTTTTATTTCTCAATTCAATCTTTACTTTTCTGGGCAACTTCAATACGTGTTTTCTCTTTACAGTTCCACTTAACTCTCTTGAAAGCTTCAATGGCTGCAGAGAACGCTTTGAAATCAAGAGAGGTCTCAACGATGATCAAACAAGGTTTCATATCAGACCCAACAATCTCATTCTCACCATCAAGATCTATTTCCAAATTCTACTCTCCCTTCTCCTCACCGATCAAATCTCTATCTTCTCCTCCACCCTCGATCTCTGCTTCAACCCAATCTCAGACTCAGGCTCTGAATCGCCCGAATCAGACTCAGATTCAGAGTCAAACCCTGTATGAGATGATGTCCGATGAACAAAAGCGAGAGTCTAAGCTCTCTGAGGACAAACGACGCAAAGTTCAAGAAAGGGTCTTGAAGGTCTTAACCGACGCGCCGTTTAGAAAACTCAATCGAGGAGGATATCAAAGTGATGTGAGGCTCACGGTGGTTGCTAGAGATGGGTTTAGAGTTTCAATGGATGTTCATAAGAGTGTTTTGGGTTCTAAGAGTCGATTCTTTGCAGAGAAGCTTAGACGTGAACGTGGGTTTTCTCATTCTGTGGAGATTAGTGATTGTGATGATGTGGATGTGTATGTAGAAACTGTTGTGTTGATGTATTGTGAGGATTTGAAGAAGAAGTTGATTGGTGAAGATGTGTCCAAGGTTCTGGGTTTGCTTAAGGTATTTATATGCATAATCTTGCTTGATTTTTTGGATTTTGTTTTGGGTTTGTCTTTACTCTATCTTTGTTAAGTTAGAAATTATGGATAATGACTTGAATTTTGAGAGATATTGGTGTTATTTGCATATTGGTTTTTTTTGTTTGTTTGTTAGTTTGAGCATAGTTGTGGATAATTGATAATGATAATTTGTGCTTCCCGACCGAAAGTGCTTTCAGGGTTTAAATTGTGCAAATTTTAATCCTGAAAGCACTTATGGTAAATTTTTGTCACTTCGATTCATAAGTTCCTTTTTTACTGTCCTAAAGTGCTTTCGTAGAGCCTTAAAAGTAGAAGCAAACTAACCTCAAGTATTGCATAAAGCTTTCTTGAGTAAAGGTCTTTTCTATATGAAAAAATGATGCATTGCCAATTCTCTTTTCCAAACACATGCATTATGCAGTTGCTTGCCCAATGTTCAATTCGCTTTTCTTTATGAAGTCAAATTTGGTGGATGGCTTTGTATCATTTATTGATTGCTTTGTATTGAGAAATTGATATGCAATTGCTTATTTTCAGCTGTGGAAAATGTGGTTTTGATTTTACAAATTTTGATTTCTTTTCAAACTAATGTGATTCTGGATATATTCTTTTAGTTGCAGTGAAGATCTGTTAATATTTTTCAAATAAGAGGTACTGGGAGTTGGAAGATGTAATAGAAGAGGATAAATAGCTCGAAGTTAATTTTATAATGGGTTAAAAGCTAATTCATGGATTGCTAACATTAAGTCTCTCATCTTTCACATATCTGCCCACTTTTCAGATAGGGTCATGAATTTTTTTTTAAGTTCGGGCCCTAAATAGTGCGTTTTTAGAGATTTGGCCAAAAATATAAAAAAAAATCCCAAAATCAGTTATAATCTGGGTACAGCCTATACAAAATTGTATATATCTTGAGCATAAGTCATGTATAGTACATACTACTTGGTATGTACTTGCAGAAAAGTGCGATTTAGGGCTAATTTTTGCCAAAACTCAAAACACATGCGATTTTGGGGGGACCAGTATAAACTTGTTCTGTTTGAAATATAGATGGGCTGCTGAAATTTGTATACCACAAGTCTACAACTATATCAGATGGTAGAAACTACTCCTTTTAGTCTAACAAAGCTACGGCTATGCTTTATTTCCTCAGCAACTCAGCTTTAGCAAATTATCTATAATAATAATGACTTATTTTAGGTAGCTGCAGCTTTAATGTTTGATGAAGGAATTATGTCATGCTTGGAGTATTTGGAGGCTGTTCCGTGGTGTGAGGACGAAGAAGAGAAAGTGGTATCTCATCTCAGTCAACTTCAGCTTGACGAGTCAGTCGATAAACTTCTGCTTAGAGTGTCATGTGAACCTTCCACTTCATCAAGATCTGATGATGTCTTCCTAACATTGGTTACCAGTGTTCTTCAAGCAAAAGATGAAAAAGCCCGACGCGAAATGAGAGCTTTGATATCTAAATTACTTAGAGAAGATACACCATATCATAGTAACAGGGCTGAGATCTCTAAGGATACACTATACCATCTCTGTCACAAATGCCTTACTTCTCTCATTTTATGCTTGTCTGAAGCTACATGTGTGGATGATAGTAGGCGGGATCGAGGAGTTTTGATGGGAGAGATTACCCGAGAGGTTGACAACATGCAATGGATTGTTGATATTCTTGTACAACAAAAGAAGGGTGATGAATTTGTGAATTTATGGGCAGAGCAAAAGGAGCTTGTGAATCTCCATTCGAAGATTCCTATTATGTATCGACACGAAATTAGTAGAGTAACTGCTCAATTGTGTGTTGACATTGGTAGAGGACATATCTTGGTCCCAAAAGAGACCCGGTATTTGTTTCTTTCTACATGGCTCGAAGCTCTTTACGAAGATTTTGGTTGGATGAAAAGGGCAAGTAGATCTGTTGATAAGAAACTAGTGGAAGAAGGATTGGGTAGAACAATCCTTACTCTACCAATGCCTCAGCAACAATCTATTATGCTAAATTGGTTCGAAAGGTTTCTTCATAAAGGAGACGATTGTCCTAACATTCAGAGGGCATTTGAGGTATGGTGGAGAAGAGCTTTCATTAGAGGGTGTGTGTCTGAGCCAGATGATTCTCAGTTGCAATTAGCTCTTTGTGATTATACCAACTAAAATGCAGACCAAGTTCAAGAAATGTAAAAAGGTTATTGAATCACGTGTACATAGGAAGTTAAGATTTTGTGGGCAGCATTTTCTGTAATTTTTCTGAAGTGTCTCCAGTTCCCTTGTGTTTTTAATTTGGAAATTGTATAGAGGAATAGTATTGTAGGGGAATGAAAATTTTGATCAATCAAAATAATGCCTTCTAGATGAAGAGTTGCTTGGTAAAGAGTAAAGACCAAGGCTTCGATTGCCGCCATAACTGCCTTGAGAGGTGGCTCGATAAGTCCAATAAAATGGCAAATACTGTTTGGAGGGTTAAGTAGAAATGTGGAGGGCTTTAGGTATAATTTTTGCTCATATCTTCTTTCTTCTTTGATGTGGCAATTTTTGAGAATAGTCTGTTGATTATATCATGATTTGACATCGTTTTTGTGATCGTTTCGTAATGAATTGTTGAAATTTTAGTGATTTTGTTTACTTTTAAAAGTATGTATATAACAAAAATTTATTTTAATCTATATTTAAATTATTTCTACGTTTGAGTATAATTAAATATTTAAGTCATCTCTATTTAAGTTAGTTTTCAACCGTATTAGAACTATCAATTTTTTTTTAAGTATTGAGTCAAAAATGAAATAACCCTAAAAATCACCATTTCATATATATTCTCACGTTTGTGAGTGAAAAGGAATTGGGGGTTATAAATAAAATAAAAGTGCTTTACCTTAACGAAAAGCAAATCAACCTCCCAAAAAATCGCACTATATAGGGTATGAGTGAAAGTCAAGGGAACTCCATAACTTTGTACTTAAAGCACTGGCTCATAATATATAATTATATAAAGCTGAAGAATATTCACTTTTTGACCTCCTAAGCAAAGAATTTTTTATATATTTTATAAATTAAATACAATTATATATATATGTGTGTGATTTTATGGGATCAAGAAAGAAGAATAACGATGAACAATAACTGGAGAGGAATTTCATCGTGTGTAATTTTGCTTGTTTCTCTCGCTGGAGGAGAAATCATTACTGCCAGAAACAAGGTAACCAAGAAACTTTTTAATTTTACCTATTTATATATATATATATATATATATATATATATATTATATCAATACACACAAAATTTATAACAATAAAATAATAAGTTAGTTGTTTTTACGTGTTTAATAGGTATTATATAATTATTATTTTTCAACAAAATTTTATTTTTATTTTTAATGGATATCTGCATTAATATGGTTAGAATATATGGGAAAAGAAAAGGAAAATAACAAATTAGAATATTTGGGTTTGGATCTTCTTCATGTGCTTTTGATGAAACTTAACTCAGTTCCGTTTTACTCATGTTTACCTACAAAATTAAAATTTAAGAAATTAGGGTCCCATATAAAAATATTAGGATTCAGTAACTTAATTCCAAAGTCCTTTTCTAAATTAAACTCCTAAAAAATAAAATAAAAAATTATTTCAAAATTAATATTTATCAACTATTGACTATAATATATAATTTTATTACACATACTGTATTATTCTAAAACAAACATAAAGAAAAATCAAATTATATATTTTACATTATCTACGACGTTTATAATAAATGACTCTTACAATCTTATTTTATACATTTCAAAAAAATATTCTTATCTAATATTTATATGCTATTTTTCCTTTTTTTATTTTTTAAATGTATAATCATAAAAAGAATTGAGAATAAAATTACTATAGACTTCATTTTTTACTAAAGATAATTTTTACTCATAATAACTCACACATAATTTACATTATACTAAATATTATGATAAATAATTATTATTTTTAATAAATAAAATTTCTCTTTTAGTAAAGAAGTAGTAACCAACAAAATATAATTCTATAAAAAACAGGTAAAGGAAAGAGTACACAATTGACAAATTTTCTCACGAAAAAGAAAAGAAAATAATTTTTTTTAATAATAATTAAATATATATTAAAATTATGTCTTAATCATAATTTTATAAATAAATATTAGTATTCTTTTTTTTAATAAATACTGGTACATTTCGAATTAAATGTTCAAGTAAATTTTTGACTAAACAAATTTAATAATAATTAAATATATATCAAAATTATGTTTTTTTTTAATTTTTTTCAATAAATATATGATTTTTTAATAACATGATTTTTTTTAAAATAATTTTAATTTTCTTTTACAAATAATATATAAATATTTTTTAATAATATGACATGAATTTTTATAAAAAAGAAAAATAATTTGGTATAAATAAAATGTAACATCTTCTTGCGTACTAATATCATTTCAATCTATTAAAAATATAAATAATTTAACTAGCAGTGCCAGCGAAACTTAATTATGCTATCATTTTTATTTAGATTATTAATTTTTTAAATAATATATATAAATTTTATTTTATTTCATTTTTTTCATAATTTTTTTAAAAAAATTAATGTACATAAAAAAATAAAATTTATACATATTATTTAAAAAATAATATAAATGAAAACAAAAATATAATTAAAAATGTTACTAGTAATATTTATAACAGAACAGATATCATTGTTATTTTCAAACTGGTAGATTTTTCAAGAGTTTAAATGAAATACAAGTGAAAGGTATTTATAATTTAGGTGTATTACACTACAAATCATTTATTATTATTTAAGGATTTTTTTTTAATTTTTTTAGTAGTTTTGGTTAGTTAGTTTCTTTTGAAAATGACTGTAACAAAATAAATGAGAAATTTATTTATTTTACTTTTATTTTCTTAAATCTTTTAATTATTATTATGATATTAATTTTATATATTATCTTTAAAAATAAATAATAATAATTTATGATAAAAGGACAACATTAGCTATAAAATTAATAAAACAAATTGATTATTTATCTTTAGGTTATCATTTTTTCATAACAAAATAACTTAATTATTAATAAAATAAAATAATTAAATTGTTACAAAAATAACAAATGAATGGAAATTATCTAATTATCATAATTAAGTAAGGGTGTCAAACAAATCGGTCCCATAAAACATGACACAACTCTTTAAACATTCAATCCGTTGGTTCATAGAGTCAGCATGACACAATCTTATAAATATTAAGTACAATATGACATGATACCATATAAGAGGGAAAAAAGTGATACAATATAACACGTGGCCAATGGCTCATAAAGAATTGGATGTCTTAATCTGTTAATTTAAAATTAAATTGTAGCTAAATATATATAATTATATTGATATATTATCAAATATTGACGTAATCTAATAAAAGATTTAACGTTAGCATGTTATTCGAGTCCTCTATCAACATTTTTATCAAATAATGAATTAAATAGAGCACAAGTCATATCAACTCATTAAACACGGTTTGATAGACATAATAAAATACACATGTTAATTTAAGAGCTGAGTTATTACGTGTTGGCCAACCTAACCTTTTTAATACCTTAATAATTATGAGATTTTATGCATATTTGTCTCTTATAATATAAAATACTTTTACATATTTGTCTCTTATCAAATTTTATTTTTCTTAAATTTATCAAGATATTCTATATGTTAATGGTTCCGTCTCACAAAAAAAAAAAAAAATCTCATATTCATAATTTGTAGGTAACTTAAATTTAACTATTAAACAACTATGCATTACAAGTATAGTACAACAATCGTAAAATGGATATTTTACATACATTTTTTTAATACTACGTGATAAGGAAATCATGATAATAAAATTTGGCCATAATTTAACTTATTTTCAAAGAATAGTTTGTTTGATAATTATTTTATTCCTAACTCTTAATTTAAATTTTTAAATTTAAAAAAATCAGTTTAAAATTAAATTTCTAAATGTTTTTCTTGAATTCAAAATTAAGAACCAAATCATACTCAATCACATTCAACCTTACTCAAAATAATTAAAGAGTTAAAATTTAATCAAAATAATTAAAAATATATTTGAAATTAAATTTTACATCTTATAAAGTTAAAAATTAAAAATTATGAATTAATTATTAAACAAATATGTCAAATTTTTAATTATACTTTTTAAAATTAAAATTAAATTTTTTTTATCAAACAATTTTATTTTTTTCCCAAAAAAAAATAAAAATTAAAATAAAAATGATATTCAAACATAACGATTTTATATTTTGAAATGGCTGATACATTTTACATTTTGAAAACAAATTGCAGGAAAATTGTACATACACAATAACCCTTGAAACAACGTGCACAAAAGGAGCTGAAACCTCAAATCATATAAGCTTAAGATTTGGGGATATAAATTCCAATGATATTTTGGTTAAACATCTAAACTCCAAACATGTAAGAAAGTTAGATCCTTTGTACCCACAAGTTCTCGATGATGTGCCTAGAAAACCATTTCAAGCTTGTACGGTTGATCAATTTCAAGTGAAGGGTCAATGTGTGGACTCACCAATTTGCTATCTCTATCTCAAATTGGCTGGATCTGATGATTGGAGACCTGGTTTTGCACAAGTCAGTGTTTTGGAAGGGACTCATCTTAGCTCTCGTTACTTCTATTTTCGTAGGTACTTACCTAGACATGTTTGGCATGGTTTGGATATATGTGATAAAGAGGTCACCTCTTTCGGGATCAAGTACAAGAGGAAAATATATTAGGAAAAAAGAAAAACAAATAACAAAAAGTTTATAAGATTCATAATATTTCAATTTTAAATGATTAACTGAATATTTATAATCTTTATAAACCTTATCAAAATTTTATCTATAATTAATGTGTAATTTTTATTTTTTTAATACAAAATAGTATTTGTATAAAACTTAGTGAAAAATAACATTAATGAAGGTGTATGTTAGAGGAGATCAATACGTTTTTATAACTTAATTTTTTTTAATATCTAGTTTAAATCAAATACTTTAATTTAAATTATCCTTGAATTTGTAGTCAATTTTAATTAATTTGAATAATTTAACGTATTAATTATCATTGATTATTATTAAAATTAATCAAAATATATATCAATAATTTAAATTAAAAAATTGATGACATCTCGATTAATGAACGAAAATTAAATAAAATACTAAAATATGAATTGAGATTGTTAAAAAGTACTGAACCGAAATGGCCGTAGAGCCAATGTGTCATTTGAATATTACTTATCCTCCAGGACCTCCATGATCCCAGAAAGTCAGCTTTGGGTTTAAGTGTTTAGATATTTCTCTGAACTCATCCAAATTAAGATATGTTTGCTTATTGTTTTAGGGATAATAAAAGCACTTATGTTAATGTAATATATATGCTTTTGAGGGAAACGGAAAATTGACAGAAGTGCAAAATTAATGTAACTTACAATATTTAGGATATGAAGTAATGTTAATTAATTTCTTTTATACCGGCTAACAATTAAACATGTAATTAAGATTTACAGCCAGACATAAGATGTACAAAAATTACATGGTTAACATGTTTTATACGCTAACAAACATGTATTGTCAAGACGACGACAAACACGAAAAAAATGTCCTGAAGGTTTTGCATGTATTAAATTTTAAAATTCATGAGTATTAGAAACGTCTATTTTCTCAATAATTTTTACTCAAAATTTTCACCATTTAAAGTATCCCACTAACTCATATCTAAGTTGTATTAGTTGAACTAGTTTTGAACATCGTATATGCATGGATCGATGTTTAGATTTGATAAATATAAAACAGTATTAATTTTAAAGTAATAATTATTATTATTTTAAATTTTTTATTTTATTTTATAAAATAAAAATAATTTTTTAAATATAAATTTTAAGTTATTTTTATTATTGTTAAAAAATTGATGTTAAAATATTTTATAAAGTGATTTTCAAAATATATTTAAAATAGATATTTAATTAATTTATCACTTTATTAATAAATACATATATAATTGTAATTATTTTATAAGCAATAAAATCCAAATAACTGTATAATAAGTTAAATATAATATTAGAATATATGAACTTATTTAATTAATATTTTTATTATCTAAAAATTTAATCCTATATGAATGATAAACATAATCTGATTGAATTTAATAAATATTTTTATTCAAAAATAATTTATATTAATTGATTAATTTTTTAATTGATATAAGACATGATATGATCTCTAAGTGAAATTATTAATTCAACAAGATTATGATATGTTTATAGAATTAATTTAACAATTATTGAATAGATAATCATGAACAGTATAAATTATTACATTTAATGTAATAAGAATAATTAAATTATACACAATATCTATTCATAAAAAATGTATTTATTATATGAACATTTTGATATTTATTAGTATAAAAAACATAAAAATGTATTTATTGTATAAATATTTTTGGTATTTATTGGCAAAAAAATATGATCTACTCATTGTTAGACATACACTATTATCGTATTCTTTAGCATATGCTAGTCTTTCTCTTCATTTTCTATTACAATTTATGTTATGTAGTTCACACTTCATATACATGTTTTCAGATATTTTCTTGTGAGTTTTGGCTCAATCACCAAGTCTTCTAAGTGTATAAATATCCTATTCCTCTTGATTGAACAATACAATTCAGTTATATTCATTAACTTTTTCTCACTTTCTTATATCCACACTCCATCTACATTTCATGTTATGGTATCATAGCTTGAAAGCTCTTATAAAAATGCTTTAATGGCATCAACTATTCCTAGCATTGGTTCTATAAAATTTACACTTGTGAATGAGTCCAACCCTTTGACTCATGTCCCTCAATCAGCTTCCAAATCTCATATCATTATTCCACCTACAAATATAAATTTCTTGATTAAAGTTAAATTGATCGATGTTTTTACTATAGTGTAAACAATTGTTAGCTCTTATCCCAACATATGGAATGGAGATGGTAGTTGACTTGAATGTTCTAGTTCATGTACCTTTCTTACCTCAGTTTCAAGCTCTTAATATTGAATTCGAGAATTGGATGAGACTTAATGGAATTATTAAGTCCTAGATCTTCCTTTCAATATTATAAAGTTCCTCGTTACACTTAGTGAAACCAGGAACAACAACTCAATTTCGGTAAGCATTAGAATCAACCTACTTAGGTTTTTCTCTTGCTTGTGTGATGGATCTTCATCTTTAACTACTTACTGCTAGTAAGAACAACTCCACATTAGACGAATTTCTTCTATAACTCAAGTCTATTTTTGATTATTTGGTAGCTATATGAGAGATAGTGATATATCAAGACTTGATTCTTTGCACCATGAGAGGTTTGGATCCTAAATACCTCAATTTCATTTCCTCTCTTTCAATATGTTTAGGATCATTATCTTTTGATGAGTTTCAAAATATTTTGATCACGTGTGAGAGGATGCTTGAGCATTAGTCTCAATTTTACAATATTGATCATAAATTTCAAGCTAATTTGGCTAGTATGGTTTCATTGTCTCTTCAAGGTCCTAGTCTTTCATCTAAGCCTATTTTGTGACCTAATAGAACATTCATGATTTCTTGCTTCAAAATTCAAATTTTACAAAACCTCCAACTTTTACAAGCTATCTAATCCTAAAAAGGAAAGAAATCACCTAGCTCTAACACACATAGTGTACAATGCCAGATATGCAATAAGATAGGTCATTCGACCAACAAGTTTTCCCAACTATGTGATCTTCTTGTAGGCATGGAAATGGAGTTGTATATGTTAATCAAAAAGCTTTCTCTTCAAAATCTACTTCACACACCAAAAGTATCAAGTAAACTCACGTCAGTTCAATATGATGATAAAAATGTAGGTATTAAATTTACTATTGACTCTTTTTTTATTAAAAATAAGCTCAACCAGAAGATACTTCTTAAAGGACTAGCATGAGATGGCCTTTATAGTATGTAAGGAGTTGCTCTTGCCTCTAATGACCTTGTGTCTTGTGGTAATAATGTTTATGCTCTTTACTTAACTTCTGTTTCTTTTCTATTTCTATTGGTAGCTCAAAGATGAATGAGATATGGCATAGAAGACTTGCTCATCCATCTAAAAATGTTGTGCACAATCTATACCAACAAGCAATGTTAGACAAATGTACAAATGAAAATATCAATCTATACAATACATGTCATTTGGCTAAGTCATATAAACTTTCATTTCAAACAAAACATATTCGTGCTTTTCATGCTTTTGATTTGATTTATATGAATGTATGGACATCACCTATAGTGGCCCCAATTGGAGCTAAGTATTTCTTACTTTTAGTAGATGATTTTAGTCAATATGTGTGCATATTCTTAATGACTGTTAAAAACCAAGTTATGTACAATGGCTGAGGGATAATTTTCTATTGTCATAAAAGAGGTTTAAACTGATAGGGAAGGGGAATTTTTATTTCTCACTCATAAGATGCAATATAAGGGTTTCCTACATCATGTGACATGTCCCAATACCTTTGAACAAAATGGTATGGTAGAGTCACGACATAGATATGTGATGGAGGAGAGGTTGGCATTACTTTTTCAATCATCATTACCCACATCTATATAGATTCATGCTTTTGAAACATCTATATTTACTATTAATAGGCTACTTTTTGAGATTTTGAACTCTTAATTTCTATATCAACTCCTTTTATGGAAAAACACTAGACTATTGTTTCTTAAAGGTATTTGGCTTCTCTTGCATTCCTTCCACCAGGAATTACAATAAACATAAACTAGAGCCACATTTTGTGCATTGTGTCTACCTTGGTTATGCACCACAAAACGTGGTTGC
This sequence comes from Hippophae tibetana, assembly GCA_037013495.1. NCBI lineage: Eukaryota > Viridiplantae > Streptophyta > Magnoliopsida > Rosales > Elaeagnaceae > Hippophae > Hippophae tibetana. The sequence continues at coordinate 2,540,339 of CM072810.1, forward strand.
TTTTTCTTTAATCTTATTAATAATAGGTTATACAGCTCTAGGCATGTCATTTTTTCATGAGGAAGAGTTTCCTTATCCTAAACTAATAAAAGTCTCTACTAATGGTTTAGATAATGCTGCAGCTTTACTTAATAGTTTTCTACCTACCTATTTACCTGTGCCTTTGCCCACACTGTCTGGCCCTAATACCCTACTAGCATACAATATATAGTCATCTCACCTTCAACCCATGATTGAATTGTCTCTTAGAAGCCTATCACCTATCATGCCTCCTTCCAATGTGCCTTCCTTATCTCCTCAATATTGTGAAGCTTATGTCCCAAAGCCTGGTTCTCCTAGTCCTTCAATTTCCACCTTGCCTTTATCATTTAAGTCGTCTTTATCCCCACAGTATTATAAAACCTATGTGCTACATACCCATCTCATACCCTTTACCTTAATTTCCCACCACATGCACCTTCTTTTATTTCAAATGACTCTACCTCACTTCCTGTGAACACCCAACTCATGGTAACTAAGTCCAAGACTAACATTACTCACATAATGCATTTATTTGTCAATGTAGCTATCCTCTATGAGCCTTTTTGTTACAAGGAAGCTTGTGGAATACCTAAATGGGATAATGCTATGAAGATCAAATTTGAAGCACTAGTGAGAAACAATACTTGGACTTTGGTGCCTAAACCTCTTGATTACAAACCTATCATTACTAAGTAGAAGTACAAGGTGAAAGTGAAGAGTGGTTTTTCCTTGGACAAGTATAAATCCAAAGTTGCTACAAGAGGCTATAAATAGCAATATGGCATTGATTATTCTAAAACATCTTCTTCAATGGTGAAGTCCCAAATAGTTCGTGTATTCCTTACATTGGCATTAACATCAAGTTGGGCACTCATGCAACTTAATGTTAATAATGCATTTCTCAATGAGGTTTTAGAAAAGAATGTTTACATATATCAATTTCAAGTACATTGAGCTTGGTTATTTTTCTAACGTATATTAGGCAAGTAGTATTGATGATTGATACATCATGTATGCATATTGCATCTTCTTTAGGGATAACTTGGTTTCCTGGTCATTTAGTAAGCAAAAATTTGTTGCTCGATTCGATGTTGAGGTTGAATATCGTGCTCTTGTTTTGACCTATTCTAAAACCATATGGCTTGAATCTCTTATTCAAGAATTTCACCACGAGCTACCTCACACTTCTATCCTTCTATGTGACAACATGAGTGATAAGCATCTCTCAATTAACCATATCCAACGTGTTTCGCATGAAGCATGTTAAGCTTAAATAATTTCAATATAAAACATATGCATTAACTTTTATCAATATGCAATTTCTATTTTTTAAACAGTTTAAACATAAACAGTACAATATTATTTAAGAAACCAAAAGTAGAGTTGTTTTGTTTTTATAATGACTAGTAAACTTGTAGGATATTAATATTCCATGGGTGAAAAAAGATGTACAAATATTTTAAAAAAATATTTATTAAATAATCATGTGAAAATTAAATTAAATTGATATTTTTTTAAATGAAGATATAAAATATCACTAGAAAAATATAGATAAAAAATAATACTAAAAATAAAATCATATTAATACAAAAATAACAAACTCGTGTTTAAGCTTGTCGTTTGTATTACTAAAGACCTGAAATAATCCTGAACGAAAATACCCAGCAGGAAAGAGAATAGTTGCAAGGTGATTACATTGAAATCAATATTTTTTAAGGGATATATATAATTTTAAAAACATCTTCAAGATTTCTAAATAAGATGTTGTATGATATTGATATAATTTAATTATTATTTTACTTTTTTGTTTTAAACATATTTTTTTATGTTATAAAATATGCGTACCATATTTTTAAACATGTAAAAAATATATATACAAGGTTTGTAGACTCAGCAAATATATCCTAACTTTTTTGGCACTGTTTTATTAATCAAACATTAGAAGCAACTAAAGGTTCGTGGGAAAGAATAGAATTGAAAAAAGAATGCTATGATGCATAATTTTCATCTATTTTCGTATCAAGATAATTTAGACTTTATTATGTGTTAATATTATCTAAAAAAATAAATAATTTATTTAGTTTTTAAAATAATTATAATATATAACATGATATAAAAAGTGAGAAGAATGAAATTAAACATAAAATTAAATTTGGAATTTACATTTATACCTCTTGATTCTATGTACAACTAATCTAATTTTTTTTTTGTCTTATACAAGATTAATGGTGGTAATTTATATAATAGTTTAAATGATCAAATCAAAACTGAATTGAAAAACTTAAATCGAATTAAATTCGTACTAGTTCAAATAGTTAGAAATAAAATCGAGTTAAATTTAAGTCAACTTATTAGTTCGAAATTAAATTAAAAATGTTGTAATTTTATGTTACATATCTAAAATGTTATAGATGGATGATATTAAACTTGAAATTTGTAAAATCCGAAATATGATATAGATTGTTTTGAATCTTAATGTCTGAATAATAATGTAATATGAGGTTATCAATATGTTTTTTTAATTAATTAGTTATTATAATATTATTTTTCTCATTTTTATTGTTTTACGTAATAATGTTTATATTAATGACATTTAATATCATTAAAAATATTTTTTGATTTATAAAAAAATTTATTTAACTAAAACAAACATGCAATAAATAATTTATACCATGATAGACCATACTGTTTGCGTTTAGTTTGGATTTAGATCCATCTTTACTAACTCAAATTAAATTAAATTTAAATTAAGTTAATTCGGATCGTTCCAAATGGATACCCATGTTCTATGATTGATTAGCACCAAAAGATAAAATAAAAAGAAGAAAAAAATATGCGTTGAGTTTTGAAAGATAAAATTGATAACCAGCCTAGAAGTTTTCCTTGTGAAAATGGAAGCGGGTTGATGTATTTAGGCTGAATTCATGGCAAAGCTCCTTCAATGATTTGGTTAGTGCAGGACTTCCACAGTAGAAAACACCTGCAATTAAAACCCATAATATAAAATTAAAAGGGCAATAAACAATATTTTACATACACAATGGTCAACAATGCCTGAGTGATTAAGCGTACGTTTGTTACTGTGTTTGAGAATCTGAAAAAGCACTTATAACAATAAAAAGTGATTCAGGATCAAACATAAAAACTTTCTAAAAAGAGTGTTTATATGAGCTTCTTCTTGAAAGCGCTTTCTTTTCAAACCGCTTCTTCTAAAATAGCTTATAATAGAAGAACAAGCAAATGAGACCTAAAAGTGGGTACACGTTTGTTTTAATTAAAATTTATTTTATTCAAAAGCAATTGCAGAAGAAAATACTTTCGGAAAGGGGCATATAATTTTTCTTATATCAGGAAGCACAAAATGACTTGTCATTCATGAGCCTTGAAAATACTTCTCACAAATTTATTTATTTTAGTTCAGAAGCACTTTTAATAAAGAGGGAAAAAAAACGAACACATAATGCAGATGATAAAATTGGCTTACCTATTCTAGAAGATTCATTGGCACTTGCTAAATCTGAAAACACCTTTCTCCAATTGGGTCTAGCAAAATGTGTCATTATCTGTCATTGACAATAACAAGAATGCTTAGTTATTATAATTGACTTGCTTAATTGTTTTGTATTTAAAATACCTTGCTTTCTGAGACAATATCAACACCATTCTTTGCATGCTGTAATTTTTGTATCATAGCAATAAGTGCAGACCTTGCATCTCCTTCTTCATAAACACTAGTCAAGTAATTATGCATTTCTATAATATGCTGCAATAAATAAAAAAAGAGCAAAAACCTTTTAGATTAGTTCGTTTAAATAAAGAAAGCAATATAGCCACTTTCCTAAACAGACGGATTCTATAGATTTTTCGAAAACGTCCCAAACTGCACGTTTATGTGTAGCATAGCATGTATATGAGTCTCATTACTCATGTACATTGCGAAAACCTATTATTCTGAAACATTTTTAACTTAAACTCTCGAAGCCAGCAATTTTGAGCCCTTAAAACTGTTTTTTCTTTTAGATTGAAAGACTCACATTGTGGTCATGATCTGCTATATCATCCATGACACCTTTGAACCATTCAAAAGATCCTTGTTCTCTTGTAACCCAATAAAAGTGTGCTCTTTCTGGATACTTTTTATGTGAGCTCGAAGAATGACCGCCCGCAAAGTGCTGTGTAGTTTCAATCTTTTCGAGTAAATCCACATGTTTTAGGCAATACATATTCAATAAAATGTTACATTTGTGTATATTGACATACAGCAGTATCATGGTGATCATGTGGTCTGATGTTGTTCAATAGATCTTTTAGAATGCTGATGAATGGAGTTGCTCCAATACCAAGACCTATAAGCAAGAGTGTGTCATACTTCCTATAATTCTGAGCTGGTGCTCCATAAGGTCCCTTGATTAGAATCCTTGGGTATCTGTCAAAATAGAGATGTGTCATCATGTGTAATCATCAGCTAATCAACTCTTCTTTAAGTTCTTCTCGTGATAAATATTTCAAAAACTTTGTCTCAAATTCTACTCACCCTGATTCAAATGGATCATAATTTGAAATGACTTTGGTTTCCAATCTGACAAGACTTCCATGTTTTGCTTTTGTATTTCCAGAATCACATACCTGCATTGATTCTTTGAAATAGTTTATGGAGATGTTCAACTAGTTGGCTCACTAAATGGCTTGTTTTTGAAAGTTTGAATGAAAATGACTCAAAATCAAGTACATGCTCATGTACAGAGTGAAAACTTGTGATTTTGAGTCAATTTTTGCTCGAACTCAAAAAGGGCCTCCAATCATGTTCAAGAGTAACTATAAGAGTACAAGATCAATGAATTATTAGAATAACATTATGGTAATTTTAATGCAATTTTTACATATGTTACATGGCTATAATAATATCATCTTACCTTCTCAAATATATTTCTAAGTTCCGTGGTCCAATCACCTAAGGTTCTAATATGAACACTTAAATAATCATCTCCTGGTGCAGAAGTGATTGAAAAGGGATGCCTGAAGCAAAATATAATTGAATTGTATAAGTTCAAAGCAACTTTTTTTTAATTTCTACCCTAAATAGTATGTATAAGTTGTGCATAATTGAATCGGCTCTAATATATAGCGCATGCATAAGTTATGTTTATATACTTTACATAATGTATGTAGTGGATATAATAGATATAAACTAGATATGTAAGACATATGTACATGTTATATATAAGCTAACTTGTCATTTTAGAGATAAAAACATTATATACAATATATATACGTCCTATTTTGAGGCTTCAAATCTTTTGATTTTCATATCTTAATTATAAGAAGTAAATATATGGTGTATATATACCATTCAAAGTTGGAAATATCTGGACACTTAACAAAAAGATACATTCCACTTTTGTACTTGAATCCTTGGGGTTTGCTCATGTATAGTGCTAGGACATTTCCTGTGTATATTACACCCTGAAAATGTTCAATGAATATGATAAGTTCTATAAAGTTCTTTCATGAAATTTAAGAGTTCTCTGTAAAAAGATTATTGTACACTAACTTTAATAATTTTGACACGGTGATTGTTTTCATTGATTATTGAATAAGTTCTTTCAGTAGCATAGAATAGGACTGGAACAATGATATACATCCATGTCTGCAAAAGAAAAATACGATTGAATAGTTCAACATTAAACAAATATGGTGATGGGATTGAAAGAATGTTTAGAGTATTTTTATTTATACTTATGTTAAAAGTAGATTTTAGTCAAAAGTGATTTGAGAAGAGAGTATTTTCATAAATAATCATATTATTTTGTGTTTCTTAACAGAAGCACAAAATATGATTTTTAAGTTACTGAAACACTCAAAAAAATATTTCAATTTGGTAAGGCAGATTTTCTGCAATGAGAAGTGTTTTTAGCGAGTCTCAAAAGCAAAAACCTTCATACTCTTAATGTCTCTTTGCTTTTACTTTTGATATCTAGCAGAATGTGCATATAACTGAAAAAACACTATTAAAGAAGATAGGAAAATTTTCCATAAGTGATTTCAGTATTTAGAAAGCACTTTTATGCTTCTTGATACAAGCACAATTTATGTACTTCCAAAAAAATACTTCTAACACAAGCATAAGTAAACAAACGTTAAAGAGTTATATAAGTCATACCGTTTTGCTTTCCCAATCCTTGGCAAGAAACAAAAAGTAGCCATGTATTATGAAAAGGAAGTAGACAAAAACCAGCAAATGGTGAGCATACCAAAAGGCATTGAACCCTGCCAAATGATGCAAAGGCCATGGTAACTTGATTACACTTTTTCTGAATGAGTGTAAAGCCAAAGTGAAGGCAAAACCCATTATCAACACCATCAAAATTCCGGTCACCCCCGGTATACTTATAATCAAATCCATGTAACTCGGCTTCTCGAAATGAAAATTCGACCCAAGAATTTTGATAAATTTCTTTTTAGGGCATAAAAGTATCCTCGGAAAATCACAAACTAAATGCATCATTATGTGCACCAAAGTCCCAATTGTTATTGCTAGTGCTATTAACTTATGGAAACTAATGTTATCATCAAAAGGAAAAATATAACCTAGAAATGTTGATCTAAGTCTTGTAAGAGTTCTTCTACAAACTGGAATGAGTACAAGAGCCATATTGAACTTGAGAGTCTCAGCAGCCCCTTTTGCATAGCAAAGACACTTACCCATTATCTTATATGCTCCTCTTTTCTCATATTGGTGGAACTTCCATGTGAAAAGGACAAAGTTTATGACTACCCATAATGAGATAACCCATACTTTCTTCCAATTTTCATGTACATATTCTAGAGTTTTATGAAGAAATCTACTTAGAGGTTTTCTATATCTTCTAGGAATCATAGCTTTAGTGAGATTTGTTGTACTCTGTGAACTGGTCTCTTCAGAACTCACCATTTCTCTTAGTAGAGTTTCTAGTTGCCACATCTATTACAAATTGAAATGAACTTAGTAATATGACATATTGACATGTGTCAAAACAGAGATTTAAAAGGGTTGATGAGTAGTATTCATTTACCTCTATATAACCAAGATGATCAGGATCTAGTTTTTCCATAATCAAAGTTGCATATAAAGCTGCTTGTTGTTTGAGATTTGCTAGCTTGTTTGCAGAAGCACTCAAAACTACAATCTTTTCCATTAAAATAGTTAGAAACTAGCTTAATTGATTGCAAAAAGTGGAGGCAAAGAAAAGAAAAGAGAGAGAGAGAAGAGCTCTTTAGGTTCTCTTTGCTCACCTCCTTTACCTCATCCTCTGATAGCTTCCCATCTCCATTTTTGTCACACCTAAATAACATGCCACACAAAAGCAATTAGTCTTAAGGTCTGTTTGCTTCTGATTTAGGCCAAATGTTGCAACAGGCTACTAATTATTGTAATTGGAGTATTTAGGTACAATAACTAATTTTTGCGAGCAGTCCATTAACTCTAAAAAAATGACATCACAAAAACAAAACAAATTGAAGGGTAATTTTTAAATTTTTCTTCATTTTTTCTATTTTTTAAAAAGTTTAAAAAACTGCTTCAACAATTATTCATGTTAAAACTTTATTTGTCAAATGCATTTGAAAAAATAAAAAATAACTACTGGATCCAACCACTGCTTTGTCCTTATACAGCTAGTTTTTTTAAAATAAGTAAAATGACATATCATAAATTACTAGTGGATGTAAGTGTTCAAATTGCAAAAGCTAATCAACCATCCTAGTTTTAAACTTTGCAAAACTGCTCTGGTAGTAAAAAAAACTTCCAGACCAAATGAAATTTTTTTCAATCATAAATACTTTCGGTGCTCTAAAATCACTTTTAGTAGAAGCAATTGTTAATACAAAACTACAAATCATCTATAAATAAGGAGATTTTATTACATGTCAAAGAAAATCTGAAGCCGGGATTCCATATCTTCATGTGTCATATCTTCCCAAAAACACCTTAATTCACCCAAAGTTATCCCATTTACAGGAATCCACTTTCTTCTCCTAGACAATGTATCAAACAGTTCACTTGCAAAATCTTTCGACTCCCCTCCCATACCTACCAAAACACCAAAATTTCAAGCTCTCTCTTCAACTTTGTATCACATTTCAAAACACAAGACAATGCCAATAACAAAAATTACAATAATAATAATAATAATAATTAAAAAAAAATCAAAAGTACTTTACCAATGCAGAATCCAAATTTGTCTCTACTGAGCTTCCCATCTTTTGAATTTTGATAAAAGCGCTTCTCAATAGATTTCCAAGCATCAGCTTCTTTCCCCGCCATCGCCTTATCGAGAAACCTCAAACTATTGACCCCTTTATGAGCTCCTGAATGTGATCTTTCAATTCTTGGTGTTGTAAGCTGATTCATCATAGACTCATTAATAGTAGTCATTACTTTCTTTACAATTCTATTGTTTCTTTTAAAATATTTCTCATTGGAAACTTCGTTGGTTGTGCCTTTTGATTCATCATTCATAGCCAAATCTTGTAATTGATCAATTTGAATGCTTTCTAACATCCATCTTGATGAACTTGAATTATCTTTGCCTTTACATTCTGATAAGTTCATTGTCACAATGTATTTTAATACAGATCAATAATCTTTTATTCTTTGTTAATTAGAATTAAAGATTGATGATCTGGGTAGAGGATATTTTCAGAGAAAGATCTGAATGGGCCAAATTGGGTTGAAAGAGGGAAGAGATTTTTGTTGAAAATTTAATTGGTTTAATTATTTGTCTAATATTAGAGCATACAATGTTGTTATATTAGTACAAGAACCTTTTTGTTTGAGTTAGCTAGAAGACAAATCTGAAATAGGTATTAGTTTTTTCTTCTTTTTTTTTCATATTATTTTCTGGATTGCAACTTGTAGGAACTTTTTTCTTCCTCCTTTTTTTTTTCAATGCAGATTCTAATCATACGTGTGTTATTTTGTTTCATTATATATAGTGCATTTCTACTCTCTTTTTGTTTTTTTATCCTTATTTTTCTTTGATTTTTTATCTTAACCTTTGATTTTATATCTAAGTATTTAATAAATTTATAATTATTAATTTATTATATTTTTAAAATAATATTTAAATTATTTAACATTTAAAATTATATACATAGATCAAGTAATAATAAACAAAGATATGAAAAATATAAAGAGAGAATCCAAACTCTTTTTTGTCGATGTAGTTGTTGAGGCTTATTGTCGTTTGTATCTGTCGTATGAAAAGCCCATGTTAGCTAAAAATAAGTTATTGTCTTTTCAGCAAAAATTAATAAATAAATTAAGAAAATAATGAAAGAAAAATGAAAATGACAGAAATGTTATTATCTGTATTGTGTTCCTTAGTGCGTTTATGGTTTTTTCACTATCTACTTTGAAATAGATGCTACTGGACCATTTAAGGTTTCAGTGTTGTATTTAGCAATAGAAAAAAAAAACTGAGAATCCGATTATTTACATTGTCTGTTTAATTTTTATCCGATAGATTTTAAAAACATGTATGATTTTTGATGAAAATCGAATATGAAACAATTGGTACGGTTCATGTACGGTTATACTGATAATCGTACCCGTCCGTATCATAAATTAATTATATTTATTAAATTAAATTATATATTAATTAATAATTATAGTTTATTAAAAAATTCTTTAAAAAGGTTTGGAAAAACGTTTTTTTTTTGTATTTTTTAATAACTGCCTCGAATCGTTATCTACAAATAAAAAACCGTCCTCAAATCATAACGATTTTTAGGCGATTTTAGGTACAGATTTTATAATTCGATCTGATGATAGTTATATCAAAAATCATCCTCATTTGTATCTGTGCTCTTTCTTAGTTGCATTATTCCCATAACTTTTAAAAATGTGCACCTTAGTATAATAGCTTGTAAGACAAGTAGTTCTAATCCATTAGCTTTCAAACTTTCAATTTAAGTACAATTTTATATAATAAAAAAATTCTAATAATAAAATTAGAATTTAATTAAAATATTTTAAAAATAGAATTTTTTTTTCTTTCTATTAATTTTTGCAAAAATCACCACCATAAGTTAATCATTTTTGGAAATTCATTGCCAACTAGATTGGCTGCAATCGTCATTCTTAATTTTCTTTGAATTTTTAAGAAATAGTCATAAAATTGATTTTTTAGTTTAATGTCTAATGTTATATTTATACATTAAAAAGAAAAAAAACTAGTCATTACTAAACTAGTCGTTACTAACTAATTATTCTCAACACTTCTCTTCAAGTTAGATATGTAGATATCGGTCAATCCTAACTTGCTTAAATTTTCTTTAAATGATTTTGGATCTAAACCTTTAGTGAAGATGTTTGCCAATTATTTTTCAATTCTCACAAATAGAGTTTCAATTTCCTTTGCTTGATTTTTTTCTCGAATGAAGTGACAATCCACTTTGATGTATTTTGTTCTCTCATGAAACACCGGATTGGATGCTATATGTCGTGTCGTTTGGTTATCGCAAAACATCTTCATTGGTTCTTGAATTTTAATTCCGATATCCAAAAGAATTTGGTTGATCCAAGTTAGCTCACTTGAGGTTGATGTCATGGCTCGATATTCTACCTCAGCGCTTGATCGTGCCACAACATTTTTTCTCTTGCTTTTCTATGTGACTAAATTTCTGCCTATAAATGTGCAAAAACCAGTGGTTGATTTTCTATCAAAGCTACCGGCCTAATCTGCATCAGAGTAGCCACACACTTTGTTAGAATTATTACGTTTCATGAGAATTCCTTTACTGGGTGTCCCTTTTAAATATTTTAAAATTCTATGTATAACCTCTAAATGTGGTGTTTTAGGTGCATGCATAAATTTACTAATTTAGATTACCGAAAAAGAAATGTTTGGTCAGGTTACCGTTAAATAAATTAATTTTATTACAAATCTTTGAAATTGGCTTATGTTTTCTAAAGGTTCGTCATCCTCAATATTGAATTTGCATTTACTATTTATTGGTGTAGTTATTGGTTTACTCCTTAATTTACCAGTTTCTTTCAATAGGTTAAGTGTATATTTTCTTTGTGAAATAAAGAGTCCTTTGGGTAAATGTGTTATTTCTATTCCTAGAAAATATTTTAGTAAACCTAAAGTCTTTGCTATCAAAATTCTCCTTTAATTGCATTTTCACTTTTTTAATTTCTTTCATATGATTTCCGGTAATTATTATGTCATTTACATATACTAGAATTATGGTTGTGAAGGTACCATAATTTTTGGAAAATAACGAGTGATCGGCATTACTAATTTTAAAATCACAAGAAATTAAATAAGAGCTTAGTTTTCCATACCATGCTCGTGGAGATTGTTTTAGTCCATAAATGGATTTTTTTAACCTACACACTAGGTTAGAATTTTTTTCTTTTTTATGACCAGGTGGAAGCGTCATATATACCTCTTCTTTAAGCGTTCCTTGGAGAAAAGCATTCTTGACATCCATTTGATGTAAGATCCAATTTTGGTTTACTGCTATAGAAAATAAAATCCTAACGGTATTCATTTTGGCCATGGGTGTAAATGTTTCTTGATAATCTACATCGTAGGTTTAAGTGTAACATTTTGCCACTAATTGTGCTTTGTACCTTTCAATAGTACCATCACTATTAAACTTAATCTTATAGATCCATTTGCATCCTACGGGTTTCTTTTCTTCGGGTAGTTATACGACTACCCATGTTTCATTTTTTTCGAGTGCTCTAAGTTCTTCTTCCATTGCTTTGCACCATACCAGTTGACCTATTGCTTCCTCATAGTTATTTGACTCATTTTCTTTGGAAATTGAGGTCAAATAAGTCTTATATTAGGGTGTAACATTTCCATAAGACAAATAATTTTGGATAGAATAGTTTACCTTATATGTTACAAAATCTCGTAATCTAGTTGTAGGTTGTGGAGTTTGATTAGACCTTCTCAATGATATTATTTCGATAGTACCATCTTTTTCCTCATTTTGAGAAGTTTTTTCCTCTTCATTCTCATTGATTATTTCATTTTCATTTATACTATCATATTTCCTTCTCCAGAGTAAAAAAAATGGAAATATAAATTCATTTGGTTTCTCTTGGTTATTAGTCTTCTTTTCTAGTGTTTTGTAATATGACTCATTTTCTTGAAATGTCATATCTCTTGAAATGTAATGTTTTTTGTTAATCGAATCATAACATTTATAACCATTTTTTTAGATGAATACTTTAAGAAAATAGTTTTGATTGATGTATAATTTAACTTGTATTGTTTATTTTTGTGCACATAGCATGTACATCCAAATACACTTAAATGATAGATGTTGAGTTTTTCTTATTAAATGATTTATAGTGTGTTTTTGAAATTCAAATTGACACTTGATAATCTATTAATTAAATATGTTAAGGTGAAAATACATATGAAAATGGAGAGAAAAAGAAGAGATATAAGGTGAAAGAAATTATTTTAATTAATTTATTTGATTTAAATTATAATTTAATATTTTTTATTATTTTAATTAAATTTTTGTTTTATTAATTTAAAATAAATTTCAATCTTACCCCTAGCAATTTATTTATTTATTTATTTATTTTTTGCAAAATTGTACTTAAATCACACTTAAGTTAGTAGACTAAACTTGTTTAAGTAATAAGTTAAAAGAACAAATTATCTTTTAAAATAATTACACTACATTTCTCGGACTATTAATCCATTGAAGGCCTGGGTTAATTCACAAAAGTAATTCTTTTCATTTCAAGTTGGAATGAGTTCGTAAAGAGTTCTAACGATAACAGTCATTTTTTCTCTCATTTCAAGTTATACTTATAAATCATATTAAAATATTTTTTTATCTAAAAAAAGTTGAATTGAGTTCTCAACTTATCAATCATTATGAATTGAATGTTAAATAATTAATTACCTTTTATACTCATAATATATAAGATAATTTATAAAAATATAAAACGTTTATTTTGTTACAATTATACACATAACGTATGCGCAACGATAAAAATATACGTAATTTTAGATATGATTATATATATATTGTGGACATAATTATAACTTTAAAAATAAATGTTGTTAGATATGTTTTTATCATCTTATGAACATAATTATAATAAAATAAATATTTTGAATATTTTTATAAATTATCCCGTATATTATAAATATAAAACGTAATTAATGTTATTATAAAAATATGGTAAACTATTCATCTGAACATACGCTAACACATCAGTTGACTTCTCATTTGAACTCGTGAGAAGTATACTTTTTCATTCACAAAACATTATAGAGAACATTTTTGTTTAACTTTTAAAAAAAGTAAAAGAATTATGGGATTAACTCCACTTCACGTAAGCTTCTGTTTTTTTTTTTTTAGATTAATTGAGTTTCACTTTGAAGGGGGAAAAAATACTAAATATGCTTACTTTGAGCAGTTTCCATTAATAAATTTCTAGCTACAAAAATTTATTTTCGAAATTATTTTGTTTAACCTTCATCAATGGTCCATGTCCTCAGCTTTATTGCTCGGTTGACATTTTTTTATGTTCTAAGATTAAAAATTAATTGAGATTTAGATGCAACTTTTACAACATTTTATGTTCCGCTCAAAATATATACATTCGCATCAGTAAAAAAAAAAAAGTCTGAAGTTTAATTAAGTGCAAGAACTCCTAAATTGTTTCTACTATCTTTTAAATATTCATAACAATGGCTTGTATTAAAGAGTAGAGAAATCAAGTCAATATACATATAAATTTGTATAGATAAATCCACATAAAAGGGGAAGAAAATAAAAATTTTAGGTACAACTACATTTGATAAATTCATCAAAAAAAATATTTTTGTGATTAAAATTTAAATAGTTACGTAATTAATTTCTAAACACATAAAAGATAGGCAATGTTTTTGGCTTAGAGAGATGGACCAAATAAGATAAGCAAAGCAAAGTCAAAGGAATAATTTATTTTGATGAAATATAGTGTTGTATATGTAAGAGAGTGGAAGAGATTATTTTAGAAAAATATTTGGGATATTTTTTCAAAAGAAGTGACAAAATAGTAAATTTGAAAAATACTTGTGTGTCACTATTTTGAGTTTATCTCAATTTGTTATATTGTCTCTCACTTTGTACCCATTAATTTTATTAGTAGAAGAAATAAATTTTAGAGTTTGTCCCGTGGACGTAACCCAAATTAAATGATGAACTACGTTAAATTGTCGGTATTATTATTTTACTTTGTTGAATTTATTTTATTTGTACCCGTTATGCTCCAACAACTGGTATTAGAGTCGGTCTAGTAAAATTCTTAGTATACTCTGTGGTTCCAACATAGACTGATCTGCTACATTAGAAAAGATTTTATTAGGTTAAAGACGTATTTATTTGTAGAAAAGAAACACAACGAAAAAAATGTCAAGCCAGAAGGTAGATATTGAGAAATTTAATGGCAATAATAATTTATTTTTATGGAAAAGAAGGGTGAAGGATATTCTAATTCAACTTAACAGGGAGAGAGATTCAGAAGCACAAACCCTTTATCACAAAATCCAAAGGAAGGAGACAATACAAAGAATAGAAACCCAAAGGCAAGAGTAGAGGCAAATAAAAAAAATATGCTAATGTTGAATGCCATCACTGTAAGAGGAAGGATCACATCAAGAAATTTTTTTAGGTGTTCAAGAAGGAATAGGAAACGAACAAATGATAGCAGTGATGATGAGCAAACAAATACAATAGACGAGTTCAATATCGTTTATGATGAATATTTTGTCAATCTTGCATCACACGAGACAAGTTAGGTGATTGATAGTGGTGCTACAATTCACGCTACATTGTGTAGAGAATTTTTCTCATCATATACACCTATAGTTTTTGGTGTTGTTATAATGGGAAATGAAGGCCTATCAAAGGTTGTTGGCAGATGAGATGTTTGCTTGGAAACAAAGAATGGAACCATACTATTTTTGAAGGATGTCAAGCATATTTCATATATGCGCCTGAATTTGATCTCTATACGTAAACTTACAAACAAAGGATATTACAGCTCCTTCATTTATGACAAATGGAAACTTACAAAAGGCTTCTTAATAGTGGTTAGAGGTGAGAAGCATACAATTCTGTATATAATGCAAGTGAAGCTCTCCACCGACATAGTAAATTCCATAGAGAAATACAATGGAGTTGAATTATGGCATAGGAGACTCAGTCACATGGGTGAAAAAGGTATGACAAGTCTAACCAGTAAGAACATACTGCCCGGAATGGATGAAGTACATTTGGAGAAATGTGTTGATTGTCTAATAGGGAAGCTAAAAAGAGTTGCTTTCAAGAGTTCCCCTCCTTCTAGAATGAATAATATTTTAGATCTGATTCACTCATATTTGTACGGACCAATGCCAAAGTCACTTAGTGGTGCTAAATACTTTGTGACGTTCATTGATGGTCATTCAAGGAAGACGTGGGTATATCTTTTGAAGACAAAAGATTAGATGCTAGATGTATTCAAAGAATTTCATATCTCAATTGAGAAACAGATTTGGAAAAAGCTTAAGTGTATTTGGACAGACAATGGTGTAGAATACACAGGAGCTTTCATGCTTACTACAAAAAATCATGGTATTCGATATCAAATGACACCTCCAAAGACATGATAGTTGAATGGCTTAGCTATGAGAATGAACAAAACATTGATGAAAAGAGACAGATTTCTACTCTCACATGCAAAGTTTCCTAAAACTTTCTAGGGTGAAGTCATACTCACAGTTGCATATGTGTTGAATTTTTCACCTTGTACTCCTCTCAAGATGGATATTCTAGATAAAGTGTGGTCAGGAAATAATGTTTTCTCTGATCATCTACAGGTGTTTGGCTACAAAGCATTTGTTCATATCCCCAAGGATGAGAGATTCAAACTTGATGCCAAGACAAGGCATTGTATTTTTATTGGTTATGGTCAAGATCAATTTGGCTATAGATTTTATGATCCGGTTATAAAAAGACTTGTTAGAAGCTGTGATGCTATATTTGTTGAAGATGAGACCATTGAAGATAATGTCAAAATGAAAAAAAGATGTTCTTAATTCTAATGGTGACTCATCAGAATTAGAATTAATTCCTCCAGTATCCGTGTCAAGACGAGTTGGAAATGAAGACCAAGTTTATACACATAATAAAGATAATGCTCCCATAGAAGTTGGTTCTAAAGACGAGAGAGATGATGATATTCATTATCCAGAACCAACACATGTGGCTTCTCCTGGTCCATTGAAAAGAAGTGATAGACTGAGACGACTCTCTACCACATATCCTCCAATTGAGTATGTAACTTTCAATGATGAGGGAGAACCTGAGAGTTCTGAAGAAGCCATGGATGATGAATCCAAACAAAAATAGATTAAAGCCATGCAAGATGAGATGAAGTCCTTGCACGAGAACAAAAAAATTGAGCAGATGAAGCTGCCCAAAGGGAAGAGGGCTTTAAAAAATAAATGGGTGTTCAGGGTGAAGCATAAAGAACACAATTCCAATTCACGATATAAAGCCAGACTGGTTGTCAAGGGATTCATCCAAAGAAAATGAGTTGACTTTGACGAGATTTTCTCACTTGTTGTGAAAATGACATCCGTTTGTATTGTGCTGGAGTTAGCAACAAGTCTTGACTTGGAGGTTGAGAAAATAGATGTCAAAACTGTCTTCCTACATGGTGACTTGGAATAAGAGATATACATGGAGCAGCTAGAGGGTTTCAAGCAAGCAAAAGATAAAAATGATTATGTTTGAAAATTGAATAAAAGCCTTTATAGCTTAAAACATGCACCGAGAGAATAGTACAAGAAGTTTGAGTCTGTTATGGGGAAGCAAGGCTACAAAAAGACTACTTCAAATCATTGTGCCTTTGTGCAGAAATTTTTTGATGATAATTTCATTATTCTTTTGCTCTATGTGGATGATATGTTGATTGTTGGTCGGAATATTTCCAAAATCAATAACTTGAAAAGACAGTTGAGTAAGTCTTTTTCATAAAAGAATTGGGGTCAGCAAAGCAGATTCTTGACATAAGTATTATTAGAGGCAGAGGCGCCAAGAACTTTTTGAATCCAAACAATCTCACAAATAGTTAAAGCCAA
This sequence comes from Hippophae tibetana, assembly GCA_037013495.1. Classification (NCBI taxonomy): domain Eukaryota; kingdom Viridiplantae; phylum Streptophyta; class Magnoliopsida; order Rosales; family Elaeagnaceae; genus Hippophae; species Hippophae tibetana. The sequence goes on from CM072810.1 coordinate 2,557,495, forward strand.
AGTTCTAAACTCAGCTTCTATGGAAGATCTTGATACCACCTTTTACTTACTGGAAGTTCATAAAATCAAATAGTGACAAATGTATATACAATACCCTCCCGTGAACCTCTTGTCATCATGACATGAGGCCTAGTTAGCATCAGTATAACCCATGAGAGTAAGATGCTTGGAATGATACAATATCATACTATAGTGAAGAGTTCCTTTAGAATACCTCAAAAGCCTCTTTACAGTCACCTAGTGAATGTCAGTAGATGAATGAAGAATTTGTAGAGATGAAGTAAGTGTTGATGTGTTTGAAGCTCCTATGATCTTTTGTGATAACATAAGTGCTAACTATCTTGCTAAACATCCTATTCATCATGTTAGGACAAAGTATATAGAGGTAGACTTCCATTTCCTAAGAGGAAATTGATGGTTGGCTTGCAACATATTAAGTATACCTAATGTATGAACAAATAGCAGACATAATAACTAAGATCGTAGGAAGAATCATATTTTTTGATTGGGGACTAAGCTTTCAGTTATACAGAAACCTTGAGCTTATGAGAGGGTGTTGAGAATATTGTTAATGATGTATTGTGCTTATAACCACATATATATACTGTGAGCCTTATGCTCATCTCACACACACTGATACTACCCAAATAACTTTATAAATACCCTATGTACACCAATTGTTTTCTATTGAATAAGATGATCACATTTATCTTTCTTCTCTCTTCTTTCCTCTATTTTGTTAATTTCTGTTTAGTTTTTATTCTCAAAGTAAGCCATAGTATGCATTTAGTTCTTCAAATTTAAAAAGATGTTTTTTTAGTCTCTCAACTTTGAGAAAAATGATCAATTAAAGATAAATAATATTATTTTAATAGTATTTATTAATCTTTTAATAAAAAAAGTGACAATTAATATGAAATAAAATTTATAAAATATTTGTTAATATTTGGTTATTATTACTGTTTGTATTTAAATATTTTATTGATTTTTTTAAAATAAAAATATATATTTAAATAATTTTTTGTTAGAACATTTTTATTAATTATTTTTCCTTCAATAATTTTATACTAAATTTCACTTTTATCCTTATTAATGGCTTGCATTTTATTACATTTTAATAACTTGATAGTAAAAAAATAATATTTTAATAAAAAAATAGTAAAATAATGTTATTTGTTCTTATTGATCTATTTTCTCAAATTTGAGAGTTAGAAAATACTTTTTATAATTTAACGGATTAAACGACATTAACTTTATAATCTCAAAGATTTATATGGCCCATTCTTCCTATTAAATAAGGGTAGTAATATGACGATAATAATAATTTACTAGTAATAATTTTATTCAATAGTAATCACACTAAAATATAATTAATATTGGAGATAAAATAAATATTTTATACACTTTTATTCTACAATAACAAAAATTATTATGACAATATAATTACCTTTAAATAATTAAAAAGTTATCATTAGCTGAAAATAATTATCAAGTATTTAAAAGTCTTAAATAACAAAGAGTTTAATTATGCAATACAATAAAATTTTAGCAAGTGAATATATTTATCATTTCAAAAGAAAAATATTAGCTTTAGATTTATAAATATTTTGAGATGTCATCTAAACTCTCATTGTAAGACTATATTTCACAATTTTAAATACATATTAATGTATTCTCAATATCATTAATATCTTAAATTTGAATCATTGTTTATAATTATGAAATTATTTTGATCCATATTTTAAGAAATCAAACAATATGAAAGAATGCACCTTAAAATTATTATAATTTTGTTGTATTATTTTCAATTTTAATTATTTAGTAACATAAATATGCATTTTCTTATATTAAAACTAATTTAATAAATTTATATTTATAATTGAAAATTACAAAACAAATGCAAATATTTGCATTTGACTAGTAGTATATATTTTTTTTCTTTTATTTTAAGAAAATAGTTCTTTTGCATATGTGTAGTGGTGTATAAACTGTATATGAAAATTTTAAATATTTTTAAAGTTTTAGTGGTGTGTATTATATATATATATATATATATATATATATATATATATATAACAAGACTAAATCATGCAATTATTATTAGAAAACTAGACTTAGATCATATTTGTAAGATTATTTTGACCCAACCTACTTTGCATTCAGATCCGACCTATTACCACCTGAGCATATATATCAAATTTCTTCGACCATTTTTTCTCTCATTACACAATTACAACACTATTCATTGCATTATTATTATCATTGGATGGTTTGTTTGTCACCAATTCATTTTCCACGTCACTCTCATCATCATAGACATCATAACCATCTTTATCATGATCTTCATCTTGATTCTGATACATTGGATCGTGATCTTTCATAGCTAAATCCTTATTGTTATTTTCTTATCGTGGAAACAACCATTGTTGCTTAGGTCTCACCATTATCGATATTGAATTGATATCTGATATGTTAAATGAGGATTTTGGTTTTCAATTAGACATATGTCAAATTCTTTTGTGTTCAGTTTGTCATATGTCTAATTATATGTATTTATTAATGAATCTAGTTTTTTGTCATGTTAATTTGTTCTAATTGTTTCACTCATGATGAAACATGACCATTGTGGAAGAATTTGATATAGAATTGATATCGTGTGTGTAAAATGAGGTCTTTGGTTTTCAGTTGGATCTATGTCAAACTCTATTATCTCTAGTTGGACATATGTCCAACTGTGTATTTATTGATAAATTTAATTTTCTATCATATTAATTTATTTTAATTACTTCCTTTAGGATCAAACATGACAATTGTGAAAGAATTTGATGTGAAACTGATATCATCTATGTAAAATGAGGTCTTTGATTTTCAATTAAACATATATCTAATTCTGTTATATTCAATTAGACATATATTCAACTGTGTATATTTACTAATGAATTTAATTTTATATCATATTAATTGATTTTAATTATTTCTCTTATAATCAAACATGAAAATTATGGAAAGATTTAACGTATATCATGTAACATATTAGAAAAAATTATAATAAAAAACCATGAGAAACAAATTTGAACTATAATTTGCATTTTGAACTATGTATAATTTAATTCATGTATATATACTACCTATGTATGTGGATTGCAAATGTCTTGTGCACTACTCTTTTTTTTTGACATGGTCTTGTGAATTATTTTTACATACTAGTTATGTGTTTGGTATACGTGTCCTAGGATTATGCTTGTTTATTTGACTGGTATATTAAGAATCTACTTTATATGAGTCTTAAAATAAGTAAACTTTCTACAATAGATTAAAATTAATACATAATTAAACTATGTGTATTAGACTTCAGTTTAGATAGTAGTTGTACCATCATATTATGTATGGTGTAATCAAGGCGAAAATTTTAACCAAAATTCCTCTATTTTCATTGGAAACAAGGCAAAGGATCAACAATATCATGATCATTTTGTATTTATGCAACAAAATTTGATAAAGTTATTGAAAAAACCAAATCATAATCAAACTTGAGATGCGAATGCATTTTATAAGGAACATAATCAAATATAAGTAAGAAAATTTCAATACATAATCTATGGACCTATCGCAAAAATACTACATTTCCTATTCATATGTGTTTGAAAATTAAATATGAAAGATAGCTCACAAAGTTTCAAAACAAAAAATTCTATTAAATAACCCTTAGCACTAACTAAAGCAGAAGAAAAGAGGTTGATATTGGATTGTAATGTGAAAACCACAATTTTAGGGTTTCTATCGTGAGTAGCTATCAAGCCAGACCTCGTCGACAAAAGTAGAGTTTGTTCGATACTTGAAAAAGAAGATGTCAACACCATTGTTAGTTGATGTTGTCATCATCATTGTCGTCGGAGTAATTATATTTGTGAGAAGAATAGAGATTACGATTGAATATTTGAAAAAGATAAAAGCATTTCATTTGAGTTGATAATTTTATAAATGCTAATATAAATATAATAAGAAAAGAAATGAAATTTTGAAGAAGAAAAAATACAAGTGAGGGATTATAATAGAATACAAGTATTGCATGGGTTCTATTTCAACTTATTTTTAAAAAATAGATTGAATATGAAAATTTTCTTATAAAAAATGTATAATGATTTTTAAAGACCCAATGACTCACCTAACACAGCCCATTAATAATACCTGGGCTGGCCCATTTAGACCAGGACTTACACAACGGTCTCCACCTTCAGTCACTTACAAAGTCACCTTCTCTGTCCGTCTCTTTCTCTCTATCTCTCTCTAACATCAAAACTCTTTAGTCTTTCCCACTCTCTTTCGTCTTTCTTTCTACCTCTGCGCACAAGCTTTCTCTTTTTCATTCGTTGCCTCTCTATCTCTGCCCATTTTAGTCTTTTTCCTTCCCACCATCTCCTTCTTCAAATCAGACGGTCCATTCCTTTCCACGTCACCACCGTCTTCTTCATCCCCCACCTTCCCTGTGGACTTGCTCTTTCCCACTACTATATATATATCTACCATATTATCGCATTAACCGCCTTGCCCTAGCTTCTAGGGTTTCTCCGATTCATCCAAAGTAAAATTTTCTCTATTTTTCTTCTCTGATCCTTTTTTTCTTATTGCTTTTGGCTTTGCGTTTTGTTTGTTGATTTCGCCGTTGGAGGAGTTTGTGTTTATTCTGGTGAATGAGGTACTTTGAATTAAATTATGATCTTTTTTTATTATTATTCTATACAATATTTTCTACGTGTGCTGTAAATTTGGTTTTCTATGTCTCTTTTTGTGTAAATAACGACTTCTTGTGGAGAATTTGATTTTTGTATTTGTTTTTTTGGAATTTTCTTTGGAATTAGGGATTGATTTGCGTTGGCTCATGTCATGATTGGAAATTTTGGAATTCGGTAAGCTTGGAGGTGGTGTGGATTATACTGTGAAAATTGGTGATTCTTTTGTTATGCTTCATGGCGATCGAAAAGAATAACTTTAAGGTTACGAGGTTTGATTCTGAACTTTCGCCTAGTAGTAGGAGGAGTTTGTCAAGTGATGCAGATGAGTTTCAACGGCATAGCTTTGCTGTTGAATCTGATGATGATAATGATGGATTTGATGAAGCTGATTCGGGGGCCGGGTCTGATGACTTTGATTTGTTGGAATTGGGAGAGACTGGTGTAGAGTTTTGCCAAGTTGGGAACCAGACTTGTAGCATTCCTTTTGAGCTTTATGATCTTTCAGGGCTTGAAGATATTTTGTCATTGGATGTTTGGAATGAAGTATTGACTGATGAGGAACGGTTCAGCCTCACTAAGTATCTTCCTGACATGGACCAAGAGACATATATGATCACTTTGAAAGGTCTCTTAACTGGTGATAACTTCCATTTTGGGTGCCCAATTAAGTTGTTGTTTGAACTGTTGAAAGGAGGTCTATGTGAGCCAAGGGTTGCTTTGTACCGGGAGGGATTAAATTTCTTTCAGAAAAGGGAACACTACCATCTCCTAAAGAAGTATCAAAATAACATGGTTAGTAATCTTTGTCAGGCTAGGGATGCTTGGCTAAATTGTAAGGGTTACAGTATTGATGAGAAACTCCGTTTGTTGAATATTGTGAAAAGCCAGAAGATTTTGATGTGTGAAAAGATGGATGATATGGTGTTTGATTCATCAGAAAGAGAGTCTTATGAAGGGGTGCGAGGCAGCAGGATCAAAGATAGGAAACTTGTGCAGAAGATGGGTCATCACTCTCCATACTCGGTTGATTCAAATTTGGATTTTTCTTCACGTGGACGGTCATTGGCTTTGGAATCAGCAAAGTATGGAAAGCAGAATACAAAAGGTACATTGAAGTTGGGTGGATCAAAGCATCTTGCTACAGAAAAGGACCTTGGCAGAAATTCTTTTGTTTACCAGGGTTTAGATATGAATTCTAGCCCATATAATGCAGGTATGTTGCCTCGGGCTAATAACACAGCAGGATATGAGTCTGGGGCAGTCCACACAATGAGGGGTCAAATGAGAAGTGGTGATAACGCTGAAGAAACATATGGAATGAAGGATAACTCTAGGATTTTGAAACCAGGCAGAAATCATGAACTTTTGAGAGGCAATGAACTAACTTCTGACAGTTTAATGGGTGCGCCTCTTTCTTCAAAAACTGATTTTCGAGGCCATGGTAGGAAAAAGAATGGAAATTTTTTGTCGGAGACGAAGGTTGTTACTGCAAAGCCTCCTAATGTGAGAGCTGTCTATGGTTTTCCCCAAAAGACCAAGTATCCTGAAAATGTTTCAGAATTTCAAGGTGGGAAGCAGATGAAGTCTTTGAAAAGCAGACATTTGCAGCATGCACTAGGAGGAAATAGAGTCGACTCAGCTGATCACGCCGAACTATATTGGCATAATAACAGTGAGGGGGAAGCTTTTTCCACTGATTCACCCCATATATCTGATGATTGGAGCATCAGAAACAAGAAGTGGAAGACAGAGAGGGATTCTCCTGAACTGAGTTACAAGTCATATAGAGCTTCCTCCCCACAGATGAGTGAGAGATTATTGCCTTCTGAATATAGAACAAGAACCTTTGAAGACAAGATTCGAGGAAACTTTTTACATAATGGTGGACCTAACATGAAAAAAATGGGAGGAAATAAGCCATTCAGCAAAAATGAAGAAACAGAATCAGACTCATCTGAGCATTCAGATGATGATGATGAAGAAAACAATCCCGTGTTAAGGAGTAGGATGGCTTATCCCAGTGGTGTTGCGGAACCTCCTCGTTCTTTATTGAAGACTCAGCAGGGTGCTAAAAAGGTCAATTTTGTTAAGAAAGATTCAAGAGGGAATACACGAATCCTTGATGGAGTTCCATTCTCCTCTAAAAGGATAGGCATCCCTCATGACTCAAAACTGAAACAGAAAGGTAAGATGCGAGACAGCAGTCCATTTCTGGAATCATCCAGAGTTTTTGAAGATGGATATTTCTCGGGCCTGGGTAAACTTGGCAATGACGACACTGATGATGATGACATTGGTGATGATCGTGCTTACAAACTGGGCAAGAATGGCCGATTGTCAGGGGAACCTGGCGAGAGATCACACAGGAACTCATTGAAGGCCTATTCTGCTGATGTAAAACAGATTAAGGATGTTGCTCGTAAGAACTCTGTTCCAAGGCTGCATCAGCTGCAGGATTATGTTGTTGATGAGCAAGATGATTCTCTTCCTGCTCGGTTTCCAGTACATGATAGCAGGCAGGGTAGACTTGGGAAGAAAGGTCAGAACCTTGAACCAAATGCAGACGATGGTCATGAAAGATCTGATGCTTCACTACTAATATGTAACTTGGCCACAAGGAAGCGGAAAGGCAAGGGGAATGTGGTGGACATGGATAAATCATATGAAGGTAGTGACTTACAGTCTAACCACCTGCAGCAAATTGATGATTCCAATACCCCAAAGAAGAAGGCAAAGAGGAAAGTTGAAGCTGACACGAGAACCCCTGATATGGAAGCTCCAGAGCCACCCGCTCCAGAGAAAGCCATAACAGATATGGAGCTGGAAACTAAGCCTCAGAAAAAGTCCTTTACTTTGATCACACCAACTGTTCTTACAAGCTTTTCATTTTCTGTTATGCATCTTTTTTCAGCAGTTCGGTTGGCAATGATAACTCCACTTTCAGATGATACTTTAGAGGCCAGCAAAGCGATGGATGAGTGCAAGGAAAAGGAAGATGGTAGCATCAATGTGGTCTCTCCTGGCGAGAAGCTTGTGGCCAATAATTCACATTGTTCTGGGGGAGTGAGTGTTCCTATAAGTATTCAGGAAATTGTTAACCGCGTGAGATCTAAACCTTTAGATCCTTCCATTCTTGAGACTCAAGAGCCACTTCAGGACTTGGTAAGGGGAGTTTTGAAGATATTTTCGTCAAAGACTGCCCCTTTAGGGGCGAAGGGTTGGAAGGCACTTGCAGTCTATGAAAAATCAGCAAAAAGTTGGTCATGGCTAGGTCCAGTTTCTCATAGTTCATCTGATCACGATACCATTGAGGAGGTTGCATCACCTGAAGCTTGGGGTCTTCCTCACAAAATGCTTGTCAAGTTGGTTGATTCATTTGCTAATTGGCTGAAAAATGGGCAAGAGACCCTTCAACAGATTGGAAGTCTTCCTGCACCTCCTTTGCAACTGATGCAGCTCAACCTGGATGAGAAAGAAAGGTTCCGGGACCTTAGAGCTCAAAAGAGTTTGAATACTATTAGTCCAAGCTCTGAAGAAGTAAGAGCTTATTTCCGCAAAGAAGAGGTTCTTAGGTATTCAATTCCTGACAGGGCCTTCTCTTACACAGCAGCCGATGGTAAGAAATCCATTGTTGCTCCCTTGAGACGGTGTGGTGGTAAGCCAACATCAAAAGCCCGAGACCACTTCATGCTGAAACGTGATCGACCACCACATGTTACAATACTTTGTCTTGTACGAGATGCAGCTGCCAGATTGCCTGGAAATATTGGTACAAGAGCGGATGTTTGTACTTTGATTAGAGATTCTCAGTATATTGTTGAGGATGTTTCTGATGCCCAAGTTAATCAAGTTGTAAGTGGAGCCCTGGACCGTTTGCATTATGAACGTGATCCTTGTGTTCAATTTGATGGGGAAAGGAAGTTATGGGTTTATTTACATAGAGAAAGAGAAGAGGAGGATTTTGAGGATGATGGTACTTCCTCTACTAAAAAATGGAAGAGACAGAAAAAAGATACTCCAGAGCAGGCTGATCAAGGTATAGGAATGGTTGCTTATCCGGGGAACGGGGAAAAACCAGGATATGATTTGTGTTCTGATCTCAATGCAGAGCCATCATGTGCTGATGATGAAAAGGGAATGGAACTTGGATATGATGATGCAAGACAAGATGTGAATGATGACAACATCCAAGGGTCTGAACAGGGTGACATGCACGATCATCCAGAAGTTTGGGAGTCTCTTGGCTTAAATGCTTCACATGAGAACAAAATGTTGTGTCAGGAAAATTCGACAAATGAAGATTTTGATGATGAAACATTTGGTAGAGAAAGGACTGTGGGGCTTATAAGTGCAAGCTTATTATGAGGGAAGTCTTAAGGTATTTTCTGTGACATTCTGCTTTTTCTTGAATGATATAGTCGATAGATTTCCAGAGTGAAAGATCTCTTACTCTCTGCTCGCGTAATTACGCATGTGCCTTCTCTAATCTGTTTTTGAACTTCCCTTTTTATTGTCAATGCGTTATTTGGATGTAATTGCATATCAGTAGGTTAGAAGTTTAGATGACATTCAGTGAAAATACATGCTGGTTATTGCATGAACCACAATTTAAACTGGTTTGCAGATGTTACAATCCCCCCCTAAAAAAAATGGTACAGTTCAAAGATCCTTGCCTATATTAAATGATAAGAAAAAACCCATTAGACTCACTTGTTCGTTATTCACCATGAGACCTTTGATCAAATGATTCAATGTTTTTGTTGTACTTTGTCATTCCCCCTTCCTTTCAATGCATTTGTTCCCCCTCCCGGGCGGCAGTTTGTGAGTCAACTTCGATGTGAAGAAGATTACTATAATGTCATATTATTGCCATCTGCCTTTATTATTATTATTATTATTATTATATTTGGCTCTGATTAGTTGCTGCAGACTTCTTACAAAGTAAAACAACATGTTTTGCAGGCTACAATGTCCAGCTTCATCAGATTTCTTCAAATTTTCCTGGTTAAGTATGTGTAGTAATATAAAAGATGAGATGTATGTTCTTGATGTGCAAGATCCGGTATATGTAGATGTAAATTGATTCTATTTGGAAATGCATAATATAAAGTTGAATCCTAAAAATTTCAGATCCAACAGGTACATTAATCACACATAAATTATTTAACATTGTGCATTCCTTAAATAATAACCCCTCTCTCTCTCTCTCATAACTGGTCCAGATTATAGAAGAAAATAGTTTGGTGGTGTAAAATGTGATGTGTCGGTCTACAAAATTGTTGTTGCAAATAAAGAAAGAAAAAAAAAGGTTATTAAAAGAATCAGCAAAAAGGAGCATGATATGTATATTATTGTTTTGCCATATTACATATTATGTAGGGATTTACCATGTTTGATCTAAATCCCAAATGTCGTCTAGTAGTTAAGCCTGGGTAGAATAGTAACTCTGTTTTTCACGACCGTAAGATGGCAATACGTGGCCCAATCATTTCATTTTACAGCAAAATATGTGAAGCAAGTTTGCAAGCTCAACCCTATCCCTTTTTTCTTCTATGATAATTTAAGAATTGATATTTTTAGAGTACAAAACATACAGTAAATATGTATTTTATTTTATAATTTAATATTTTAATTCTTTTAAAAATGAAAGTATTGATTTGACGTTAACAAAATATATTCCAGAAATAAAGAGACCCTAAGATGCATCACTATTATAACAGTCTTATTGTGATATAAAGCAATTTTTTTTATATAAAAAGAGATAATTATCAATTGATGGTTTCTTTACTGGAACTGATTTATTAGAGAGTAAGTTTAACATAAAATGGAATCAAAGGTGTTGACGTAAATAATATCATAGTTATATCACAATAATTATATTATAATTCTCAATAGATATAATAGATATAATATAAATATATTTATTAATAATATTATGTTATATTAGTTGTGATTTATTATAAATTTAAGATAAATAATTTTTTTTTCTTATAATAATGAGAGTTTCATATGACCATTAGGCATCGGCAAAGTCTTGTTTGGGTAATGCAAAATCTGACTCGACTCTACCTCTTGACACTTGAACAAAAAATTCCGGAAAATCAAGGTAGTCTTCAATGGATCCAAAAATGTCAAATTTTTCCTCATGTATGAAAACATAAATTCTATTCAGGAACCGCAGTTTAACCCAATTCTATTCGGATCATTGCTTCAAACCACTGTGACCTATGCATAATGCTCAAACCAAAATCAAAATCACTTAAATCAATTTAATTCAACTAGCAGTCAATTTAACTCGGTTCAAATCCGACCCGACCCATCCCATCCTCGAACATAAATTCTACAGTACACTCATAAAACAATTCATTAATCTAACCCAAAAAAGCTGGAACTTCATAGTGAACTGAAATTCACCAATAAGATACAAACAGATAAAAAAATCTATAACGTATTACTCCAACCAATATATATTTTCTCTAATTTTCTTTTTCCAAAATATGAATAATGTAACCAAGCGACAAACATATTTTGACCCATATACTATGTACATCCCATTATCACTACCCTCATTTTTGTCTCAGTTAATAGCAGTGAGAGGAACTCTAGAAGAATCTCTCGCTGATTGGGCAGCCTCTAAAGCTCCTGCAATGTGCTTAACATCTCCGTTTGCATGCTTAGCAGATTTTGAATCCCAAAAGGACTTCAACAATTCCTCAAATGCAGGGGTCCTCAGCTCTTCTATAGACACAGCACTGGGTATGTTGAATGGTCTCTTTTTTGGGGTAGAACAAGATGGTTCATCCACCTGATCATAATAACACCAAGGTTTTAAATTCTTTAAAAAAACTGAGTAGACCAAAAAGGAAAATATAAAGGTAAAAAAGAATAGCACACGTATTAGAAGAAAAAAAAAGGGTACATAAATGTGTTTTAGGCTAAAGTACCAATTTAGTCCCATCTTTTAATTCCACTAATTAAGTCCAAAATCTTTTAACTTGATCAAGTTTGTCCATAAAATTTACAAACTTTGAACTACTATTGGCCAATTTGGTCCACAGACTAAATTGGTCCAAAGTTGAAAGATGAATGAGTAGATTGGTCTAGTAAATTAATCAAATTAAAAGGTTTAGACTAAATTGGTCGGAGCTGATACTGTGAAGGACCAAAACATTTTCTTCGGCCTATGGCATTCCTCTCATTCGTAGCTTACCACATATTCGTTGAGAAGGCATTTTCCTGCATTTTCAGTAATGTCTACAATCTTGTGGTGGTGACCACCCTTCAGGTCTCTCAAATCCCCACAGCAAGGACCAATCATTGAGTTCAAACTCCCACATGCATCACGATCAAGTTGCAATGAATCTGAAAGTTTTCATCATTTGGCAAAACTTTATTTCACGAGAAAAAATAAAAACCTAGGAAATTCACCCAAGTATAGTGCATCTGAAAATAGATACTAACGGTCAACAGAGGAAATAATATCCTTGTTTGCAAGATCTGCATTTTCAAGCGCAGCTGACAAAGCACTAGAAAACCCAGCACGTAGGACTTGGTTGGCTTCCATCCCTCGCCTAACAAGAAAAAAAGCAAATGAATAATTTTCATTTAAAAAAAGAAAATTTAGCCAAGAAGGAAGCATGCATACCTGACAATGGAATCCACCGAAGCCACATTGCTTTTTCCGAGAGCAAGCAAAGATTCTTGAGCATTTTTCCATTGTTGTGCACCTGTTTTTGCCTTCTTCAAACTGAAAGTTTTGTTCGAGTTGAGTTAAGGAAATGAGCTGAAAAGAATAATCTATATACAAAAACAACCCCCATGAGGAAGTTTCATACCAATTCTGAACAACCTCCTCCAGGTCTTTCTTTCCACACTCTACACCTGTGGTATCCTCCAGGTAGTTTGATTCAGTTTTTTCCATGTGGACCTCCCACTTAACCTTTATAGAAGAAGTAGATTCTTGCATAATTGACATCTCTTCCTGCAGTTTGTTGGTTCTACTTGTTGCACTCTCGCGAAGATCACCTACAGCTAGTTGTACCTAAATAGAGAAGCACAATGTTAGTATAGTACTTCGGGATTAAGAGAAAGTTGAAACAGACATTACATATTTATGTAGAAGAAATTTAGTAATTAGCGTGAGTCAAAGAAAAAATAGATACCAGCTTTTTCTTCCTAGCACTTGAACTAGCTAGCAGCTCAGCCACTTTTGCTAACAATTGTCTCTCTTCATTGGCTGCACATTCCTACAAGAACACAACAAAAACAAATTTAACATCTCAATGTAAATCTTGATCCTTTAGTTTAGAGAGTTCAAGCCAAGCACCTCAAACTTCTTCTCAAATTCTGACAACTTCTGATCATTTATAGTTTGAGCTTCTTTTACAATATTGGTGAGATTGGATGCATGGATATCTAGAGTTTTGAAGAAATCCACAGTAATTTTAGAAACTGAACGAGCAGTTTCAACTGCCCTTGCATGCGCCTGGATCCAACAAGATAGCAGTTTCTCAAAATGTTAATAGAGTCTAAAAATCACTCTTAAAGAAAACTACTAGATCATAGACACTATAATCAGTTACAAACCTCACGCTGTTGTTGTGCATATGCAGAGAGCTTATCTTCTTGCATGTGAAGATTACATTGAAGATCATTAATTAAAGCATCAGCTTCTGAAGCAATTCTTTTGAAGAGCTGAAACAAATAGATAAAGTTAAAAAGAGAAGAGAAGGATTGAAGACCGGAGATAAATAGATAGATAGATAGATAGAAAGAGAGAGAGATGCTTACATCCTCCACTGTAGAAGAATGCTTAGAAACTTCAGAATTTAGATTGACAAACGTTGACTGAGAATTTCCTTCAAGCTCTCCAGTAATATCATCCAAAGCCTTAATACCAGTACCATACATACTTTTCAACTTTCCAAGTTTTCCACGTAGCTCTTCAGTAGCCTTAAAGTTCAAACCAAAAATTATGTTGAGTCTGGTAAATATAATCAGAAATTACTTCAGTAAATTAATTAGTATCTTACTTCTGTCTTCGTTGTTACAAAAGAGTGCATATCTACTTCCATACTTTTCAGTTGTTGCTCCTGTTGAGTGACAGAAACTGCCACAGTCTTATGGAGGATTTCAAGCTGTTGAGTTAACTGGGACTGGAATTGCTGGATAAGAATTCTGTTTCCATCTTCAATTTTTTCCTGGCGCTCTATGGAAACAACACAATCAAATTCATCAGTGACTTCGAAATAAAATGTTGTAAAAGTAATGTGAGACTGAATTTATATATACGAACCAATTTTGGAAAATAAACCGGACACATCTGATGCAGCATTTTCTAGTTCTGCACGAAGCTCAAATGCACGCTCAACAAGTGCTTTCTCTGAAAATTGACCGTGATAGATAATAAGTAATTAAATGATATGCAAGTGTAGGATATGTAACACATGAGAAAGACCCCACAAATCTAGTGCCAACAAGTAGCTGTTATAATTTGCACAAAGCACTCCACATCATAGTCAGTATAGCAGATAACAAGAGAGGTAACTGAAAGTCTGAAACACATGATGTTTAGCTCACCGGATTTCAATAGATGAGATATCAAAAATTCCCTCTCTTTAATTGTTGCATTTGCTTGTCTATGTTTCTCCTCAAGATCAAAAAGAACTTGCTCAGTTTCCTCGAGCTTTTCCTGAAAAACAAAGCATAAATTTGGGAGTGATGCAATTGAATGTGTGAGTGAAGGATACCAAAAAGCATGTGGATTAACTAAACAACAGAAAGTAAAGCAACTAAATATATGGTACCTCTGTATTTTCAAGTTTCTGACTTAGCTCTGTTGTCAAGAGCTGTTGAGCATCGTAAAGTTCTTGAAGCTCCATTGTTTTCTGCTACATGTTAAGCAAAAGGCTTAATCTAATTTAATTCAACATAGGAACTTAGAGAGAAAATTAGACAAACAAAATCTTGATGGGAATACCTTGTCTTTGGAGTCAGAATCAAGTTCCAACCGCTCTATCTTTTCAGTCATTGCCTAACGTGAATGAAATAAAGATAAGAATAATGTGAATAACAATAGACAATGAAACTCAGATGGAAAAAAATTGGACCTTCTTTTCTGCCTCTTCCTGAAGATAACGATCTCGTGGAATGTATATTCCATTCTTCTCTCTTGCAGCATACACCTCTAATGGAACATAAAGAAAGGAAATCTCTCAAATCAATGTACAAAAGCGACAATAAAATTTCTTTTTACGTATACGATGTGGGACAGAGAGAGAGAGAGCATATAGTGGAAGCAGTAAGAACCTTGCTTGAGCCTGTCAATTTCAGCATACAAATCCTTGATCATGGCAGACTTCATCATCTTCTGATTGATCTGAAGAATGATTAACAGCAGAACATGAGGATAAAAGGAAAGAATAAATCTTCTTTCATAGCATCATTAGCAAGAGCAAAGATAAGAAAGACAACAGAAACTGAAATTGAACGTGTCCTCTATCTGACATTTTACTGACCTCTGGTTTGTTCTTTATGTTTTTAGCACGGTGAGCATAATCAAGGGTGCTGAGCGTTTCTTCCAGACAATGAATGGACGGGGATATTGTGGCAATTATGCATGTTTTTGTTTTCCCTCCCAATGAATCCCTTAACAATCTTGTTAGTTTGCTATCCCTGATGAAGCCCAAAAACATAGTTTATTAAACTGCCATCAAGATCTATATAAGAAAGGTCATACTCCACACCTGTAAGGAATGTGGCCAGAGTGCTCAACCAGTGCATTAATAACACGGCCAAGGGTAAGTAAGCTTTTATTTATCTCTCCAGCTTCCCTCGCTCTGCCCTGCAATTAAAGCATTTCATCAACCAAATGCAGGAGCTGAATTTTTAAGGTTTGAGACTTGAAGTAAATTCCTGCTTTGAACACAGTTGATACATGTGTATTAAGATTCTTTCAGAAAGAAGCAGTCAATGTATGCATTCTATACCTCTCTGGCACCAGAACGAGAAATGTTTTCAGAACCAGCAAGGTCCACTAGATTCAGCTTTCCACATTTGATCATCTCTTCACCCTCAGGTGTACATTCTTTGATGTGAATTGTGATTGAAAATATCGAGTGAGAACGACTACTTTGTTTGTTAAGGAGAGTCTCGGCTGTACGCCTTTTGGCAGAACCTTTCTCCAAAATTTTGTATATTTCATTTGCAGTGCTGACTATCTCTTCTTCCAAACCTCTTACAAAAACACCCCCTTTTCCATCCTCCATAAGAGCAATGGGTTTTTTGGATTTATCATCTATAAACTTTGCAGTTTCCTCTGAGGCCAAGAGATCTGTAATCTCTTCATTATACAACTCCAAAAATGTAACTTTCATGTTGTATTCAGCACTCTGGGCTTCTAATATATCAAATATTTGTTTAACTGCTCTAGGGATAACACCCGCATCACTAGGAAATTCTCCATTCTATAAAATAGGCAAGAGAATGCAAAAACCAATCAGAATACTTCTAATAAGTTGATCTCCTCATCCAAACAAAAATGATGATTAAAATTATGATACATCAGAAAGCAGCAAATATTACAAAGCAAAGTCATTAATTTGAAAAAGTGGAACCTTTTTTCTTGCTCCACCTTCCATTGTGTAGGTTTTCCCAGTTCCTGTCTGACCATAAGCAAAAATAGTGCAGTTGTAGCCCTCAAGTACTTCATTTACAATAGGAGAAACAGCATGGTCATACAATTCCTTCTGTTGAGATACCGGACCAAAGACCTATACCACATTGTTGAATTTTATCATAAAATTTTCGGGAGAAACAATGGCATAACAAATAAGATAAGCATAGTTCTCTTTGCCTAGCAAGAAAGGTCAGGAAAACCCCTTGAGTTTTTTTCTGCTTAGAAGACCCACAATTGCACAACCATCATTGTCCAAACACTTACTTGCTAACCAAACAGAAAATTATGAGAGAAATAAAGTAAATTAATAAAAAATCTCTTAAAAATACCTTGTCAAATCCAAAGGTTCTGTCAATCTGCTTGTTAGCTATATTCTGAATTGCAGAAACCTCCCTTCTGTTCTCATTACAAGTAATCACCACAGGAGTATGTATTCTCAACTCATCTTCACTCAGAGGCCTACATAAGACTTAGTCAGCACTTCATTGACCTTAAAACAAACTCAACGGGTCTTATCTCATCCAATTTGAACTCCAACTCACCTGCAACGAACAATGACCTGCACATTGACACCCTTGTCTTTATCATGCTTGCTACTCGAATTTGAATCCCCAGCTCGCAGATCTCGAACAGACTTGTCACTAGACCGTGGGGTTTGGGACGGTGAAAGTGTTACCAATCCTCCTCTTCTCACCTGGGACTGTGAGGATTCCATGGCCTTATCTTCGTTTTAATCTCAGAACTTTCTTAATCAAATCTGAAACCAGTAAAATTCCTAAATCATAATCTGAATATGTATATATACATATATGCATCAATTTAACCTAAATCCTCGTCAAAATAAGCAATACTTCCGTCTATGATTTCCCAAGGAAGAAAGGATGAGAAAGGCAAGGGTAAAAAAAAAAAACTAATTTTTCAAATATGATTCAGATTGCAATTTAAGTAGATTGATTTGAATAAAATAAATAAATAAACAAAAATATAATACAGCTCCATTAGCTCTGTGAAATCCAAGGTTTTTTTTAACCGACTCAGCGCTCGAAATTTGAACTCAACCAATCAAACCAGTACCAAGTATTAACCACTGTAACTAACTCCATTTTCGCAATTCAAAACCAAAGATCCAAATTTTAAACCGAGCGATTAACCAAGAAAACAATGAACGATCAAACAAGGCATTAAGAAGAAGAAGAAGAGAGCACAACATAAACTAGAACAACAAAAATAAAATAAATCAAACATATTTCATCATAAATGGAAAGAAAAAAAACACAGAGTGACAAACACAAATAGATGGAAATTTCAGCGTTGGATCGAAAATGACCGATCGAAATCAAAATGTCAGAGATTTAAAAAAAAAACTCTTACCAACAAGTTCAAAAGCTGGGTTTGGAGAATGTGCTAATGAAAAAACAGAAAAATGAGATACAGAATAGATAATCTGACAACAATGGCGACGATGAATCGATGATTCTTAGAGAGAAATTACTTGACGACAGTGTAATTTTATTATTAATTTTCCATTTTTACAGGATATTTAAATATTTATATAATAACTGCAGATAGTGAGAGCTGGGAGAGACCGAGCTTGTGTGTGAGAGAAGATATGGAAAATCGTGTGAGCGCGTGTTTGTCTATGATTTTACCAATATAAACTTTTCCGAAATAAATAATCTAATCAAATTAAGCAATTTTTTTAAAAATGAAAAACACATATAATAATTAATTAATTATATGTTAAATGGATGCTTCTACTAGTTGCTATAAATCTCATCTCTTGATTTTAAATTCAATTTCAAATCAAATTAAATATTTTTTATAGTTAATTTTATTATTTTTTATTTCAAATAACATATTAAAATTATACTAAATATTATTTGATAAAAAATATATCATAGAAATCTTGATCTAGTTCTTATAATCTCTCTTTCAAAAAAACCCTTGTATAAATTAAAAATTGAACTTCAAATTTTGAGAGTATTTAGTTTAAAGAATCTAAAATTATAATTTTTTATCAAAAATTTATTTACAAACAGTATATCCTAAAATTAAGAAAAAATCTTAACATCTTATATTTTATCTATATGTTTATTTAAAAATATTTAACTTTATTACAAATTAAATTATTTAAAGAAAACTTTAAAACGTACGTTATACTCAAATCAACATGAAATGAATCATGATAATAAATATTAGAGAAATAAAAAAAATAAACCTCATGACCTAGGTAATTTTTTTTTCTAAAATGTGTTTACCAAAATAAAATATTTATTTTATAGTTCATTTAAAAATTTAAAATTATAAAAAATAAAAATATATTAATTAATATATATATATATTATATAAATATAATAAAATTAAAATATTTTATAATAAAAGTAGTTCGGTTAAATTTTTTTTTATTTTAATAAAATAAAAATATTTAACCAACTCTACAATATCAATTTTTCAAATTTAGGAATTTTGTTCAATCAATTTATAAAAAAATGTATGTTTTGTTTATTGTGGTTAGATGAATGGTTACTTATATTTTTTTTCTTTTTAATAAAATTATTTTGTGATATATTTAAATTTAATGTGATAATTTTGTCAGCCGTATATTTTGATATGTTTATAATAAGTTTTCCTTTTAGATTTCAATCTATATATGACATTATTGTTAGAGTTTTTATTGTAGTTTAAAAATTAAAGATTTATAGTCACCAATTATTATTATTATTATTATTAGTATTATTATTATTATTATTATTGATTGAAAAATAATGTGAAAATATCACTTTCTATACTATAAATATATTATGATAATTTAATGTATGTTTATTTTATTATTTTATGTGTTGTAATTATTTTTAATTAAAAAAACTTATTTTGTCTAAAAAAAACTTTTGTAAAGTATTAATCTAAAAAAAGGAAAAGCATTTTTTTTATTTCAATTTGAAATAATTCAATCCACCCTCACAATACAATTAATCCCTGATAATAAAAGTCTCAAACATTTTACTCATTTGAATTCGTCCAACTTGAAAGGAAAATGCATTTTTGAGCGCGTGTGTTCGAAACTTTAAGTCTCTCAACTAGTTTTAACTAGTGCATGTAGTTTTGGTTACTTTAGTTTCTATTCATAGAAAAAACGGGGTTCTATGTGAATATATTTGAAACTTTTAAGTCTCTCAATTGCATTACCAATTTTAACTAGTATATGTGATTTTAATTAATTTTAATTTCTATGAAAAGAAAAAATTAGGATTTTTTTTAATTATATTACCAGTTTTAACTAATATATGAAGTTTTATTTTATCTTAATTTATGTGAAAAAAATGGAAAAATAAACATTACTTGTATAAAAAATTAGTTTTTGCTTAATTTGATTTTATTATAAAAAAAAACGGCAAAGGGACTGTTGGAGCTGACGGCGTCCAATGGATCCGTTTCTTGATCATAAATTATGACCGTTGTAAACCGACAAAAGATAAAAAGTTAAGATTATGGTTATTATTATTATTATTTTTCGGAGAGATTGAAATTGAATTGGGGTTGGGTACGACTAATTTCTTATTTTAAAAAATATTTTTTAAAAAATAATTTAAAATAATTATAAAAATATAAATTTAATCGTATAAAACAAAAAATAATAAATCTTTTTATTTTTTTTAAAAATTGATAAATTTATTATTTTCTCTTACCAATTTACATGTGTATTTTATTTCAAAAATTTTAAATATATTTTAGAAACCCCACTGTTGTATTTTTACTAAAATAAAGCATTAATAATAAAATTTTATATAATTTTGATATTAATTTATATCATTTAAAAAAATTAAAATACCTTCTACTTAATTCAATTATTCTCAAAGATCCAACTTCCAAGTATTTTTTCACTTTGCTTTTTCGTATATTCTTGAATTAGCCCTTAAGTTTTTTTAGGTCATATTCGGTAGGAAGGAATGAAAAAAAATCAGAATTAATTCCTTATATTTATGTGTTTTGTTGGACTGAATGAAGGGTACGGAATGAAATCGATTACTACATGATTCCATTCCCAATCTCAAAAATTTTTCCAATTTTATCCTCATCTTAAATATAACCCAAAACTCAAATCCCTAAATCCCAAATCCCAAAATCCTAAACCCAAGATCCCAAAATCCTAAACCCCAAATCCCAAAACACTAAACCCTAAACCCCAAAATCTTAAACCTTAAAATCTAAATTCCCAAACCCTAAATCCTAAATCACAAATCCCAAATCCTAAATCCCAAAACCCTAAACCCCAAATTCTAAATCCTAAAATCCTAAATCCTAAATCCTAAATCCCAAATTCTAAAACCCTAAACCCTATTTAGAAAAATAATGATTTTAATAATGTATTTTATCTGACAAAAAAATAGTAATTAAATGACATTATTTGAACTTTACTAAATGTAGGGATATTACGGTAATTTACAGTTTTTTTATTCTATTTTAGTGGCAAATCAAATATTGTAATCCTCATTCCGAACTTGATTCCAATGGTCAAACTAAACAACATTTTTTCCTTTCCATTCCATTCCATTCTTCTTCCCATTCCGATTTCGATTATATTTTACAAACCAAACATCACCTTAAATGATTACTTGTGGTAACGAAATCGAGCTCGGTTTTTATTATTATTATTATTATTATTATTTTATCTCATAAGTTTCTTACTTTTTAAATATTTGTTACTTTACTTCCTAGTTTATTAAAACATGCATTATAAACATCTTAATTATTTTTAAGATATATAAAAATTTATTTTAAATTAATTATTTTAATTTAATTATAATTTAAATATATAAATATAATGTACGATAATAAATAAGAAGCATATTTTTTATTAATAAAAATAATTAAGATTTTTTAATTTTTGAGTAAAAAATATATTTAATATTGATAAATTTATTATTTTTTATGATATTAAATCACTTTTATATATTTAAATAATAATAAAATTAAAATAAATAAGAGACATTTATTACATTATTTTTAAAAAGTAAAATTTAAGTGTACCTCTTCAAAATCTAAGTACTCTCTTATTAATAAGTGACGGTGACTTGACATATAATTTCATACAATATATGAAAAAAATTGTACATGCAGATTATATATTTATGTATTTCGGTAGATATTAAATTGAAAAAATTAATGAAATTTAATGATTGAAATTAATTTAAAAATCTAAATACTTAAAGATTATAAATAAAGTTTGCATCTTCTATAAATTATAACAAAACTTATAAATGAAAAAATGGTTTTAATAATCGTATTATTATATGTAAAAATATATACTTTAATATCATGATTCATAGGTGAAGTATTTATAATCTTGTTATTATGAAAATTTAGTATTTTTAGTGTAAAAATAATCCTCTAGATGAGACCAAAAATATTATATTTTTGAATAATTATGAAACTAAAATATTATATTTTTAATAATTATTGGACTTCAAGTATTTATTTTTAATAAGTATGAAACTAAATGTTTACATTTTTTATAATAATAAGGCTACAATATTTAATTTAAAAATTATAAAATTAAAATATTCATTAAAATATTAAGAATTATGATGTCTCCCAACCATATATAAACATGACATATAATTATGATTTTTTTCAAAATGTATTTACCATATTGATATGTCAATAAAGAATGAACATCATGTTATGAATAAAATTCTATTAAATTATAATTTCTTTAAATAATAACTCATAAAGTTAAAAAAATAAAAAAATTCATTGAAATTGAAGATACAAATAGACTCTAATTACATAATTAATTAAAATACGTAAATATATTATAACACAAGCATCATTCTAGATCATTTCGACGTTAACACTTACTTATCTTTCATTTAATGACTTTTATGTTTGCTTAGATAGTTACAAAAAAAATTATTGATGTTTTTAACTAACTTCATTAATTCTATGATCTTGTACTCAAAGTATAATCATATCAAAGCGAATAAAATAACGTATCTATATACAAGATGAGATAAAAAGAAGTATCTAAACAATAACGAAAACATGCTAGAAAGTCGTATTATTCAAAATCTATCTAAAGAAACATCATCCTAAATTTAGATGAAAAAAAGTTTTATGGATTGTTACAAAAATATATTAATGTATTCGATCAACTTCATTGACTACATAATCTTGGATTTTAAAATATCATCTCCCATTAATAAAATAAAAACATGCCAAAAAGTTGTGCTAGAAAATAAATCTATCAAAAAATGTCACCTTAGATGAAAAAACACCAACTTCATAGATTGTTATACAAATATATTATTATCTTCAATCATCTTTATTAATTTTATAATCTTAGACTCTAAATTATCATCATCTCTAATGAATAAAATAATAATTTTGTATTGAAGATTAGATCTAAATAAAAAACGTATCTAAATAATAATGAAACCAAAAAATGTTATCTTAATCTAGACCTAGATGAAAAAAAAACATAATTATAGTTGATTTTATTTAACAAAAATAAACATAAAGAAAATTTAATTGGAGAGATAACCAACTTCGATAGCTTAATACATCTTCTTTCGGTAATCAAAATCTAATATATAAAGATAAAAAAATATAGATAAGATGGTTAGGGTTTAGAAAGAATATAAATTTAATTATTTTTGTTTTATTAAAAATAAAAATTTAAAAATAAAAAATTTAAATTTTGTATTATTAGTTGCACATATATTATTAAAATATCAAAAGTGCAACATAAATGTAAAAGTAGATGATATTTATTTTTGGTTACAATAATAAAAAATGAGCTAGTTGAATTAGAATTTTTTTAAAAATTAGAATTTTTTTTAGGATGACACAAGATATTTACCATTTATTAGAGACAATAATAGTTTATATTTAAGCCAAAGAAACATTTTTGTATAACATGTTTGAATTTTTAAAACATAATAATTTCTCCCATTTTTATTTATTTTTGGGTAAAACATAAGAACTTCTCCATTATTATTTTTTTGGTAAAACATAAGAACTTCTCCATGTTTTGCTAATTAATATGGTTTAGTAGATTTTTTTATTTTTATTTTGGTAAATGGTTAAATAGAATTTGTGTCAAACATAGAATGTTGTGTAATAATATTTTCATATAAGTAATTTATTGTTTTTGTTAGAAATATTTAATGATTATATTTTATTTTTTATTTTAATGAATATATATGATACATTTATATTAGAGATACAAGTAAATTAGATGTGCCTAAAGCCTATAACATGTATATCTATTAATAGATATGATATACATTAACAGCTCTCTCAAACTCAAGGTAGATGTGAGACCAGCTTGAGGTTGTCTCTGATCAACGATGATGTTAACTGCACGTGATGGGTGATGTCAGTAGAAAAGGGATGATGACATCAGCCCTAGGTGATGTGGTAGTATGACATCATTGATGATGTCACATGACCTGAGTGTGGCGTGTGAGGCGCGTGAAACTAACACACGACTTCTATTGGCGGCACATGAGGGCGCGTGCAGGCTTCGATGCTTGCTAGATTTCCACGTTTGTATAGATTTGAGCGAGCCAATCATAGTGGTACCTATAAAAATGTTATCGGAGCAAGATGCATGACGAAGATGGTGATTGCAATGGTCTGTGTGGTGCGAGACTCCTCAACGACGATGGATGCAGGCTTGGAACCCTAGGACAACGACTGAGAGACGTCGGAGGTTCAACGATGATTGGTTGCAGCAGTTATTGTGACGGCGGAAACGATAAGGTGGAGTAACACAAGAAGACACAAGACTGCTAAAAGAAATATTAGAGTAGTGGTTCTGATAACACGTTAAAAAATACTTAATGATTGTATTATATTCTGTATTTTAAAGAATATACATGATATTTTTACATAGAAAATGTAAGTAAATTAGATGTGACTAAAATTCATAATATGTATATCTATTAATAGATATTATATACATGATATATTAACGGTTTTCAACATAATTTTCAACTAATAATATATATTGACGGTTTGAACATTAGCCATTAGGATTACATTCTTATTTTACACAAAGTGTTGGAAATAAGCTTAATTTGAGTCTTTTTTTTCTTGTTAGGTGGAGATTGATTATTTTAAAATATAAATTGAGCTATTAGGAACAACTTAAAAATAAAATGGTAACAATCTTATGGTATTTATTTTTGTTTCTACATATTTTCTATAATTATCTTAAAATTGACATTTATGGTTTAAATTGAAATTGTATAGCATGACATAACATAGACAAATTATTTATATATATATCCTCTCATTTTGAATTTTTTCAAAATCAAATATTTTATGAAAGAGGAGGGGTCATATTTTATGGCTAATTGATTGATCATATCCTTTTTGGTGTACCTACCTCTTCATCAAAATATATATATATTTTGCTTTACACTCTTCATATAATTTTAGCTAAATAAAAATTTGCAGTTATCACACAACCTAATCATGGATATGTTGCACTCTTATCATTTGTATGTGAGAGAGAAACTATGGCAAACCAAAATTCCATAATAACTTTCCTCGTAAAATTATTACCTGAATTTATGGTATAAAATAAAACCAAATTAATGTGACTGTTGGACATTTGGTCTGGGCTTCCCACTTAAATGTAGACAAGCTTAAAAACATTATTT
This sequence comes from Hippophae tibetana, assembly GCA_037013495.1. Lineage (NCBI taxonomy): Eukaryota > Viridiplantae > Streptophyta > Magnoliopsida > Rosales > Elaeagnaceae > Hippophae > Hippophae tibetana. The sequence goes on from CM072810.1 coordinate 2,582,574, forward strand.
TTCTAGTTTAATCAATGAACAATCAGCAAAACCTTTTTCTATTTTATTTTCCCTCAAATATTTATAAAAAAGTTCCCGTAATTAACTTATTTTTATAATTTATGGAAACATTTTAATATGAGATCCTTTAAATAAGTAATCATTCACATTATTTTTGCTGCCTTTATGTATACATAAATAAATATAGGATGAAACTAGATATTAAAAATAAAGGGATAAAAGGGGAAAATGAAATGTTAATAACGATCGATCTAAAGGAAGACATGGTGGGGTTTGTATATGGTGGCAAAGTTAGCCCACTGGAATCTTGATAAAGAGTGATGTGAGGAGTCACATGGAGTTGGTGCCAAATATTTGAACTTTTTTATTATACTAGTTTTGGCTTATACACATATTATTCAAATTTAATAAATATATAATAATATTAATTATTGAATAATAATTTAAATTTTTGAATATAAACTTTTAAAATATTTTTATTATTATTAAAAAATATATTAAAATACTTTATAGAATGGTTCGAAGAAATACTCATAAATAAATAGTTAATTTATTTATTATTTTAATAATAAATAAATATATAAAAGTAATTATTTGATGAATAATAGAATCTAAAATGTAATATAAATATGAATTATTTATTACGATATTAACAATAATTAGATAACTTCATTTAATAAATAAGTCATATATAACAAAGCAATATATGAATTTATTTAATTAATATTTTTATTATATAAGAAATTAATCTTACATCAATGATAGACATAACTTTATTATATTAATTAGCTATTTTTTTAATTAATACGAGATATGATATGATATCAACATAAAAATTATAAGTTTTACAAAAATATGATCTGTTTATAATTAAATTGATCGAACTCTCATTAAATAAGTAATCGTTAACTGTATAAATTATCACTCTTAATGTAATAAAAATAATTACATCATATAAAATAATTATTCATAAAAAAATATTATTATATGGACATTCAACAAAAATATGATATGCTCACAAGTGATATGATTCCATACCCTTATTATTTTGGATCCAAATTTGAATCTCATCCCTATAATTTTTTCGACAGATGTAAATTACATTTTGTGATTCGTCTAATGATCTGATAGTAAAACTCGTCTCTCTTCCATTTTAAGTCACATATTCGAATCACATAAAAGTATTAAAAAAAAGAGTTGAAATCATTTTTTTTCTACTTTTTCTTATAAATCTCAATTATTAATACAAGGCAACATAAAATGTTGGATAGTATATTGTAGCCACTCATTATATCATACTTCAGACACACATATATAAGTTAGAGTCTATATGTAACACACCTCGAAAACACATGTTAAAAATTAAATATTAATTTGATTAAAAATATGTTAATAGTTGTATAGTTAAAGTAAAAATTGAATATGTAGAGAATTGATAGCAATTATAGTTCTAGATACTATTTTGTTAGTAAAAAAAAGATAATGAAAATTATGATTTTTTAGGAAGAAAATAATGAGAAATATATGATAATAAAACTAATCTCACTGCTAGTTTACAATTTAATTAATCATGTTATAAATTAATTTCTCAATTTTTAAATCAAATTCATATTTTGAAACCTTTATTGAATTCATAACTTTAACTTTTGGAATCATATATATTGTTTAGGACTTTCTACATTTTCTTTCGGTATAATTGATTAACAATTTTATTATTAACCAACATAAATTTTGAATAATCTAAAATTATGACTTTTAGATTTAATTCATATTGGAGATAAAATTAAGGAGTAATTTAAGTAGTAAATTAAGGAGTGTTAACTTCTTAATTTAAGGAGTAAATCAAGAACCTTAATTCAAGGAGTAAATTAAGGAGTAAATCAAGGAGTTATCATCCTTAATTTAAGGATTAATTCAAGGAGAAAAACAAGGAATCCTTAATTCAAGGAGTAAAACAAGAAATCCTTAATTCAATGAGTAAATCAAGGAATGTTTAATTCAAATAGTAATTCAATTAGTAAATCTCCTTATATATAGCTATAGAATTGTAATGAAAATATGAATGAAAGAATACAACTTTGAGAGAGCTTGTTTAAAAAAAAATATTGGAGATAAAATTAAGGAGTAATTTAAGGAGTAAATTCAGGAGTGTTAACTTCTTAATTTAAGGAGTAAATCAAGAACCTTAATTCAAGGAGTAAATTAAGGAGTAAATCAAGGAGTTATCATCCTTAATTTAAGGATTAATTCAAGGAGAAAAACAAGGAATCCTTAATTCAAGGAGTAAAACAAGGAATCCTTAATTCAAGGAGTAAAACAAGGAATCCTTAATTCAATGAGTAAATCAAGGAATGTTTAATTCAAATAGTAATTAAATTAGTAAATATCCTTATATATAGCTATAGAATTGTAATGAAAATATGAATGAAAGAATACAACTTTGAGAGAGCTTGTTTTATTTGGCAAGACCTTTAGGCCTTTGGCCTTTGGCCTTGACGTTTCCAACACTAATTTTTCAACATGGTATCAGAGCAAGTCGATCTTCTTAAAAAAAAAATTGTTATTCCTTTGCTCAAAGTGTGTTTGACACTCTATCAGAGCGATTTCTTATTCTATTTTTTTTTCAAACCAAGCTCTTGGCGATGATGGATTAAATCTTTCCTGCAGCTTCTACCGACTTGATGTGGAGGAGGAGTATTGTGGTAAAAGGAAAGGTCCCACATTGAAACCAAGCTCTTGGCGATGATGGATTAAATCTCTTCTGCAGCTTCTACCGACTTGATGTGGAGGATGAGTATTGTGGTAAAAGGAAAGGTCCCACATTGAAACCAAGCTCTTGACGATGATGGGTTAAATCTCTTCTATAGCTTCTACCTACCTGATGTGGAGGAAGAGTCTTATGGTAAAAGGAAATGTCCCACATTGAAACTAAGCTCTTGGCGATGATGGATTAAATCTCTCCTGCAGCTCCTACCTGCCCAATGTAGAGGGGAAGTATTGTGGTAAAAGGAAAGGTCACATATCGACAACAATAATATTTTTTTTTTGCTATTGTAATTAGCATTTTTCTTATTAGTTTTACATTTGCTGCCTTGGCTTCTCATCAGTTTCAACGACTTCTGTGCAAGCTTAGATCCATAAACCTTATGGATTTAGCTTAAGGGGGAGTATTGGAGATAAAATTAAGGAGTAATTTAAGGAGTAAATTAAGGAGTGTTAACTTCTTAATTTAAGGAGTAAATCAAGAACCTTAATTCAAGGAGTAAATCAAGGAGTTATCATCTTTAATTTAAGGATTAATTCAAGGAGAAAAACAAGGAATCCTTAATTCAAGGAGTAAAACAATGAATCCTTAATTCAAGGAGTAAAACAAGGAATCCTTAATTCATTGAGTAAATCAAGGAATGTTTAATTCAAATAGTAATTCAATTAGTAAATCTCTTTATATATAGCTATAGAATTGTAATGAAAATATGAAAGAAAGAATACAACTTTGAGAGAGCTTGTTTTATTTTGCAAGGTCTTTAGGCCTTTGGCCTTGACGTTTCCAACACTAATTTTTCAACAATTAATTTATTACATTATTGTTTAAAAATGTAATAACTAAATTAGACAATATTAAATTTTTTGTTAATCTTTAACCTAAATATTCAATAATAATTGTAATTAAAAATCACAACTACTTCGATCACAATAATTAAGAATTTCATAACAAACTCACTATTTAGCGATAAACACATACATGCAATAAACTACTTAATCATCATAATTTATAATATGTAAGGTTTTCTCGTTCAAACATAGCATTAAACACATCAAAAATTTAAAAATTAAAATTAAAATAATTTATGATATTAAATTAATTAATTTATAATATATGGTTTAAATTTTTTCTACAATTACAATGAATGAATTAGTTAGATATAGAATTATCAAATCAATAAGAATAAGTAAATAATTCATAATAAATAAAAGATAGAACAAACAATAATCTATTTTTTTAATTAATAAGTGGAGTCAAATAAATCAATTCACTAATCTTCATCCTTATTCTTGTAATATTGCTTCAAATTTTAATTTTCTCTCAATTTTTGTGTAATTATATTACTGTGTTGATGTAATGGGGTGTTGTTTTGTGTATTTATTACTATGTCACATGTCAAAGACAGAAAATTGTGTCAACAGGGTCAAAAGGTGCTAGGAAAGCGAAATCCATGTATGCAGAAGACGATGAGGAACACGTACCTTACATAACGCTATGTGAGATGAAAGGTAAGGAACACACATATCTGGTGCGAATCTGGAAGGAAAGGTACGAACGAGATGAACAATAAGGTCACCACATGTCATATCAAGTTGGCTAACACATGGCATATGGAGCATTGCATGGTGGGTTCAAGATGGACATTTTTAAGTTCATCCATGAACTTTTCTAAATTAATTCATCTTATCTTAAAAAAAATTAAAAAATTAGATTTTTTTTCAAAAATCTTCAAAAATTTACATATTTTTTAATACATACAAAATAAATAATTTTAACACATTAAAATAATATAATATATATAAATATAAAAAAGTTGATATTAATATGTATAAAATATCACTAACTAAATATGTATAAGCATTGAATTATTTGCATTTAAAGAAAAATATGTATTTGATTTTTAGTATTGAATTTAGAAAATATTAACTAATATTAAATTGTTATAGCATTTGTATTATTAATTTAAATTTTTTTATAATTAAAATAATTGATTAAATGCTTTGAGTAATATCACATCATTGATGTGTGTTTTTATATATAGGGTGATTGGATAATCCCATGAACTTACCCAAAAAGATATATTAGTCATTTTTATTTAAACACTTTGAAATTGAATCTCATTTTTATTCAAACACTTAGCTCATTTCTTTGGTGGGAAATCCTAACCGTCGTTTTCTTCTTCTTTATTAAAAAGGAGTTCGTTCATGTAAAAGTTTTACCTTCAATACATAAATATTTATTTATTATTGGCTTGGAATAAGTACAATAATATTTACTCTATGATTTATTTTAATTTATATAGATTTAGATTTAATATGACAATTTCTTTACTTAAATCTAATTTAGATTAATTTTTAAGTATGTTTTATTATGTTTTGAGAATTTTTTTTTCCATATCTAAATCTAGATCTACTATTTATTTTTGAAATTTCATTGATGCTAAAAAATTAAAGAACTCAAATGATCAAATATCAAATTTTGTTAAAAATTTATCATATTATCAATTAAAGTAACTAAATTTGTATTGAAGCCATAAAGAGAAGAAGAAGATTGCTAGAAAAAATTTACCCATCGTGCTATAAATTTGTTATAGTTTTTGTGATATTTTGATGTATTTTTAATTTTTTTTTAATTTAAATGTTACTGTTAACATTTTATTTTGAATCAATAAAACTTATTTTTCTCAAAAACAAATCTCATAATTATATTTTAAAAGTTTATAAGATTAAAGTTTATTTGTTTTTAAAAAAATATTGACATACGAGGATGTTCACTAATATATAGGGGGAATTAAGTTACAAGCAATAATTATCTCTCTTATTTACTTAAAAAATAAGATAACCTCACAAACTGAAAATGTTTATATGATACATGTTATCAATAACTTCAATTATATTCAATAAATAGTAATTAAATTCATTATAATAATAATATATTTATAATATATAATAGTACTCTTCACAATAATATAAGTTATTGATTTTTCACCAACTTAACTACGATAGGAGAGTCCTGAATTATATTGCTAGAAAAAAAAATTGAATCTTATTTTTCCTAATTAATTTCTTTAAAAACAGTTATTTTTACACTCAAAAGACATTTTAATAAATCAATTATTATTATTTCAATTCACGATAAAATAAATACACGAAATCAGAAGTAATTTAGTTACAATTCCTTCTATCCCTTTTTTATTCATCTTTTTTGTAATTTCTTTACATTTCATTACAAATTAATAAATATGCCTTATAATTTTTGTAAAACATAAACACTTTAGGGTACTAATTAATTAGCACTTTTTGTTTAAATCATTGATAGGTTAAAACTTACTATTTGAAATTAGGATGTAACAACCACTCGTATTAGTTTTAAAATAAAATATTAAATACTCATAGCACACATATAGATAAAGGATATTTGAGCTTATAATTGTGATTATTAAAAATATGTTATTGTATTATAAAATAATTATCATAATAAATTAATTTATTAAAGCAAAATTTACAAAAGCTTAATTTCATTTCTATATATCTAATTTTATTGTCATTCTTTCGTAAGGTAAGCATCTTCAAATAAAGTGTTTCCATTCAACCAATCAAGTTGATTTTACTGACTTGTCGTCAATCAATTTCCCTTCTCCTTTTCTTTTATTTCTATTGGGGCATTGTTTGTTGCATTTGGAGTGTTTATTGCCGAATTCCTTTTTTTATTTTTATTTTTATTTTGTATTCATCCGGCCGGTCACTTTTATATCATTAGAAAAAGGCAGATAAATCGATTATATAATCAGAGAATTTCAAAACTTTTAAATTAATTACTTTATGTAAATGTATAAAAGAAATATTTTATATAAACGTTAATAATATCTTAAAATTATCAAAATATATATGACAAATAAATACAAAAAAATGTGAATGAAATATATTCAATCAAATTATAAATAATTCTCTTGTCTCATTCAATATTCATCTCTTTTGAAATAATTAATATATTAATTTTATATTTTATTAATTTAGAATACTATATCATCTTATACTTTAAAAATAATAAATAATTTTATTATCTCATTTATATATATATATATATATGTAAATACTAATTTGATATTTAATATGATATCGATTACTTTTTTTAATATATAACAACATCATTCTGCTTTTAACAATTCTCAAATTCAATACATTTATTATAATATAGATGAATTTTAAATACAATAATGTGTTTATTTAGGACACGCAAATGAAAGTCTCCAATTTTAAAACCTAAAACTCATAGTTATGATGTTTGAGTTAAAGAAATTACTTCAAACTTTGATTTAGTTGTTTCTTTCTCCTTCAAATAACATATTAAAACAAATAGATGATTGAAGCTTGGTGTTTTTCTTAAAAATAAGTTAATTTAGTTAAGAAATAGTAGTAATAATATTTTAAATGACATAATCCAATATAAATAGAATTTCATAAAATAAATTATCAAACAAAAATTTTTACAAACAAATAACAACGTAATGTTTTAATTAAACAAGTGAACTTTCATCACTCTTCTCATTGCACTATTCTTAAGTATCCAAATTCAAATATTTCAAATTATATGAATAACAATTACAATCAAATTCGTAAAACTATATGAAATCAAAAATAATTCTAAACATTGAAAATATAGTTTCATTAAGAAAATAATAGACATATTACAAAGACTTATCTTGTTTAATTTATATTCGTATAAAATTATAATCAAATAAAAGGAAATGAACATTTATACCTTTTCACCTAACTGCATGAATTAAAGTGGTTTTCAAATCGTTACATTATATATGAATAATTACAAAAATTCTTAACTACGTATTAAAATAATAGAAGAATTAATCAAAACCCAAATCATAATATAATTAATAATCCAGTCTCAATTTACACTACAAATCTTCTTAACACCAATCCACATACATCTAAAATCATAGGGATAAGATAGAATGACAACAATGTTGAAATAATGTAATAAATTAAAGTTCTGATAAATAAAATAAGACCTAAGAAAGAAATAATTTGTACTAAATTAATTATTCAAACTCATTAAATTAAATTAATATGAAAAGAACGAGGCAGTGAAATACAGGTAGATAGGGATGAAAAAAGGAAAGAAAAAAAAGAGCCTAAATTAAATTAAAGAGAGTAAAAGAGTATGTGATATGTCGTTGTCAAGTTATTGGAGAAGCTTACGATGGCTTAATCTAACTATAGGTTCAAACTTTCATATGTATTCTTACTTCACTCCATCCATGGATATATATGTAATTCAAAGATTTACTAAGGGTGCCAAAAGTTATCATGTCTAGTGCATGAAAAAAAGGATTAATTTCTTCTTTTTAAAATTAAAGATTTAACATTACAAAAAATGAATATTGTGAAAAATCTTTAGAGAAAACCACATGATATGCGGCTTTGCAACAAACTCTATTCAGTTTTTTTCTTTAATTTATTATAATAAATAATTATGAATAACTAAATTATCCATTTAAACTATCACCTATTTCGTCTCATGTATCTAATCTCTATATAAATATATTTAAAATTATCAAGTAAACATAGATCTAACAACTCTCATTTATATATATATTATAATGGATTGAATAATAATTTTTGATGTTCTCTTAAAAAATAAAAAAAATGAAAATGAAAGTAATAAGATAAAAGTACGTAAAGTCATCTTTATTTTACTATCACTTGTCTCATCATTTTTTTTTGGTAAAAGTTATAAAAAAATGTCAAATAAATGGCAAGAATATTTATTATAGAAGCACTTTTTTATTTATTTAAGAAAATAACTAAAATAAAAAATAAAAGGTAGATGATATATATATATATATATATATATATTATTTTCTATTAATAAATAATGTTATAAAATGAATAAATAAAAAATAAAAATATTAAAAACAAAATAAAATCAAATAAATAAAAAGATAAAATCTTTTTTTATATATTAATAGATATATAGTGTTTTCTTGAATTAGAGTAGTCATTGTAGTTTTTTGTTTTTTAAAAATAAAAGGTTTCATAAATTCATTTGAAATGGAAGATAAAAGTAGAATTCAAAAACATAATGAATTCTAACATATGGACATACTGCCATAAGCAATATTTTGAGTTATTTTGGCATCAATATTGGTATTATTTATCTCCATTAATGGATTTTTATTACCATAATACCATTATCTTTATTAATTTTATATATTTTATTACCATAAAATCATAATTTTTAACTAATAAAATAATATATCTACCTATAACTAATATTAGATATACAAATAAAATCGCGCAAAAAAAAAACAAAAATATGCTTAAATCACACTAGAATAAATCTATGTAAAAATATATTACTAAATTTAAGATATAAATGAAAACATTATAATTATGGTTGATTTTATCATACTATAATGAAAATAAAAGAAATAAATACATGTGAGAGTAGGGATGAACAATTTAACAACAAATAGTTGAAATTGTGATTAATTGTATAAATTTGATGATTTTTCTTAAAATAATCGTAATTGATAAGACCCGAGGTGAGATAGTTATTGTAATACTGAAATTAAATATATACTAATATTATTTTTTTATATATAATTATATAAAAATATATATTTTTAATATTAAAACACATAATATTTATAATAATTAGATAAAATTTTATTTATTCTTACTTTTATATCTTTTATTTTACTTAAAAATATATGTTAAATTAGTTAAAAAAAATAAAAATTAATGTTAATATTATAAATAATACAGTAGAATAAGAATTATTTCATGATTTAATTTTTTAAAACTAAATATTTTTTTAAATAAATTTTAAAAAATAAAAAAACATGATTAAATCATAAAAAAAACTACCTATTCATAATTATTAAAATATATTAAAAATTAATATAAAATAAATATAATTATTAGTATAATCTCGTCTCAATAAGTTTCTATGTGAGAGAGCCGTTATATATAAAGGAAGACTTCCCCAACTAAAAAAGATCTAAAAAGGGTACTTTTTATTACTAGTGGTAAGATGGATATTAATACTAGAAACAAGGAAAACTTAATTCTAAAAAATCAGGGGATATTAATTCCCATCTTACCACTAGTAATTAATAATAGAGATTTTTTTTCATTGAAAAAATTAGGAACTGCTGACAAATCCAAGCTTGAATTGGAAATAATGGGAATAAATAATCTGTTAATGTTTTGTGGATAAGATTTTTTTTTTTTTGGCTCGAAACATAAATTCAAACCATTCCTATTATTATTCGACAGAGAAAAAAACATAATAATATATATTTTTTAAAAATGTTAATTCTTTTGCAAAAGTATTACCTATTTTTATAGAAAGAATCCATATATCCACCCCCAAAAGACAAACAGATTAATTATACAATCAGGCGTTCTCACGATAAAATTTATCCTCTTAATTTTATTTTAATAATAAATTTAAATTATATTAAATATTATTTTATTAAAATATAAATAAATAAATTTGAAAAGGAGACCCGAATAGCTTGATTTTTAATGCACTGATTTATGTTTCTTCTAAGGGTAGTGTTGGATTTCTATATTCACAAATATAGTTTCCTATATTAATCGCTTGCTTAATTATAAGTTATCATTAATTGAAATACATAGTTCATTTTTTTTAAATGAAAGGAATTCAACTTTAGTTGATCCAAGTAAAAATCTTCCGGAAGATTTTTATAAAATAAATTTATTATTATTATTTTTTAAAATATAACAAAATAGTACATGTAATACACACATATTTTTATTTTTGGATAAACATATATCTAATTAATTAATTTTTTGGATAAACATATATCTAATTAATTAATTTTCAATTAAAAAATTAGTCAAATTTTTACAAGATATTTCGATAAAATTTAAATTAAATTTTTATTATCTAATGTTTGATTTTGAATATGAGATAATAAAATAATTGCTTAATTCTAAAATAATTTTTTTTAAATAAATTGATTAATTTTTTGAATTAAATATTAATTTTTTTATATATACTTATCGAAAAATAACATATATATTATTCCATTATATTTAATGAAAAATACCTTGAAAAGTTAAATTTATCTTTATTTGATAATTTTTAACAAACAAAAAAATTTAAATGAAACATTTTTTTATATAAAAATAATTTAATAATACTTTTTCTAAATAAAAGAATTACACAACACATTTAATTTAAATAAATTAACCATTTAAACATTTTACTCATATGTAACATAGAGCTTACCTAGATTAGTTGATAGGTATTGTTATTAGATTTAAAATAATATTATTTACTCTATTTAATTTTAAAAAAATAAATCAATTAAAAAATAATAATTTTTTTAAAATAATGTCAAGTTATTTAAATATATTTTTTAATTTAATAATTAATAAAGTAATAATAATAATAAATACACATTAAAACAAATATTTTGTTAATTTTTTTATATTAATTATCATTAACAACCATTTTAATATCATTTAATTAATCATTTCAATAAAGTAATACAAATGTCATTTAACTGACTAAACAGTAACCATTTTCTCTGTAATATTATATACTTACAGCTCAATCTCCATCTCCAACAGTGGACATGTAGACAAACAAAACCATGTGAGAATCTGAGCTAGCTATCCAAATTTATCTGTTTCTCAGCTTTTATTCTTCTTCTTTTTAATTCTCAGCTTTATTCTTCCACAAGGACCACGTTCTTATTATTTGATAAAAAGTTTTTTTTTTTTTAACTTTTTATCAAATAATAAGAACAAGTATGAAATATGAACTGTTACTTTGGACACACTCCAAATTCCACATACGTATGCTTTACTTCAATTCCCAAGTTATTTCTTTTCGGTTGATGACTGATAGTTGAATATTACTGTTCAAAGTGGCTTCCATTCTTTTTAGTTCTAACCTACTTTTCTAAATATTGGACTATTTAATCTCTAAAATTAAAATTTTATCATCTTAGTTCTCAATATTTTAAATTGAATATTCCTATAAGATGATGCTAAAAAAAATTAGATTTTGTTGTTGGTATTTACTATCTTTAAATTCTAAATTTAATTTATAAGAGAGATGATACAAAATTATATAAAATAATATAATATTTTAATTTATTTTATTTTAAAACCCGACTTCAAAATAAAAAATTTATAATTTTTTTTTACCATTATATATATGTATGTAAAAGTTTTACAATCATATTGTAGATGTAAAAATTTGAAAGAAAAAAAATTGTAAATAATACATCAAAATACATTATGAAATATAAATAATTTAAATTAAATTATAAACATTATAATAAATAAATATTATTTTGTAAGTTTGATATTTATTTTAAGAAAAAGATAACTAATTATTTTTAACCAAATTATTCTTTAATTTTTTTATCTATTAGACGAGAAAATACAATTTAATATCTTTACAAAAAGATAATAGAAATAAATTTTGTAAAAATAATAGACTTATGTTGTCTACCTTCGTAAAAAAAATAAATAATAAGACAACATAAATCTATTATCTTTATAAATTAGATTTTTATGATTTTTTTTAAATATGATACATTATATCCAATTTTAAATACGTGTTTAAAATATATTTTTCTAAATAGAGTATAGTTTCTCATTTATTTTATATTCATACTAATCTTACCGGATCAATTACGTGGGTATTAATAAAAAGTTCCAATCCCTCTTTAAAGGGCCAAGATGGGTCTAATAGTGTCTTTACATGTAGTTCATGGGTCATGTAAGCTTTCAAGTAATGCAAAGAACTGGAACTATTTCTCTTTTTTTTTTTTTTGGGTAAATAAGAATTGGAAGTATTTTGTAAACTGACTTTTGTACAAAGTTCCTGATTGCCTGCAGTCCTGCATATGATGTAGGTCCTGTTGGTATCATATCTGTGAAGGTAGTTGAATTCTAAAACCGTCGAAAGCAACAGAAAACAGAGAAAAAAAGAAGAACTATTGGGACATCTGTATTCTCTAGCCTTGCTTTAGAAGAAGTTAATTTCAGTTCACACTTGTCTCATCTAGTGTTATTGTTTAAATCATAAAATTAAATTACACTAAATAACATCATACCTCAACAAAAGTTCACCCAAGTAGACCAGTTCAATGCCAGTTTTCTCTAACTGACTAAATGCTTTAAAGTTAGATATGGAATTTTGTCTAGAAATCATATCTCAAAAATGTATAGAATATAGTTGATAATTATTTCAATAATAAATTTTTAAAAGAATTAATTTATTAATAACTTCTAACGTGATATTAAAATTGAATATCATGTTTTCAATATTAATTAACTTTAATTATTAAATTTTAAGTATTTTGCATGGTATATAAAAGTAATATTTATAAAAAATTGATAAATGTATAAAAGAATAATTTATCATTCTTTTAATAATTTAAGCTTTTGTTAGAATTGTATTTTCCACGAATTACAACAATATCATTTAGATAAATATATATCCATAAAAATAACATTTGTTATGTTTAATACATATATTTTTTACTAAAAAAATTCAGCCTAAACATTTCACAATGAACTTCGATTAATTGGAAGCAATTCAAATTTAATTTCGATAATTTCAGTTCATTTAATATTAAATTTTATTCAATTTAACTCACTTTAATATTATTGATACATTATTTTTAAGATAGTCTTATTTTTAGAGCTATTTTTCTTATTTACGTGACAAAGTTCTATTTTTAAAAACACTTAATTATTAAATTATGTACATAATTTTTAAATTTCTCTAGGAAAAATATTAATTGCCTATTCTTAAAATTATAAATTTTAAGAAATTATTTAATGTAATTTCACATTTCCTTTTAATCTATTTAAGAGAAACATATCTACTTTGGTCTCTCCACACCAATCTTTCGTCATTGATTGAATCCCATGTTATCTCTTCTCTTGTTAACTGGTCTCATTCATATCACGAGTCCTCAACAATTTATTAGCCTTGGTTTTATTTTGAGAACCATTTGAATTTATTTTTCTACCTTTGAAAGTGAAATGAGAATTATGTGTAACCACTTCTAAAATATATATATATTCTTCTTTTTCCTTCTTTCAAAAGTAAGCTCCCTTCAGTTTACATTCCATTCTCTGTTGTTACATATGACTTGTTAAGGGAACCTATGTACGAAAGGCCCAAATATCTTAGACGAAAATAGTAAAGACCTAGAGCCCAAATAATATACCAAAATAATAAAGGCCCAAATAATAGACCAAAATAATAAAGGCCCAAATAGAAATAGAAATTTTATTTATTGAGTTATCATGATGTTAAGGTTATTTTTATTAATACTACAATAATAAAATATGATTTATTTATAATATTTTTATAATTAATTAAGTATTAGTATTATTATTAATAAATATTTTCTATTAACAATTATGGTTGTAATAATATTGATATCATGTCCAAATAAACTACATGAGCAACATTCTTGGTATATCTATTTGTTTTGTTTAACATGTGTTTTATTGTTTTTTTTTAAATAATAAAAATAAAATTATTAAAACTTATGCCTATAAAAATAAATCCCTTATTAAAAACTCATATATTTTTTTTATTAAAAAAATATGATACATTATCTTATATTTAGTATTATTTAAATTCAACTATTATCATTTAAACTTATTAAATATTAAATTTCATTTAATTAAATACCGTTTAATATTATTGAAATGTTATTTTTATTACTATAAATTGTAAGGATATTTTTTTGTATTTTTTTTTCATTAATAAATTGTGTTGGTTGTTAGTCTTTTTCTTAATGTTCTAAATCTATAAATAATGCCTTTAAGTAACGACAGCTTGAAAAAACCCAATTAATCCAAGGACAATGGGTAACCAGGGGGGTTGTTAGCAATAAACATTTAAAATTGCTTACTATATAGTATTAGATTTTAGAAACCAGTTCTCGTTGTGATGCTTTTGTAATCGAATTCTATAATAAAGTGTTGCCCACATTGTTTATTAAATAAATTCAAGAATTTATTAACTGATAAAAAAAATAAAAGATTCTATAACAAAGTAGAGCTGGTTCGGTCTCCAATTCTTTGATGCGATCCTCATTTTTGTTTTAACTTGAAATAAAAGCTCTTTTATAGTTGACAAATTTGGTTCTTATTTGTTAATTTTTTTTAATAAAAATAACATATTTAAAATTTATAATAATAAAAATAACATATCGTATATCGAATTTTTGTTATTTTTTTTTTGATAAATCATTTAATATTAAACGTCGTTAAATTCGAACTTCAGATATTTAGACTAGTTTAATATTAAACATCATTTAATTAAATACTGTTTAATATTATTAAAATATTATTTTTATATGAATTTCTTTTTTATTAATTAAAAAAAAGTTAAAATGACCATTGTTTCGTTAATATTTATAAAACAAACTAATCCAAAATTTTAGCTATAATTAATCCCTATAAAATATAAAAAACAAGTTATATCCAAAAATGAAGTCAAAATCGATCATTTTCTTAAATTACAATTTATAAGTGAGTTACATATTTCTTAAATTACAATTTATAAGTGAGTTACATAGTCGATCAAGCATAGAGTTTGTGAATCAAACTCTTGACTACTAATTTCAATTTTCACTTTAATATCCAAATCAGAAATGGGTTAATAGAGAAACGTGATTCCCAAATTAAACACATACTTAATTTATCCGTTCAATTTTTGGTGTATTATATTTACACAATTCAAATTATGATCATGTATAATATTTTAACTCATTTTTTATTTTCATTCGCTATTACTTGCTCACTTTTCTTGTCACCATTATGTTACGAAAAGTTAAAAAGTTAGACTCATGAAACACTCGTTTTTAATTTGTAATTATATATATTATATAATATTAATATTTTTTTTGGTTTAAAACAAGGAAGTAATGGTCATCACGTTTAATCTATATTTTATTTTCCCTATAAACAACCTACGGACACTTGAATTAGGTGTTAACTTTTTTATATCACTAATTCTTTTCAAGTCAGTCAATATTTAGTGGTTAGAATTCGAATCCATTTTTTAAACCCCATTCTCAATAGAATTTTAAATTACAGAGAATAAACAATTCAGCAAATACAAAGAATCTTCTTTTTGATAAAAATTAAAAAAAATAACACTATAAAACTTATAATAATAAAAATAATATCTATTAATATTCATCTGACTTAACAAATTTAATATTATTAATAAATATAAATATCGGCATTATAATTTATACTCGTTTAATAAAATATTATTTAATTTCAAATAGTATGTTTGATATTTTTTAATAATAAACATATATAAGTTTCATATAATTAAAAATATTATTTTTCATAGTTATAGGTTTTATTTGACAAACCTTTTAATATAACAAGTTGCCAATAATTTTGGTAACACAACTACCTAACTACGTACGACAATGGCACAAAACCATATATAAATCAATTCCGGTTATTAATTTGCATCTAATTGACTACACACTATATAAATGCGCCTAAAAGTTCATTCATAGCCACAAGTATAACATCACTATCTTTCAATATACAACAATGGCTTTCTCAAAGCTTTTCATAGTTCTTTTCTTCCTTCAAGCACTCTTCAATTTTCACATTTCAATCCAAGCCTCCCCTTCAAATTCAGAACTCTTTAGAGAATACATAGGAGCTGAGTTCAAAAACGTCAAATTTTCAGATGTACCCATTAACCCAAAAGTTGAATTTCACTTCATTTTATCTTTTGCTATTGACTCTGATTCCTCAGGTTCATCTACCAATGGAAAATTCAACATCTTTTGGGACACAAATAATCTCAGCCCTTCTCAAGTTTCTTCCACCAAAGAACAACATTCTAATGTAAAAGTGGCTTTAAGTTTGGGAGGAGATAGTGTAGGAAACGGCTTTGCTTATTTCAATCCTTCATCTATAGAATCATGGGTTTTTAATGCTGTTTCTTCACTCACAAGGATTATAAAACAGTACAATTTAGATGGGATTGATATTGATTATGAACATTTTAAAGCTGACCCAAATACCTTTGCTGAGTGTATTGGGAGGCTTATAAAGACCTTAAAGCAAAACAGAGTCATCAAATTTGCTTCTATTGCTCCATTTGATGATGATCAAGTTCAGAGTCACTACTTGGCTTTGTGGAAAAGTTATGGTCATTTAATTGACTATGTGAACTTTCAATTTTATGCATATGATAAAGGAACTTCAGTATCTCAGTTTATAGAATATTTTAAGACTCAATGCTCTAATTATAAAGGTGGAAAGGTATTAGCAAGTTTTACTAGTGGTGGAAGTGGAGGATTATCACCAGAGAACGGTTTCTTTACTGCTTGTCATAGGCTTAGAAGTCAGAAACTTCTTGGTGGAATCTTTGTTTGGTCTGCTGATGATTCTAAGGCTAATGGTTTTCGTTATGAGAAGCAATCACAAGCCCTTTTAGCAAAACCTCACTAGAAGTCTAGAATGATGTTCAATATAAATCTTATATGTTATTCAGAACCCAAAGAGTAAAATCTACTGCTATGTGTATCAAATTTATGGTAATGTTTTATGCGTATGTTGAGACTCTTTTGTTGATCTTGTTTGTGTAGTGAATGAAATTTTATTATCTAATGAGAAAAAATGTTCCTCCTTATCTTCAGTTAAAGACATCAGAGGAAAAAGGGGAAACAAAATAGAAAAGAAGATACAAATCATAGTTCATCTCAAAAATACCCAATAATTCTCAAAGATTATAAATGGTATACAACAAAATATGAAAAATTAGAAGTTAATATGAACAGATGTATCTTTTAGTTTTGTGATTAGATTTCTTCTACCTTAGTTTACATGTCTTTTATTGGTCTATATTGTCACACTAGTGGGAATGCATGCAAAGAAATAGGGTAAACCAAAAACGTTAAACTACAAGTAAACCCAACCCTCCATTTATGTATTGTTCAAAAGCCGAAGATCCAACACACTCAACAGTTGAAGAAAAAAAGGAAATTTCAGAATAGAGAAAGAGTGATAATCTAGTTATGAGTTGGTTACTGGCAATCATGGAACCCCACATCTTTGATCTCATGACATATCTAGATACAACTCGAGATATGTGGGTTAAAGTCGAGACAATGTTCGGAAAAAGGAAAAATTACTCTCTTATTTATCAACTTCAGCAAGAACTTCAACAGTTACAACAACAAAATCAATATGTCACCGAACTATTCAGCCAAATCCAAAAAAAGAAGGATGAGATTAGAGTGTATCGATCTCTCACAGCCGATCTTGATGAAATCAAAAGAATAGAGGAGCAGGATGAAATTTTCACCTTCCTCACTAAGCTCGATTCAAGCTATGAAGGGGTATGCTCACAAATTCTTCTCATGAGTGAGCTGCCATCTATTGATGAGGTTGTTGGGATAGTTGAAAGAGAAGAGACAAGAAGAATAGTGATGGGTACTCAACTACCTGACAACCCCAAAGCCAAGGCTTTCTTCACCAGATCTAACCCTAGGCCAGAACGTCGGGGAGACCGAACATTCACTCGTTGCGATTATTGTAAGAAGGAAGGACACAAGCGCGAGGAATGCTGGTGTCTCAACCCTCATCTCCGACAAAAGGGAAGGTGAGGTGGAGGCTTCGTCAAAGAGGGAGATCAACGACAAAATCGAGTAGAGAGCAGAGAGAAAATGGGTTATTCTGCACAAAAGGAAAAAGTGGATATGAGTACAAACGAGGCTGAAAAAGAAATAAAAGGTGAGGTGGATATGGATCAAATGAGGCAGCTGTATACACAATTATCCGCGATGTTTCAAGGAAAATCTCAAAAAACCTCTGGTATGATTACAAACCTTACTCAAAAAATTTTAAATTCCAAATGAATTCTTGATTCAGGTTCAACTGATCATATAATTGGAAATAAAAACTTACTCAATAATTACAAAAAAATTGAGACTAAACAATTTGTAATCATTGCAAATGGTGAAAAAATGAAAATTTTAGGAAATGGTTCAATTAGTCTCCTTTCAAGAAAAAATTCAAATGTTTTGCATGTGAATAATTGTACATCTAACTTGTTATCCATTGGTAAAATCACACGAGACTTAAATTGTGAAATTACATTTACATCCAAAAATGTGATTTTTTAGAAATTGATAACGAAGAATATCATTGGTGAAGGTTTTCTAGAAAATGGGCTTTATATTCTGAGTGAAAACAATGCAACTTCAATATTAAAAAAGAAGAAGAATTAGGCACTATTTGGCATAAGAGAATTGGACATCCTTTCGATAAGATTTTGAAATGTATTTTTGATTTCAAACAACTAGATATTGTAGTAGTTGTGAAATTTGCACATTAGGAAAGCACACAAGGTTACCATTTAGTTTATCCAATTGTAAAATCAAAAAACCTTTCGAGTTAATACATTTTGATGTTTGAGACCCTGCTCCAATTGAGTCATTTAATGGTTATAAATACTTTGTTATATTTATAGACGATTTTTCAAGAACCACATGGTTACACTTGTTAAAAAATAAAAGTGAAGTATTTTCTCAATTTCAAGAATTTTATAATTTTGTAGAAAATCAATATGATGCAAAGATTAAAACTTTTAGAAGTGATAATGGAACGAAATTTGTAAATCAAAATTTTACAAAAAAATTCAAGCAAAAAAGAATTTTACATCAAACAACTTATATTTACACACTCCAACAAAATGGTGTGTCGGAAAGAAAAAAATCGACATTTACTTGAAGTAACAAGAATACTTTTGTTTCAAAATCATGTTCCAATAATTTTTTGGTCGGATGTTGTTCTCACCGTAACATATTTAATTAATAGATTACCAAGTGCCAATTTGAATTTCAAAAGCCCACTAGAAATCCTCTACCAAGAAAAACTCAATATCTATCATTTAAGAGTATTTGGATGTACATGTTATGTGCACAAAAATAAACAACACAAGTTAGATTATACATCAATCAAAGCTATTTTCTTGGGGTATTCATCTAAAAAAAAGGGTTATAAATGCTATGATCCAATTAACAAAAAACATTACATTTCAAAAGATTTGACATTCCAAGAAAATGAGCCATATTACAAAACACTAGAAAAAAAGACTAATAATCAAGAGAAACTAAATGAATTTACATTTCCATTTTTTTATTCTGAAGAAGGAAATATAGTAGTAGAAAATGAAAATGAAATAATCAATGAGAATGAAGAGCAATAAACTTCTCAAAGTGAGGGGGAAGATGATACTACCGAAATAATACCATTGAGAAGGTCTAATCGAACTCCACAACCTACAACTAGATTACGAGATTTTGTAACATATGAGGTAAAATATCCTATCTAAAATTATATATCTTATGAAAATGTTACACCACAATATAAGACTTATTTGACCTCAATTTCCAAAGAAAATGAGCCAAATAACTATGAGGAAGCGATATGCCAACTGGTATGGTGCAAAACAATAGAAGAAGAACTTAGAGCACTTGAAAAAAATGTAACATGGGTAGTCGTACAACTACCCGAAAGAAAGAAACCCGTAGGATGCAAATGGGTCTATAAGATTAAGTTTAATAGTGATGGTACTATTGAAAGGTACAAAGCACGATTAGTGGAAAAAGGTTACACTCAAACCTATGGTGTAGATTATCAAGAAACATTTTCACCCGTGGCCAAATTGAATACCGTTAGGATTTTACTTTCCATAGCGATAAACCAAAATTGGACCTTACATCAAATGGATTTCAAGAATGCTTTTCTCCAAAAAAACACTTGAAGAAGAGGTATATATGACTCTTCTACCTGGTCATAAAAAAGAAAACAATTCTAGTCTAGTGTGTAGGTTAAAAAAATCTATTTACGGACTAAAAAAATCTCCACGAGCATGGTATGAAAAACTAAGCTCTTATTTAATTTCTTGTGATTTTAAAATTAGTAATGCCGATCACTCATTATTTTCCAAAAATTATGGTACATTCACAACCATAATTCTAGTATATATAGATGATATAATAATTACCGGAAATAATTTTAAGAAATTAAAAAAGTGAAAATGAAATTAAAGGAGAATTTTGATATCAAGACTTAGGGAGTAAATCAGACATTTCTTTTTCAATAAGCCAAATTAGTAAATTTATGCATACACCTAGAACACCACATTTAGAGGCTATACATAGAATTTTAAAATATTTAAAAGGGACACTTAGTAAAGGAATTCTCATAAAACGTAATAATTCTAATGAAGTGTGTGGCTACTCCGATGGAGATTGGGCTGGAAGCTTTGATAGAAAATCAACCATTGGTTTTTACACGTTTGTAGGCGG
Organism: Hippophae tibetana; assembly: GCA_037013495.1. Lineage (NCBI taxonomy): Eukaryota > Viridiplantae > Streptophyta > Magnoliopsida > Rosales > Elaeagnaceae > Hippophae > Hippophae tibetana. The sequence goes on from CM072810.1 coordinate 2,603,726, forward strand.
AAATTTAGTCATATGGAAAAGCAAGAAATAAAATGTTGTGACACGATCAAGTGCCGAGGCAGAATATCGAGTCATGGCATCAACCTCAAGCGAGCTAACTTGGATCAAACAACTTCTTTTTGATATCGTAATTAAAATTCAAGAACCAATGAAGATGTTTTGTGATAACCAAGCGGCACGACATATAGCATCAAATCCGGTGTTTCACGAGAGAACAAAACACATCGAAGTGGATAACCACTTTATTCGAGAAAATATTCAAGCAAAGGAAATTGAAACTCTATTTGTGAGAAGTGAAAAACAATTGGTGGACATCTTCACCAAAGGTTTAGATTTGAAATCATTTGAATAAAATTTAAGCAAGTTAGGGTTAACCGATATCTACACACCTAACTTGAGGGGGAGTGTTGAGAATAATTAGAATTCTAACGGTTAGTTTAATAACGGTTAATTTAATAACGGCTAGTTTCTTCCCTTTAATGTATAAATATAACATTAGATATTAAGCCAAAATCAATTTAATAACTCTCTCAATAAAAATAAGAGAAAATCAATAATTGTATCATATTAGTTAAGAAAGATACATCTTAAATACACAACACTATCAATTGAGAAAATTATAACTAATAACCAAAAATTACAGCCAAACTTTACCTTGAAAAATAAGTAAACAGTTTCAACGATGCCCTCGTGCCACTTCCAAGCTTGATATAGATTGTTCCTTAGCAAGTCAAATGTACTGCCCATAATTCTTAATGGGATCTCTTCTCTCAACCCTTTTCTTCATCATCTCACCCCACCTCGAAAACACATTCGAAACTTCAAATTTACCAGCAAACTTCATCTTTTGAGCGAACTCCTCTAGTATGTCAAGTTTTCCAGCTCTAGAAAAATCGGCCGCAAATTTGTTGTGATCAAGCTGAGGAGCTTTCATTCCTTTTTCTAACATTTCCTCTAAATATTGACAAGCTTCTTTCAACCTTCCTTGACTTATAAGACTTCCAATGAGAACAATATAGGAATTATCATCAGGGCAACATCCCTTCTGTATCATCTCATCCCACACTGCACATCCCATTTCGTAACTTCTTGTTTGGAAGTAAGACTTCATTAACATGTTATAAGTATGTATTGACGGTTCAATACCATTCTGTATCATCCTCTTGTATATCCTTGTTGCATCCTCTGGCATTTGTTGACTTGTCGTCAATTTGATTAGTGCATCGTAAGTTCGTCCATCAGGAGCACAACCCTTTTCCTTCATCTCTTTCAACAATTCAAAGGCCATGTCCAACTTCTTTTGATTCCCAAATCCTGTTACCAAACAGGTGTAAATTGCAGCATCTGGCTTCAATCCAGATTCAAGCATTTCATCAAAATACTCAACTGCTTCATCCATCTTTTTCTGCTTGCAAAAATCCTGAATCAAAATTGTATAGCTCCTGACATTAGGCTGAGGCCCCTTGGCCTTCATGACCATAAACATCTTGTTCGCATCAGATCTCCTCTTACACCTTAATAACCCTTCAAGCATAATGTTATGTGCAGCAATATCAGGCTTAAGTCCCAGATCAACCATCTCATTCCACAACCTCCCTGCTCCCATCAAACTCCTAATCCTGCACCAACCATTAAGCAGAACTGTATAAGTTTGTAAGTTTGGTGTAAACCTCCCTTTTAACTTCTCAAAAAGTGCTTGAGCATCTTTCCCAAGCTTTGCTCTTCCAAGAGTATCAAGCAAACAATTTATAGTATTCACACTAACTTTAAACTTGTGCTTCTTCATCAACTCAAAAATCCCAACAGCTTTCTTCCTCTCTTTAGCAGCAGCAAAAGCTTTAACAGCAATCATAAAAGTTTCCATTGTCAAAAGCCCTTTCTCTCCCATTTCGTCTAGCTTAAACACAATGGTCTCAAATTGTCTAGTCTTCCCTAATATACTCATCATTGAGTTATAAGATCTTGAGTCATGGGCATAACCAGGCTTCGATCCAGCCGAACAAAAGAATCGAAAGGACTGTTTTCTTGCATGTTTGAACCGTTCCAATACATCTACAACCAAATCATGCGACAAACTTAACTGATCCCACATTCCTCAAGAACAGCTTCCATATTCCTATCCAATACAGACAATTCGTCGAGCACCTTGCAGACCCTGTCAACCACCTTACGGTCCGCACCAGATATTTCCACTATTATATCAAACTTGAATATCTTGTGTTCAAGATTGATTACCTTTAATTATTAAATTTCAAATATTTGAGATTAATAATAATCTAATATTTATAACAGAATAATAAATGTATAAAAATATAGTTGATTATTTTCCTAATAACTTAACCTCTCGAAAGTTTTCCAATAAATTATAACAATATTATTTAAATAAATATATAACCATAAAAATAATAACTATTATGTTCAATACATATATTTTTACTAAATAAAATCAACCTAAACATTTTACAATAAAGGTCAAGTAATTGGATGTAGTTCAAATTAAACTCTGATAATTTAGATTCGTTTGATATTAAATTTTATTAAATTTAATTTATTTTAATATTATCAATGCATTATTTTTAAGATAATCTTATTGTAAGAACGGTTTTTACTAAAGTTCTATTTTTAAAAACATCTAATTATTAAATTATGTATATAAATTTTAAATTATTTTAACATTAATATTTTACGTCCTAAATATTAATTGCCTATTCTTAAAATTATAAAATTTAAGAAATTATTTAATGTAATTTCACATTTCCTTTTAATCTATTTAAGAGAAACATATATGCTTTGGTCTCTCCACGACAATCCTATGTCATTCATTGAATCTCATGTTATCTCTTCTCTTGTTAACTGGTCTCATTCATATCACGAGTCCTCGACAATTTATTAGTCTTGGTTTATTTTGAGAATCATTTGAAATTTTTTTTCTACGTTTGAAAGTGAAATGAGAATTATGTGTAACCACTTCTAAAATATATATATATATGTTTTTTTCCTTCTTTTTCCTTCTTTCAAAAGTAAGTTCCCCTTCCGTTTACATTCCATTCTTAGTTGTAACACATGACTTGTTAAGAGAACCTATGTCCACAAGGCCCAAATAACTGAGACGAAAATAGTAAAGACCATAAAACAGGCCCAAATAACAGACCAAAATACTAAAGGCGCAAATAAAAACTGAAATTTTATTTATTTATTTATTGAGTTATCATGATGTTACGGTTATTTTATTAATACTACAATAATAAAATATTATTTATTTATTATATTTTTATAATTAATTACATACTAGTATTATTATTGTTATACAATGTTATTATTAATGAAAATTTGCTATTAACAATTATGGTTGTCATAAATCAACATTCTCTTATCTATTTGTTTTGTTTAACATATGTTTTATTGTTTTTTTTAAATAATAGAAAAACACTTTTAAAACTTATAATTATTAAAATAAATTTCTTATTAAAAACTCATATACTTTCGTTATTAAAAAAATACGATACATTATTTTACATTAAACGTCGTTTAAATTAAACTACTATTATTTAGATATATTCAAAGTTAAACTCCATCTAATTGAATACCGTTCAATATTAATGAAATTTTATTTTTATTACTATAAGTTGTAAGGATATTTTTTTATATTTATTTTCCATTAATAAATTATGTTGTTCTAAATTTCTAAATGACGCCTTTAAGTAACTACAACTTGAAAAACCTAATTAATCCAAGAACAATGGGTAACAAGGGGAGTTGTTAGCTAAACATTTAAAATTACTTATTATTGTGGGAAAAATTGATGGTGTTAAAGAAATAAATTTCACAAACCCATAATAGTTTTCCAAACTAAAATACAACAAAAATAACACCAAAGTTTTTATCGTGGAAAATTTTCTGAAATTAAAATAATAACCACGAGACCCATAAGTCACTTAAAACTTTTACTATAATAAAATGAGATTACAAAATTCACCTTTCAATGGATCTCTCACAAAAATACAATAACTATATATCTTTAATTTGTGGATAAAATTTCACAAATTAGCTCTCAATCTTTCCTCTTAGAGAACTTTCTCTTGTTGAGCTCTCAATAATTTCTTTCTCACCTTTTTGTATATATCAATATTGAGGCAAAGACTCTATTTGTAGAGCCAAAGCTCATTCCTTTCCACCATTCAAGCCAAATTTTACGTAGAGAAACAACCTAATATTTTTTACTCTTTTTAATTCTTTCTCCTCACTACATTCTCAACCTTCATTGTTGACTGCTTTTTTTTTTTTTGGCCCACATCAGATGGACCAAAAAATCTCTCCCTCCATCTTATGTTGGACAAGGCTCTTCCACACCTGCAATCTCTCTTACGGAGAGAAACAACCCAATATTTTTGACTTTTTTTAATTCTTTCTCCTCACTGCATTCTCAACCTTAATTGTTGAATGCTTTTTATTTTATTTGTTTGTTGGCCTATATCAGATGGACCGAAAAATCTCCCCCTCCATCTTATGTGGGACAAGGCTCTTCCACACTTGCAATCTCTCTACAGATAGTAAGCTTTTCTCTAGTTATGGTCTTTCTCATCATATCTGCCCCGTTATCATTGGTGTGGATCTTCTCAACTTGCAGTAGTAAATGTTCCAACACATCACGAATCCAATGATACCTTACGTCGATGTGTTTGGACCTTGAGTGGAAGGTTGGGTTCTTGCTAAGGTGAATTGCACTCTAACTGTCGCAATAAAAAACATAATTTTCTTGGTTCTGATGCAATTCTTGTAGGAACTTTTTCATCCACAGGATCTCCTTACAACTTTTAGTGATTGCAATGTACTCTGCTTTTATGGTACTTAAGGAAATACACTTTTGTAATTGTGATTTTCATGAAACAACTCCCCCTCTAAATGTTATTAGGTACCCGGATATAGACTTTCTCGTATCCATATCTCCAGCCATATCTGAATCTGTATATCCTTCTAATACAAGTTTATTATTACCAAAGCACAAACAATGACTGGAAGTTCCTCTAAGATACATGAGTATCCATTTGACAGCTGCCCAATGTTCCTTTTCAGGATTTGAAAGGAATCAACTTACAACGCAAAAAACATGTGCAATATCTGGCCTGGTGCATACCATAGCGTACATTAGACTACCAACCATTACATAAGGCACCTTGCTCATCTCTAATTTCTCCTCCTCACTTGAGAGACATTGACTCACATTAAGCTTGAAATGGCTTGCAAGTAGACAATTAAAAGGTTTAGCTTTGCTTATGTTGAATCTTTTAAGAATTTTTTCAACATACTGTTTTTAGGAAAGGCAAATCCTTTGCTTTTGCCTATTGTGGGTAATTGTCATACCAAGAATCTACTTGATGGGTCCAAATTCATTATAAAGGACTTGCTCTACTCCTTCTTTAACTTGTTAATCTTTTTAATATTTTCACCTACAATTAACATGTCATCAATATAAAGCAAAAGAATAATAAAATCACCAACAAAGAATTTCTTGATGAAGATGCAGTGATCAACCATCATTCTGTTGTATTCGTTTTTCTCCATGAATGAGTCAAAAAATTTGTACCACTACCTTGGTGCTTGCTTCAGATCGTACAAACTCTTCTTTAGTCTGCATATCAACTTCTCTTTGCTTTTGACTTGGAAACCTTTAGGTTGCTCCATATAGATTTCCTCATCAAGATCACCATGTAAGAATGTGGTCTTTACGTCAAGTTGTTCAACTTCCAAATTAGGGCTAGCTGCCAAACCAAGAACAACTCGAATTGAAGACATTTTAACTACTGGTGAAAATATTTCATCAAAGTCAACGCCCTTCTTCTGCTCGAATCATTTCACAACTAATCTTGCTTTGTAACGTGGTTGCGAGTTACCTTCTTCGTTTTTGATTTTGTACACTCATTTGTTCTTGAGAGCTTTTCTTTCCTGTGGTAGTTTCATCAGGTTAAATGTGTAGTTCTCATGCAGAGATTTCATTTCTTCCTGCAGGAATTTTAACCACTCAGTCTTATGCTGATCAGTGATAACTTCGCCATAACTCTCTGATTCTTTCCCTTCAGTGAACATCACATACTAATTAGAAGAATATCTACAACTTGGTTGTCGTACTTGGGTGGATCTCTTTATCTGTATTTCTAGTTAAACTTGTTCATAAACTTGTTTTGGTTATGAACTACCAATTGGTGGATTAACATCATCAGTATCTAGTGTCCCCCGTCATCAGGATTTGTTGGTGGAGAGACTGGTTCCAGATTAACTGGAATTTCATCTGACTGTGGTTTCTCGGATTTCTCAAAATCCTTGATTGTATGATATTCAAGAAATACCATGTCTTTGCTTCTGAAAATCCTTTTGCTAATAGGATCCCAAAATATGTAGCTGAATTCTTCATAAGCATATCCCATAAAGATACACTGCTTCACTTTTCCATCCAACTTGGACCGCTCATTCTTTGGGATATTAATAAATGCACTGTAGTCGATTACTTTCAATTGTTTGTAAGAAACGTCTTTCCCCATCCAAAATCTTTAGGGTACATCGTAGTTCAGTGGAATTGATGGAGAAATGTTGATTAATTCAATTTCTATCATCATTGCCTCCCCCCAATAGAAGTTTGACAGTTTTGCATTTGAAAACATACATTTGACTCTTTCACAAATGGTTTTGTTCATCCTCTGTGCGACACCATTGTGTTGAGGTGTCTTTGGTACTACTTTTCCAGCCTGATGATAAAACTTCTACAGTACTCCTTGAATGGTCCAAAATACTCACCGCTATTGTCTACACTTACACACTTCAAACGTCTACCAGTTTCTCTCTCCACTTTTACATGAAACTACTTGAAAACTTCATGTACTTGATCTTTAGTTTTCATAGCAAAAGTCCACACTTTTCTAGAATGGTCATCAATAAAGGTTACAAAATAATAAGCATCTCATAGTGACTTACAACTCATTGTACATACATCTGTGTGTATTAAATCTAGAATATTTTTCTTCCTAGATGGTACGAGACTATGAAATGCAACTCTATGTTGTTTTCCCATAATACAATCAACATAAGTTCGCAAGGGTGTACCTTTCATTCCTGGCAAGAGCTCCTTCTTGGAAAGAATTCTGAGACATTTTCACTCATGTGGTCAAGTCTTTTATGTCATAGCTCGGTGGGAACTTCGTTATAGTGGTATTTACTTCTCCTCTACACAATCTGACTTTTGTGAGATAAAGTTATGTATCTTTCTTGCCTTTCACTACTACCAAATTGCCTTTGGTAAGCTTATACTTTCCTTCACCAAAATAATTATTGTATCCATCATCATCAAGCATACCGATAGAGATCAAATTGAGGGGGATATCAGGAACATGCCTCACGTCTTTAAAAAGTAATTTGCATCCAAGATTAGTCTCTAGATAAATGTTGTCAATGCCGACAATTTTCGATGCATCATCACTTCTCATCCTCACAGTCCAAAATCACCTTGAGTGTAGGCTGAGAAGAATTCTAATCGTGAGGTGACATGATAGAAGGCGCTTGAATCAACTACCTAAGTAGTGTCTTGACATGCAAGATTGACATAATTAGCATCTCGAACAATGATAACTTATTCAGTGACAGTTGTGGTGTCATTTGGTCGAGTTTCTGCTTCTTGATTTTTGGATTGTTCCGCCTTTAACTTTCTACATTCTCGAGTAAAGTGTTCGAGCTTGCCACAATGGTGACACTTCTTGTCATGCCTTGATCTAGACTTCGTCCGTCCTCTTTGCTGACTTTGGTTACGGGCATTTCTACGTTTACTTCTTTTGTGCCATTCTTGCTTGCCTTATTTCTCTATGACAAGCGCTTCGGTGTCAAGAGCATATCCTTCATCTTTTCGTCGAGACTCTTCGTTTAACATTCTGTCTTTTATCATATCTATGGTAAGTTTGACGTAAAGAGCTGAGTTGTTAACTGACACAACTAGAGTATCCCAATTTTTTGGTAGAGAACTCAACATCAACAACACTTGTAGCTCGTCATCTACGTTCATCTTCGTAGAGTTTAGTTGATATATATCAAGATTGATAGATAGTACTCTATGAATAGTACTATATGTATGAATAGTCCATGTCGACAAAAACAGTATGTATATGTGAATAATACTTTGGTTGAAAACAATTGAGGCTCTTATAACACTTTGTTGAGAAAAATTAATGGTTATAAAGAAATAAATTTAACAAACCCACGATAATTTCTCAAACCAAAATATAACAAAAATAACACTAAAAGTTTTTTGCGTGAAATTTTTTTTAAAATGAAAATAATAACCACGGAACTCGTAGACTACTTATAACTTTCACTATAATAAAATATGATTACAAACTTTAATTTTAGTTGTATCTTTAACAAAAATACAATAATTATGTATTTTTAATTTATAAGTAAAATTTCATAAATTAATTCTCAATCTTTTTCTCATAAAACTTTATCTCGTTGAGTTCTCATTAATTTCTTTCTCACCTTGTTGTATATATCAAGAAGGAGTCAAATGCTCTATTTATATGGATCCAAAACTCGTCTCTTACCGCTTTCAAGTCAGATTTTGTGGAGGCAAATAGGCTAATATTTTTGACTTTTTTGTTTTTTAATTCTTTCTTGTGGCCGCATTCTCAGCCTTCAATATTGAATGCTTTTTATTTTATTTGTTTACTTGTACACGTGAGATGGACCACAACTATATAGTATTAGATTTTAGAAACCAGTTTTCGTTGCGATGCTTTTGTAATCTGATTCTATAACAAAGTGTTGCCCACTTTGTTTATTAAATAAATTCAAGAATTTATTTACTGATAAGACAATTAAAAGATTTTATAACAAAGTAGAGCTGGTTCAGTCTCCAATTCTTCGGTGCGATCCCAGTTTTTGTTTTAACATGAAATAAAAGCTCTTTTATACTTGACGAATTAGGGTCTCACTCTATTTTTTTTTTTAAATAAATTTATAATAACAAAAATAACATTTTTTATAACTATTTTATGCATTTTTATTATTAAAAAAAATTGATAAATCATTTCATATTAAACGTCTTACAATTCGAACTTTAGGTATTTAAACTCGTTTAATATTAAATATTATTTAATTAAATCTTGTTTAATGTTATTGAGATATTATTTTTATAAAAAAATATTTTTTATTATTTAAAAAAAGTTAAAACGACAATTGTTTAGTTAATATTCATAAAAAAAAAACTAATCCAAAATTCTAATTATGATTAATCCCTATAAAATATAAAAGCAAGTTATATCCAAAAATGAAGTCAAAATCGATCATTTCTTAAATTACAATTTATAAGTGAGTTACATAGTCGATCAAGTAAGGAGTGGTGAATCAAACTCTTGACTACTAATTTCAATCTTCACTTTAATATCCAAATCAGAAATGACTCAATAGAGAAATATGATTCCCAAATTAAACACATACTTTATTTATCTGTTCAACTTTTGGTGTATAATTATATTTACACCGTTCAAGTTATGATCATGTATAATATTGACTCCTTTTTTATCTTCATTTGTTATTATTTGCTCACTTTTCTTGTCACCGTTCTATTACGAAAAGTTAAAAGTTAGACTCATGAAACACTCGTATAAGATATTATTTTATTTGTGATAATTTTAATTTGTAATTATGTATATTTTAATATCAATATCTTTTTTGGTTTAAAACAAGAAGTAATGGTAATCACGTTTAATCTATCCTTTTTCCCCTATAAACACCCTACAGACACTTGAATTAGGTGTTAACTTTTTTATATCACTAAATCTCATTCTCAATAGAATTTTAAAATACAGAGAATAAACAAGTCAGCAAAGACAAACAATCTTCTTTTGATCAAAAAAGTAAAAAAATATCTTGAAAAATTAAAAAAAATAACATTATAAAACTTATAATAATAAAAATAACATCTAATACAGAATTTAAGTTGAGAGAGTTAAACGTTAACAAATCTAAATATACGTATTTTAATTTATAATCGTTCAATTAGACATCATTTAATATCAAATATTATGTTTGTTATTTTTTAATAGTAAATATATATAAGTTATATATAATTAAAAATGTTATTTTTATAAGAATAATTTTTTTTTTCGAACAACCTTTTAATATAACAAGTTGCTAATAATTTTGGTAACACAGCACTACGTACGACAAAGGCACAAAACCATATAAATCAATTCCGTTTCTTAATTTGCTTCTAATTGACTACACTATATAAGTGCACCTAAAAGTTCCCAGTTTCATTCACACCCACAAGTTTACTATCACTATCTTTCAATATACAACAATGGCTTTCTCAAAGCTTTTCATAGTTGTTTTCTTCCTTCAAGCACTCTTCAATTTTCACATTTCAATCCAAGCCTCCCCTTCAAATTCAGAACTATTTAGAGCATACATAGGAGCTCAGTTCAAAAACGTCAAATTTTCAGATGTACCCATTAACCCAAAAGTTGAATTTCACTTCATTTTATCTTTTGCTATTGACTCTGATTCCTCAGGTTCATCCACCAATGGAAAATTCAACATCTTTTGGGACACTAATAATCTCAGACCTTCTCAAGTTTCTTCCACCAAAAAACAACATTCTAATGTAAAAGTGGCTTTAAGTTTGGGAGGAGATAGTGTAGGAAACGCCTTTGCTTATTTCAATCCTTCATCTATAGAATCATGGGTTTTTAATGCTGTTTCTTCACTCACAAGGATTATAAAACAGTACAATTTAGAGGGGATTGATATTGATTATGAGCATTTTAAAGCTGACCCAAATACCTTTGCTGAGTGTATTGGGAGGCTTATAAAGACCTTAAAGCAAAACAGAGTCATCAAATTTGCTTCTATTGCTCCATTTGATGATGATCAAGTTCAGAGTCACTACTTGGCTTTGTGGAAAAGTTATGGTCATTTAATTGACTATGTGAACTTTCAATTTTATGCATATGAAAAGGGAACTTCAGTGTCTCAGTTTATAGAATATTTTAAGACTCAAAGCTCTAATTATAAAGGTGGAAAGGTATTAGCAAGTTTTATTAGTGATGGAAGTAAAGGATTATCACCAGAGAACGGTTTCTTTACTGCTTGTCATAGGCTTAGAAGTCAGAAACTTCTTGGTGGAATCTTTGTTTGGTCTGCTGATGATTCTAAGGCTAATGGTTTTCGTTATGAGAAGCAATCACAAGCCCTTTTAGCAAAACCTCACTAGAAGTCTAGAACGATGTTCAATATAAATCTTATATGTTATTCAGAACCCAAAGAGTAAGATCTACTGCTATGTGTATCAAATTTATGGTAATGTTTTATGCGTATCTTGAGACTCTTTTATTGATCTTGTTTGTGTAGTGAATGAAATTTTATTATCTAATGAGAAAAATGTTCCTCCTTATCTCCAGTTAAAGACATCAGAGGAAAAAGGGGAAACAAAATAGAAAAGAAGATACAAATCATAGTTCATCTCAAAAATACCCAATAATTCTCAAAGATTATAAATGGTATACAACAAAATATGAAAAATTAGAAGTCAATATGAACAGATGTATCTTTTAGTTTTGTGATTAGATTTCTTCTACCTTAGTTTACATGTCCTTTTATTGGTCTATCTTGTCACACTAGTGGGAATGCATGCAAAGAAATAGGGTAAACCAAAAACGGTAAACTACAAGTAAACCCAAGCCTCCATTTATGTATTGTATCAGATTAGTTAAGAAAGATACATCTTAAATACACACCACTATCAATTGAGAAAATTATAACCAATAACCAAAAATTACAGCCAAACTTTACCTTGAAAAATAAGTAAACAGTTTAAATGATGCCCTCGTGCCACTTCCAAGCTTGATATAGATTGTCCCTTAGCAAGTCACATGTACTGCCCATAAGTCTTAATAGGATCTCTTCTCTCAACCCTTTTCTTCATCATCTCACCCCACCTCGAAAACACATTCGAAACTTCAAATTTACCAGCAAACTTCATCTTTTGAGCGAACTCCTCTAGTATGTCAAGTTTTCCAGCTCTAGAAAAATCGGCCGCAAATTTGTTGTGATCAAGCTGAGGAGCTTTCATTCCTTTTTCTAACATTTCCTCTAAATATTGACAAGCTTCTCTCAACCTTCCTTGACTTATAAGACTTCCAATGAGAACAATATAGGAATTATCATCAGGGCAACATCCCTTCTGTATCATCTCATCCCACACTGCACATCCCATTTCGTAACTTCTTGTTTGGAAGTAAGACTTCATTAACATGTTATAAGTATGTATTGACGGTTCAATACCATTCTGTATCATCCTCTTGTATATCCTTGTTGCATCCTCTGGCATTTGTTGACTTGTCGTCAATTTGATTAGTGCATTGTAAGTTCGTCCATCAGGAGCACAGCCCTTTTCCTTCATCTCTTTCAACAATTCAAAGGCCATGTCCAACTTCTTTTGATTCCCAAATCCTGTTACCAAACAGGTGTAAATTGCAGCATCTGGCTTCAATCCAGATTCAAGCATTTCATCAAAATACCCAACTGCTTCATCCATCTTTTTCTGCTTGCAAAAATCCTGAATCAAAATTGTATAGCTCCTGACATTAGGCTGAGGCCCCTTGGCCTTCATGACCATAAACATCTTGTTTGCATCAGATCTCCTCTTACACCTTAATAACCCTTCAAGCATAATGTTATGTGCAGCAATATCAGGCTTAAATCCCAGATCAACCATCTCATTCCACAACCTCCCTGCTCCCATCAAATTCCTAATCCTGCACCAACCATTAAGCAGAACTGTATAAGTTTGTAAGTTCGGTGTAAACCTCCCTTTTAACTTCTCAAAAAGTGCTTGAGCATCTTTCCCAAGCTTTGCTCTTCCAAGAGTATCAAGCAAACAATTTATAGTATTCACACTAACTTTAAACTTGTGCTTCTTCATCAACTCAAAAATCCCAACAGCTTTCTTCCTCTCTTTAGCAGCAGCAAAAGCTTTAACAGCAATCATAAAAGTGTCCATTGTCAAAAGCCCTTTCTCTCCCATTTCATCTAGCTTAAACACAATGGTCTCAAATTGTCTAGTCTTCCCTAATATACTCATCATTGAGTTATAAGATCTTGAGTCATGGGCATAACCAGGCTTCGATCCAGCCCAACAGAAGAATCGAAAGGAAGGTTTTCTTGCATGTTTGAACCGTTCCAATACATCCACAACCAAATCATGCGATAAACTGATCCCACATTCATCAAGAACAGCTTCCATATTCCTATCCAATACAGACAATTCGTCGAGCACCTTGCAGACCCTGTCAACTTCCTTAGGGTCCGCACCAGATATTTCTACACCGCCTCCATTATTACCATCTCTCTCACCATCATCATAATTCTCAATATCACTTTCAGCATCAGAATCAGTATTATCACTACAGTTCCCAGAAAACAACCTAAAATATCCATCCAAATTGATTCGTTTTCCATGTAAATAACAGTTGTGTACTAAACGAACTCCCAATTTCGAGTTTCTAAAAATGGGTACTAGCATTTTTTCTTGGAGATTATGGAATGAAGAGGAGTGTGACAAAAGAAGCGGAATTTGACAATGAGGACGATAGAGATCACAAAGAGAATGAGAACGAGGCATACCAGACAGGGACAAAGTGCCACCACAGGGAAAGAAGACCCGCCTTCGCCAAATTCGTCTTTCTCGTACCGTTCCTCGTCCCTGATTGAAAGAGCGTAGCTCGGTAGTGGTAGAGCATCGGCTGAAGTGGCCATTTGAAAGTAATGGGTTGGGCAGAGAATGTGAAAAGCCGCAGAGAAAGTGGGAGAGATTAGTGAGTTTACTCATAAACAGATGCATTGCATTTCGATCTCCATGAATGAATTTGGTTAGCTTCAAAGAGTGGACGATTAGCTATTGCTGGTAGTGGGCAGAAGAATGGGTTTGCTCACTCAACTCCACCAGATGGATTAGAATTGGTAGTCCTCTTGTTGACAACTGTCGGAGAAGTAATGATCTAACGGTTGTTGGTTTCATACCCCTCAAGGCCAAAACAAGTCGAAAATGTAAAGTAATCTGATATTATATAATATTTTATTTACCTAATAATAAAATAAAAAAAATTAGCTTATTTTATAAATGGAAAGAAGAAGTTGTCGTTGCAAATGTTACTACCATTCATTGTCAAAACTTTACCTAAAAGTTGAGGATATTGTCTCTCAAAATTAATGTAAACATGTATCTTATATTTAATATAACATAAGTTGAATTAAATTTTATGTTTTATATAAATATGTTTTGATTTTAAAAATACAAAAATTGATTTGTGTTGAAATAATTAGGATTTTAAATATATATTTTGATTTTATATATTTATAATGTATATTTTATATATATTTTTAATTATTTAATTTTAATTAAATTTTTATACCAATCGAAAAAGCGAAAAGTTATATTATTTTTCTTTAATATTTATTTAAAAATAAATTACTTTAACTAATAAAAAAATTTAATTATGTTTTGTTATCAAATTCTATATAATTTATTCATTATTAAGAGTTCTTTTATATTTAAAAATTGATGTTGCACAATTCTGATTAAAATGCTAATATGAATATATTTTAAATTAAATTTTCAATAATTAATCATATTTATTAATTTAACATTCATATAAATTCAAAATAATTTAAATTTATTTTAAAAATAAGTAGATGTAAAGAAATTAAACTTATTAAATCAACATAAATAAATAAGTTGGTATAATATTCAACATTTTATAAGTTGATTAATATTTTAAGCAAAACTATACTAAAATCAAACAGCATTAACCAATAATATTAGTATTTTAAGTAAAATTATACTAAAATCAAACAGCATTAACCAATAATCATCCATGATATTTTAACAAATTGAATAAAATTAATAGCCTTAATTTATTATTGAATTTTTACATCATCAAATCTTTACCTAATATAATTTTCTCTCCTCTATCCCTTATGTTTCTTAACTATTAATATTCTAAAATATTAAGTAATACATTAGAGTTAGTAATCCGATCCTTTAACAAATAAGTAATTCAATTCACTTTTGGACTCATTTTATCTAAATAATTGGCCACTATTAATTATATGTATGCGTATAACTAGGTAACACATGCAAATGATAAAAAAGACATATTGTAGCTAATTATATTGATTAATAAATAAAAATGAAGTAATTTGGTAGGTTAAATAATATTCGATGTTATTCAGGCTTTAAGTTAGTTAAATTATTAATTATTAATTAGAAAATTCGACATTTTTATATATCTTTTTTCTTCAAATATTGTTTCACGTCAAAATATTAGTATTTTATGAGTTGCTCTTTAGGCGTTTATTGCATTTCTTATACCATATTTAGGAAATTAAGTTTTGTTGTATTAAAACATTTATAATATTTTTCATATTTTTGCAATGTTTTGTAATTTTAAAAAATGTATTTTAATCTTTAAAAAAGTTATAAAAAATTTCATTGATATTAATAATTTCTCTGTAAACACTTATATTTTAATTCTTATTTGAAGTAAAACAAAAAAAATAAGCACATGAATGCTAGTTTGATAACGATTTTAATTTTAGATTTTTAATTTTTTTAAAGTGATTTTTTAATCAAATATTTTTTGTAATAATTTATGATTTTTATTTTCATATTTTTAAGAAATCTTCACCAAAAGAGGTGATTATAAATCTTTAAAAATTAGATTTTTGAATTGTATTTTTTTTTATTTTAATCAAATATTTTTTAGAGAATAAATCAAGTCTTATAACTTTTGTATTTATAAGTATTTTTAAAAAATGATTAAAAAATAAATTTATAAATAATAACTAAAAAATTTCTTTATTTTTTAAGTTTTTGAAAAGAAAAAACATAAAGCATTATGAAATAATTTGTAAATTATTATTTTTTTTTTGAAAATTATTAAATAAAAATTGTTATAAAATATATTGATAATTATTTTTTAAAAAAATCATAAATTACAAAAATAATTATTTAATCTTAAATTATAAATTATAATCATTATCAAATAAGGGTTAATAAGTCAGACGTTGATGTTTTAATAGTCTTTCCAAATATATTTTTTAATAACAATTCCCATGTATAAAGATGTTTAAATAAACTCCTAAAAAAAGAAAAATATATTCATAAAATTTATAACTATAAAAATAGTAATTATTTGTTAAATTTGTACATTTTCATCCTAAGAAATATGACATATAGTTATATATTATATATTATTTAAATTAAATTAAATTATGATTATTTTAATATTAAATGTTATCTAATTTATATCTGTTAAAAATTATCGATAATTTTTTTAATATTATAAATTTTTAAGTTTTATTTTTATAATTAAAAAAAATATGGATTAAATCAAATAATTGATTAAAAATATGACATAATTATTTTATCTCTATATAAATCTCACATGGAATCATTTTGTAAAAACATATATGATCTATTATTTAACATGTGACCTTATTCTTTCATGACATAATTTGGAAGACAAACAAATAAGGTAATAAATTAATAATATAATTAATCTCGACATAAAAGATATTATATCAAGTTTAAACAACACCTTAATTACACAAATTTTTAATATAATTATTTTATTCTTAGTCAATATGATATTATTAGAATCTACCTCTAACATATAAAGTAGATTATTTAAAATTATCTTTTTTTAGAGATCATTCTTATAATCATTATTTATCACACTTTCAAGTTAGATTTAACTAAATTCAAGTTAAAAAAAACTTTCAATATGTTAATGTCATCTATCATATATATTGTCATTTCAAAAATATATTAATGTTTTTTTACGTTGATATTCAAATTGAGTTAAAATTAAACTTGAGAATCCAATAATAATTTGGATAATTTAATTTAATATAATTAATCTAAAATTAATTAATTTAACTTGAAAAACAATTTACTTAACAAACAGAATTTAATTTTCTTTGAATCTAATTTGATTCGTATTTTAATTTATACAAATCTAATAATCCATATCCATAGATTATAAAATTTACTTCTTTTTTGAATACAAAATTCATCATTTTTGCTATTTCGAAAAACAAATATTTCATAAATACAAAATTTATTTATTTTGTAAACTACAAAAACTAGCAAATACAAAATTTGTTATTTCTCAAAAACGAAATATCCATCTTTAATGAAAAAAATTACAATTTTTTACAAATATAAAATTTACTTATTTCAAAACATGAAATCAAGTAATTTATTAAATGCGAAGTTTTAACATTTCTCAAATATGAATTTACTTATTTCATATGTCAAAATCAAATAATTTATTAAATTCATCCATTATAAATTTATATTATTTAAACAATTATAGTACATTGTAAGTTATAAACCATACTTCAAAAAATATGAATTGATATTTTAGAAAATATATTCCTAAAATTATGATATCTCAATGATTAAATTAGTTAATCAATCAGCATCCTTAATTTTAATTTGTAAATGGTTGTTCGCGGATAACTAAATCTAAATTTCAATCACAATTTTTTTCAAAGCTTTCTATCAAGCACACGTCAAATCATGCAATGAGAAAATCAAGAATGCATTTTTATGGGATCCGAACTTACCGACTTACTAAAACATGCATGTAATTGTAAAGTATATACCAACTAGCTAGACATATATATAGCTAATTAAGTAAATTTAAAACCAACATGAATTGCTATTTTATATTACATATATTTATAAAATCAGATGTATAACACTAAGAGTTGTGAATAACAATCAGTTATACATATAATTAAAATAGACAATTATATGTTACAACAAGTTAATTATTTAAACATGCACGAGGGGGTGATATACTAAAGCTATAAAAAAAATCTAAAAGTGAGACTTAAAATCGAAAGCAAATATTAAAAAAAGAGATTATAACACACATAAGTTAATCACTAAATTATCGAATTAATATTCACGAATGATATGACTAAAAAGAAAATAAATTCCAAAGTAAATAATTTGTTTATTAAAAAAATAAAAATAAAATTATTTATTAATAATGGATTAAAACAATGAAAACTTACAGACATGACTTCAAAAGAATTAAAGAGTATTTAATTCATACAACATCATACTTTATTCATCAAACATGGTTCACAAAAGTTAAAAACCAAACCTACTATTATTGCATAGTAATTCAAAAAATGTCACGTGAAGTATTAGAACGGAACAAGAGAGAAATAACATTATTAGAAAATGTCAGTATCAATACTCATTAAAAAAAATACGAACAAAAAGAAATTTAAGTACATGTAAAGATGCAGTAATAATGAGTAAAGAGATAAAATTGATCATTGCAATTAAAATAAAGTTTTAATAACAGTAAAGGTAAAAAGCGTTAAAGAAAATGATGATAATAATCAATGGGGGAAGAAAACTGAAATTAACCCTTAAGTTATAACTGCAAAAAAAAAAAGTTAATCCAGATTGGTTAACAATAAAAGCAATACAATTAAAATTTATTAACCATAATTAAGAATTAAACAGGCAAAAATTAAAATAAACGAAAACTAGTAACATTTTTAGCATACGTAGAAACCAAAAAAAAAAAAGTCGAGAGTAAATTTAAGTTGAGGATAAACAAGTTAAATGATATATGCATAAACTTGTTTGTCCGGAGAGAAAATAATGTATCTATAAACAAGTTAAGAATAAAAATGTATTATTTTAAATCAAAAATATATAAATATAAATATATATAAATTGTAAATATATAATATTTAAATAATAAAAAATAAAAATAAATATAGAAATAATGAGACACATGTATCACGTTATATCATTAAGATAATTTTTCTATTTATTGTAGGTGCATAAAAACTTCTAAAACTTATTTCTAAATATACAACGATTAACTCGTAATAAACTTACACTATATTTTATTATCCAACTAATTATCAAATGATTGAACTTTATTAAAAATGAACGTAAGTTTAGATCGTAAATACAAAAATTAATTAAATAAAAATTTAAACATTAAATTTTATATTCTTCTTTTTCCTTTCATTTTTACATGTACATGATGAAGGCTTTTTTATGTGTATATATAGATAAAAGATTACTCTTTTCAAAGGAATTAAATTACAAAAAATGTTTTTTAATAAGAAAACCTTAAGGAAGATTTAATTAATGCGAAAATCATTTCTCTCGTTAATACATTACTATAAAATGGACTATTAAATTTGGTTCAACGAGTGAACCGACTTTAAATTTTTAATTTTTAATTTTTTACAAAATTTACTCATTTTCCATTATACTAAAATTAAAACATGTATTCGATTACTATATAATAGCAAAAAAAACCAAAATCTATTTAATAAATAGTTTAAATAATAAAAATGATTGAAAAATAAAATATTAATTAATAGCAGAAAAATTATCATGGTGTGCTCCTATGTTATTTAATATCATCATATTTTTCTTCTGATATTATAATACAAAACCTACATATATAGTATAAAAATATATACACATAATAATAGAAAAAATATGAATAATAAGTGCGTAGGATTAATAGAAATACTTATAAGAGTAAATGAAGTGACAAAATGAAAGAAATGAAAAAAATGAAAAAAATGGTGTTTTGTAAATGAGAAATGAGTATAAAAATTTGAGTATTTTACTCAAAAAATAGAGGATCTAAAAGATAAGTTAGAGATGAAAAAACTCACTAACCGGCGTTAGAATTGGTGGTTGTAGGTGGTCGGAAAATGAGAAAAAGTAGAGGATAAGTGGAAGAGATTTTGGGTTTTTGAGAGTTATATGACGCTTGAAATAGTTTATGTCTAAAAAAGAAAGAAGAGAAAAGGAAATATCCACGTATGTAGAGTCAATTTTATGCGTCAATCGACGTTATCCACCGTGGACATAGCGTCGGTTAATGTGTCAAACCGACGTTATCCACCGTGGACATAGCGTCGATTAACGTGTCAAATCGACGCTACGAACTACATGGATCAGTTATACACCGAATAGACTTTAAATTCATTACAAATTAGTTTATTTCAAAAATTGATTTTATATATCGATTTAAATACTTTTTTTTAGTAGTGATAGAAGACCAAATAATCAAAACATTACAATCGATGGTTAAATCATCATAAAACCAAAACATTTGCAATTTTTAATTAATCGTAAACCCTTTTTCCTTGAAGGTTTCACTAGAATCAGTTTTTCATTCATAAAATTTTCCAACAAAATAAATATGTGAGTCATGCATAAGGAGTTATATTTTTGTCTAAAAAGTTCTGTTTATTATATCTTTTAACCTGAAAACAGACATCTAGCTAGAAAAAAAGACTATTGCTTATCACAACTTTACCTTAATAGTTGCCTTGCTTCATCACATCGAGTACTCTTCACGTGTATCGCATATATATATATATATATATTCCATTTGTCAACTTACTACTAAATTCTCCGCATGAGTTTTTGAGGGTATGGTTAAAAATCACTATATATATAGAGTTACTTAGTGGAAGTGAGCGTTTGATGTTGAAACTTGAAACATGTCAAGTTTTGAAGACTCTTCTAGCTAAAGATAAGCTAGGCATATACATGCAGCTAAAATTGACATATGGAATTTTGGTTTTGTGAATTAAGTGGTGTTTTGGGTTTGGTTAGGATATGTGAATTGAAGTGAAAAAATAAAGTAGTTTTAGCCAATATAAACCACAAAATTATATACGCATGTGTTGACCAAAGTTTGGTCATTCGAAAACTTGAGTTACTAGTATCGATGTAAAATGATGTATAAAGTTCTTGACATATCCTGCTGAAAAGTACTTTAATTAGGCTCTTTCTAGCTGGCCCTTCCTTCATAATTTGCTTCATGAGTTCAGCTCCTAACTTGACAAGAGGGGTATAATTTTTTTTTTCTATATGTAACAATAGAAATAATATCTTTAACTTATATATTTTTATTATTAAAAATAATTTTAAATATTTCACACTAAATATATTTTACTCGTTTAAATTCAAATTAAACTTTGATAATTTAAATTCGTTTAAATTAAATTTTAATTATTTTAAATGTTAAATTTTATCTAATTTAATATATTATTTAATATTATAAAGATATTATATTTGTTATTATAACTTTTAAAAGTAGTGTGAAAATTATATTTTTCATGTTTAACAATGGTGTGTATTTCTTTCCCGATAAAACTTACTCCTAAGTTGACTAAGGAATATTGAGATAAGATTTTTAAATCACTATTACTAACTAAAAAAATTACAAATAATAATTTAAGTAAGGTCCCAATCTATAAATTAAAATATATAGTTATAATCATCATCATCATTATTATTATTAGACTAGGAAGTGAATCTCGAATAACACTATTGAGTCAAGTGGGGGCAACTGTTTTGACATTGATGTTGAACCAACTTGAGAAGAAGCCCACAAATCCATACAAGATATTGATCGGGGAAATCTCAATTTTGCTCGTTATCTTTATTCAATAGTATAATAAATTCACCCTTTTCATCTAAATGAAACCCCACATGCATACATGAATAATGGGAAAAAAACAGAGAGAAATCATTGCTTTTTTCATGGACTATAGCCTATAGGCACGTATTATTGGCTAGTTCTCTCTAGGTTTAACAAGTTGTATACCCAAGATGCTTTTCTTTTCTCCATTACTATGTAACTTATCAAAAGGGCAAGAAAAAAGTGACAATATTCTTTCTTGTTATTGTTGTACGTTGATGTTTGTGTTGACTTTATATATAGCTCTAATTATAAAGTTCTAAAAGCATCAAAGTGTTTATTAGATGGGAGTTAATAACAATGACCAATATAGCATGAACTTCCAAGTATAATTGAATTGATTAGGGCTTGTAAATTAACTATAACAGCATTTGCATTCATCTTACTACTCAGAGAACAAAATATAATTTGATAATAAAAGCAATGATATGTTTACATCATATATGTATTTATCTTTTGTGGATGTATATTCATAGATTAGGAGAGATGCTTATCATATCTTATTTTTAATAAAGAAAATTTGAAGTAAAATATATATTTATATAATTATAGATAAATTTATGTAAAAAATAAAAATATGTTTTTTTAAAAAAATTTGAAGTTTAGTTTTTATGGCTTAAAAATTTATTATAAATTCAATTTTTAACATATTTATACTAAAAAAATACATATAACATCTTTATTTAAAGAGAAACAAAAAATAAATTAATAAATATATTTTATTCTTTTTATAATGCCCATCGTGATCTCTAACCTAGATCCACCATGACTCTTTATTTTTATCTCTAACATATTGTCAAAATATGGATTCTTTTATCTATACTTTCTAATATTTTCACTTGTATGTCTTTTTCTTTTGCAAATCAATCTCATATACCTGTTTATATTTTTTTTCTTTTTTGCAAAGCATGTATAACTTTGTTACCAATGCTGATGTTTGACCACATTTAGCTAAACATTCAGGTACATACACTATCAGATTGCCTAGGAGATATGTAGTTAGATTTTTTATTGATGTATTTGAAATTGGCATTTGAATAGTCATAAGAATAATAGGTTTGTTCAAATCTAAATAGTTAACCCAATGGTGATGGTGTTCATGTAATTTATAAACTTTAGGAAAGTTATTAGAGAACGACTGTGATTCAAACAAAATCACATTCATTTGTTATTGTTAATGCAATATCCTCCCATAAATATATCTTAATTTTTATTATTTTTCTTGTATATATTTTCCTTGAAATTAAGTTTTAAATAAATGATGTTAAGGAGGGACGTGGTTATCATTTTTCAAAATTATTGGGCTCTCTTTATTGTTTAAAAAACATGAGGGATATATTAATTTTGTAATTAAATTTTGTTACATAGTACTCATTCACAATCTTATTTTTACCTCTAATAACACTATAGACAATCTTCCAGCTTGTTTGATCAATGTACAACCCGTTCCCTTAACGCAAGGGTTCTTGGTATATTATTATCACTGTAATAACATTAGAGTGTAATAGGCCTTAGGGCAATAAATGACAATATTCATCATGAATCGCAATATTCGTGGAGTGATTGATATCTTATAAAATTTAAGGACTTCCATGATGGGAAAGTACTAAAAGCATGGCTTCTTGATAGGTTGTGATAAGATGGAAGTTGTTTTATTAACCGACCAAAAACTAAAACATTTTCTAAAGTATAAATATTTTCTATCAAATGATAATTGATATGATTTAAATCTGTAATTTAATTTAAAAGTTGGTTTTTTGAAATTATAAATCTTTATGTAACATTATATAAAAGTATTGATGTCAAATGATTTGGATAATTCATTAATTTAGGTTAATTATATGCTTTTATTATTGATATTATATATATAGTTAAAAATATGAATTAATTCTACTTATCTTTTTAAAAAATATAAAAATAAAATGATTTTATGTTTTATTCTTCAAGATGGATTAAATTATAGCTAATAATTAAATAAGTTGTTCAACTATGATTACACGTGAGTACAAGTATGTCAATAAAAATAATTAAAAGTATGAGTTATTGTATCATTTTCAATGTATAGTTATATATATAGCTAAAATCCGATAAATATATCGATAAAAATAATTAAAAATATAGTTCATTGTTTTATAAAATGAATGAATTATTTTCCTTACAAATTAATACCATATATAGGGAGTTTAACTCAGGTATTATTATTCTAATTTTGAATCGATTTATACTATTCTTATATTTGGACCTACTTTCCAAGAAGATGCTCTCTAGAGTCTTAGAGAGGTCCCCTTCCTTTGGAAGTTGTAATAGTCAAGAAATTTGAGATTCAAAATGTGAATCATCAATTCATCACCAAAGCGTAGACTATTACTTCAAAATCTCATTTCATATAATTTCCTAGATTTAATTGTATTATTCAATTAAATTTTACCATATTATTTAAAATATGTTACCAATGTATAATATTTATAACTTTCCCTAACCCCATAAGTTTGCATTTGTGCTAGGCACACAATTAAACGAATGTTATCTGCAATGAAGATTTATACAACTTTCTCTTGGGAGAAAAATGCATGTAAGAAATAATGTGATTTATATTGAAAGAGTTTAAAAGAATAGATAGGTTATGTTGTAGTTTGGTATATAATATTTTTCTCACATTTTAAGTTAAGTTATAAGGTTGAGCTATACTAATTATTGTATGATCTAAAATAAATTTGTCAAGTGATCAATGGAGGTATTATTGAAAGATTATAAATAAATTATTAACATTAGGGCCTTACAATTTTATGGTAAATAAATTAATCTATGATCGAGTCTAATAAAAAAAATATCCTTGTTTTAACTATACATGCAATTCAATATTATTTATGTATTAAAATTTTATAAATTATCTCTCTTTATTATATTAACATCATTTCTAATCTAAATATATAAGTATCTCTACTAAGTATTTTAATCCAATTGCATCATTGGTGAAAAATTTAGTTATCAAGTTAATGGGCCTCGAAAAATATAATATCATTATTATTGATGATGTGATAATTAATTATTAAATCAATTTATAATAATTAATATCATAAATATATTTTTTCTATAAAATTAGTTGCGCATTTGTTAATTTAACTTACTTCACTTATGTTTAATGTTTTGAACTTAATTAATTAATTTGTGTAAAATTACTGAAAAGGATAGAACCATTATTTAATTATCAATATTGCCCACACTTTAGTTATATTGACCCAAATCTCAATTTGGAAATTAAGCACATGGGACAGTAGTTAATGATCAATATTTCAGTAATTATATAACAATATTAACGATGATGACAAGAAAAACAAATTTAAAAGTAATATATATATGTATCAAATGATTTAATAAATAATAATAAAATAATAAAGTGTTTGTAAAATCAATAATATAAGAAAATTGAATTTTTATTAAAAAAAATTAATTAAAAATTAGTTGTTAAAATATGTATAAGTATGATTTTTACTTTTATAAATAGGATAACTCAATAGATATTTTATATTATACAATTGAGAGGAAAGTTGAAAGAAAAAAGGTTTCAGTTAAAGAAAATTAAAAATAATTTTTTTTTGTGTAATTATGTTATAAATTGTGAGTGTCGTAAACACTTTGTATAATTTCTCGTTTTTAGTAAAAAAAATTATAATAAATTTAAAAATGTATACAAAATTATTTAAACTCTATTATCAAATTTATGTATTATTTTATTTATTTTTTGTTTTTTCATAAATCTACTTTATCAAAAATTATACAAATTTTTTGAACATCAAACATATATGATTATAACTCTAGCTAGGAAATCCTGGTTTTTTTAAGTGAATAATTTAATTAATTAATCTTTCTTTTAATTATGTTTTTATTTATCAGCTCACATGCATATGCAAGTGGTGGGACATTGACTTTGGTTAGTAACTGTAGATGAAATATTCATTATTTTTGAAAATACTGTAATTATATTTTCTATCAATTATATTAATTTTAAAATTTATTTTTTTATATAAAATATAATATATTTTTTAAAAGTATTAACACTAAAGAGGAATATCATTCATTTAGTGTATACAGCGTCATTTTTTTTAAAATAAAAGTTAAAACACTTACAAATTCAAACTATATGGCATTGGGTACATCAACACTTAAGTAGCACTGATTAATTTCTTAATTGTAAGATATGCAAATTGGGTAAAGATTTTGATCAGAAATCTGATAAGCAATAATGCTTTAATGAATACATACATATATAGGGTAATAGGACCTCGTTGTAAATCTCCATACCTACCTATTTATGTGTGTATCTATGACTTGTTTGTGCTCTAACTCTTGATCAAATTGTGTTATTTGAATATTTACCATATAAAAAATTGTGTTATTTGAAGTTTTTTAAACACTGGTCATATATATATATAATGATGATAACCAAATTACAATATGTAATAGTGTTTCCTGAATTTATTTTATTAAAGTGCATTTTATTTCATTGAACACTTTTACTTTTGTGTCTGATCATGATAAAATCAAAAATCATATGGACCGACTTATATAAAGTGAAAAAAGAAAAAGACAAATTTCCTAGATTTTTTAGGTTTACAAAATTATTGAAACTTTTCCGTATAAACCTTTTTCAGTAAATATAAATAAGTGTTAAAATTTATTAAAAAATTTAAAAAAAATAATACTATTAAAATTTATAATAATAAAAACATTATTTTAATAATATTAAATATGATTTAATTTAATGATATTTAATATTAAATAAATTTAAATGATATCTAATCGAATATATATATAAATAATTTTTAATATAAAATAATATATTATATTTTTTTATTAATATAATGAGATACGAAGGAGCATTGTAAAATATCCCTGGAATATCCGGGGAATCAACATATGAAGTAATAAAGCATGCGTGTAAAAAAAATAAAAAATAAAAAGTGCTCCCCTAATAATTACATACAAGAAAAGGTGACTTTTTTTTGGAAAAATAATTCATTTATTTATGAAATTATATATATTTTTAGTATAAATGTTATCTTTGAAATGTTGGAATATATATAATATATAATATTAAAATGATTGATAAATTGAAAGTATTTAAATCAATTACTCCAAAAACAAATAATAATTTCTTTTTATCTTAGATACGTTCTCTTAGGCTCTGCTTGTTTATACTTCTCATACTCCATAAAAGTGCTTTTATTAGAAGAAGAAGGAAAAAAACAAAATTCATCAAAAACATTTCAAAATCTTAAAAGTACATATAATGTGTTGCTTCTTAAAATCAAGTTTTACATAAAAACTTAAGGTCACAAAGGTAAAATCTTAAAAAAGAGAAAATATATATATATAACGTCATCATCCACATAAGGAATTACACGTTGCTAAAGTCACGTTACTTTCTATTTGATCCTCTTCTCTCTCTCTGAGACTCAGCGCTCTTAAGTACTCCCAAACCTCCTTCACTCTTCCTTCCATAATTCCATTCCTTCCTATTTTTCATTCCTTCACTCCCACGCGCAAATGTACACTCACTTTACTCCCTTATTCTCACGCGCCTCCGAGTCCCCATTAATCCCATCCCTCTCTCCTCCAATGCCTTATTATCCCAACACTTCTCAGTATCATAATCTCTCATGCGAACAAAAAGAACTCGTTCAGAACGAGTTTTACGACTCGCTTCCAGAGACTCTGAGTTTGTACAATTCCGAGTCGACGATTACCAATGATTATTGTAGCAGCGGAAGCGGTTGTAGTAGCTATGCTTCTCTGAGTTCGATCGCGAGTCACGATCCACAAACTCAACGACCGAGTCTGATTCATCGAAGTGTGAGCAGTCATTCTCTGAGTAAGAACTGGACTCATCCGGTTCTTTCTTCAATGGCTTCCGAATTTTTTGACTCCGAAACCGCTCCGGTTAGGAGAGTTTACAGTGCTGGAGATTTGCCGGTCAAAATGTCAATAATAAACTTTATTTTGTTATTTTTACAGTTAATTTATTGTAAATTTAAAAATTATTAATTTTTTTTTTGTTTTTAATATATTTAGTTTATATAAATTAAAATTTATTAAATACACTTTTAATAATTCTTAAATTTAACAAATATATATTGTGAAAACATGTCGAAAACTCCTATATATCCTTGATTTGGAGGTATTTTTGTATATCCTCACTCCTCTCTTATAGCAATAGTAGTTATTAACTGTAGCTCAGCTTCATGGATCTCACCATACACTCAAAAACTGCATTCCAGTTATTTTTCTTTATTTATTTTTTAATGCAACTTATAGATATTATTTTTAGTATGATATTTGATGATATATAGATAAAAAAAATTATATTTTATGTAATAAATATCTATATTTTTAATCATTTTTTAATGTATTTACTGCATATTGATTATGCATACAAAAATTCAAACTCAATTTTTAAAAAATAACTGTGCTGTCATAATTTAAAATTAAATAATTTTGTGTTCATGTATTTTATTTATAAAAATAAGAAACTTTATTTTGAATATATAAAATTAATTTGAGAAAAAAAATATAAAATAGTAAGTAATCACTAATCAATTCTCACTCAAACATTTTTTTTTTTGTTTTTTTTTATCTTATCAATTGTCATAACCATCGTTATGGACTGAAAATTGTATGTCAAATTTTATATTATTGGTGATTTAATATAATTTAAATGGGATTAATGGAACTAAAATGTGATAACTTAATTCCTTCCCTATTTTCAATTGTCACTTTCATTTCAATTATGTAAAGTATCATTGTCATTTACGTCAATACATGTTCGAGTTACAATTAAGGGTATAGTTTTTTTTTTACACGTCGTAAAAAATTATTTTTTTACTTTTTAAAAAAAATATTTAAGTTTAATGAATTAAAAAAAATTAACTTTTTATTTTATTTTATTTTATTTTTCAGATGGTTAATATGAGACAACAGAGTTACAGGTCATCAGAAAGCTCGTTAACAAGTGAAAGTAATGCAATTATAGAAGGGATGAGCAAAGCTTGTCGTTATAACCCAGAAGAGAAAAAAGAGAGAATTAAAAGGTATAAGAGCAAGAAAAACCTCAGAAATTTCAACAAGAAAATTAAGGTATATATGTTTTTCATACTTGTTATTCAATATCTCTACATATAACACATTTTTATATATTTAATCTCCTACTTCATATTTCAAAATTAAATCATAGAGGTGCAAAACCGTTCGGGTATCCGAACCAAAAAAACTGATCGGGTCAGTCCAGCCCGACACGCTTAAAGATGGTCCAAATTCAGCAATTAATGCTAAATTAAGAAATTAATTTTTTCCTTAAAAAAATATACCATACTACACACTTGCATCTCCTAACACACATTTTTCTTTTAGTATTTTTTGGAACATGTCTATATGTTTTAAGCCAATTAACATTTTTTTTATCCTTAAAAAATTACAATTTATAAAAGATAGAGGGTCAAACGGGTCGGCACACTCAAATCTATAATATATCGCACCAAAAAGTAACAGGGCGAGCCTTGGACTGAGATATAATTAGGTCGGGCCTACAATTTGCTCCACTTTACACCTCCAGTAAATTACTTCCACCAATCATATTATGCCTAGTTCAGTGAACATCTTATTTAACTATAATTTGAAGAAAAAAAATTACAGATATTATTACAATAATTTTATTAACCACGATCAAAATATATAAAATATTTATTTTATTATTAATATTAATTATAATTTAATATTATATATATTGAATAAAATTATTATTAATAAAATATTTTTATATTAATAATAATTTATATTTTGAGTGATATCATGTTGCATGCTTTTTGCCTCATAAGTTATTTTATTGTTACTTTTTCATGTGGTTTTTGTAAATTTATAAAATTAATATTCTTAGAATTTATAATAATAAAAATATTATTTTCAAAATTAAATTATATATTAATAACTCATAGTTGCTTACCTTTCAAAGTTTTATTTTTTATTTTTTTTTCCACTTCTGTTTTGAAATAGCTCAAGAGCTTCTATCTTAGTTTTTCAATATTATTATTATTATTATAACAAGGTTGGGTTTGGATGAATCTGTTTACTACCTTCTTTAGAAAATTGAGTGAATTGTTACCTAAACAAACTTATTTTTGGATATTGTAGTATGTTTGTAGGAAGACATTGGCAGATAGCCGACCACGCATTAGAGGACGATTCGCAAGGAACGATGAAATAATTGAAAAGAACTCTCAAATTCAGTGGAGCCACATTAATGGAGAGGAAGGTGATGAGGAAGATGACAATTGGGTCGATTTTCTTGATGTCTTCTCTTCAAATTTAATTCCATAGTCTAGCTTAACTCTAATTATGGGAAGGTTAGAGTTATTGCCACAACTAAATTTGTTAGTTTAATATTATATTTAATGAGGGTTTTAAAAATTAACAAAGGGATAATTTTGTTAATTTAAAACATTAACATTAAATAAAAGGTAGAAGAAACAAAACAAGTTGTAGGATAATATATTGTTAATTAGTAGATTCACAAGTTTAAAATAATTGTTTTGATTGTTTTGAAAGTTTAACTAGCCTCAAAGTAGTTGATGATGTATCTACTGTGTGATTGTATTTATTAATTCTAGAATTGATGATTTTGCATGAATAAATCAAGCATTATATATGTACAAAGAAACGTAATAATATAAATATATTGTGTATTAATTGATGATGATTTTGATTCCTTGATTTTTTTTCTAGTGATTTTTAGTCAAATAAGTTTGATAAATAAATCAAGCATTATATATGTATAAAGAAACTCTAACAAATTAAGTTTTTTTATGAAATCAAGTAGATAAATATATTGTGTATTAATTTGATTCTTTGATTTTTTTCTAGTGATTTTTAGTCAAGCAGGTTTGATATGATTTCTGAATTTTATATTTTAAAAGAATTACTATCAAAATATAAAATAATTTATAAATATTTAAAAAATATATTTTGAAACTAGAATTTCGATTTCTGATTTTTTTTTCATTTTCACCAAACATATTTTCTATAGAGTAATAAAATTTTATGATTTTTATATGTATAAATATCGAAAGAAAATAATTAAAATTTAATTTTTTAAAAATAAAAAAAATTCTTAATTTTTTTAAAAACAAAAACAGAAAGCATTAACAAATAATTTATAGTTGATTTTTGATTATTTTTAAAATCACTAAATAAAAATTAATATCAAACATAAATAATCACCAAATAAAAATTAATATAAAATATAATGATGATTTAAAAAAAATAAAAAATTATAAAATCAATTATTTAATAAAAAAATAAAAATCATAATCGTTATTAATTAGTAAATTACCAACTAAGAATAGTATCAATGATTTACATAATGATTTGACAATAAAGATTATAAATTCTATTATGATCACAAATATTTAATAATCGTAATTATATAATTATATATATATATATATATATATATATATATATATATATATATATATATATATATAAGTATATTTATATTTAAGTAATTTTTTTAATTTAACTTATAATCACGGTTATTGATAAAAATTGAGACTATACGTATACATTATATACTCAATTTTTATGTTAATTTTCATAACAATATTTTGTAAATTCAACATAAATTTTGTTTTCATATATTAATAAACACACTTAGATTTTGAAAGTCATAAGTGATAAACTAAAAATCAAGCATTAATTATAATTATTAAAATCCATAATTATTTATCATTATCAAAATAACTAAAATGTATGTATACAAATGTATATTTTAATATTACAATATAACATTAAAAAATATAAAATGTATCGTAAAATGACATATTTTTTTCTTCTTCTAATAACTCAAATCATTTTTTTTATCTTGTGGAGAATTAAATCAAAATATTTATGGTAATATTTTAATTGTATCCATTAATAAAAATTGTCTCTAATATATTATATTTTTATCCTAATTTTTATAATTTTTTGCCACAAAATTTTTGTCTTTAATACTCTTCTTATTTCATCCCAAAATTTAATATTTTTCAAGGACAAAAATCTGGTTCTAAATATATTGTAATTTTTTTCTCTTAATAATTTCGATTTTTAAAGACAAAATTTTTTGTCATAAAATTTGGAATAAATTTCTCACCATTTTTTTTCCATTTTCAAAAACAAATTTTTTGTCAAAATTTTTTGGTGGGAAATTCTTGCATCTTTTCAACATCAATTTAAAGTTTGTCTCTGATAATTATTTTGTTACAAAAAATTTGTTCTAATTTTTTTTCCTTTTTAATTTTTATTTATTAAATTTTTAATCAATATTATCAAAAACGAATATCAATTTTTTTTCTCTAATTATGCTACCTTTAAGGATTAATTTCATTTTTTGTCAAATTTTTATCCCAAATATTGTTTTTCTTGTAGTGTTATATCGATTTAATTTGACAATAAAATCATTCTTATGTTGTTTTAAGTCATATTTTTAAACCAAATTTTGTTTTATATACAAAACAATTGAAATGAAATTGTAAGTACTATTAGCTAAAGGATCGAGCAAGTACTATTATATATATTCTATATGCTTTCATTGGATGTAATTGTATATATTCTAAATTTAATGTCGAAACAAAGTATGTCTATTCGAGTACAATGGATTACAAGGGATGCAGATATAGTGGCTGATGGTTTAGCCAAATTTGCTAGTGATAAGTATGTCAAATGCATGGGGTGGACTCAATACCTGTTGTGTTTCAAAATGTAATTAATACTGAGCAGCTTAATGATATCTCTTAATTTTGATAAATAAAATTTCTGAAAACCCAAAAAAATGTCTATTCAACTAAACAAGAACACACATTATTTGTATTATATCACAATTTGTCATAAAAAGAGTCGATATATAATATTGGAATTATATTAAACTACAATGTTTTATATCAATTGATTGATAATAAGATAAGACCCTGATAAGTTGAGAAAGATGAAGACAGCCTCAATGTCATTGTCATTGTTGAGATAAACAGGAAAGAGATAAAATGGACATGGTGATAATTAAGCAACCATGTCTTGAATAGTGTTGGGATAAACCTAATAATATTGAGTTACACCTTCTTTTCTTTTTTCTTTTTTGTCGTCTATAAAACATAAAAGTTATTGGTTACTTAACTTAAAAAAAAAAGCTAATTTGTTGGGATATTAGTTTCTACTTTATATGTTCATATTATAATTTTTTTAATATTATAAAAAATTAAATTATTTTTACCCAAATTATTTATTTATAAATTATAATAGTAAAAAAATTAAATTTATTTACAATTATAAAATAATTAATAGTTAATTTTAATTATTAAAATAAAAAATTACATAAAATAATACTCTTAAAACTTATAATAATAAAAATAACATCTTAAATATAATGAATAAGATCCAATCAGATGAAATTAAATATTTAATGCATCTAAATAATCGTAATTAACTTAAATAAAATACAATTAAATGATGCTTAATATTAAATGTTATGTTGAGTTTTTTTATATAATAAAAATATATTATCTAGATATAAAAAATATTATTTTTTATAATTATATATTTTAAGAATTGTTATTTTTATTTTTTTTAAATAATTTGTTTTGTGTTTAAATGGATGGTAACCCAAATCATTACCATAGTCATTTTTATAGCAACTATAAGAATTGGGCCATATTTTGCTTGCTCTCTTACTAATCATTATTGTTAAGATGTAGACAATCACAAGCCAAACTAAACTTTCACTATGTAAATTCTGATTTGTGTTTCTTTATTTGATGTTGGAAATATTTGACCAAATACATTTCTTTTTATTGGAAAAACTTCTCATAAATTACGTACCCATCATAAAATTTATGGTAACGATATATTAATAAAATTTATGATATAATTTATTAATTTTAAAATTAATTTTATTTACTTATTTTTTAATAAAATAAAATAATATTAACTTAAATATTTTATTTATATTTAACGAGAATAATGAGATAAATATAAATATAAAAATATGATATATATATATATATATATATATAATTATTTATAATATAAATTTAATAACAAAAACATGTAATATATATTTAAAATTAATTTTATTAATATTATAATTTAAATAAATTAGATAATATTATACTTACATTAAATAATACAATTCACTTTACCTACAGTAATTGTACTTAGCATTTGTATCTCACCTATTATGTTACTATTTTAGGGAGTAAGGTAATGTTTTCTTTGATCATAACGGAAGGGAAGTTAGTATCTTATATTTATTTTAAAAGTAATATTTAATTTTTTATTTATTTTTGATAATATTTTATTTATATTATTATAAAAAAATTACATAAAAATAAATAATTATTTTTTATTTTTTATTTTTTCTTTCATTATTTCAGTTACAATTTATTAAAGTTATAATACTCTATTTAATATAATTAAAAAAAATAAGTAATTTTTATTCTTATGCAATAATTTTTTTTATAAAATATGATTAAATTATTTCAAAAAAAATAAAAATAAAATTTAAATATTATTTTTACAGTAAATAAAATAACCGTGAATATTTTTCTCATGATAGAATAGAATAGAAGTAATATTTGAGGCATTTTTCAATTTTTTAGAAAGAAAATGAAAGAATTAATTTCACCAATAGTAAAATTCTCTTTTTGATCTACCTACCTATACAATACCTTGTAATGTTTTATTAGTTCTCTCTCTTTTCCCATATTTTTTTATTGAAATATAATGAATGTTATTTTTTTTAATTTTATCACCATTTGTATTCCATTGTTCATGTACATATTAATATTATTTCAATTTAATTATATTAATAATATTATTATCATTATATTTTCATTCTATAAATAAAAAAATAACCATCATATTCGTGTTATTATTTGTGCTTGCTAACACATTTAGGAAATTAAGTTTTTTTAATACACTTATAAGTTATAACGTGTTATGAGTATATAAAATTAATTAAGTTTAATTTGTGCCATAATACGTACTTAATATGTTCATTCACTAGAATTACTTAAGAGTATATATTGCTACCGTCTATATATATAGAACCCAAATTGGATATTTAAGTCTATTTTTTAAGACTAAAATTCAACTTTTTGTGTCAGTTTGCTAAAACCGACTTCTAGTACTTTTTCATTCATGAATTTACAATAATAATAATAATAAAATATATGTGTTCAGTATCATCCAACTGTCAGGATACGACCTAAGTGATCTATATCACCTCACTCATTTGGAGGTCATACGAGGAGATAGTAGTCCACAACCTATTCCATGGGAACAAGTGATCCAGTTCAATTAGAAGATCATGAGTCAGTTCATCGAGCTACGACCTAAAGAATGCAGCATGTTTAACATGAACTAAATTTTGGCTACCCTAACTATTATAAAATGTGTTATTTAAGTCATTATGTAAAATCGTTTTACGAAGAAAACCGACTTATAATGAATTTAAAATCGATTTTGTGAAAAAATAATACTACATGTAATGTCGGTTGACGTATAGAATCAACGCTACATACTATGTCTATTTTTTTATTTTAAAAATGTAGTTTAAAATTAAAATTAAATAGTATAATTTTTTATTTTTTTGATCAATTATTATTTTATTTTATTTTAACTATAAATCTTTTATATTTTTTTTGAAAATTTTTCTATATTGTGCAAATATTTTTCATCTTATCCAATTCAATAACTAGTATGAAAAACATGTACGTATATAAAAAAAACTAAGTATCCAAACAAATACACAAAATTATATAATTTTAAAAACCAATTAACTAAAAAAAATTATAATATATATATATATATATCCAAATTCAATTTTAAAGAGTTCAAATAAAATAATAATTGATTAAAAAAATAAAAATAAAAATTGTACTATATAATTTCAATTTTAAAATAAAAAATTACACTTAGGATGTTACATCAATTAATGTGTTGAACTGACATTACACACGTGTATAGACAATTTTTTTTATTTTTTGGTCAATTATTATTTTATTTAATTTTAACTATAAATCCTTTATATTATTTTAAAAACTTTTCTATATTGTACAAATTTTTTTCATGCTATCCAATTCAATAACTAGTATGAAAAACATGTACGTACATAAAAAACTAAGTATCCAAACAAATACATAAAATTATATAATTTTAAAAACCAATTGATTAAAAAAAAAAAGAAAAAATTATACTATATATATATATCCAAATTCAATTTTAAAGAGTTCAAATAAAATAATAATTATTTATTTTTTGGTTATCCATGTGTGTAGCGTCAATTCAACACGTCAACCGACACTATCTATTCTCTATTAGAACATCATTTTTGCTCGTAACTACCACCCAAAAAACTCAAAAACCGAGCTCACCTCCTTCATTCTTTCTCATTTTCCTGTTACATCCGACCACCATTTCCAATGTTGTTTAGTGGGTTATCTTTATCTCCATATTATCTTTCAGATCCCCTATTTTTTTGAGCGAAATACTCGACAAAATTATACCCATTTTCTCACTTACAAAACACTCATTTTGTCTTTATTTTCTTCATTTAGTAATTTCATTTACTCTTGTAAGTATTTCTATTAATTCTACGCACTTATTATTCAATTTGATTTATTTTTTGTATAAATTTTTTATTTATGTATGTTTTGTATTATGCTTGTTATTATATATTTGACTGATTTTCTGTGAAAATAATATCTGGATGTTGTGGGTTTGAGGGACTAGAATATTTAACGTACATTTATAGATAAATTTATTTGCATATAAATAATTAAATTTTATTAAGTAAAAGTAATAAAATTTTAAAATGATTAAAATGATAATTTTTTTGTATTATGTATGTTTTGGTATAATAATACTTGAAATATACTTAATAAATACATAATTAATTAATATGTTTAATTAATATCATTAATAGAAAATGGACAAATCTTGGATGTCAAAGTGTAGAATTGAACATGACTATATTTTCGGAGTTGAAAGTTTCATGAAATTTGCTCGTAGAAATAGTAATAATGAAATTAGTATGATTAGATGTCCATGTGTTAAATGTAAGAATGAGTGATTTCATGAAGTTGATGAGATTAAATATCACCTTATCCGTAATGGTATTATTTTGAGCTATAAATGTTGGTATTATCATGTAGAAAATATTGATAATACTCATGGGGAATAGATAAATAAGAATATAAGTGGATTACATACATCTTATCATAATGTACAGACATAAAATATGTTTCATGGTATTAAAGATGAATTACATGAGGATGATTCCATTTTAAATCTTAATAGGGCATGGAAGCTGTGGAACAAGTTTAGGAGCATTGCTCTTAAAAAATCTCATAAGCTTATATGACATATAAATTATGGTATGTATAAGCGAATATTAATAATTTTATTAATTTTACTATTTAATAATAAAGATGTTCAAATATGAAAAATCATGTATACTTGTTTTTTGTAGGTTTCACAACAAAATAATGGAGTCATGTGTGGTTATTATGTCATCAAGTTTATGAGCAAAATCATCATAAATATCAAAATTACAATTGATGATGTGGTAATATCTTTTATCAATATACATAAAAGTTTTTAACATATATGAGTTATTTTTTGTGAATTCATGAAATTATATTCTTATTTTGATTTTAAATATATATATAGTTCTTTGGTTGGAACAAGACAGGTTATGACTAGCAAATTTTTGATGATTTACGATAGGAATGGGCAGAACACATAGTTCAAATTATATTATTACAAGAAGAATCAGGAGAAGATTCTGATGATCTTGAATAGCATGTGACAACATATAGTAATTTTTATAATGATTTAATTTCTCTATT
Organism: Hippophae tibetana; assembly: GCA_037013495.1. Lineage (NCBI taxonomy): Eukaryota > Viridiplantae > Streptophyta > Magnoliopsida > Rosales > Elaeagnaceae > Hippophae > Hippophae tibetana. Next base: position 2,641,254 of record CM072810.1, read on the forward strand.
TCTTGTGTCTGAAGTCCATTGTTTGATAAATGTTTTGTTTGATGGATGTTTATGTGGTTATGTATTTAGAAGAATGCATTGTTTTATGACAACATCATGGTAACACTTTATTAATCATTTATCTATAAATATAAAGCTATATGAAATCAAGCTCGTATTTTTAATGTTATAATGAGTTCTAAATATGAAATTAAGTGTAACTTTGATTTGTTACTTGACTTAGTTGAGTTTTGGTGTCCTTAAACGTATGGAACAATTATGTAATACATTTATGAGCACCAAAACTCAACCAAGCTAAGTAACAAATATGAGTTACACTTGACTTCATATTTAGAGCTCATTATAGTATTAAAAATATCACCTTGATTTTAGATAGCTTCATATTTATAGATAAAAGATTAATAAAGTGTTAATATGAGTTCGATGGGATAATGTTATTATTCTATCACTCGGATGTCAATGTAGTAATCTCTTTTACTAATATTTTAACATATATAAGTTATTTTTTGTGAATTCATGATATTAAATTCTTATTTTGAATTTAATTAATTACGTATATTTCTTTGATTGAAACAAGTGGGGCTATGATATGCATATTTTTGATGATTTACAAGAAGAATGGACAGAACACTTTGTTCAAATTATAACATCAAGAGAAGAATATAATCTTGAATAACATAGTATAACACTATGGTAATATTTATAATGCTTTAATTTCTCCATTTATATGTCTCTGAAGTTTCGACTGTTTGTTTGATAAATGTTTGCATGCTCATATATGTAGGAGAATGAATTGTTATATGGACCAGTTACTTTTTGTCCAGTTTTCTTGTCATTATGGTGGCGATTCTAAGCAAACCAAACTTGCTCGCAAAATCAATTACACTTTGACGAAATCATTTTATTTATAATTTAAGTTAACTATATATATGTGTATTGTATATACATTATTTTTTTTATAATAAATTTAATAATCAAGTAATTAATTATATTTAAATTTTTAATTACTTATATTATTATTTACACTTTGTTAAACAGATTTTAGTTTTTTTTTATGTTTTTTTACACTTTGTTAAATACATCTTGAATAACGTGTAAAAATATTTTCTATAAATATTATTTAATTTTTAAAATTTTATTTAATAAAAAATTATCACATAAATTAAAATTATAATAAATTTAAATTTGTAAACGATGCTATGCAAAAAATAAAAATAGAAGATAGACAAAAATATGACAGTATGAGTCTAACAATCTTTAATCAAAGCCTATGTTTGATCTTAAAGTACCTATATCACTAATGACATAGAGAGGACGGCGGTGTGTTACCCACTATTTTTCGAAACATACTTATATAAGCACGAACATTTAATAAAGGAATTAAATTAAAACATAAGAAACTTCAAATAAGTTATTTTGATCTTGTGTGAATTTAGCTGCAAATGTGGAAGGATTAATTTATAATGATTAGCCTAAGCAATAAAAGGTAATATATATATATAGGATGTTGACCGTGGCCCCAAAATTTCATAAAACACTGGCTACTATAATCTTAAGAAATCGATCACCTATTAGTTATGAAAAGCAAAAGGTACGTATTCTTTCTAAATAATGACTAAGGTAGGGTTAATTATGAATTATTCACTTAATTTATAAAATTTGTTGTAAATATTTAAGTAAAATTTGTTATTTAAAATTTTAAAATTATAAACATATTTGATATTAATATGGTAAAATTTATAAATCTTATGAAATATTATATTAAATGTTTATAATTTTAAAACTTTAAATACAATATGTATATATATTTATAATTTTATAAATATTATGAACATATCTATAACAAATATAATATAATAGAGTATAAAATATAGTTAATTCACTAATATAATTAGTGAATACTATTTAATTTTGAATAATATTTAATATTATTGAAATATTATTTTTATTGTTATAAATTTTAATATATTATTTTTTTAATTTCTCAAATAATTTTTTTCTTTTAATATTGAATCAAAAGTATTTACTTAAATAAACTATAACTCGAGTAGCTAGCACATCAAAAATAATGATAAGTAACTCAAATAAACATTATAAAATATGTAGAATATATATATATTCTTAGAAAATATTAGGATACTCATTTTATCCTCCCTCTTTTGTTTAATATCTTGTATCATTTATCACTTGTAAATTATTTTTCATATCGTTATAATCATTTTTTTTGTTTCTTTACAAGAACTTGTTATAGGTTCTATTAGGCATGTTACATATAAAAGGGTACGTAACCTTAGTGACCTGGATCACCTTGCTTATATAGAGTATATCGTATTAAGTAGCTCATGTGTTGCGACCTGACATTGATAAGCAGTAGATCATTTTAGTTTTTTTGAAACACTTCCTACACCTAACTACCTAGTTATGTGTAGACACTGAGGCCAAACAATCTAGTGGTGCTCCATGTTTCTACTCCACGTTTGTGAAAGGGGTGTGTAACCCTAACAATCACTAGGATAACAACCTAATTGTTGGGACAACAATCTGATTTCGATAACCTGATTGTAATTATAAAATATCATGTTTAGGCCGACTTTAAAACCTTGAATAGAACACATATCAATGTAATGGTGACACCTACTTCTTATATGCTTATATATATCACACTAATTAGATGAATAAAAGATTTTAGTATTAACTAATCTATATCATCTCACTAGAATCCTTAACATACTAGCATTTTTTCAAACAATTGGCATCCACCGTGAGGCCTTAAATCTTTCTAGTCCATAATTAGCATTTGAGACCTTACATTATACATCCTTGGAGAAATAGACCATGTTGTAGGGGAATTCACTTCTTTTATGGCAACCCTCGATCTCATCCTGAACTAACAAATAGTCATCACATGTCGCCAATCAGTGCATCACATCGTGGTTTGGGGTACGATTCCACACAACCTATGGCTGATGATGGTACATGATATGTAGTCCATAATTGTGCTACTGAAACAATAAGGATGGTTCCACGTATAACTAGTTCTGCTAGTTACAATTCCTAAAGCATATTCCGTGAAAAAATGCCAAGTTAGAGATTCTCCAAAAATAAGTGGCGAAATTACAATAAGAGATTATTAGATCTCAAAATGCTAATAAGAAACTCAAATCAAGGTTAATATATGATGATTATTTAGAGGCTAAAAGTTCATTCCAGATTGCTACCCTACCTGTAAGGGTAAGCCGACCAACAAGATCAAAGCATGCTTCACAAGATCCCAACTAGTATCGGCCTAGCATAATTGATTAACTGTGTATAATCACGACTCCAATTCTCAATCTAACTCCAGAACCCATATACACGATCATGTCTACTCACCAACATCTGAAACAAAATACATCTTAACAATTACCAGGCCATATAAGTTTGGGGACACTACACCTGATAGGTGTGAAGTACTACTTGGACCTCCCAGTAGTACCCTTGATTATAAATTTAAAGAAATGGAAGAGAAAATAGAAGTAAAGATGAATGTTCGATTTAAAGGTCAAGAAAAACTAGGACCTTAGAGCGATATCGAAATGGTGTATGACCAATTATCGACGTCGCCTTTTTCTGATGATATTAAGTTAACGATACCATCCCTTAAGTTTTCTACCCCAAAGTGTCATGCCTATAGGGGGGACAAAAGACCCGATAGCCCATGTCATTCACTTTAAAATGGTCATAGTCATTGTAAGCATCCCAAAAAACAAGAAGGAAGCCATGTATTGTAAGTTATTCACTGTCACCTTCCAGGAGATGGTACAACAATGCTTTATTGAATTACCTTGCAAAAGTGTAAAAGCTTTGACATATTGATAAAAATATTCGTCATTAACTACAAATGTAATAAGCCAATTCGAAAATAGTCACATAATTTATTTTCAATTGTGTAGAAGGATAGTGAGACTATCGAAACTTACATGAGGAGGTTTAAGACGAAGAAGATGAAAATTTCACAATGTCCAAACTTTATTACTATTGAGGCTTTCTGCAAGGGAATTAAATGGGACAAGAGCCTATTCATTTAATTGACTAAGACCACTTTAAAATCCCTGGATATGGTCTACGAAAAGGAACAAAAGTTCATCAACATGAAGAGAGAGTTAAAGTCTATGAATGACTTATTAAGTAAAACTATAGATAAGCTCATCTCTACTAAAAGGGAAGAAGAGAAGAAGCCTTATGAGGATAGACATCCTAATCCTTCTCGTTTCAAACTAGTGGTCACACCCAGGGGAAGGCCTAGAATATGGGGGAGAATGTTATCTCCTTTTAGAGGTCCCTCATTGTATGTGTCGTTGGTTGAGGTGGTACAATACATAGAGCTCATCAATCATGCAAATTGGATGCAACCTATGAAATTTTCGCTTAGTGACCCCAATAAGGATTGTGTTTTCCATGAAGACACATGTCATTGGACCAATGATTGCAGGCATCTTAAGTAAGAAATCAAACATCTATTATCGGAAGAACATTTGGGAGATTTATTTGATAGGAATGAGGTTCCAAGATAAAGGAATATATAGCTGAATAATCTTTTTAACCAAAGAGAGATTATTCTTCCAAACCTTGTTCTTCGAGACAACAACAACCATAATCAACCTCTCCAAGGTGATGTGTGTGTAATTCACACCATACATAATGGACTAACTATGTTAGGTTACTCTAGTAATTCAAAGAAGAGGTATGCATGGGAAGCTAGGGATATGCATCGCCTCACCTATAGCTTGATATGAGAAGGATTTATCTTTCCTATCATTTTCAAGGGACAAGAAGTGATACCATCTCATGATGATCCTTTGGTCATCACAGTCAAGATAGCACATTATGAGGTACATAGAATTCTAGTTGATAATGGAAACTCTTTTGATTTGTTGTATTTGACCGCATTGTTGAACATATGAATATACCCCAAGGAAATCACACAATAGTAAATGTCACTTGTAGGTTTCAATGGTAGTGTATCCATGTCGATAAGGACTATACGTTTGTTATTCTCTATGGAAGAAATGATCATCCTTATAATTTTTGTAGTGTTAAACACCCCTACTTCTTACAATGCGATATTGGATATACCATGGATCCATAATATGAGAGTGGTTCCCTCCATTTATCATCAGCGCATTAAGTATCCCATGGTTTATGGAATAAGAGAAATAAGAGGAGAACATGATGACACAAGGACTTGCTACAATTCTACCATGAAATAAGCTTTGTCCCTCTATCAAAGTTGCAACTAAAGAGTGGACAACGTTCTAATCTGAGGGTTATGCAATTAGAAAGAAGTTAGATCATGACAGTTGCTATGAAAGATTATGAAATAATATTCATAGGGGAACCAGGAGAAGACAAGTATTTAAAAATTAGTTCTAAACTCACTCTAATTGAGTTCTTGAAAGAAAATGAAAACCCTTTTGCATGGAATACATAACAAGCATAAATCTAGCTATAATTTCTCACGAGTTAAATATTGACCAAACCAAGAAACTAGTTCAAGAACGGAAGAGGAGATTCACTCGAGATAAAAGTGATATCATGAAAAAGAAGGTTAACTCCTTAAAAAGTATATGTTAGGTTTTTGAAGTTGACTATCTAACATGATTTTTGAATGTTGTATTGGAGAACAAGGTAAGAGGATATTAAAGAATGTGTGTTGACCTTACAAGCCTTAATATCGCTAAGCCAAAGGATTTATTTTTGTTTCCAAACATTACACAACTAGGTGTTGCCATAGTTGATTTTGAAATGATAAGCTTTATAGGCTAATTAGTGTCTTCGGGAGGGATAGAAGCCAACCTCGACAAAATTTGGCTTTGGTGAACATGAGGTCTCTAGATTGTATTAAAGAGGTTCAAGAACTAAATAGGTGTATAACTGTGTTAAGTCGTTTCATTTCCAAGTGTACAAAGAAGTACATTTCATTTTTTCAGTTGTTAAAGAAAAACAAGGAATATGTGTGGAATGTAGAATGTAGAATGTGAATAAGCCTTTCATTCCATTAAAGAATACTTAAGGAAGGTGCCTTTTTTAGTCAATCCTACTATTGGTAAGATGTTACATACGTATATGGCCTTCAGGGATAAAGTGCATAGTGTTGTATTGATGTTCAATAGAATGGAGAATAACATCTTATATACTATGTGAGCCATTTCCTAACGTGAGCACAACAATAATATTGTCACCCGAGCAATCTCGACATCACTTTTCAAGCAACTAACAATGTTACAGAGTATGAAACATTACTTCTGGTTTTATGCCAAGTTAAGTCCTTGGAAGATAAAAGGGTAATTATCTACAATGACTCACGACTTGTAGTAAATCAAGTCAATGATAAGTTTGAGGCTAATAGAGAAAGGATGAAGCTTTATCTATAAGATGTGAAGAAAGAAATTGTAACTTTTGAGGCTTTTGAGCTATTTTGGCATCTGTTGTCAACTTGGAATTAAAAAGGGTCATTCCCATGTCGTGCCTATCAGGGCCATCATAATAGAGGAAGGGAATAAGGATAAGAACTAAGTGAATATCAACTCCTAAACATACACCTTGTGGTTAACTCCATACCTAGATTATCTCATTTAAGACGGTCTACCCACTAATAGGGATGAGATGTGCAAAATTATAACAAAGTCAAAGAATTACACCATTTTCCAAGGTGCATTCTATCAAAAACAATTATGACAGACCATGGTTAAGTGCTTACCTAGTCAAGAAGCATAAATTGTTTTGAGCAAACTACATGAAAGAAAATGTAGAGCTCATTTAAGAGGTAAAACTATTTCTAAAATAATCATCAGCCTAGGTTATTATTAGCCTACAATTCAAAAGGATTGCATCAACCATGCTAAAAAATGTGGCATATGCCAAAGACATGCTAATACTTCACATCAACTAGCTAGTTAGCACATGGATATTCCAAAAGTGGGATTTGGATATCGATTTCCTATTAGCTCATGCTCTAGGATAACAAAAAACTTTAATAGTTACAATTGATTATTTTTTCAAGTGGATATAAGTTGAACCACTTGCGAGAATCCAAGAAAATGGCATATGAAATTTTATTTGGCAAAATATAATGTGTAGGTATGGTTTACTTCGTGAGTTGATCACAGATAATGGTTGTCAGTTCACAAGTTAACGGTTAGTTTCCTTTGTAAAGAGATTAGGGTTAAGTTATCACATTCAACTCCTTATAGATCACAAGTCAATGGTTAGGTAGAGTCATCAAACAAAACCCTTATCAACATAGTATAAAAGCACTTGGAAGGAGTGAAAGGAAAATGAGTCGATAAATTACCTATTATTCTTTAGTCAATAAGAACGACTCCAAGAATGGCAACAAGCAAAAGCCCATTTTCTCTAATATACGGCACAAAAGCAATAATCCTATTAGATATACAAGAAGACACCCTTCGATAGAGAATAACACAAAAGGATAATGACGATCTTAGAAAAATAATACAAGGGAGTTTCAAAAGATATTGACTAATATTGCAGCAAGAAAATAGGGTTTGGTAAGCAAAGTTCCTTTCACATGTTGGAAAAGCCACACTTATAAGATCAATTCTTCAATATATTTCAGTTTCCACTATAAGTACTTTTAAACTAATAAATTCTATTTACGATAAAATTGATACTCTTATAAAGAAGTTATTGTCAAGATCTGATGTAAAAAAATCTCATTACTCTGCGTTCAAGAAAAGGAATACTCTATGCCTTCCTAAAGAACTAGAAGGCTTAGGATTTAAATTTTAAAAAAATCAGAATATGGCCTTGTTACCTAAACAACGTTGAAATCTAGTAACAAGTGTGGATAAGTTATGGAATCAGATTTTTAAAAGTAAGTATTGTCAACAAGTACCTTTTTTACAAGTTAATGTCTCTAAGAATGATTCCTTTGTACGTAAAAGTATTTGTAGTAAAAGAAAACTTTTAAATAAATGATTGTGTTATTCAATTAGTATTAATATTGATATTAACTTTTAAAATATCCTTGGATACTTAGTGCACCAGATTTTTAACCACGATTCAATACAGGAATGGAATGATATTTGGGAACTTATTTGTTTCAGATCTTGCAAATGATACACATGATTGGAACTAACAATTATTAGATAAATTGGTTACACATTTACCTATCAATTTTATTAGTAGACTTAAGAGCCCAAATTTTAATTTATCGAATAAAATGTTTTGAGTTTCAAATAAATTGGATAATTTATTAGTTAAAATTATTTACAAACTTACAATTAACAATGTTATAACTAAGACTAATCAACATCACTAGGCCAATTTTTTAAAAATCTAAGTTACATGAAAGATTTAAAGTGTTTTTATCGAAAAGTATGAATAATATTTTAACTATGAGACTTAATATTAAAAATTTCGTATGAGATTTGGATCATAAATGTCCCGTATATTTTCAAGAATTAGAAACTTCTAAACATTTAAAAATGTAATTTATTATGGTAAAGTTGGTAGACATGTATTCTTTTGAACAAATTCAATAACTTGGAACATTGAAAATACATGTCAATTATTTTGAATCTTCACATAATACTATAAAGATTTTATATTAGTAGTAACTTTCATTATGATAGCAATTTGGAACATCTTGAACAATAATTATCTTTAATAACATCCAACCAAACTTTCATAAATTAATAATGAGATTATATAAACAACAAAAAGAAATAAGGTTAATTTGGAGTGAAAAAAAATATGACATTAAAGAACCTCAGCTTACTAACTAGGAAAGTACTCAAAAAATGGCAAAAACATCTATATAGTTGGATTAAGTTTAATTTTAATGCATCAATATAAAATAAAAATTGCTCCTTAGTAGTTATAGCAAGATATGGTTTTGGTAATGTACTCGTAATTTGATACAAATTACCAAACATTATAGATTCAGAATAAAGAGAAATTAGAGCATTGGCTTTGCCTATAAGTCTGACATCAGCTATTAAACATTATAGAATTATATTAGAGGGTGATTGCTTGAACTTGATTTATTATATTAACAATGTTAATAATCAAGCTTCTTGAACTTAAATTTCTTAATTAGATAAAGCTTTTACTTTATTATCAACCTTAATGGATTTTTCAATTTTATGGATACTAATAGAAGAAAACGACACGATTCATAAAATTGCTCAATAGTCTCTACACAATCGTAAAGATAGAATATTTTAAATTATTGATATTTCAATCATTATGTAAAATATTATTAATGAAAAGAATTATAAATAATTGTAATATTAATATTAATATTTGTTAAATTTGTTGGCCCAAAACTTTAAGACAATTTCCCAAAGCTTGTGCACTATAGTTGATATATATATATATATATAGTTTTCCTTCCTCCTAAGATTTTAGAACAAGAATTGGTAAGAGAGCTGAAACCAAAAGAAAAAGAAAAATCAACGGTTGCTTGAGAAGGGAGAAAAACTGCTATAATCTCCCGCTACTTCAGGTTTGGTCTTCACTACCTCTGTTTTTCGGTCAATTTTTTCACTGTCTATCACCAACAGAGTTGCTACTTATTCGGCAGTTTAGAGAAGGGTCGAAAATATACAATAATCGACTGATTTTATCTGTATGATAATATTTGATTAAATAAAAATTTTGTTAATTTATCTTGTTATATATTACCAGTAAATTAGATGAAGATATTTCTTAGATGTATTTAGATTTTGTTATATTTTGTAAAACTCTCTAAATATTAGTGTTTGTATCTTCATTTGATTATTAGTCAATAGAATAGATTTTTCACAATAAAAAACTAAATCATTTAAATCATTGTGTTTTATTTATTTTCTCATTATTTGTTATTTTATTATTACCAATTATTATATATTTATACAACTAAAATTGAAATCAAACTTTGTTTCTATAAATACTAATTTATAACAATATTACTATAATCTTAAAAAAATAAAATAATTTTCAACCAATTTTTTGGAAGAGATAACTTTAAATGTTAAAAATGCTATTATTCCTACTAAAATTTTAAATTATTATATTTTTTTGAAAAATATATTAATACAAGAATTTAGGTGTCAAAATGACACGTGGGCGACAACTAGTATAAACTAATAATATGGGTAGCTCGTGGCCATCCAACCCTAGCTCTAACGTTATCTCTCTCGATAAGCCCCCAACGGCAATTCCAGTTTGCGAAAGGAGGTCGACGTGTGTAAGGCCTGAACTACGATCTCTATAGCCCCAACACCTAACTTCTGCATCTGTAAGTATCTGAACTCTTATTTCCATTTATAATAATTCCACTTCTTTTGGTTATTGAATCTTCGGAATTGTAGTTGTGAAATTTATTTCTCTGTAATTGTTGGGAATTTTTTTGGCAGACCAGGTGTTTGTTGAATTTCTCTTGTGATTTCCACAGGCTTTTAGTTGGCCTCTTTCTTTTTCTTTTTAATTACTTTAAATTTTTTTTTTAATTTTGAGATCATCAGTCAAATGAGTTGCTAATATCCCAATTTAGCCACGGATTAAAATAGTAAACTTTGCTCCTGGTATGTTTTTGACCTGTTTAGAGACATTGTTTTTATGTATACTTAGCTCTAAATATGTGGTTTATGCATATAAACTATACTAGTATTTGCTGAGGAAACTCTCTTATTTCTTATATTCCTAATTTTCCTTATTATTAAATGGAAAATTTTTATTCAAATTTCTCCCATTTAATACTCTTTGATTGCTTTATTTGAAGGTAGGTTTGGTTTTTGGATCTAAACTCTTGAAAGCAATAAGAAAGGGGGGAGAATCCGAGAAGAAAACAAAGTAATGGTTGAAGATAAGAAGAGGACTAGGGTTAAGCCCAATATACTTGTGACAGGAACCCCAGGCACTGGCAAGACAACCACATCATCTGCTCTAGCCGAGGCTACCCACCTTCGCCACATCAATGTTGGTGATTTGGTTAGAGAGAAGAACCTCCATGATGGTTGGGATAACCAACTTGACTGTTTCATCATTAATGAAGATCTTGTAAGCATCCCTAGAACTCGAGAAAATCTAATATATCACCGTGTTGTATGTCCCCTCATGTTAGTAATATTTGTTGATTCAGTTCCTACTTCCATTTTTATAAAAATGAAAGGCTAATATGAAAAAGTTTCAACACGTGCAATGTTCTCTCCTAAAACTCTACTCCTAACCATCTTATACTTGTTATTCGTGGATTAGTTAAAAGAAAATTTCTATTCATTACCATTTTAGGTGTGTGATGAGCTTGAGGATTTGATGGAACAAGGAGGGAACATAGTGGACTATCATGGGTGTGATTTCTTTCCAGAGCGTTGGTTTGATCTTGTAATTGTGCTTCAGACTGACAACACTGTTTTGTATGATCGCCTGCACAATAGGTGAACCATATTGTTTTTGCTCTCTCTCATTGCACAATCGGTCTTTTTTCCTTAGGGAACATTACAACAATAATGATTTGGGTTGTGTTTGTGTTGTTGATTTACAGAGGGTACTCGGAGGCAAAGCTATCAAATAATATAGAGTGTGAAATATTTCAGATGCTACTTGAGGAAGCAAAAGAAAGCTACAATGAAGAGATTGTGTTGCCACTCAAGAGCAATAACATTGAAGACATTACTGAGAATGTGGCTACTTTGACTGATTGGGTTAACAATTGGCACCCAACTTCTAAGTAGTTAGGCACAACTCTCAACTTAATGTATTTTTTGCATTTCAGAGAGATGATTGTTTGGCTTTCTTTTCTTTTCTTTTTTTTTTATCTTTTTTTTTCAGTGAAGAAGAAGAAGCTCTTTTTTTATGCGAAATAGAGTAATGAATGGGATATAATAGTAAGTGATGGAATCGAAGAACTTTCGATCACGCATTGTCATGTGATAAATGTATAAAAGTAATGTTTGATCATTCTTACAACACTTAAGTTTTTTGGTGAAATTAGTTTATCAATAATTTTTATCATGATATCAGAAGATATCAGAATTGGGAGCTCTGTATTTCTATAATTTTAATTATTAAATTTTTAAGTGTTGGCCTTGTATGGTGCATAAAGTGGTGGGTGATAAAAGTAGCATTGATTATTCTCTAAAGAACTTAATAACTTAAGATTTTAACTGTAGTTTTCTAGCATTTCTGACACCATGTATAGATAGTAACAAGGTTAAGGAATTAGATTAAGAGATATAATATTGGTATTATATTAAACTACAAGTTTTATATCAATTGAATAATTATAAGAAAAGACCCTGAATAGTTGAGAAAGATGAATACAATGTAAATGTCATTGTTGAGATAACACGAAAGGGAAAAAATGGGCATGGTGATAATTGAGCACCATCTCTTAATAATCTAATGGGATAAATTTAGAGGTGTTAAATAAATCAAGTTGATTCAACTTGTTTGAGCTCAACTCATCTTTAAATGAGTTGTAGTTCATTTCAATTCATTTAATTTTTAAATGAGTTTAGTTCATTTATACTAAGTTAAATTGAGTAATTTATGAGTAACTCGTGTAATTCTTGAGTTTTAGAATTATATTTTTAATTTTAAAATATTTTAAAAGAAAAAAAGTTATTTGATAATCGATTTCTATTTTTAATTTTGAAAATTAGATATCACTTGTTTGATAACTCTTTATAAACTGGAGTTTTAGAATATGAAATAATTCATAATATTTTGTGAGGTAATATCATTTATATTTCAAAAATGAGTCAAAAATATTCTACAGATTTTTAATAATCATTAGTAAAATAAGCATAATTTCTATAAAAAAACTTGAAATCACGAATCATAAAATTTATTAGAAATTAGATTTTTAAAGATTTCTAATGGTATGCAAAATAATTCATAAATGTTTGTGAATTAGTACAATTTATGTTTTAAAAATGAGTAAAAAATGTTTTTTTAAATCTAAACAATCATTATCAAGGTGCATAACTCTTTATAAAAAAACTCAAAATCACAAACCTTAAAAGTTCTTAAAAACTAGAATTTTAGACATTTTTAATGATATATAAAATGAGTCAAAATATTTTGTGAATTAGTACATTTTATATTTCAAAAATATTTAATAGAATATGAACAAATTCAATAAAATGAGCATAAATTCTCTAAAAAAACTCATAATTCTTAAATGTAATATTTCTTATAAAATAGACTATTTATTTATTTTTTAATGATATATAGATTTAATCATAAATTATTATAAATAATTACAATTTAACTTTTAAATCTGAGTCAATAATCATCTATTTAATCTCAATTATATTGTGTATATTATAAAATTATTATTTGTCTTAAAATTCTATATTTTTTAGAATATCTTAATATAAATTTAATTTAATTTTTTTATTTTATTTTCAAAATATCAGTTGTTATTTTTTATATTTATTAATTTAACTAATATTAATATTCTTGTCAACTTTATAGTAATAATTAATAATACTATTTTAATAAATTATTTATTTTCTATCTTGTTTGTTAACTTTTAACATAACATATATTTATCAAATGAATTAATGAGGCACGTTTTTTTAACTCATGAGTTCAATAAATTTTCTTTAAATAAGTTGAACTAGAGTGAGTATTTAGTTTAACATCTCTAAATAAATTTAATATTGAGTTACAAGCACTATTTGACATGTAAACACCTTTTTTAACTAACAAAAAATATAAAAATATAAACATTTTTTTTTCATTTTTCTTTTGTCAATAAAACATAAGAGTTATTGGTTACTTAATTAAAAAACCTTAATATTTAAATAATGACTAATTTATGATTGTGGGAATTATTTGATTAAAGATGAAAACTAGAAGTTACTTGTTAGACATATTATTAAAATATTATTTTTATTTTTATAAATTTTAAGTTGAATTTTTGGTAATTTCTCAAATAATTTTTTTTATATTGAATCAAAAGTGTTTATTTGAATAAACTATACCTTAAATATACATTATAAAATGTGTGGGAAATATAACTAGAAAATATTAGGGTACTCATTTTATCAACTCAAATTATTGTGAATATTTTCTTCTTTTTGTTTTTGTTTTTACACCATAAGTAAATAATTAAGTCTGGTTTGACTTTATTTTTGTTGAAGATGGTTAGAAGTGATTTTAAGATTTTAAAGCTTTGACATAAAATTATTAGTAGTTTTAAAGATGACACACATTTATTATTGAAATATTTAGATTTATTTGTTATTTATTCGTGTATAATTTAGTCTACTTGTTTTGAAAAATAGACACCATAATAATAACAGTGCACTTCACTTAGATGTATTAATTATTTTTTAATATAAAAAAGTATATAAAAGAGAAACATAAAAAATAGATATCTTTCTCAACTGCTTAAGGCTCTAACGTAATAAGTATGTAATTTCTCTCCTATTTTAAAAGCACTACTATTCTAAATTTTGAAAGTAATTATAAATATCATTTGAAGTGTTTTTTTTTTTCCATTTAAATTTTAACTAAAGTGAGTTATTTCGAAATGGACCTAATTTCCATACAACCCAATAACTCATTATTGAGACAAAAACAACTTACGAAAGACACTTTAATATTTTGAACTTGAAATAGAATAATAGAACATTAGAACTTGCCTATCGAAGTATATATATATATATATATATATCGTGAATCAAGGTTGTGAAGTTTATTTATTTATTTTTATAATAAAGATATAAATTATCAAACGATTCTAATCTATCCATCCGAGTACAACAATAAATTAAAAAATAATCTAAAATTAGTTATCAGTGAGACATCCTAAAGGTTGTGAAGTTACTAACATTATGATCAACCAAAAAAAAGGTTACTATAACGTTAATTAATAACACATTTTCAACTAAAATAGAAGAAGAAAAAACCAACATAATAATGGCAACTTATTTAGGACTCACATAGGATACAAAGTATAAACTAAAGAGAGATATCCAAACATTTAAAAGAATGCATGCAGAGGTATCCCAAGCTTTCGAGTTACAACCTCATCTCGCCTTAAGAACAAATGGTAAGAAATAACCTTAAGATCACCATAAATAACTGTTACTCTTAATTGTAAAGTTTTATTGGAACAAATATTATATTAGAGCTGGAAAAATAAAAACTGGACTACCCTTGACCATTTTATAAATGCCAAGCAACAAAAATACTAAAACAAAACTGTTGCACAATTACATAGAATTAATGCTGTTTTATCTTTCGCTTTTGCTTTTGCATTTGCCAGTCTTCTTAAAAAGCGTAGGACTCAACAAGCGCTTGTGAGGAAATAAGAAAGCTTGATGAGGAGCCTTGCCTTTCACTTTGGATTTCCATGATGCACATTTGACAAAGGTCACTTGATGAAATCCAGTATCAGCTTTTTCAAGCTTATTATCTTCCACTGGCACCTCCAATTGCTCATGATTTACAACTGAAGAAACACTACTTTCTTGGACCATGGCATCGGATGCCTGCATACAAATCTGTTCTGCGAGTACAACTGGTTCATCTGCATGTTCCCCAAATGGTCCTTTTCCAGTAGCATCTTCTTGAAAAGATGAATCACCAAACAATGAAGATGTATGTCTTTGATTTTTCATATCTACACCGTTTGAGTCTTCATCCATAGGATCACCCTTGGTTACTATTTCATCAGATTTGAAACTAGTTTCCTCCGCATTATGAGCCGCAAATTCTCCATCTTTTGATGAAGTGAAAGTCTCCATTTCAGAAGCAGCATCTACCTCTTTATTATGAGCAGAAAGTTCTCTATATTTAGACAAATTGGACATCTCTACTTTAGAATCCTCATTTGAAGAAGCATCTAATGCTGTGTATGATGTTTGACATGTTACATCCTTATTTGGTATTTCATGTAAGTCAGAAATTTTGACAGAGTCATGGGATTGCATATTACCAACTTCTGTTTCAGTCAAGTTTACAGTTGTATCCAAGTTGTGGGGAAAATTTGCTCCGATCTCTGTGGTTGTCTCAGCAGCCCCGTTTTGAAAAACATCCACAAAAGCATGTTTAGTATCAGACGGGAGACTTACCTCCTGTGAACTTTGGAAACTGAAGGTATGATAGTTAGATAGAACACCACATAATGGAGTTTGACCAGCCTTAGAAAGATCGATTATTTCAAGTGATTCTTGATTACTTTCAGATGAAATAGGCAATTCAACTGCATCAGCCGGAGCAATCTTCTTAACACTATCTCCTAACTTGGACACATCCCCGTCTCCAGATATCAAATCCTTGATTTGAAAACGATTTGATGGCATGTTATTTACAGCCGAAGTAAAATCAATGGCTTTCACAGTTTTGGCTACTTCTCTGGATGCAGCAAGAGACTCTGCAAGATCATCTAGTGACAAATCACCTTCACCACTGGAAATGGGATCCCATTCAAACAAGTCACTGGGCCATGGTTTGTTGGAATCAACTTGCTCTCCGGAAGATATTATTTCAACTTTGATGGCCTCTTTAAAAAATTGTTTTTTCCTCAAAGCCTTGGTTATAAGAGTCCTACAACAAGGCACTTAATTTAAAACTTTGGCAAAGCAAACATCAAATCTATCTGTGAGATTTGTGGAAATAATCATACCTACAATTTTTGGACAGAGCTGCTTTTGCTTGTTCTGTGGAAAGCCCAAGCAAAAATGATAAGTTTGCAACATCAAGTGGCCCTCTTAATTCATAGACAGTATGAGCAGCACTAGAAATTATTAGACTCTTTCCACGGGTCCAATCTACCAGCAACTGAAAGTTGAGACAGTACAATGCACAAAATATCAGTGGAAACACCAACCCTAATCAAAGATAAACAATTCAAAATATTCTAAACACAATGGACAACATTTATCAACTGCATATCTATTCAATATTTACGAATAAATTATGAATTCGCCATCAATGGGTATCCAATCTAAAAATCATCAAAAATATATTTTCACTCAAAATTTACCTTTGCATTTGATATGGTTTGTCTCCTAGCTTGAATATCAGTAATGAGATTAGAGTATGTAATTTCAAAAAATACTCCACGCTGCATATTTAACCAATTAAAATATTACATAAAATATTTTTAACAATGTTTGAGAATAACATAAAGGAAGAATGAGAATCAAAACCTGAATAGCAGCTTTAACCATCGGCATCTTCAACCGAAAAGGTAATTTCTTTGAGAAATCAATGGTAATCAAATCTACCTACATGGACCAAACAAAAGAAATTCCTAGTTAAGTTTTCATTTTCTCAACTCACTAAGCAACTAAATAAATTATTTCAAAAACATTAGATAAAAGTCAGGAAAAAGAAAAACCCACTATTGAAAGTACAGACCTCCAATTTCTCACAAGCCAGGTCAAAGACACTTTGGTTCATGGGCCTTATGGAGACCAAATCATAGGACTTTATAATGGGGTTTCCAGAATTGAGAGCCTGAGCCATAGAGGGACTATCTCCACAAAAGGTGAGGCGAGTGTACTGCCGGAAAGGGGAGGAGCGTGTAACACCAAGAAGGTCACGATGGAAATGGACAGAGGAGGCAAGAGCAGGGGCAAGCTTCAGCAGAGAGGAAAGAGGGAGAGGGGCTATGGAGCAACGGTCACGATCAGACATCATACCATTGATCATTCGGTTGTATGCAACTCCTGAGTAGCCAATCTCCATGGCAAGGGTCACAAGCTTTATACGATTTGTCTTATCAGATGGTGTGGCCTCAACATAGGGTAGATTAAGGTCAAAAAAGCTCATAACTATGAATTCAAGAGATATAATTGTTATAAAAGTGTGGAGTGTACGTATAATGTAAGGGTTAAATGAATGGGGTAGAAGAGAAACACAATGCTGTCTTTATGTGAATTTTTACTTCCCAAATGTCTCTGCATGAGAATTGCATTATTAAAATTAAATTAGCTTAAATAAAATTATCTTTTAAAAACAATAAAGATGTTAGTGTGAACTCCAATTTGGTTGCAACAAAAAAAGATGAAAGAAAACGTTTTTGGTAGAAAGAAATCTGCATGATGTATTACACTCTTGGAGGAAAATCGAACATTCCATTAAGTTCATGCTTTAATCAGACAATTTAATTGAAGCTCGGCCCCTTTTCACCAAAAATTAACTAAGGAAGAGGGGCTGCATTTTTGTTATGAATATCAAAAACAAACCTTTAGGCAAGCAAATTGTACAATTTTAAAGGATAGTATTATAAATTAAGAGAGGTGGATAATATATCATCACCATCTTAAGTACCTGAGAATGTTGGTATATCATATCATACTAAGAAAACTGAAAGTTGTACCTTGACTGAGAGGAATGGGTTGAGACTTGATAGTCCAATGTTCCAGAAATTTAGGATCTATTTGGATGTGCTTCTCTTATGAGTAGTTTCAAGAGATACAATTAGATGTTTGAAATAAAATTGCTAAATGTGGTTTTTAGTGGTATTCTAGTAATTATATTAAAAAGTGGCATACAAGCTAAACTATTTCTATCAAAACGAAGTTTTCTTACTCCTACTAAAAGGACTAATAATTTTAAAAGCACTTCACTTGTTAATTGCTAAACACCAATAAAAATAACTTTGTCCATTTGAAGGCATCTTCATCCACCAAAAAAAAAAACTTTTCTAAACGGACCTTAGATGAAAAATTAGGTTTATCTTAAACCCTCAAGATACACAGAAGTTTACTATATAAGAATCCTTCCCCATATAAAATCGATCAAGCGTTTTGTCAGACAACTTAAATTCAATAATAATATTTGAACCTAATCATATTGCAATTCATATTTAATATGCAGAAGAAAGAAATTCCAGAATTAAGCTGTGATTACTAAGCCTAAAACGAAAATCAAAACAAATGATTACATTAAAAAAAATATTAGATAAAAAAAAGACTGAATATCAATTTAAACCCCTACTTCCCAAAAAAAAGAGACCCCGTTGTATCTGTATGAACAGTCATGGCAATGAACAAATATAACAAGTTAATAAACGTTAAACACAGCAACCAAACCTGAGAGCAACCACGGCCGTCACCTACCGATGAGGTACAACGACGAGGGAGGAGCTGAAGAGGAGAGCCACGAGCCACGCGTCTCCAACTGAGACGTCTGGTCTGGCCACCGGCGATAGAGGGGAGATGGGAACGTAGACGATCGGCGCCGTCAGGTTTGGTCTAGTCTGTATCGAGAAGAAGAGGGAAGGGACAGGGCCTGGCGCTAGTATCTGGGACGGTAAATAACACGCAGGGGTCTTAGATCCGTTGGGCTCTTTCTTCCTCCCTTTTTTTTTTCTTCCGTATCTTAAAAAAAAACAATTATCATTTATATTTATCTAATATATTTTAACTATTATAAAAAAAATCAAAAAATTATTTTATTTTAAATATCATTTAAATTAAACTATAATAATTTAAATCTTTTTAATATTAAATATCATCTAATTAAATCTTTTAATATTATTACATGCTATTTATATTATTATAAACTTTAATTACGTTATTTTTTTATAATTTCATTTTTTATAATATTCAAGGCAACTAAAATTTTATAATTATTTAATTAAGCCATTTAGCCGCATCAAATATCCCAAAAAAATTATAAATAAAGATTATAATAATTTTATTATTATGTATAAATAATTATTTAAATTTATAAATTAAATAATTATAATCTCATTATTTATAAAAATTATATACTACGTTATAAAAATTATGAGAATATAAATGTTTTTTTTAATAATTATATTATTATGAGTTCTTATTTTTTATAATAAAATGAGTAAAAATAGGGGATGTATGTAATAGTTGTGGGAGACATACGTACCATCTCAACTTTAGATAAATGGATTTTTATATGTAATATTTATAAAATTTTAAACAAATTAATATATAAAATATAATTATTTTTCACTTAAATTTTAAATTTTAACCTTTTAAAACTCAATAGTTTGAACATATTTTTATAAATACCTTTAATACAATCATATGTATTGTAGTTGTAATAAATATATCTAAAGTACAGTTATCTGAAATTATGACATTTTTTTTCGAATTTATTTGATAAACTTGATAACAAGTTTAAAAAAATTACATGTAAATTTTTATTCACAAAAATAACCAAAACTTATAACTCTTACAATAATTATAAGATTTAAAGGACTCATTCTTCAATCAAAAATTCGAGTTCAATTATAAAAGCTTTAACTTTTAATAGTTGTAAGGTGATATTACATATAAATAATACATTAATATAATTTTTAAATAATATAATGCACTCTATTTATATATTATAATATAATGGTGTAGAAATTATGACGAAGGAGTGTGTTTAAATAAAAGAGATTAAAGAATAGAAAATAACTAATGAAATTCAAATAGATTAATAATAAACATTTAACCTGTTAAACATATAATTATATAAATTATTGGAGCGTTTTTTTATAGATAAAATGGTACTTGGGGTATGTTTAGTTAGGAGTAGTATAAATGATAATTAGAATAATTTAGATATTTAGATATTTATATATTTATATATTTGATTTAACAATTTAAATGAAATGTAAAATATTCTTAAGAGTATTAGAATTTTTTATTTTTTTTACATCCCTCAAAATAGCTATAATAATTTATATTTCTATAATAATTTATTATTATTATTATTTTATCTTATTTAATTTTTTTATAATTTTACTTTAATATTTATTATTATTATTATAATCAAACAAAATATCAGTAATAAATTAATAATATTTCAATTGATTCAATTCTCATTATGATTCTTTTTTTATTAAACAAATAAAACATAACTAAAAACAAAAAAAATGTAAACTTTATCGTTAGAATACTAACTTAATCAATGTTTGATATCATACACGTATCATTTACTCGACTCCTACAACCTGATTCACCACACTAATGAAGACAACGTGGCATGCACATCCATGAACCCGTTCTTGAGTGATTTGATTTGTTGAAGTCTATTTCTAATAATATCGTACAAGTCAAACATGTAGCAATTTGAGGTTTACGATTTGGTATTATTTGGCAATTAATTTATACGACCTGGAAGTAGTGACCTTCTAATTCTTTTTAATTTTGTTATGTAAAGATTAACTTTGACATTTCGAACAGAGTGCCTATTATTGTAATAATGACACATGTCTAGTATGTAATTATATATAACTCTTCATTATCAATAATAAAGGATTTAAACATTTTAAAAATTTGCCTTCTTTCTAATATCTTTCTAAAATCCCTACCACAGAAGCAATTATTTAAACAATTGTTGTCACTATAGGACCTTAAATATTTCTTCTCATAAGTATTTGAGATCTTACATTTTATATCAAAGGAGAATTAGCATGTGTCATAGAAAAAATTTCTCATGTCGTCATGACTTGCCTTCACACACATCCCAAATCAAGAAACAATCCTACTCATCCCACTCCTGAGTTCGATCTAAACGATTACACATCTCTTTTATCACCCATAATCATCTCACGTCATGGGATAGGATGTGACCCTCAATGACTTGCAGCCAATGAGACATGACCTAAAGATTTTAGAACGATTCCACATATAGTAAGTTTAAATAGTCATAGCTATAAAAGCCCACCTTTTTCAAGAGATGTCAATATGGAGATACTACTATAGCAAGTAATAGAATTACAACAAGCTTTCATTAAGTCAAAAAATGATAGCAAAGAGCTCAGGTCACTTTTAAGGTAAGACAATTACGAGGAGGTAGAAAGTTTTGTTTAGACGGTAACTTCATCCCTAAAACTGTACCACTGACAAGATCTAAATAAACTTATTATCAATCAATGAGATATTCCCACACATCATCCTGATTATACTTTTGAACGTCCTGTACATACTACTCCAACTCAAGAATAGTGCAAATAACCAACCAATGCCCAATACAAACATCCTATCAATATTTACCTAAGTCATATCATCAAATTTGAAGTCATCGAGGTGAATAGATAGGATTTAAGGCGTGGATGTTTCTCTAATTTTCTTCTTCTTCAAGGTCTTAGTAAAGGTGGCAAAGTTGACAAGTTGGGGACACTCGACTGATCAATTATAGGGGAGAAAACTCTGTAGGTTCCTCACCTAGGCAAACAAAGTCCTTAGTTTGTAAAGGCGATGTGATGGCAACCCTTAGATATGTTGGCTCTAGGTCGTGTATAATATATGTGTTTGTCAAGTTTCTAAATCCACAATTGTATAGTCTGTACCTATAAAAAATAAACACATCATTAAAGTACGATTCAGTTCATAAAAGACTTAAACTCACTACAAAGAAATGATCTGTATAATCATTATTATAGTCCCTTCATACATCATATTCCTTAAAGCGATTTGCAACAAGGATATCTCTATAGGACTATTTATTGATATTTTGGAGCTTAATTCTCCTTGTATTTTCTTTGTGATAGGGGCCTAGTTTATTAATTGGCTTACTCACATGAGGTTGATTGTATTGAAGTTATGGTTCCACGATCTGCGAACTGGGAATTCCACCTTTACACCCCAAATATCTTCTATAATGTAGAAATATTTATCCTTCTAGCATGAGGCACTATTGAGGAGTTTTAAATGCAATTCATGCCCAATTAAAGTTATTATATGTATCTTATTTCTTCTTCCATTAGATCCACCACATGTTCCCCAACAAAACGAAGAGACACAAGAGATTCTATCATCCATTTGAGTTGATTTGAGCAAAGTTGATGTCAAAAGTATGTAAGGCACGAGCTATTATTCTGGGAAAGGGACACCTTATTTCTACTTTGAAAGCTTCATAGTGGATCACCCATCATCCCACGGTAGGATCATCTGCATCATAAAGATGGCATAGGGCAAGCATTATTCCAACCCGAGTTATAATATCGTATTCTCTGCATATTTGGGTCAAGTTATCCATGTATTTTAAAAATTGATGTTTTTCTTTGGTCTTATGTGTAGGCTCACTCTTAGGATCTCGTTTTTTTCTTACGACGTTTCACCTTCATCATATTCACTTGAATTTTAATTATGAGTATTGGACCTTGTGACAATGAAGTCGAGGCTGAACGTGTGCTAGATGAAAAGAGGAGAACCAATATAGTCTTTAATTGAGGTACTCCCAATTTCCTTACCATGACCAGCCACAATGTTTAATGGTTGCTCAGAGTTATGAGGACCTATTTGTAAACGGATAGAATCCAACAAAGACTCACGAGGTGTTTCTATCCTGAGCGGAATACTTTTGGTATGATTTGAAAGAGTGTCTTAGAAGACGTCTAACAAACTAACTTTTTTCCCTTATCAGCTAAAGACATTATTAAAAAACGTATAAAAGGAAGAATTTACCTATAAAATAACTAGAGAATGAGCTGACAGAAAGTTGAAAAGTAGCCTAAAAGTATTGTAAAGTCTAAAATTACTAGCAAGTAGTAGCAAAATCGGACTGAATTTCAAACAAAGTTGTATTATAACGGTTTGGACCTGCAAATGTGCGATCTAAGATGACTATTAGTGGGCTCAGATTCTTAGAGAGAAATCTTGGGTAAGTTAAGAGGATACGATAAATTGTAAAAAATGAACTATTTATAGGAGAGTTAAAAGAAGTTAAAGTATCATTGGAGTTATTTTGATCGGGGGAATTGAGGGATTTTACCTGGTACATGGATAATCCCTTAATTTTTAAAAATCAAGAGAATATGAAAGTTAATGTTTTGTATCATTCACGTGTCACATGCTCGATTACTACGACCTTATTCACCCTACTAGTAAAGACAAGGAGGCATGTACATCCACCAACTCGTTTTCGAGCTATCTAATATGTGGAAGTCTATTTCCTATAGTCTCATATAGGCCAAACATTTTACAATCTAAGGTTTGCGACTTAAGGTTTATGTCTCGATAGTAAAGGACATCGATAACTCTAGCACCATGTGACCTGATATCCATGACCTTATGGTTAAGATCCAATAAATTAGTAATCACTTATGTGATAGGGGAGTAACAACTTCTCATAATTTCTAATTTTGTTATGTAAAAATTAACTTTAATATTTCAAACGTAACATTTGTCATTGTAATAGTGACACATGTTTAGTATGTAATTATACATACATTCTTATTATCAATAATAAAGAATATGAATATTTTGAACATTTTTCTCAAACCCATAATATATTAACAACCACAAAATTATTTAAGATAATATGAATTATAAAAGTTAAATAACCAAAATACACTTAAGTATAAAATATATGACTAATTATACTTTAAATAAAAGATTTAATATAATAGATATTTATATTTAATAAAAAATAATCAAAATAATATATATATATATATATATATATATTAAAATGATGAAAATAACACGTATTAAATATTTAAGTTTTAACGAATAAATATTAATGGTAAATTAATATTTTTATTTTTATTTAAAGTATATATCTTTATCAGTCCCCGAGACTTCTCCTTCCACATTTTCACGTTTGCTTTCAAAGGATCCACTCGTCGACCGATTTTTCGAAATGTAAATACGAAGCGCGAACCACAACGCGCGTATTCAGAAACGCAAAAACGAAAATTAAAAGAAAGAAAGCGCTTAAAAGCACAAACTTATCATTCCATGTCACCTATCCGTGCCTACAATACTCCTCAATGTCCATTGTCCATCACAAACAATCAACGGTTCAAAACACAAACAAAGAACTTAAGGCCGATCGACTATAATTAAAGCAAACACAGGCCTCCACTATAAATACTACCAAAACGACATCCTATACACACACTACTTTGAAATACAATTCATCAATCTTCTTCATTCCTTCCTCTTTTAACAAGCCAGAGGTCTTTTATTATAATTATTTTTTTTTTCTCTTTTTTCATTCATTAATTTATGGTTCTTTTATTTATTTATTTTCAATTAAAGGATTTTAAATTTTCTAATGATTTCTTTTTGTGTTCAGATTATTGATAATTCAGGTGAATAACCATGTCCGGACGTGGAAAAGGAGGCAAGGGTTTGGGAAAGGGAGGAGCAAAACGTCACCGTAAGGTACTCCGAGATAACATTCAGGGAATTACAAAACCGGCGATTCGTCGTCTTGCACGTAGAGGTGGAGTGAAGCGTATTAGTGGTCTGATATATGAAGAAACTCGTGGTGTTCTCAAGATCTTTTTGGAGAACGTCATTCGTGATGCCGTTACTTATACAGAGCACGCGAGGAGGAAAACCGTCACGGCGATGGATGTCGTTTATGCTTTGAAGAGGCAAGGTAGGACTCTCTATGGTTTCGGTGGTTAGAGAATTGGAGCTGCAAAGTCTTGCTGTCAAGAATATTCCGGGAAGATTTTGTGGATTGTGGTGGATACTGGGATCACAATTGGGTTGTTTGGATTTTCTTTTGTAAATTAGGATGCCACCTGATATTTTGTATTGTTATGGTACTGGTTTTAAACTCTGAATTGTAGTCCTATCGCAATTCAATGAATCTTTCTCTTCTCTGCTACTTCCACTTCTATAGTTTAGTCAGTTCATTTTAACAATGATGCTTTTATTATAATTGTCTTTACCTCAGATATATGAATAATGCTTTTAATTATAATATTATCTAATTGTTAGTAAATGTTATGTAATTAAAAAAACACTTAAATTGTTATAATACTATATATGTTTTATACATTTAATAATTCATATTTTAAAAAAGTTGAATAATTAATTATGAAACTATCGACTTAATTAGTTTTTTTATTGAATTTAGTTGTTATATTTTAACTTAAAAGTGATTTTTAAAACTAACGATTACACTTGACACCTTATTTATATATATATATACTTAAATGGTTTTATTAATAAAGGATATAATATATATCTTTCTAAAAATCCTATAAGCATAAAAAATCTTAGGTTATTTGCTTCTTTTGATTTTTTCGTTGGTAATAAAAAACAATCTTTCATATCATTTATTATCTTCTTTTTTATTAACAAGTGATATGTTAGAATGTGAGTTAATTAAATTGATTGTAATAAATTATTTGATTTAAAAAGAATATACGAAAAACTTAAATCATTGTGTATGGAATTGAAGGATTTATCGATGGATCTTTGACTGCTACATTAATGTTTAATAATTAAAGACATATTATCTTAAATTTTTAATTCATTAAATAGAATTAGTTAAATAATATAGTGTAGAGTTGGATTTATGAACTTGTATTCCATGATATGAATCTTATAAAGGAATAACATAGTAATGGGTACTCTTTAAAAAAACCTTCTCATTGAATACTCAATCAAGAATTATTGATCTTTTCAGAAAAGAAGTATTAATAGTTGAGTATGTTGTTAAGGTTTGAACCATTACAATTCATTTGGTTACTATTTGGGAGCCTATTTATGAGCAAGACTTAGTGATATATACATTATCTAGAATCATTTGTAATCCTAACTATAACATATTTGTTACATCGATTAATATGATCACTGTCAACAAAATTTTTTCATCCTTATGTAGCCTCAATGAATTATCTGGTATTTCTTAGAAATTCAAGTCTAATCAAAATTCATCTTGTGGTTAGTCTTGGAACTTACATGGTTTTATCAAGAGCTTGAATCTTCAATCTTCTCATCTTAAGAACACTTCATCTGAGACTAATACTCATTATTGTTCTCAGTCCAAGAAAGGTATTAGTGGATTACATGTTTGTCAGATTTGTTACAAAATTGGTCATCGAGGATCACATTGATTTGTTCTTTGTGATTTGCTCAATAAAACATACTAACATGACAAAATTGTCTCTTCTTCTCCATCTAGTTACAGTGCTAATGTAAGAAGTGCTAATGCACGTGACATTACTTGGCTTTTGTACATTGATACTAGTCACCATTTGTCTTATAATTCTTCTAATGTGCCTCAATCCACCCTATTCATTAGTCATGAAGAAGTTTCTCTTGCGATATCTTACCTATTCATTGCATAGAACATGGTTTTTTGTACACTTCAAGATAAGTATTTTCTTACCTTAAAGTAGATCTTGCATACTACACACACTACATCTAATAACTTATTATCTGTGCACAATTTATGTGTTAATAATATGAAGTTTTATGTTGATTTTTTTTGTCAATGACATTTTAATGAGGAAGATTCTCATGTGAGTGGAAGCTAGAGGAAGTCTTTATCATTTGACTAGTACTATTAGTGCCTTGGACACTAATTATTATCCTTCCATATAAGTTGTTTTATTAAATTAGTGGCATTCCAGGCTTGACCATTCCTCTTATACCACATTTTCTTCTATTATAAATAAAAATGTTCTAGATGTATCTTCTTCTATCGAACATCATTTCTGTGAGCATTGACAAACATTTAAATCTCATAAACTACATTTTTCTTCTAGAAATGCGAAAAGTATATCAATTTTTATTTGTTTTTTCCCTTAGATTTGTGGTGTTCGCTTGAAGTTTCTTGTAATGGTGATCATTATTTCTTGTTAATTGTAGATGATTTTAGTCTTTTTACTTTGCTTTTTACGTTGAAATCTAAGGATTAAACATTGTTTTTTTAAATCTTTGTTATTATGGTGAAGGTTTAGTTTCAAGTTTGTATTAGAAGTATACATACATATGCAAGTGGTGAGTTTGATTTGTTCAAAACTTTCCTTTAAGACTTAGGTATTTTGCACAAATTTTCTTATCCTCACACGGTTGAGTAAAGTAATCTTATAGAGAGTAGGTATTGTAAAGTTGTTGATAAAGGTTTAGCCACGCTTCATTAGATATCTCCGCCACTTAATTTTTGGTCATATGCTACGAGTACAACTATATATCTTATGAATCATATGCCTTTTAAGGTACTTAATGGTTTATCATATCAAAAATCTATCACATATGACACACTTAGTACATTTGGTACTCAATATTGTCCTTGTCTGTGAATTATTATTCCAAAAAACTAAAATGTAGATTCGTAGCACGTACCTTCATTTGTCATGCAACTTAATAACGTGTGTATTTGTGTTTAAATTTCAAGGGTGTTTGTATATCAGTAGACATGTGATTTTCAATGAACATATCTTTTTCTTTTCTTGAAAGTTCGTTGAGTTGTCTCTATCACCTAACCAATCTACTCCTTCCATTTTGCTCTTACCTAGCACTATTCCCATAGTATCTGTACCTCCATCTCTTTCTTTTATTTTCCTTGTTCTTTCTTCACATATTTTACCTAATTTTATTTGAGTTTGCTTCTTTATCAATTTATGTGTCTTTTCCTTCAAACTCTTTAAATATATCTTTTGTTTCATAATCTCTTGTGTCCTTTAATTCTATGGCTATTTTTGTTTCTACCATTGTTATTTCTACTCGTGATGATTCCATACCTATCAATTTTCATCCTATGTCAAATTAGGCATTAAACACCCAAAGTATATAATGCTTGTGTAGATGCTTTATTAGCTCCTAAATCATGAAAAAAAACTCTTAAAATTATCGAATGAAAAACTTCTATGCAAAAGGAATATAATACCTTAGTTAACAATGGCATATGGGCATTGGTGGCATTACCTTCTGGCCAAAATGCCATCTTATGCAAAAAGGATTTTTTTGTGTAAAGTTATTAAGTTCGTGATTGTTGGAAATTTACACAAGTAGACTTGTTGCACTTGGCTAGCTTCAGGAAGTTGGGGTTGATTTTTATGAAACTTTTAATCTTGTTATGAAACCAACAACCATTAGAATGGTTCTAAATTTAGCTTTCACTTATGATTGGGAGCTCAGATGAGTGGATGTCTGCAATGCTTTTTTCAATAGAGATTTGGAAGAAACACTTTACATGAGACAAGAATCAGAATTGGATAAAGGTAATGGATTTGTTTGCAAAATAAAAAAAAGACTATTTATAGCTTTAAACAGGTTTCACAATCCTAGTATCATAAGTTAAGCACATTTTTGGTATCTTGTGACTTTGTTCACTCACAATCTGATGTGAGTTTGTTCAAGATATTTGGTTCCAATATTTTGTTAGTATTGGTGTATATGGATAATATTATCATCATTTGCAACTTTTCCAAAAATATTAATGATCTAGTTACTTAATGCTTAATTTTCTCTTAATGGCTTGGGTAAACTCAATTTCTTTTTAGGTATTTAGGTTTCTTATTTCAAATTAGGGATTTATTTGAGGTAACAAAATATACTCGTACCTTGAATGCTAATTGCAATCTTCAAGACATTTAGATACCCTTATGACATATGGAAAGCTTATTAGCAAGTATGATGGTATTGTGCTTGAAGATCCTTCAAGATATAGAAGTATTGTTGACACTTTACAATACCTTGTATTTACAAGGCTTGCAATATTTTTTGTTATCAACAGGTTATGTCAGTTTATGACTCAACCTTCATATTATCATTGGCTTACAGTCTTAAGGTTAATATGATATGTTAATGGTACTGTTTAACATGAGTTTCTTACAATTCCTTCAACTACTATGAATTTGGTGGCATTTAGTGACGTTGATTAAGAAAGTTGTACTGATGATAAGAAAAAACATAAATTCTTAATGATAATCTGTTTTAAACAAAAAGTTAATTGCTCACTCTTTCACAAAATTTAAGTACCGTTCCCTTTTATGCTATCATTGAAGTATTATAGTTAAAATCTAAAAGAATTGCATATCTAATTAACCTTTAAGCCTTTGGTTTTGTGTGGCAACTTAAGTGTCAAATACCTTGCACAAAACCTCATTCTTCATGCTGATACCAAACACATTGGGATTGGTCATCATTTTCTTAGAGATCATGTTATGAAGGGGGTCTTGCTCATATGTCTTCACAAGATCAATTAGTTTATTTGCTCATCAAACCGCTCGTCACTGTCCAATTTCAAAGTTTAAGTGCCAAGTTGATGGCCTTGCGACAACCACCAATTTGAGGTGGGCTATTTGAGTGAGTGAGTGAGTTATTTAGTTATTTGTGAAGTCTATGTAAGGCTCTTAGTAGCTATACTAATAATCTGTAATACTTACAATATGGTTCAAATGTAGTCTATAAATACATTCAGTGATCACAACGTACTTTCATTATGTGATTTTAAGTTATCATCCCGCATAGCTTACGCTAATCCAATCCAATCAGTAACTAACACTACTCCAGATACATTGTACGTTTTTTTCATGTCAGATTTGTATAGCCAGGGAGATATAGAGGTTGTATAACGTTAATTGATTTAGTGAAATTTACCAATTACTTGAAACTACAAAGGAAGTACAATGAGTATGATGGCTTGCTTAACTGATATGCAACCTAGCAATAATACAGTTGTTTTCAATGAAATCTTTAATCAGGTCCAGATTTTTTCCAAAGTGGCAATTTTCACTAGTTTCAAACAATCCAGGTTTACAATATGGTCTGAGTGATGTTATTTTTCCTAATGTGAAGTCTACACGGTAGAGATCAATGCAAGTGCTCATTCAACTTTACGCTTTGAAGCTTTGCTTGCTCTGGCAGTCCTCAATCCACTTGTACACCTTCCCACAAATTTGAGAACCTCATCGATTAGTATAACTGGAAGAGAAACAGCCAACACTAAGAGCCATTCGTTTAGACTAAGAGGGACAATGTTGAATACTTGAGCAAGGAATGGCACGTAGAGAATCATAAAATGCAAGCCAAAGGAGATAGACATGGCCAGAAGAAGCCATGGGTTAACCCATGGTGGCATGGACAACAGGCTTCCATCCTCAGATAGGGCATTTAGTGAGTTGAACATTTCGATGGAAACCAAAACGGATAGTGAGAGAGTCGAAGCTTTGATTTTACCGGACTGGAAGTATTCGCATGGGTTGACATCAAATCTGAATACCTGTGATCCTGCTGTGAAGGGAGATACTGAAAACCCATTCCATGAGGAGCATTGACCCCAGTTTGCAAGCTGAGAGTATGTCACAAGTGTATGGCCATCTCCACTCAAGTCAATTCCCAAAAATGAGGAATGTGTGTACCATATGATAAACACACCAACTGTTGCTAACCCAACATAGAGCCCTATGACCTACAACAGATGAAAGATTAATTCAGTGTCTTGAGGAAGATGTATAAAGCAAATTCAAAAACAGAGTCTAAATTAGATCATTGGAAATGAAACTAAGTTGTTCTACCAGGTAACGAAATAAAATCCAAGCGGTGATTAAGGAGTCATCGCTTCTCCTAGGAGGTTTTTTCATAATATCTTTGTCTGGAGGGTTGAATCCCAAAGCTGTTGCTGGGGGTCCATCAGTAACAAGGTTGACCCAGAGAAGCTGAACAGGAATCATGCCTTCTGGAATACCCAATGCAGCTGTTAGAAATATCGAAGCTACTTCACCAATATTTGAGGAAATCATGTACCTAGAGATAAATTTGGGAAGAAGAGTAAGATAACAGCAAAAACATCACCCCAAATTTATTTCAAATCGAGGAAACTTAAGACCATTGTAAGGTCTAAAATATGGCACGAACATCTTATATCAATAATTTTTATGAGACATTAAACTGTTAAAGTGAAAGATCGGCAAGAGATAACAGTGTAAATTACTGACAATATAACTATAATGTATCTTGAAACACTAGCATATTTTTCTTTAGCTGGGCTAGATCGAGCAGTGGTAGTGTATGGATGACCCACTTTCAGATCCTTGAACCTTAATTCAATGAAGAGGGAGGAGAGTATGGCTCCTGGAAACACTATAACACAGCCAAAGTCCACAATTAAAAGGACTAAATTAGGCCAAATGGTATTTTGACATTATACCTCTAAAGGTTAGGGGTTTTGAGTTCTAAACCTGGCCATTCAATTAAAATCAAGGGCTTAGCTGGAGAACATCCAAACCTGATAAAAGCCTTCATGTTGTTGTATATAGATCTTCCTTCACCAACAGCAGCAACTATACTGCTGAAATTATCATCTGCTAACACCATGTCAGAGGCTTCCTTTGCAACCTGCAATTATGAGAACATTTAATAGTCTTGTCTAGAATGAGATGTTAGTGGCAAATTTTACTCCTAAAATATGACTTACAAGAGGAAAGACACCAATGCAACTAACAATTTTTTTTTTGTAAAAGATAACTAGATAAGGGGCTAAGGTCACTGAAAAAACTCATAGTAGTACGTTTGGAACCCACATTATGTATATACATAAAAAGTAAAAAATTGTTATGCTAGTTTCAACATGACTATCCTCCACATAATGCACTACCACAATGACAAAAATCTACATAGGAACAAGTAATATATGTAGCTTGACAAAATAGTCAAGCAGCATCTTCATGGAAAAATTTCAAAACGAAACGGTATATGTTTCCTTTAATAGAAGGGTATTTAAAAACACAAATGTATAACTGCAAGCTGCTAGGTCTGTCTCACAAAATCATTCAAGATATTCATTATGTTCACGGTGAAGAAAAAGAAAAGAGCATCAGAATAAATTAATATAAAAAAACCAGCACCTCTGTCCCAGCTATTCCCATTGCAATCCCTATGTCAGCCAACTTTAGTGCAGGTGCATCATTTACTCCATCGCCAGTCATAGCAACTACTTCACCATCTTCTTTAAGTAATTTCACTATCTCTTGCTTATGCTTTGGTTCAGCTCTGGAAAACAAAAGCCCTCCACTTTGTCTCAAATGATTCTTCGGATCAGAATGATCCATGAAGTGCCTTCCTGTTAAGCTTCTCAAACTAATATCTTCATGAGGTCCAAAAACACCTATTTCTCGGCAAATTGCTTCAGCTGTGTTTTTGTTGTCACCGGTAATTACAATTACACGGATTCCAGCAGCTTTGCAGTCCTTAATTGCTTGTGAAACCTCTTTCCTTGGAGGGTCCTGAAATCCAGTGACAATAAAGCCGGAACATGCAATTTTATCATAAAAAAATGATAGAAAGGATAAAATCAGAAACAGAGGTCAGCAGGAAACACACACACAGTGACCACTTACCCTTAACCCAACCATTCCAACGAATATAAGTTGACTCTCAATTGAAGAATAATTCGAATGGTCGAGCAAAAATTCATGAGCTGGATGGTCTTCATCACCATCATATGTTTCAAACTCTGGCAGATCTTCCTTGTAGACAAAGCCTAAACAACGTAATGCACTTGTTGACATTTCATGAAGTCTTTCTAAGATAAGATTCCTTGAATTTTGGTCCAAATTAATGACAGTGCCATCTAACAGCTGAATCGATGAGCTCCTTTCCAATAAATTTTCAACAGCACCCTACCATAGTTAGCGAATCAAACAGAAGATGAGCCATAAACATTATTTGACAAATGACAGAATGAATACAAATGAAACTCAAAAGTACTCGAATCTATAGTGCATCTCAGAAAATAAATTCACAAGTTCCACATGGGAAGAAAAGTTAGACAAGGGAAATTATTTGCAATATCTAAAAGATGAACATTATACAAATAAGTAAAAACCAGTGAAATTAATATCCAAAAATCTTGCCAGAGTATTTTAGAAGGCACAAATAGTGGGCTCTGGGCACTGTAAGGCATCTGACTTTACAAAAAGGTCATGGTATGGATGGTAATTAAAAAGTAAAAGCGTAGAAAGAAAGAGTTCAAATAGGTTCACTTCTAGGATAGAGAGAAATATACCTTGACCAGTAAGGATTTTTTTCCTGATCTAGAATTAACAATGACTCCCATAGATTTACGATCGCGATCAAACTCGAGAGTCGCAATTCGATGCTCAACATTATTCCATATATAAGAGCAACCTAAACAAGCATAGAGTTACAAGGGGAAAGTAGTTTGACAACCAAGTATGAAGATACAAAACAAAAGATGATATAAAACAGGAACTTACGTAGTACATGGTCACCATCAGAAGTAGAATAAGAATCCAATCCTTCAGGAAGTCCCATCTTTTCAACAAGAACCTGAAAAAGGTAAAGACAAAGCTAAAATCAGGATACACAGCTCTAGCACCATGGTACTAATGATAGCTAAGGATTTCCAAGTGACCTGATAAATAATGTGTAATCAAGAAATAACTTTAAACAAGTTGCAGAATCGAACAATAGTTTGCTCAATTTACAAAAAAAGGAAAACCATAAATGAAAAAGTTCAGGGTCTTGGAGCTTTGTTGAATGGTTTGTGAAGGATCAGGTGTGGAAGCCAAAAATTAACTCTTTAACTAATAAAGCAAACAAGATAGTTTTATCACCTTCAATGCTGCTTCAGTGGGCAAGCCACTGGCAACATAATGGTTCCCAGACCATTCAACACCAGCATCATTACACACAGCAGCAATCTTTGCAATCGTTTGAAGATTTACATCCATTTGTCCCACTGGCCATCCCTGTATCTTTCCATCAAAAGGATCATATGTAGTCCCTTCGACATTAAAAGGCCGATGAGTACCAGGGCTTTTACCAATTGCAACAAGCTTTGCAGCAGCCATCTGATTAGTAGTCAAAGTACCAGTCTTATCAGAACAAATCACTGTTGTACAACCCAGAGTCTCAACACTAGGCAACTTGCGGACAAGTGCATTATTTTGAGCCATCTTCCTAGTACCGAGAGCCAAGCAGGTAGTGATAACTGCCGGCAAACCCTCTGGAATGGCTGCCACAGCCAATGCCACAGCGATCTCAAAGTAATAAGTACATTTCTCAAATGAAAACTTAAAATTTGTTGGCCACCCATCAACATATTCCCAATTGAGGAAGTACTTGACATTAATAAGCCAAACCAAAACACAAATGGCTCCAATTATCATAGTCAAAACCTCCCCAAACTCATTCAGTTTCTTCTTCAATGGGGTATCTTGCTCATTTTCAGATGCCTCCTGAATCTGAGAATGCACCTTTCCTATCTCTGTATTCATCCCAGTTTGAGTAACCAAACAAATACAATTCCCATTTACCACAGTAGTCCCAGCAAAAACCATACATTTCTTCCCTTGAATATCCGAATTTTCAGCAACAGCCTTAACAGTCTTACCCATAGCTTCACTCTCACCAGTTAGTGACCCCTGTTCAACCCTAAGCGTTGAACTAACCAACCTCAAAACCCTCATATCCGCAGGTACCTTATCACCAACTCTCAACTCCACAATATCACCCGGAACAAGCTCTTTCGCAGGCAAATTCGAAACCTTTTTACCATTGCGAATCACGGTAGCTTGCTCCGATTGAATTTCCTTTAAAGCCTCTAATGCCTTCTCAGCATTACTCTCTTGCCAAATTCCAACAATAGCATTCACAATCAAAATCAAGAAAATCACAAGAGGCTCCACAAAAGCCGTGATCTTCATCTCGCCGCCTTCCTCTCCATCATACCAAGCAAGAACAAACGAAATTACAGCAGCCACAAGTAAAATCCTCACCAAAGTATCATTAAACTGTTCTAATATCAGCTTAAAGATTGAAGTACCTTCATGCTTTTCCAGTTCATTCAATCCATATATCTTTTTTCGATCTTCAACTTCTTTAGACGATAATCCAACTTCGCGATTCACCTTAAATTTCTCTTCGCATTCACGTACGTCCTTCGACCACGCTGGGAACACCTCTTCTTCGCTCTCATGATTTTGCTCCTCTTTCTCCATCGAAGACAATACTCCTCTCAGAAATCAATCAAAATCAAGAAACAAAACATGAAGCCCTAGCCTCCTCTTTGGCTACCGAGAACAACTAGAAATCAAAGAAAATGAAAGAAAAAATATCACAAAGAATCGGTTTTAATCTAAATGAAAGTTCTGGAATTTGACTCCCCCAGAAAGTCTGAAAGTCGATTGTTTTCTGAAAAAGAGAGACTGATTAGACCAAGCTTGTTTATTTACTTATTTATTTTTCCTTGAAAGATCCTTTTTTTCATTAAAATAATAATAATAATAATATATTTTGGTCCTACTACATCTTATATATTTTTTATTTTATAAAGATTATAAATAAGTTAATTTAATAAAATAAAAAATATTAAAAATATAAAAATTTACACCTTTTTACAACTATATAAATACGCAGCTGTAAAACCATGTGTAAATATATAATAGATATATGGATTTATTTTAATAAAAAATAATTATTTTATCTTTCTTAACTCATTTTTAATAGATAAAATTAAATTTATATTTAATATAATTATAATTATAATTATAAATAATATTATATTATGTTATTTAAAATTAATCTTAAATTTTTTATATAAATAAAGTTTTATATATTAAATTGTTATATTTATATAATTCCTACATAATAATTTTTTATTTAATATAATTATATTTATTGATATTACTATCTTAAATTTATTTTAAATTTTAAGTATAAATTATATTATATATATATATAATTATTATATTTATAATTAAAATTGAAGGGAGGATTAAAAATCAATTAAGAAGTTATATTTATTTCATAGAAATATGTAGCACTAATTCATCTACTTTATTAAACATTAAGCACTTAGCCAACTCTTGTCGACGTAATTTGACGTATGATTGGAGCGGTTACGTATACGGGTGAGTTGGGGTGACAACACATATATTGTTGCTTTGTGGCACGTGGCAAGTAGAGTAAGGTTGATTATTATTTTTTTATTTTGTGTAAATCGTATAAAATTAGTTTCGGATTTATTTCGCATATTCTGTTGGAGTGATCCTATTTATATTTCTTTCTATATATCGTCTTCTCTCTCTTTAAATCTTCTTTTTAATAGTTGATTTTTTGTTTTATTTTTTTTAATAAATAACGATATTAAATTCTTATTATTATAATATTAATTTATTAATAATAATTTTATATGATTATAATTAATATTAAAATACAATAAAAATTTATATATTTTTATTGTTGAATTTTTATTTTATAATATAAAAACAATTATAATAATATTATTTCATTTTTTAAAATATTTATTAATTTAGAGCAATGCTTTACTTGAAATACTTTTAAATATGAAATCACTTTAAATTATATTTTACAATAAAAAAACTATAGTATTTTTAAATGTCTTGAGTCCCATATTAAAGCATTTTAAGTGCTCTTATTATTTTTTTTAAGAAATAAATCTCTTACTTTTAGGAAAACACTACTTTCCTATTTCATTGATCTCTTTATAAAATCATTAATTATCAATTTTATTACTTTTATCATACCATTATAAATAATATTAGAACTATTTTAGTAATTACAATAACATAAGCACTTGTAATCTTGTTGTTAAATAGTTACAAGTGTTTAATATTTTTTTTTTCTAAATGCAAAAATTACTTCTTCATAAAATAGCTTTAATGAAAATCATTCTCTTAAAATAAATAATATTTGATATAATTTGAAACTTGAAACAAGATAAAATCTATTATACTAATAAATTATTTGCAATTAAAGTGTAAATTTTTAAATATTTTATTACATAACGAACTTTTTTATTAATAAATTAAAATTAATTGAATTGTTTTATACTAAATAATATTTTATGTAATTAATAAATGTTACTTGAAAAAAGGCACTCTTTTCTTCAAATAAATAAATGGACCACAGATATGTTGAAAATTGAATGAGAATAATCTCCCATGGATCTTTAGCTTTTTATATCACATGGAACTATTTAAAGGCTAAAGCTTCGCCATTAAGCAACATAATTTCATAATCACCCTAAATTAACAAATATATCAGTGAATTATGGAAAAAATTGTAAATATATTTTAATTGAATGATAAAAATAACATTTAAATATAATTAACAATATAAAATTTTTATCAATTTTTTTATCTTATTGATATAAATCTATTATCAAACTTTATATTAATAAATAATTAAGTCTACCATCAAATAACTCTTTATTAATAGTAGGAATTTATCATTTAAAATATAACATTATGATATATTTATAATATATGTTTAAATATTATTTTTATTATTCGATAAAATTAAATGATATATTTATAATTTTTACCATGATTTGATTATATATTTATTAATTTATCTTATCCAATATCATAAAATAATCATGATTATACATGACAATAAAAAATATTCTCAAACTTTTTATATATAAAATTATCAAACAAAATATATTTTATGGTAGAATAGTTTTTTTATCTTTTAATATAAATATTAAAATATATATAATAAATTTTGTTTATGATAATTATATATTAATTTTATATATTTTCTTTGAATAATTATTTTAATTATGGTACATACTCGTACCTTTAATAAGAGGACCAGATCAATTTATTTAAAAATAAATCATATTTATGTTGAATTAATTATTTTTTCCGTGAGATGCTATATTATATATATATATATATAAAAATCTCAAATAAAAAATCTTTTGTTATCAATCAATTTTTTTAACCAATAAATATCAAAATATTTCTATAATAAATATATTTTTCATAAATATTTATTTGATAGTTTTATGTATATTAAATTTATATTTATTCCACTCTTAATTGAGTTCTATCAATTTAATCATGAATAACTCATATTTGTGTTTAATTAATCATATTTTTTGGTGAGAATGTATCATATTTTATAAGAAAATAATCAATTAAAATAAATTATTTTTAAGTAAAATAATATTTATAAATGATTTTTAAAATCGATATATTTGTATCTATTATTATATTTATGTATGATTAACTTTTAGATGATGATGTTGATAATAATAATAATAATAATAATAATAATTAAAACTCATATGTGTTGTATACTTATTTAAAACAGCTGATAATGAACAAGTAATTTCTAATATATCATTTTCATGTTTTTTGTTTTTTATTTTTTCAATCAGATCAAATATGCACTGGGTATTTATTAGTGCTTGAATTTTTTATGTTTTTTTTCCCGCAATTACAAACATACTCTAAATTTTTCAATGGTTAAAACATGTCTTCAATGTATTATTCTATGATGTACATTTTTTTTTCTCAATTTTATGAAGTTTAATTAAATCATACATCTATCCTAAATTCCATGCATTAACGAAGTTTAATTAAATACATATGTTCATTAAAGGAATTTACAAAAATGGTACGTCACAAATATGCTAGATATATATTTTTAATTGAAAATATTGATGATGTTTTTATAAACACTCCAATAAGTTGAAAAGAAAGAAAGAATTTATCCTAAAAGATGATTTTGGGACGGAAATTTCTTCATAGAAACAATTTGAGGTTAAAAATGTTTGAAAAATTAAATTCATGAGGATCAAATTGTAATGTATTGCATGCATGGTTAAAGACCAATGGTATAAATACCTTCTATTTTTAAATGATCTAATTATTCACATAATTTCATTTTTAATATTTTTTTTTAAATATTTGCGTTTCATATTTTAGACATATAAAAACATATATTTTTTATGTTATAAAAAATATATGAACATATTATAAAGTTCAAAAATAAAATTTCAGAAAATAAGTTATGCTATATAATTAAATAATAAACTAATATAATTCACTCATTAATTATTATTCAACGTTAAAAACACTTACAACAACCTTAATATTAATAACCAAAACTAGAATTACTTTTAATTTGTTTATGTTCAAATAAAGCGGAACAAATTACAAACACTATATAATAATAATGGATTTAATTCATCCCACATATTTTGGAATAACCTCTCAAAAACATATATAACAAAAAATACTATTAATTTTATAAGTTGTAACATCTCAAAAACAACTCTTCCAGAAAACTCTCTCTAACTTTCATCCATAAATACATAAACTGTGCAAACCATCTAAAACTCACACAACATATGGCCTTCATACCGGGCTACATAGAAGATGATATCAAAACGACAGATGTTGTAGAGAACCACCAAGATCAAACGAAATCCGACCAAAACGAGTACTTGAAAACTTTCCAAGATAAGGAGCCCTATTTTGTGCACTCTGAAGGATTTGATGATAAACATCCTAAAGATAATATGAAATGTAGGCAAATGTATTTGAGAAGCTACACATTTAATAAAAAAGAGAGTTTTGTTGAGAAAACAACGAATTGTGTTGGGAGGTTAATAAGGCCTAAGTTTGGTAATAGATTGAAAAGAACAAAAGGTAAACGCCTTAGGGTTAAGAAGTTGAAGAGGAAGAACAAGAACAAGAACGAGTGTTGTTGTCCGAGGCTTGATAGGGTTAAGGACGCAGCTAAGACAACTTTGTTGTCTATTTTTTGCCGTATGGTTTGTTGGATGAAGAAAGCTGAACATCAAGCTTCATCACATTCCCGGTGATTTCTTTTATGACAAATTTATTATTCAAGCATGTAAAATAGGACAAAATGAAGTGAAAAAAGAAGAAGAAGAAGCTAATATCTTCATTTTCTATCTCTTTCTATTTTTTAATCATATTTTCTTCTTCTTTTTTCTTTTGTATTTGCTATTGGTTCTTCTTATTCTTGGTATACTTGTATTAGTTTAATTGAAAAACCATATGTAATTTATTGAATTTTACTTCTTAATAAAATTATATGGTGATCAATAGTACTGTATATATATATATTGTGTTCTTTTCTGAGGTTTTGGAATTGATTATACTATTATTCATATCAAAACAAGTTAAATATCACATATACTATGACATATGTTAATTTTGTTTCAGTGCATTCATTAATTTGTCTGCATTGGCTGAATTTTGATGTTTTTTTAAATTGTATAACATAGCTCCTTCAAAAATAAAATTTTATTTTTAGCTTCCTCCATTCTGTGCACGTATATTTTTTTTATTTGTATAACAT
This sequence comes from Hippophae tibetana, assembly GCA_037013495.1. Taxonomy (NCBI): domain Eukaryota; kingdom Viridiplantae; phylum Streptophyta; class Magnoliopsida; order Rosales; family Elaeagnaceae; genus Hippophae; species Hippophae tibetana. The sequence goes on from CM072810.1 coordinate 2,682,041, forward strand.
AAAAAATATGTTTTTTATGTTTAAAAATACAGTGCATATATTTTTTTATATAACGTAACAAACATTCTTTTTAAAGAGATTTATTTTTATTTTATTTTTTTGGTTAAAATGTTCCTTGGATTAATTCCAAGCTTATAGGTTTATTTCCCCTACTTTCACTCTCTTATAAATACTAAAAATAGAGAAGAGAAAAGGAATAATATTTGATCTAAGTAACTAAAATTCTTAACCAAAAGTCAGACTTTTTATTGCAAAAATAGACAAATCTAACAAACTTTTAGTTAGTTTTGAATCGGAAAATTAATTCTAAATCTTATTCAATTTTGTGTGAATTAACAAAATGTTAGTTTTAGCTAATTTTAATTAAAAGTAAATTAAGATGAAATGTTAACAAGATTTATGAGACAATCTATTAATTTTTTAAAACACATCATCTTATCTCCCTTAATTTTAATAAGATAAAATGGTAACAAAATATTACTAAATGAGATATTTCATTTGTCACTAATAGACATAAATGATGTTGAAAAAAAAATGAATTTTTATAAAACAAATTATGCTAACTTGTACCTTATCCCACATTATTATTTTACATTACTTAAGAGATGTATAAATAGAAAAGAATTAACTATTTAAGTTTGGGTCTCAAGGGATACCTACTTTTGTGAAAGGGGAGAGGACCTAGGCAAATGTGATACCATATACACGCGAGCCATTGTCCGTCTAACTGACCGTGTCGAGCTTGAGTGTGTGTGAGGTGAGGTGATATTTTATTTTTTTGAAATTTTTTTTATTAAAATATTTTTCAACTCAGAAAATAATCGTTACTTTTTTACTTATAAAATTATCGTTATTTTTTTTTACTTAGAAAATAACTGTTATTTTTTATTTCATAAAATAATTGTTACTCTTTCTACCCAAACATAATTGTTATTATCATAATGGTCACAAGTTTTCTCAAACCTATAAATAAAGGGCTTTAGCTCTAAGTTTTTATAGATCAATTGCAAACATCTCTACTAAGAAAAAGCTCTCAGAAAGAAATCGTAGTAGATACTAAATTTTCTTTAGTTTTCCGAGCAATAAAATTTTATAAGTGTAGTATTTCAATTTTTATCAGTGCAGTGAAATTCTGAGACAAAAAACAGAAAATTATGAGTTGTTTTATCCTGGAGACGATGAGACTGTGTTTACTTGCACAATTTTGGATAGAGCCGCGAAACATTTTAAAAATAACAATCTAGTTCGTGACTCAACCCAAATAATTTATTTGAGGTTAATTATCGGTAATATTGTTCTTACATTGTTTTCACATACTTATTTCAACAAATGAGACAAGTAAGAATAAAAAATATGATAAATGATAATTTATAACGTAAGTTTAATAAAAAAATATATATATATATATATTTTAAATTATGTCAATTAGAACTATAATTTAAATAAAATAAGATAATATTTAAATAATATTATACTATGAATATATTCAAGATAATAAATGAGATATTAAACGAGACAAATTGTGTTACATCTCTAGTTTTAGTGGTACTAATGAAAACAAATTAACGAAATGAAACTCTTCCGTAGACATAATTCAGGGAGGTTATTTTTGGTTTTAATGGATGTTATCAATTATCTCTAGATGATTTTAATAAAATATATATATATATATATATTTAAAATTATGTCTAAAGCTATAATTTAAATAAGATGAAATAATATTATATTATTAATATATCGAAGATAATAAACAAATTGTGTTACATTCTTAGTTTTAGTGATACTAATGAAAACAAATTAACGAAATGACACTCTTCCCTATACATAATTTATGGAGGTTAATTAGGTCATTTTTGATTTTAATGATTACTCTATCTCTCAGTGATTTAAGCAAAAGTGGTACCATGTTGAGTTTGTGGATGTGATTTATAAGTTTGTTATATAATATGAGGTGGAAAATGATACAATTTTGCCTCATTTGATTATTTTTATACCGTTCAAATTTATTGAACTGTTACTTTTATATTGCCTTTTGGGTTTCTATTAACCATTCGAGCCTTTTGGTTAAAGATAAAGTGTTTTGGTTTCTATTGCCAAGTGTCACACTTTGTTAAGATTTGGCTACTTAGAAAAAGATGCCACATGGATCGAAATAGCCGTTTGGTTTTATTCTCCTAGTCTTTTCTTTTGGTTTTTTCTGTATCTGTTTATTACTTGTCATGAGCCCATATATAATATGGATCACCCAAACAAGTTCTCATCGTGTTGTCCTTTCCTTCATTTTTTTTTATTATTATTATTATTATTATTCCTTCTTTCTTGAGAACTTTGTAATGAACGTAACGTCTTGTGAGTGGAACATTTGCAAATAGCACGCAAAATTCATGGGGCAATCTTGGAAGTATAAAAGGAATATTTTATCTTGTGGTAATGGTGATCCCCATTCTATATACTCTTGAAAAATGTCAGACTCATAATTTTGGTTTAGATGGATTAAATAGTTAATGTTTTAGATATAAAAAAATATTGAATATAATATCAATAAATTAAAGACAACTAGTTATATTTTAACGATATGAAACTTATTTTAACATCTTAAAAGTCTAAAAGACCAAATCTCATTTACATGTGTGTTATTTGAGATGTATAAAAAATCTAAAAACTATTATATGTATTTATAATTGATATTTTCGATATCATTGTTAGAAAAATAAATATTAAAAAAAACTAGTAAAGTCTTGTTCTTTTACCTTACTTAAAAAATGTATAAACAATAAATAGTTGACTATTAAGATTGAGTCGCGTTGTTGCCGTACGACCGATCGTATCGTGTGTGTGAGGTGACATTTTATTTTTTAGATTTTTTTAAAAATACTTTTTCACTTAGAAAATGATTATTATATTTTTTCTCAGAAAAATAACTATTATTTTTTTTTACTCAGAAAATGATTGTTACTTTTCATTACTCATAATGACTGTTACGCTCTCCATCCTTAGACATTACTATTATTATTATAATGATCAAATGGTTTCTGAAACGTATAAATAGAGGGTCTAAACTCTCAATTTCAACACAACAATCTACAAACTCATCTCACTAAGAAAAAAAAATTCTCTCAACAATTCTAAAATACTTTTAGTTTTCCAAGTAACAATTTTTTTCAGGTGTAGCATTCTGATCTTCATCAATGTAGTGAAGTTTCAAGACAGAAAAAAAATATTCTGGACTGTTTTATCCTAGGGACGACGAGGTTGTGTTTACTTGCACAAATTTGGACAGAGTCGCAAAATGTCTTAAAGATAACGACTTAATCTGCGACTCAATTCAAGCAGTTCATTTCAAGTTATCAATAATATTGTTCCAACACTGTTTTAACATACTTGTCTCAACAATAATAGGTAAGTCATTACTATTATTTTATTCATAATTGTGTATCTTATAAAACCTATCAATATAATTATCATAATTATGATCATTTTATGAAGAAATATCTCATCTACTAATAATTAGTAAAAATAAGTATTTTACCGTAAAAAAAGTTTTGTGAATTAAAATAATACGTGTTAAAAATCATCATTAATGTTAATTATATATATAATTTTTTTAATACCCATCTTAGTGTTTTAAAAAATTGAATCAAAATAATTTAAATAATTATTATATTTTATAGATTTAAGAAGAAATACTCTACAATTGTTTATTAAAAAATTAGTTTTTACTATAAAATGAGAGTATAGTAATTTCTTAACCCTAACTATATAAAAACAAATTATAGTTATTTTTTACATGCTATGGATTTATCTTTATATTTTATTAGAAATAAAATAATAATTTATAGGTAAATTAAAGATTAATAAATTATTTTATTTAGATAAAATATTAACCTGTATGAACCTAACCTAACCTACTATATAGCTACGCCATTGCTCTTGAATATGGTTCGAATTCCCCTCCACAATTAGTGAGTTTGTCGTATATCTCTTTGGATTGTACCGATTGAATGGGAGGGGGGTAATTTGCAAGTCAAATAAGGCTTACCTACCAGCTCATTTATTTAAGAATACCATAACCTGACTCTCCCAATTTATTTATTTATTTTAATTTGAGTAAAAATTTACTTAAAATTGTGAATTTTCATTATGTAAATGTTAAATCAAGTCATATACAAGATGTGTTAAATAATGTCGTACATAGTCATATGAGTTTATACATTACTCATGTACATGTTTCACATATGTTATATCTTTAATTTTGATAAATCTTTTCTATTCAAACATTAAAATCGTGTCTCAACCATGACTTTTTAGAAACCATCTTTTTCATCACATATTCACTAGTATAAACTACAATCCCAGGCTCCAAATATCAATTCAATTTACATATTCTAACCAAATCCCAAATATCAATTCAATTTACATAATCTAACCAAACCCCAAACAATCCTTCTTGCCGCCATTTTTTAACAACTTTTTTAGGAAATATTTAAAAAAATCAATAAAAAGTAAGATAATTAGAAGAATATATTATTGAAACGATAATAAAAGAATGTAATTTTATTTAAACCTTAAGAGATCTATAATAATTTTTCAAATAACAAACATCAACACCATTAAATTAACCATTTATATTTAAACAAGAACATAAAAATATAAGTACATGTTGGTGTGTGTTGTGGTGCATGCTGCAAAAGTGGTATACATCAATGCTCAGTGGAGCAAAACATGGAGCAAACAATAATATTAGTAGAGCCATAAAACATGGATGTGAAGGAATTATGGTTATTGTTTAATTTTCGTTTTCATTGTATACATATAGTTAAACTCTTGTATAGAAACTAGAACAGAAATAATAATGAAATATACATGATAATTATCAGAGAAACGCAATATTTGTCATGGTATCAGAGCAAGTTATTGCTGATTAATGGAATTACCTACTAATTTCTGTTTTTTACTGATTTCTGATTATGATTCTGGTGTGGTTGTTGATTGTGACTACTGATTTCTGTTTTTTGCTGATTGTGGCTGCTGATCTCTGAATCTTATTTCTGGGGTGGCCATTTCTGATCTCTCGACACTGGTTCGATCTAGGTGGTCGTTCTGACTTACTCATCGGTTCCACCATCAGTTTCTGTTCTGGAAAAGAAACAGAACACAACGATAAACGACGCTGAGGTCACGTTCTGTGTATCTGCGGTTGGAGTCACAGATTGTTCGCAGTCTCTCTACGTAGCCGTGGGCAACCACACCGGTTTCCTGCCTCCATGAAACTTGAAACGCAGAAACATATATTTTGTGTTTTGTCTCTGTGCGGGTGGCTGGTTGGAGCCGTAGGTTTATCTGCAGTTATGGGTAACCATACTTTTCTTCTAAGCTCGGACAAGCTTGGAATGAGAAGGAACTGCACAGAGGCTGCGTGAAGAAAGAGTTGCTATGAAACCACGCAGAAGAAGCTACGCTGAGGAATGTAGAAGAAGCTGCGCGAATTTGGAATTTTTTTTAGGGTTAGGAACGCGCAGAAGAAGCTACGCTCATTTGTAAAAAAAAATTTAGGGTTACGAATTTTTCTATATATAGTGTACGAACGAAGTGTAAAAAAAAGGAAAAACGGAAGGAAAAAAAATTTAGATCTCATGGCGGAATCTAGAGATTTAACCACCAATTTCATATTGGAAGATTTGACGACGAAAATGACGTAAGTTCTAACTAGAGCTCAGACTGTCTCACAACCTCCGCTAACTGAAGCGTCGATTGCCCCCATTAGTATCAAGTTGGGAGGATCCAACTATGTCTTGTGGTCCCAGGTGGTGGAGATGTATATCTCTAGCAAAGACAAACTGGGATATATTAATGGGGAATTTTCTCAACCTACTGAAACCGACCCCTCATTCAGGAGATGACGCACTAAAAATGTCATTGTTAAAGGATGGTTGATCAATTCGATGGACCCCTCCTTGATTGCAAATTTTATTCGATTCTCAATTGCGAAACAAGTTTGGGATTCTGTTGCTACCACCTACTATGATGGGACAGACATGTCTCAAGTGTATGATCTTCGCCGTCGAGTTACTCGTATGAAGCAGACGGGTGGATCCATTGAAAAATACTACAATGACCTTCAAGGGTTGTGGCAAGAAATTGATTTCCGTCGTTCTAATCCAATGGAGTGTGTGAATGACATACAAAAATACAAATCCATCGTACAGAAAGATCAAGTGTATACCTTCCTTGATGGACTTGATGACAGACTCGACAAAACTCGAAGTGATGTGCTTCAAATCAAACCATTCCCTACGGTGGAACAAGCCTATGGATTCATTCGTAGGGAGGAAGTCTGGCAGACTGTGATGATCACGGGTATAGATACGACACCTAGAGCAGTTATGGCTTTTAAAGGGGTCAAAGGACACCATAATCTGATGCCACCAAAAACAAGATCCTCTTTGGGTAGCAAGAAATCCACGGGAAATCCACCATCTCTTGACATGAAATGTGGCCATTGCGAAAACTCTAAACACACCCGTGAAAACTGCTTCAAACTTCACGGGTATCCAGAATGGTGGAATGATCTTCAAGCACGAAAGAAATGGGACACCACTGGGCAAGCCACTGTGGCTACCAATAATGCCTCACTATCCCTTACTCATCAGGCCGAATCTTCCCAGGATCTAGGTATTTCAAGTAAAACATTTCACATCTCTACTCGTAATGATAATGAGGATTGGATTATGGACTTTGGAGCTACAGATCACATGACATTTGACCCAAAAGATCTCTCCAATACAACTCAGCCAAGACGGAGTCGTGTTGCCAATGCCAATGGAGTCACTTATCCAGTTACAAGAGCTGGAACAGTGACCTTATCTCCTTCATTATCATTATCTAATACTTTACTTGTACCCTATCTTTCAAACCGACTAATGTCTGTAAGTCAGGTCACTTCAGATCTTAACTGTGTAGTATTGATGTATTCTACTTTTTGCCTTCTACAAGATATTCTCACCAAGGAGATCATTGGGCGTGGTACTAGGAGAGAAGGACTATATTATATGGGTGACCTTAGTTCAGGAAGAGCCAATCACATGCAAAACACTGTTGGTAACAAGGAACGACAGATTTGGCTATGTCATCGTAGATTTGGGTATCCATCATTCGGGTATTTAAAGCACCTACTCCCCAGTTTATTTTCAAATATCACACATTCAGATTTCAAATATGATACTTGTATCCTAGCAAAAAGTCATAGGGCATCTTATCCTATGAGCATGAATAAAGGTATGACTTATTTTGCTTTGGTACATTCTGATGTTTGGGAACCTTTCCCGGTCATTACATCATCGGATCATCGTTGGTTTGTTATTTTTGTTGATGATTGTACACGAATGACATGGCTTTACCTTCTCAAACATAAAGACGAAGTATTTTCTTCATTTCACATGTTTCACACCATGGTTCAAACACAATTTTCTGAAAAAATTAAGATACTTAGGTCTGATAATGGAGTGGAGTATGTTAATCAACAATTTCGGACATACTTGGACAACCATGGTATTCTCCATGAAACCTCGTGTTCACAAACCCCACAACAAAATGGGACTGCGGAAAGGAAGAATCGGCATATTTTGGAAACGGCTCGGGCCTTACTAATCGGTGCACATATGCCTAATAAGTACTAGAGTGATGTTGTTACTACAGCTGTGTATCTACTGAATCGTATGCCCACAAAACCTTACAATTTCAGACTCCATTAAAGGTGCTATCTGATCATCTTCCTTTGCCTACTATTTTGATGCTTCTGCCCCGAATTTTTGGATGTGTTGCTTTTGTCCACCTCCATAAAAATCAACGAACTAAGTTGGATCCATGTGTTGTCCGATGTGTATTCTTGCGGTATGGCGTACAAAAAAAGGGTTACCGATGCTATGATCTAATTGCTAAAAGAACCTATATTACCATGGATGTCACTTTTCTCGAATCAGAATGTTTTTTCCCATTACCGGTATCCAATTACACTCTTTAGGAGGAGAGTTATGGTGAAGAACGAAATTGGCTTGATGTTGAAATATTAGACACTAGTCTAACATACTCGAATCGTGCCAATAATATGGAGGAGCCAGTATCTAGACCCGAGCTTGAACTTCCAAGAACTGAAGCTGAAGTAGTAATTGAATCTCCAGAAGATGAAGTGGTTGATGTACCCCTCCACTCTCTAGTACCTAGTGATCCTCCTGTTGAGAATACTCCTGAGGTAAGCTATCCTATCACACCTTTACAAACTAATGCTATAGATACATCTGTTGGTTATGTTTTACCTTTCAGACACAATCGAGGCAAACCCCCAAATCAATACTCCCCAGAAAGAGAAGAACGACAATCCAAGTATCCAATAGAAAATTATGTATCTACTCAAAGGTTATCAGAACCTATCAGGGCATTTGCATAAACACTCTCATCGTGTCAAATTCCAAGTAGCATTGAAGAAGCCTTATCTGATCCAAAATGGGCTCAAGCTATAAAAGAGGAATTTGAGGCATTGTAGAAGAATAACACATGGGTGTTAAGAGAGTTGCCACAATGGAGGAAGATGGTAGGATGCAAGTGGATTTTCTCCATTAAGTATAAAGCAGATGAGTTAGTTGATCGATACAAGGCGAGACTTGTAGCAAAAGAATATACACAGAAACACGGGATAGATTATCAAGAAACCTTCTCACCTGTGGCTAAACTAAAAACCGTTAGTCTTATTATCTCTTGCAGCAAATTTAGATTAGCCATTGCACCAACTTGACGTAAAAAATGCCTTCCTTCATGGTGATCTTGAAGAAGAGATTTACATGGATATCCCACCAGGATATACTGTTACATCAGGAAAAGAAACTGCATGTAGATTACAACGAGCATTGTATGGACTAAAACAATCACCTCGAGCATGGTTTGGTAGGTTGAGTTCAGCAATGAAGAAATATGGGTTCCAACAAAGCAAATCTGATCATACTCTTTTCCTAAAACATGGATTAGGGAAGATAACAACCCTTATAGTCTATGTAGACGACATGATCATTACAGGGGATGATAAAGAAGAAATCTCTAAGCTTTAAGAACAACTGTCAAATGAGTTTGAAATGAAGAATTTGGGAGGGCTCAAATACTTCTTAGGTATTGAGGTAACAAGATCAAAACAAGGCATATGTCTTTCCCAAAGAAAATATACTATGGACCTACTAGCAGAGGCAAGACTACTAGATTGTAAACCTGTTGATATTCCAATGGTTCAAAATCATAAACTCGGAGAATATGTGGACCAAGTACCAGCAGATAAACAGAGATATCAACGGTTAGTAGGTAAACTCATATATTTATCTCATACTCGACCTGATATTGCTTATGTTGTGAGTGTCGTGAGTCAGTTCATGCACTGCCCAAGTAAAGACCATATGGATGCGGTCATGCGAATACTTCGTTATTTAAAATCCTCCCCTGGGAAAAGACTTATGTTTTCAAAGAATGGTCAATTGAAAGTCCTTGGATATACAGATTCAGATTGGGCAAGGAATATGAAGGATAAGAAATCTACTACTGGGTATTTTACTTTTGTGGGGGGCAATCTTGTTACATGGAGAAGCAAGAAGCAAAAGGTAGTTGCCTTATCTAGTGTTGAAGCTGAATTTCGAGGAATGGTCAAAGGAATATGTGAGCTCATTTGGTTGAAAAAACTTCTAACTGAGATTGGTATTGCTCCTAACTCTGAAATGAACTTATTTTGTGATAACAAAGCAGCCATTGTCATCTCTCACAATCCAGTTCAACATGATCGCACGAAGCACGTTGAAGTGGATCGGAACTTCATCAAACAGAATCTTGAAGAAAAGATTATTAAGCTTCCATTTGTTAAATCAGAAGATCAATTGGGTGATATACTCACAAAATCTGTGTCTGCAAGGAACTTTTACAACTCACTTGACAAGTTAGCCATAAGAGACATATATGCACCAACTTGAGGGGGAGTGTTGGTGTGTATTGTGGTGCATGCTGCAACAGTGGCATACACCAATACTCAGTGGAGCAAAACATGGATCAGATAATAATATTAGTAGAGGCATAAAACATGGATGTGCAGAAATTATGGTTATGGTTTAATTTTCTTTTTTATTATATACATATAGTTAAACTATTATGTAGAAAACAGAATAGAAATAATAATAAAATATACGTTATAATTATAATTATCAGATAAAATTACATATCTCACTTTTGATTATAATTTGACAAAGTGTTAATTCATCACAATTTCAGATGAATTTAATATTCAATTGTACTTAAAAGTTCGTGTCCTATTGTTCATGATTATTACTTTCCACCTATCCCATCTAAATAATTTGATGCTTTTATAACCTTATGATTAGAGCTATATATAAAGTCAACAAAAGCATTAACGTACAATCCACCTATCCCATCTAAATAATTTGATGCTTTTATAAGCTTATGATTAGAGCTATATATAAAATCAACAAAAGCATTAACGTACAATTTAGCACTTTTTCCTTACTTTTGATAAGTTAGATAGTGATAGAGAAAATCAAAGCATTGGGTATCTCTAGAGAGAAAAAGCAATGATTTGTCTGTTTTTTCCTTCAAAATCTAAATTTCTCTTTGCAATTGATATTGAAAACAAGTTATTCATGTGGGGTTTCATTAGATGAAAAAGGTGAATTTTTACTAGTGAATAAACTAGTTAAACACAGGTATGTAAAAGGGTTCTAAATCAATTATGATTTGAGAAAAAAGTGGTTAAAGAAAAAAGACACATAGTTTGTACTTCTATTAGGAAGCATTAACAGTTTTTTTCCAAAACTGTTTTTATAAAGTCTTGAAAACATAAACAAACATACCCTAGTTCTAAATTCCATAGGGGAGAGGAGTTTGAATTCGAGTTGGGGACCTGAGCCTCAGTACCACCCATTAACCATGTTAACCACGTTGACCACAGATGGAGATGGACAGTCATGCATATATACTTGATACTAAAAGACATGCGCATTGACTCTAGAGCAACTAACCAGAAGCACTTTGTAGTTGTCAAACACTAGGGATGAGTATAATTTAATTTTGCTTATGGCATGGTCCTTGTTCTATATAGAGTATAAAATTATATTGTACACAAGTGAGAGTTATGAGAATTTATGTATAATTTGCTCAATATGTACAGTACATAATAATAATAAATAATAACATATGACACATTGATGAGTGCTCGTAGCTTAAATTTTAGAATGCAAAATAAATACCAACACCACCCCTTCTACACAACAAAGACCTCAACATGCCTAACAAATTACAAACAAAAACCTCAAACACATGTGGTTTAGACATCCCATAGAGGATGAATAAGCAGCCTCTTTAAGTTTGTTCATCCACAGAAAAACAAACCGTAGTAAAAAATAGGGTGAGGAGCGTGGTGATCCTGTTCTTTTAGAGAAGTGCACTTTAATCATGTACTCATCGACACAATGTCAAAAGATGCACTTTAATCATGTGACGAATTCGCTCTCATACCCAGAAGTATAGGACCACGAACACCCTATTCTCCTATAAAATACAAGAAATAGACATGCCATTTTATCTGATGAAGATGAGTGTAACAAGCAGATCTATATCCCACAATCTGAAGAAAGAAAAAGGGGTTACAGACTTACAGGTCTGAACTAAGTCCATGTTGATCAGAGGACAAACAACAGAAGTATTTATCTAAATAGAAGCTGAACCCGTGAATCGATTGCCTATTCCGTGTTCAACAGGTCACATACCCTCTGACTTCACCAGCTGAGAGAACCCCTTACTCATAGAAACCCCTGAAAGATCATCCACATCCACGCTTGACATTTCAAGTCCAGAAACAGTAGCATCAGCATTGTTGAAATTGTTGACTTGTGGTGCTAACTCGCAGATCAGATTAGTACTGTTTTCTTCAGGATCAACTTGATTAACTGCCTCTTGAAGGTGAAGAACATACTCCAAATTCCACAATACATCTCCCATAGAAGGCCTATCAACACCAAAATCTGCCAAGCATTTCTCAGCTGTTTCTCCAAACTTCCGAAGAGAATCAGGTATAATTTTTCCCAAAAGGTTTGGATCCATGATCTGATCCAACTGCCCTTTCTTCTGCCATTTCATTGCCCATTCAGCTAAGTTAACCATTTCCCTCGGAAGAGTCGGGTCTATAACGGGTCTAGCACAAAGAACTTCAAACAATACTACCCGGAATGAGTAAACATCAGATTTTTCAGTCAATTGTTGCCTCCTGAAATATTCAGGATCAAGGTAACCAAAACTCCCTTTCACTGCTGTACTCACATGAGTCTGATCAATTTCAGGACCTGTTTTAGAAAGTCCAAAGTCAACAACTTTTGACAAGAAATTTTTGTCAAGTAAAATATTTGCAGACTTCACATCACGGTGAATAACTGCTTTTGTATATGCAGTATGGAGATAGTGGAGTCCTCTGGCTGCACCAATACATATTTCAAGTCTCTGCTTCCAACTCATACTTTCAAGATCAGAGCCATATAGGTGACTCTTAAGTGTCCCATTTTCCATATATTCATAAACTAAAATCATCTCATTATTTTCGTCGCAATAGCCAATGAGAGAAACCAAATGACGGTGGCGGAACTGAGACAACATCTCGATTTCAGTTTGGAACTCTGCAAGTCCTTGTTGGGACTTTGGATTTCCTCTCTTTACAGCAACTTTAGTACCATCATTCAGTTCTCCCTTGTAAACCTTCCCAAACCCACCAATGCCAATAACCCAACTCTCATCAAAATTGTTTGTAGCCACGAAAATTGCTGCAAAAGGGATACGATAGCCATAGTTAAACGCAGCACTAAAAGTAGTTCCAGTAGAATATTTACTTCCCATTGTGTGAGATTTGTCTCCATTAATAGAGAATGGAAACCACGTCTTTGAGTGACCCTGGAAAACCAACTGTCTCCTCTTTTTGCACATAACAAAGAAAATAACAGCTAACATTAATGCAAAAGTGCCCCGACACTTGCACCTACTATGACTCCAATATTTTTCTTTGAAGTTGAACCTCCAAGAACACCTCCTCCACTTAGGCTTCCCTCAGAATTGTTCATTTTCATAATCTCCAGCCCATTTAAAATAGCATTAGGAAAAACATCATGTAACGTGGAAGGTCCAATGCCAACACGAAGTTTACTACTAACATCAGATGCTGTCACAAAATCCATGTAATATGCAGCACCCAAAATGTTATTTGACACAGTACTAAGATCAAGGTCATTAACAACTTGCCAAGAGTTGATGAAAACATCAAAGTAGAGCTGGTTGAGACCTTTACTTACAATGTCACAGAAGTGAAGTCGAACAAGGTAATTAAACCCTGGATCAACTTTGAATTCCCATGTTACATTAAGTTTTCTGTTAGGATCCCTTTGTGAGTTCATCTTTGTGGCAGTACCATAGACTGTCTTCGGAGCAATATCAGGGGTTGCCATACCTGCAGCATACTTAACTGCTGCGAGATTCGAGACACTAGTGGCAAGATTCTTGTTTACTAGAAAACTTTGATCGGGAACCCAAGTTCTCCAAAGGGTATCATTCTCAAATGTGATTCTTGGCCCACCCATGTTCACCCTCCAAACTGTCTCCAATGCCTGATACAACAATCCTTGGAACTTTTCGGCTGGATTAACAGAGGCAGCGTCATCTGTAATGAGCCAATCGGGCACTGAAACAACTTCTATGGCATTAATGAATGCGAAGGAATTGCTCGAAGGATTAAAGGTGACAACAAGGTTATCTGAGGTGACATTTACTGAAAATTCTTTAAAAGTAGTGCTATTAACACTGAAATCACTCAAAAGACATGATCTTGGGTTAACATGTTGGAGATTGTTATAAAGCTCCTTAATTTAAGGAACAAATTAAGAAGCAAAACATGGAGCAAAATAAGAAATAAAACATGGAGCAAAACAAGAAGTAAAACATGGAGTAAAACATGGAACAAAACATGGAGCTTAATTCAATGAGCAATTCAAAGAACCATTAATTTAAGGAGTAATTCAAGGAGTGAATTTTCCTATAAATAGATGTGTAATTGTAATGAATTAATCATCAAAAGTGTTCATTCCAATTGAGAGAAAAACTTAGAGAGAAAAGCTTTTGTGAGAGAAAATTGAGAGTAATTTTCTTGGGTGTAATTGGGTTGTGAGTTGTGAGTGTTGTAAACACCTTGTGTAATTTCTCCTATTTCAGTAAAAAGATCTGCAGCAGGTCCGGAGACGTAAGCAAGATTAACCGAACTCCGTTATCAAATTTGTGTGTTATTTTTATTCTTGCTTTCTCATAAATCTGACTTATCGGGAATTTGCGTAATTTTCCAACAACTGGTATCAGAGCTATTGGTGGTGATTTCTGTCAATTTTCTACAAGTTTACTATTTACATAAATAGTGAATTACGTGAATAGTGAAATTTTGTCGACGATATTTGTTCGTTGACAGAGGTGTTCTAATACACGGTGGTTTACAAAAATAGTCAGAAACGATCCGAAAGAAGTCAGTTTGAGTGGAAGCAATGGCCGCAGATGAAGGAAGGGTGAAACTCGAGAAATTTGATGGCACAGATTTTGGGTTTTGGAAAATGCAGATAGAAGATTATCTGTATCAAAGAAATCTATATCAACCTCTCTCAGGAAAGAAGCCAGAAGCTATGAAGGAAGAAGATTGGAATCTTCTAGACAGACAAGCTTTCGGAGTTATTCGATTGACGCTATCCCGTAATGTTGCTTTCAACATAGTAAAGGAAAAGACCACGGCGGGTCTTATGGCAGCTCTCTCCAATATGTATGAGAAGCCATCAGCCTCAAACAAAGTGCACTTGATGAGGCGTTTGTTCAATTTGCGGATGAATGAAGGTGCATCGGTAGCTCAACATCTCAATGAACTCAACACAGTCACAACCCAGTTGAGTTCAGTGGAAATTGAATTCGATGAAGAAGTACGAGCATTGATACTTTTGTCTTCTCTACCAGAAAGCTGGAATGCTACTGTCACGGCTGTGAGTAGCTCATCAGGAAGCAATAAGTTGAAATTTGATGATGTTCATGATTTGGTTCTCAGTGAAGAGATCCGACGTAGAGAGTCAGGTGAATCGTCAACTTCTTCAGTTTTGCATACAGAGTCAAGGGGAAGAAATTCAACCAAAGGGAATGGACATGGCAGAACAAACTACCGAGATAGATCAAAGGACAGGAGGTCCAAATCCAGGAATCCTAATAATTCTCATAGCTCGAAGACTATCGAGTGTTGGAATTGTGGAAGAACCGGACACTACAAAAATCAGTACAAGAGTGCACCGAAGGACAAACAAGTGAAGACAGAGGCAAATGTTACTTCCACCTCAGGAGGGGATGATGCATTGATATGCACTTTGGAGAGCAAGGAAGAATCTTGGGTGTTAGACTCTGGAGCATCGTTCCATGCTACTTCACAGAAAGAATTCTTCGAGAGATATGTCCCTAGAAACCTTTGAAAGGTATATCTTGGTGATGATCAACCATGTGCTATTATTGGCAAAGGTGTAGTGAAGATTAAGTTGAACGGGTCTGTTTGGGAGCTGAAGGATGTCAGGCATATTCCCGACCTAAGAAGGAACTTAATCTCAGTAGGGCAGTTGGTCAGTGAAGGCTACACTATGATCTTCCATGGTGATGATTGGAAGATTTCAAAGGGTGCAATGACAGTTGCTCGAGGCAAGAAAAGTGGCACTCTTTACATGACATCAGAGGCACGTTGTTCAATCACAGTTGCAACAGGCAATGAAACACCAAATTTGTGGCACCAGAGACTAGGCCACATGAGTGAGAAGAGGATGAAGATTATGCACTCAAAGGGAAAACTTTCAAGTCTACAGTCTGCGGAGATAGACATGTGCAAAGATTGCATACTTGGAAAGCAAAAGAGAGTCGGCTTTCAGACAAGTTACAGAACCCCAAAGAAGGAAAGACTAGAGCTTATTCACTCTGATGTTTGGGGACCAACAACCGTCTCATCTATTGGTGGGAAACACTACTTCATGACTTTCATCGATGATCACTCTCGGAAGGTATGAGTTTACTTTCTAAAGCATAAGTTTGAAGTATTTGAGGTTTTCAGAAGATGGAAAGCTATGGTGGAAAATGAGACGGGTTTAAAGATCAAAAAGCTCAGAACCGATAATGGTGGTGAATATGAAGACATCAGATTCAAAAATTTCTGCTATGACCACGGGATCAGAATGGAAAGAACTGTGTCAGGCACGCCTCAACACAATGGTGTAGCTGAGCGTATGAACCGAACGTTGACAGAAAGAGCCAGAAGTATTCGTATACAGTCAGATCTACCGAAACAGTTCTGGGCAGAAGCAGTCAACACGGCAGCTTACTTGATCAACCGAGGCCCATCTGTTCCATTGGAGCATAGAATACCAGAGGAGGTATGGAGCGGAAAAGGGGTGAAACTATCACATCTAAAAGTTTTCGGTTGTGTAGCATTTGTGCATATCAGTGATCAAGGCAGGAATAAGCTTGATCCCAAATCCAAGAAATGCACATTTATCGGCTATGGTGAGGATGAGTTTGGCTACCGCATTTGGGATGACGAAAACAAGAAAGTTATCCGTAGCAGAGATGCGATTTTCAACGAAAGGGTGATGTATAAGGACATGCAGATGATGTCCCAGATAGTTCTGCAACGGACCAAATTGTAACAAGTCCTCAACCAGAGGAACTTGTTGGACAGAGCAGTACGCAGCAGTCTGACACACTACAGCATCCTACTCCAGCTCCTGTATTGAGAAGGTCTTCTCGACCTCATGTGCCTAACAGGAGATACATGAATTATATGTTACTGACTGATGGAGGGGAGCCTGGATACATGAACTAGCAAGTGGGAACTTGCCATGAAAGAAGAAATGAAATCTCTTATGTCCAACCAGACATGGGAACTAGCTGAGTTACCTATGAGAAAGAAGGCACTTCACAACAAATGGGTGTACCGGGTGAAAGAGCAGCATGATGGTTCCAAGAGATACAAAGCCCGCCTAGTTGTCAAAGGGTTTCAACAGAAGGAAGGAGTTGACTACACTGACATTTTCGCTCCCATTGTGAAGCTCAATACTATCAGATCAGTATTGAGTATTGTAGCTATTGAAGATCTTCATCTTGAACAGTTGGATGTGAAGACTGCATTCCTTCATGGAGATTTAGATGAAGAGATATACATGTACCAACCAGAAGGTTTCTCAGAAAGAGGGAAGAAGAACATGGTGTGCAGACTTAAGAAGAGTTTGTATGGCCTGAAACAAACCCCGAGACAATGGTACAGAAAGTTTGATAGCTTCATGCACAAGGAAGGTTTCCAGAAGTGCAATGCTGACCATTGTTGCTACTTCAAGAGATATAGGTCCAGTTATATCATTTTACTATTTTATGTTGATGATATGTTAGTAGCAGGTTCAAATATGGATGATATTAAAAGGTTGAAGCAGTAATTGTCAAAGGAGTTTGACATGAAAGACTTGGGTCTAGCAAAGAAGATTCTTGGAATGCAAATCACAAGAAATAAGAAGAAAGGATCCTTGCAGTTATCTAAGGCAGAGTACATCAATCGTGTTTTGCAAAGATTCAACATGGGGGATGCCAAGCCAGTTAGCACACCCTTGGCCAGTCATTTTCGCCTATCTAAGGATCAGTCCCCTCAGACAGAGGAAGAGAGAGAATTCATGGCTAAGGTTCCTTATGCCTCAGCCATTGGAAGTTTGATGTACGTAATGGTCTGTACGAGACCAGACATTGGCCATGCAGTGGGAGTTGTTAGCAGATTTATGTCAAATCAAGGGAAAACTCATTGGGAAGCAGTCAAGTGGATTTTGAGGTATCTGTGAGACACCACAGAAAAGTGCTTGTACTTTAGTATTGTACTTTAGTAAAAGAGAGTTAAAAGTACAAGGATACGTAGACGCAGACTTTGGAGGTGAAATTGATCACTGAAGAAGCACCACCGGTTATATATTTACTGTTGGAACTACAACTGTTAGTTGGATGTCACAAATACAGAAAATTGTCACTCTATCCACTACAGAGGCTGAGTATGTAGCAGTAACTGAAGCTAGTAAAGAGATGATATGACTTCAAGGTTTGTTAACCGAGCTGGGATTCAAACAGGAGAAGAATGTTCTGCATAGTGATAGTTAAAGTGCAATACACTTGGCGAAGAATTCAACATTTCATTCTAGAACCAAGCATATTGGACTTCGTTATCACTTCATCAGATCTCTATTGAAAGATGATGTGTTAATATTGGAGAAGATTCAAGGAAGCAAAAATCCAGCAGATATGTTAACAAAGGTGGTGACTATTGACAAACTGAAGTTGTGCTCAACTTCAGTTGGTCTGCTAGAGTAACAAATACCAGAAAAGTTACTGCATTGATCGAGGTGTGAAGACAGATTGAAATCAGTCTTCAAGTGGGATATTGTTGGAGATTGTTATAAAGCTCCTTAATTTAAGGAGCAAATTAAGAAACAAAACATAGAGCAAAACAAGGAATAAAACATGGAGCAAAACAAGGAGGAAAACATGGAGCTTAATTCAATGAGCAATTCAAAGAACCATTAATTTAAGGAGTAATTCAAGGAGTGAATTTTCCTATACATAGATGTGTAATTGTAATGAATTAATCATCCAAAGTGTTCATTCCAATTGAGAGAAAAGCTTTTGTGAGAGAAAATTGAGAGTAATTTTCTTGGGTGCAATTGGGTTGTGAATTGTGAGTGTTGTAAACACCTTGTGTAATTTCTCCTATTTCAGTAAAAAGATCTGCAGCAGGTCCGGAGACGTAAGCAAGATTGACCGAAATCCGTTATCAAATTTGTGTGTTATTTTTATTCTTGCTTTCTCATAAATCTGATTTTTCGGAAATTTGCGTAATTTTCCAACATAACACATCAAAGGAAGCCATACTCATTTTGTAACTATCATAATTGAATGGGAAGAAATAAAGACGGATCCAATGTCTACCTTGCTGGTGGATTGGCAAAGTATACTTAGAAGATCCAGTAAAAACTCTAGCTGTCTGATAAAGCTGTGAATCATCAGAAGAGGTTGTTGATTTCAAAGGAGTAATAGCAAGAACACTTTTGGGGGTTGAAAGAAACTTCAAAGCAAGTTTATCAGATATAAAAACCCTATTATTACCCACTGAAGTATTAGATGGTGCTCCACAGTTAATGAGGTAATTATATAGAGGATTAAATCCACCAGAAAAGCATGCCAAACAAAACATTGACATAATCCAGATGAAAAATTCAAGCTTTCTACAACCCATTATCGCAAAGAATTGAAATTTATCAAGAAACAGAGAAATGGGATTTATTTGAATTTGCTTGAAACTGAAACTAACGGTTCTTACACAACCAAAGCAAAACACAAACTTACATTTACCAATCAAAAACACTACTATAACCCAAAACCCATTTAGTGAATCTAAACAGGAATCAGACAGATGTCACCTTTAAGATCATGCGAGCTATAACAGATCCAGTAGAGAGAGACCCAGATGTCTAATACATAAGCCAAGAATGAAGAATTCAAATATGCCATTTTTGAGGTGGAGAAACAGTTCAATTGAAGATGAGCAGGTGAAACCTGGAACCCATTACCCCTTTTCATAAATCTGGAATGATACAAAGCTGTTATCAACTTGATGACAACCTCGGATAGATATTGAGAAACAGACAGGTCTATAGATTTTTCTGTGATATAAAGCAAAAAAATAATGTAGTTTAAACTAGTGGAGAACAGAGTAAAAGGGTCTATTTAACCTGATTGAAAAAAGAAGAAAAACCTGCCAAAGTTCTGCTTTGGGAAGAGTGAACCACATTACCTCAGTGTTTTTTTTTCTTTTTTTCTTTTTTCCCTTTGTCAGAAGGGGGGAAACTCATTATCTCAGTTGCTTGAATCCTATATCCCCTGGTGAAAACTAGAACAAAAATAAATAAATAAAAGTACAATAAAAATGTAAAGAAAGATTTATGAAGAGGGCTTACAGTTTACTGTTTTTTTAAACGATAAATACCTCACTAAAATGTTGTTTTTTATTTATGTAATGGTTGGTTTACAATTACAGCGGTTTTAATGGCTGCACAAAAGGTTGAAAACCTGAAAATGAATGAATTATTGAATGTACATTTATCAGTTTACTGTTTAATCTTTTTTTTTTCTTCCAATCCATAGATACCTCATAAAGTGCTGCTTCTTTGTTTTTATAATAATAATAATAATATAACAATAATTTTTATTATTAACGAAATAAAAATATAAAAAATATTTATTTTATTTATACTTTGATTTTATTATTAATAATAAATTATTATTAGAATAATATTAATATAAAAAAATGCTGCATCTTTGTTTTAATAATAATAAATATTTTACAATTAAGATTAACTATATGTTAATAACTTACTAAATAATTTATAAAAATATTTAAAATATTTACTTTATAACAATTATATCATAAATAATAATAATAATATGTTTAATTTTAAATATAATTGTATAATTATTTATATTTTATGGTTATAATATAATTTTAATTTTTTTTATATATTTCTATAATTATTATATAATTATAATATAATAAGACTTGATAAGTAAAATCGAGCTCATATTAACTACCTCTTCTACCAGCAAAATAACCTCTTTACCTACCAAAACTCAAGCAAATAACATACTATGATCTTAAGATAACGACCTTGCACTACTCTTATTTATAAGATCTATGGTCTTTCTTATACGACGAACTCATTAGATAATATATAAAAATATATTTTTTAATAAATTAATTATATTCTTACAACTCCAATATTTGAAATATTGACATATATAACCTAAATAATTATACAATATATACTATATATATATCTTCTTAGGAGAAGAATAAAAGATCTTTTAGTTATAAACATTTTATACATCTATCCATAAATTACTATAATCCTTACTACATTAAATTCTCCCCAAATAATGATAAATATTTTTTTTATAATTATAATTGTTTTATTAAGAATTAATTTCGTATTATTACCTTTATCATTATTTAATCATGGTGGAAATTAATATGATAAATATTTAATTATATTTGTTATGTAATATTAAAAACGTATGTGATTACCATCCATTTCCTTTCGTTGCTGACCGCATTTGCTCCTCTAGTCTGAGATGAACCATCTCCGGAAGTCGGTAACATTAAAGGACCGTACCCCTTGAAATGGACACCAAGATGGGAAGGAGTAATTTTTTTTTATATATTTTTTAAATCGAAGTGTAAAATCTATACCTAAAAATTAGAGATGTCCAACGGTCTGGTTCCGTCCAATTTTGGTTAAAAAAATTTAACCAAACCGAACCGTTTAATTAATACAAACCGAACCGGACCGTTTGATTTATAAAATGGTTCGGTCTTATTTGGTTCGATTTTTTTATACATTTAATGAAAAATAATGTGAAATTTTTAATACATTATTAAACCGGTCCGATCCGTTCCGATTCGAACAGTTTAAAATTAATACAAACCGAACCAGATTGTTTGATTTGTAAAACCGTCTGGTCCGATCCGGTTCAGTTTATGAACACCCCTACTAAAAATGACCTAAAATCAATTTAGTGATAGTTTTTATTTCCTTAACAAATCGAACTGATAATAAATAATATTCAGAATTAAAATTATTTTAATAAATATATAAATTAATTAAATAAATATAATATATATATTGGTTACATGTAGAAATAAATATCAATATAATTATATCAATTTTGAAATTAATACTTCGAACAATATTCAAAATCGTCAACTTTTTTAAAATTTATCAGATAAAAATTTGACAACATAACTGCTAATGCTTGAAATTACATTTAATTTGACCATTCCTACGTACCCTTTTATCTTAGTATTTTTTTTTCTCATTTACGTCTGTTAGAAACTCATACATAATTCAACCAAATAAGATTAGTCGATGTGGAACAAAAATACTTAACAATCTTTTTTCATACAACAAACAAATGTGGACATAAGCACTCATCGTGATAGAACCCAAAGTCCAAACACATAGAAACCAGAGCCAGAACTCTCATACTATGTTATCATTGAATTAAGGATAGTTTAAGTTTATAAGTAGCTTTGTTGACTTATTTTTAACCAATGTGAGACAAAGATACTTAACAAACTACTTCTACATGTCACTCAAATATGTACATAAATATCACAATGAGATTGTGATAGAGTTTAATATCCAAACACATAAAGACAAAGATCAAAATTATGATACTATGTTAAAAAAATTAAAAATATTATTAATTAAATTAGGTCTACGTTTCTAACTAATAATCTCAATATTAACTAAAAAAACCTCCAAATCTCAAATGTTCCTAATTGTTAGTAAAAAAGTAGATAAAATTTTCCTTCTTCTTCTTGGAAAGTAAATACTTATTTTTCTAACCTAAGTTAACTAAAGAGTACCTAGGTAGATTCTGGGGCCGTTTGGATTTTTATGAAAATCAATTTTAAGTAAAAAATATTTCTTTAATATAAAAATTAATATAAAGTGATTTTAATTTTTTGGAGAACATTTTTATATAATTTGAGAAACAATAACTTTTTAAACGGAGCAATAGTTATTTCTGAGAAATTTAATTGGTTAAGATCTATATATGTTTCGTATCACTTCTCTCTCATATTTATTCAAATCTTGAGACAAATTTAAATAACATAAATATGCAAATTAATTGAGTAATGGAATATGACATTAAAAGTAATGTTTTTAAGAATTTTTCTTAGTCAAAAAAATATACTTTTACTATTTATATTTTAAGGTATATATATATATATATAACTTTATAATTTTTAAAAAATAATTTTTTAACTCTATATTTTTAAGTATATATTTAAGTTCTTTAATTTTTTTATAAATTTCAAATAGTATATTTTAAGATTAAATTTATAATAACAATAAAAGAACTAAAGTAAAAAAAAAATACTAACCCTGCAATTATGTTGTTTGATATTAATCACATGGATGGCATTTATGGTTTCTTGCAACTTTTCAAAGTGTGTTGTTTTGTACGAAATTTAGGCATAGCTGCCAACATTTAGGAACACCAGTAATAATATATGTTGTACACAATTTTTTTTAGTAGAGCTGCCCGTATTATAATTTTTACCCATATATAAATTATGTAATTTATATTATTTAATTCTTTAATTTATAAGTGATATAATTATATTATTTTAATATTTATTAAAATAATATCTTTTTATAATTAATTAATTTATTTTTTTTAAGAAATAGAAATAAAAGACTGCACTTTTAATCTAACTTAATTAAAAATACCTCTAAAAAATCAAGCAGCTCATCTCTTCATTTAAGTCTTTATTTTAGCAACCATTTGAAATGTGAAATTAATAATAATAATAGTGTATATTGATCGGAAAAAAATATAAGAATGCTTAAGGTTATGCTCAAATGGCTAATTTGGCAACCTCCATCTCATTATGGTACACCAAGTAACCAATTTTGATTTCGGTGATGATTATGGAATTGAATTTGAGGACAAAACATCAAATATTGCATGCTTTTTATTTAGGCACCAAAGGAAATTTAAGCATAATTTCTCTTACTTTTCGATAAAGTATTGTTTTTCTTTTAAAATAAATCTTTCCGGAACATCTCTAACCCTTTATATTATTTTATATAAAAAATTATATTAAAATTTTACTATTCTTTAACCATTATGTGAAATATTACCTAGAACATATATTCTTTTATAAAATATAATATATTTTTTTATTTTTCTTTTACCAATTATTATATTTAATCAACTAAACAATTATATATTACTATTAATTAATTAATAATAATTAATTTAAAAATTATATTATTAGAAAAAAAATTAAATATTTATATTTATTAAATAAATTAGATATTATATTTGATTAAAAAATATGTATAGATATTTATTCAATAAATTAATATATTCATCTTATAAATATTTAATTAATATATTTTTAAAATGTAATATAATCATATACATAATTTTTTATGGTCATTTTTAGGAATGAGTAAATAATTTGATTAAACTGTTTAAATTGAAAAATTCGATCCGATCTATCACATTCATATCAAATTAGATCGATGAATTTTATAATTTTTTGTATTCGATCCGGATCGAATTACTATTGAATTATAAATAAATGCATATTTTATTTTATAATATATTATATTTAAATATCATGCATATTATAATTATATTATATTATTAGTATAACTTAAAAAATAAATATAAAAATGTTTATAATATTTTAATAATTGTACAAATATTCTTCTTATTATTTTGATTTTTTTAATTATGACTATAAATAATAATATTTGTTACAAAAATATCAATTTAAAATTTTAATTTGTGTATGTCGTGTTTTATATATGATAATAATTCAAAAATAAATTTTAATATCAATCTGACCTTATTTGATTAAAAAAAATCAATTTATTTGAATTTAGATTGTTTCGAATTGATTATATTATCGAATCAATTTTAGATTAAAATTATTCTAATTTATTCGGATTTGATCGAATTCAGATTGACTAAAAATAAGCAATTTCTATTCGTTACTCACTCATAATCATTTTGTATTATATACTTAATTTTAGTTTATTATAGGCCACAAAAAATTAACAATACTTTTTAAATTTAAAAAATTAACACAACATGAATAGTGTTAGTACAATTTGACGCCACATTGTTCATGGTATCAAATTTGGTTCAATATTTGGTGTAGAATTGAAGTAATTTTGTACCACTTTTTGCAACAAATTTAAAGATTTGGATCATTAATCCAACATTGTGTTTATATGTAAACAATTATACGTTATAAATTGTTATATAAGGTTAAACTCATTTTAAAATAATCTGTTAAGTTTAAAGTAATTTAGACTTTAATGTATACAATAGGGTGTGAACATTTAATGTGTAGAGACTTAAGAATAATATATATTTTAATGATTTATTAAATTAGTTATATAGTTATTAACTATATATACAGTGATTAAGGTCTCAAGATCATACATAATATATTCTTCTAATTTGATATCCTATTATCAAAGAGAGTAGAGAGAAAACTAAAAAAATTCTCTAAAGAAAACGTGTAAAATTAGAAGATTAGACTCTACAAAATTAATCAATAACTATGGATTTATGTATGTTTTTATATATTTATATTTAATTATTGGTGATATAATATTAATATTTTTAGATTATTTTTAGATGATTATTTTCATAAAAGGTTATTTTGTTCTAAGCAATATATATAGTAAATACAACAAGATCTATAGTAAAAAGTTGATTAAAAAATTAAAAAAGTTATTTTAAAAAATCGAATATATTAATAACTATATTTTAAATTGGTTTACTTTTGTAAACACTTTGAATATTTTAAGTCATTGAGATCATTTTAATAACTTTATTTTTTAATTTTTAAAATATTTTATTTTTTAAATAACTACTAATCCTTATTAATAAGGTTTAATTTTATTCCATTTACGTTTTTCTACCAAAATATTGATAAAAAAATAAAAAATTATTAAATATGATTAAAACTTTTGCTAAGATGTTAAATTAGCCTTTAATGTGAGACAAACCATTATTATAACTAATATTATTTTATTTTATTTTTATCTTTTTAGGTGAACCTAATTATTTCATTTAGAATTTTTTTTTGTTGGTCTATAATTAGTAGAAGATTGAAAGTGTTGATTTATTATACTCTACAAAAAAGAGAAGCTCAAATCATCACCAAATGAAAATTTCATAACTAATTAACATGCACGCGGTTCAAAAAATCCTGAGGTTCATGATGACCAGCATAATTCCATAAGTACTAAAAATAGAAAATTACATGGCCTTCAAAAAATAAAAATAAAAACCAGAAAAGAGGAAAGAAGAAGAAAACAAAATTCATGAAAGGGCTAAAACCAGTCAAGATATATTGGAAACACAAATAAGTATAAACAATAATGTGTCAATAGTAAGAAAGCAATAGATTTTTTTTCCAAGCAAGAGACAAAAAAAAAACAGTTAGAGAAAAGCAACTTCAAAAAATAAAAATAGAGGAAAAAAATCAAATACCTAGGGTGGTGAGGATAAAAATTTGATTTAATTGAATAGTTAATAAATTGGGGGAAAAAATTAGAATAAAATTTACATTTAATGGCAACATTCTAACATTAAATAATATATTTATAATAATCATTATAACTTACTTGTAAAAAATATAAGAAAAACAACATGCTTAAAACTCGTAATTATGAAAATAATATATTTTATGATTAAAATATATATTTTTATTATTAAAAAAAATCTGATACATTATTTTGTATTATATATTATTTAAATTAAATTATAATTATTTATATTTATTAAATATTAAACATCGATTATTTTTAATATTATTTGTTTAGTGAGTAATGCCAAATTCATAGCCGTACTCCTTAGCTCATTAATCCGAAAAAATCTTATATACAATGAGATACAATTATGTATTTCATAGCTTACCTATTTTGATTTTTTGTGAATTATATCGAAAGAAAAAATATAACAAAAATAAATCACTGTTAACAATTAATATTAATAAAAAACACCGAGAGGTTCTCAAATCAATTGGTAAGGAAGGAGGCCCACAAAATTCACGTCTAGTCTTCGCCGCGTAGAAATATTTCTCTCCCCCATCGAATTTCTTGCATTATACCCACTACCAAAAGAGCGCTTCTCTCAACCTCTATTTTATTTTCCGATTTAGGGCACTTGAAACTCGCTCATTGACTCGGAGCCAAAACCTCCCCAGCTGACTCTGATCTTCTCTCTGAGGTAATTTCTCTTCCTCTTGGCGATTTTACACTCACTATTATCAACTCCGAGTCTTTTATGACTCGTTCTGTGTTCGATCTATACTCTGTCTGAGCTCCGAATTAGATCGTTGTTTTAGGTATCTCTTTATTGACATCAGTGATTTTTAAGTGTTGTTATCATTTTCATCATCTTCTTTTATTTTAGTTTACAAAAGGATCGAAAGTATGCGCTTCCATTTCTTGGGTTTCCTAGAAAACGTGCCTTTTACAGTTATTTGCTACTGCGGTATCGAAAGAAATGAGGAACTTAGTTAGATTTAATTTGGACTGTTGAAATATGAATTCTGAACATAAAACAAACTCAATTGTTAAATTCTAGCGTTTTTTCCCCGTTTTGCTTAAATTCACGAATGGGATTAGTTAGCTGAAAATTTCGATTGAGATCAGTTATGCTTTATGTGCGGGGCATTTTATGCTCTCAGTGTTAGCTATTTTCTTCCACATATTTTGAAGAAATTTTAGACCAAGAAGGAAATCTTATAGTTTTATGCATTTCATGTTGAGTATCATATTTATGCAATTCAAATTATGGTTTCACTGAATATGTTTGCCTGTTGCAATGTGAGGGTTTGGCCATAACACTGGGTATAGTTAGTCTCTTACTTGGATGCCCACTAGCTTCGTTAATCTTTATCCCACAAATTTTCGTGTGGTCTCTTTGTAGTTATCTCATAGCAATGTTGTCCTTTTCAGGCTTTTGGTTGATTGTTACCAGAGAAGTATTTTCAAATTGTTCATCCTTTCACTCCCAAAACAAGAAAAGGGTTATTTCCCAGCAACGAATTATCTTTTGCATGACATTTTGATGCTCGTGCAATGTCGGGTTTACTTAATGTATTGCTTCTCATCATTTTGTTGAAGTTGCATGATTTAGTCATGCACATTTGCCTCTTTTTGCCGCCTTTTTGGATAAATGCCATACCTTTTTTAATTGTTTTTACATTTTAAACTCATGAGTTTGTCCATGACTATAATTTATAATCTCTATAATTTTCTGTACTCTTAAAATTACAAGATTGCATTTTATTACTCGCTTGCTCTTATAAGACCTGTAGTATTGAATTTAATTTGAGCTAAATTATTGAAGTTTCCTATTTATTGAAATATGATATATGTTAAATGAATGGATGGTGTCTTCAATCAGTAGTCATGGATTATTTAGTACTGTTGCTTATAAAAAATGAATTATTTATTTTTGTTTGATTTATGGTATTCATTTAATTACATATATGCTTAATGTAGACAGACGTTGGATGAACATGCATGGCTAGTTTGATATGAAAGCTGTGATAATTTTGAAATGCCGCAAGTGTTAGTTCCCAGAATACTTTGTAACTAGTTTTTGAAAAGTGTATACCCTGAGCGGAGGTTGCATCCTTTGTTTTTACACATCTGTAGGATCTACGATGTTGTTTACAACAGTTGTTAACTTTATTATCAAACAGTATGTACAATTCATTATGGTCTGCATGTATGATATTTTACATGCATTTATTCTGGGACATGATAAATCTATTTATGGAGAAATGTGACGAGCTTTTGGTGGCAGTCTTCTCTAAATGGGTCAGCATCAAATATTCCTGACAGCACAGGACGATCTTTCACCACTTCTTTTTCAGGCCAGTCTGGCGCAGCCTCTCCTGTTTTTCATCACGCTGGTGAGTACAATTTGCTTCCCTCTTATTTATGTGGTATTTATAATTCCCAAAATTGAAGGCATCTTTTGGCAGGATCAATTCAAGCGCTGCACAACCTGCATGGTAGCTATAATGTTCCCAACATGCCAGGTACACTAACATCAAGAAATTCAACATTAAACAATGTTTCATCTGGTGGGGTTCAACAGCCTACTGGAGGCCTTTCAAGTGGTCGTTTTGCTTCAAATAATTTGCCAGTTGCTCTCTCACAGGTATGCAATATATGCAAAACACACTGAGCCTGCGGATATTCCAAGCTACACATTTTTCCTGCTCTCCTTTTAGCATTGTACTGTGTGAGTGTATATATTTGCAGTGTAATGTTTTTGAAGCGTAGGACAATTTTCTTAAATAATTTTTCTGCTTCTAATAATTTTTTTTTCTCAGAAGAAATGCGGCGTTTCTTTTGATACTTCTCTTACTCATCCATGCACTTACTTTGTTTCTTGAACTTTATCCTCAATGCATTTTTTGTTTTATTAATTGTATATTGCAGTTATTACATGGAAGCTCCCATGGACATTCAGGAGTCTCAAATAGAGGAGGTATAAGTGTTGTTGGAAATCCTGGATTTAGTAGTAACACGAATGGAGTTGGTGGTTCTATTCCTGGGATTCTCCCAACCTCAGCAGCAATTGGTAGTCGGAATGCTGTTCCAGGATTGGGAGTATCCCCAATGTTGGGAAATGCAGGTCCTCGGATTACAAGTTCCGTGGGCAACATGGTTGGCAGCGGCAACATTGGAAGGAGTATAGGCTCTGGTGGAGGCTTATCAGTGCCTGGTCTTGCTTCCCGGATGAATTTAGGGGCAAATAGTGGATCTGGAAGTTTGAGCATGCAAGGTCAAAATAGATTGATGAGTGGAGTGCTTCCTCAAGGTATGTTCCCATGAACAGCTGGTTATAGTGTGCTATATGATGGCCTCTGTAGTGAGGAAGTGTTATGCTGGAATTATTTTCATTCATAGGTTACAGTATATATATGGTTGCGAGAGGAAAATAGAACCAAGTCTTGTACCTTTTGCTTCAGTTGCTTCGGTTGCTGTTTCCCAAATAACTCATATGGGGTCATTTGTTTTAGTTTTCAGCATTAAATAATCTACTAAGAACTTATATTACCCTTGTACTACCTGGCGTGTGGTGGTTATTTTATGAATTTACTTCTTCCTTCTTTTTTCCCTAAACTATTACTTTTTCAAACAAGCTCGGGATTGCAAAAGAAGTAAACTTGTGACTGTTCCATAAACTATCATAATATTCTGCTAAAGTTTTATTAATTTCTCAATGGATAGAATATTTTCTGATGACTAACAACATTTTTATGATCAAGTGTTATTTTCACTGATCATGAATTCTGTTATTTTTGTTTCTGATGTTAACATTTCCATTTTTTCCTATTAAATATGTGTATCTTTATTGATAATTGTGGTGAGTATATGTGGTAGACTTGCTGCCATCCTGTCATTATGGTCCTTATGAGATTTTAAGACGGTAAAAAGAACTTGGATATCTTGGCAAGCGTATAAATCCTTTCAATGATAATTGATGGGCAAGATGATTCTAAATTCTTTCTATTGTTATTGGTTTCATTTCTGTCATAATGAGATTTAAAGAGGAGAGAAAGAAATAGAAAAACTTGGGATGTCTTTGTGCATAAACCTTTTAATGATTGGTGGGAGGATGCTAAATCTATTATATAGCCATCTCTTAGAACATGAAAAATTACCCATGTACGTTTTCCAATGGGTTTTTCAGCAGTTCATGATTGTTGTTGGTATTTGTTTTACTGGCATAAGTGTCTTTCTTATTGTGTGTAATGTTTTGATACTTTGTATCTATTGGTTATCAAGTCTGCATATTTATGTAGATAACATTTTCTGGAATCAGGGTCTCCACAGGTAATTTCTATGCTAGGAAATTCTTATCCTACTGCTGGAGGTCCACTTTCTCAAAGTCATGTCCAATCAATGAATAACTTAAATTCTATGGGTATGTTAAATGATGTAAACTCAAATGAAAGTACACCTTTTGACATCAATGACTTCCCTCAGTTGTCAAGCCGACCTAATTCTGCTGGAGGACCTCAAGGGCAACTGGGTAAGCAGGGAAATATATGAGATTTTGCTTGTAAATAACATAACTTATCTGCCACGGGAAGGATAATGTTGAGTAATATCCCAGGTTCACTTCGAAAACAAGGCCTTGGTGTTAGTCCTATTGTTCAACAGAACCAGGAGTTCAGTATCCAAAATGAAGATTTTCCAGCATTACCTGGCTTTAAAGGTGCGAGTTGTTCCTTTGGGCGCATGGTCTATTGCTAATTTTATGTTTACTAGTACTTGTAGTGCTTTCAACTTAATTAATTCAAATGGAGCGATTAAGGTCTTTTGTGTATTTACCATATTTTTAGATCCTTTACAGGTGGTAATTCTGATTATGGAATGGATATGCACCAAAAAGACCAACTTCACGACAATAGCATGTCAATGATGCAGTCACAACACTTCTCGGTGGGTCTTAATGTAATATTTTTACTTGTCATTACTTGTGCATGGTGTCTTATGAATTCACTCTTATAATTTCATGTATTGCACAGATGGGAAGATCTGCTGGATTCAACTTGGGTGGATCATATTCTTCTCATCGGCCCCAGCAGCAACAGCAACATGCTCAATCAGTCAATAATAGCGGTGTTTCCTTTTCACCTGGGAACAATCAAGATCTTCTTCATTTACACGGCTCAGATATGTTTCCATCTTCGCATTCTACATATCACTCCCAGGTAAGATGATCCGGCCCTTTAATTTCTCTCTTTTTCTCCCCCACCCAAAAAAGAAGTAAAAGACAGTCTGAAAGGCTGCTTATTAAGGAGTGATAATTTTTTATGATTAGAGAAGAAAAGGTTTAGTTTAGAATTGGATATTCTATTTCTATATAAATTATTTCGAATTTTAAATAGAATTTTTTAATAAATATAAAAATAGAATAAGAATATAGAATATAGAAATAGAATTCTAAAAGAAATCTTTTTTTTTTCGGGCTATACGGATTCGAACCATAGACCTTCTCGGTAAAACAGATCAAACTGATTATTATCAAAATGATTTGAACTGTTTCAAAGACCCAACATGCAATTTTTTGGCATTGGGCTCTTTCGTTAATCGATAGAAATATCTAAACAAAGTTGACCATACCACCAATTAAATTTATATAAAGTATTTGGTTTGGTTTGAATTGTCATGACTTATATAGAAAACATTAAAACAATTGGAAAAACTTTCATAATAGTTTCTTTCACCTGGTTTGTGTCTATCATCTTTCTTTCAGGCAAATGGACCTCCTGGAATTGGTCTAAGACCCCTGAATTCCCCAAATACAGTTTCTGGTATGGGTTCTTATGATCAGCTAATGCAGCAGTATCAACAACATCAGAACCAGTCCCAGTCTCACTTCCGACTGCAACAAATGTCATCTGTAAATCAGACGTTTAAGGATCAGGGAGTAAAATCCATGCAAGTAGCACAATCTGCAACAGATCCATTTGGCTTGCTTGGTTTGTTAAGTGTGATAAGAATGAGTGATCCTGATCTGACATCACTTGCACTTGGAATTGATCTGACCACCCTTGGATTAAATTTGAATTCAAATGAAAACCTTCACAAGACATTTGGTTCCCCATGGTCAGATGAACCAGCTAAGAACGACCCAGAATTTAGTGTTCCACAGTGCTATCACACCAAACAACCACCTGCTCTACACGTGAGCTGTTCCTATATCATAATATTTCTGTTGTGTTCTGAGTGCTTATATGCTTAGATCTCTTGCTGATTCTCTTTCTGGTTTTGCAGCAAGGTTACTTTGCCAAATTCACAGTAGAGACATTGTTTTATATATTTTACAGGTGTTTATCTCTGGAGAAACTTCATTGTTTTTTGTCCAAGTGCTTTTAAGACTAACTTGTATACTAAATTTACTTTCCCTTTTGTAGCATGCCTAGAGATGAAGCTCAGTTATATGCTGCAAATGAACTGTAAGCTTGTTCCATTTATTGTGCTTAATGACCAATTAGTACCAAACTTTTGTCACTCCATTGAGTTAGTCCCATAGATAATTTAGACCAATTCAGTACCAATTTTTCTTTTCTTTTCAATTTGACTAATATGTTATCTAACTTATCTAATATGACTAATGTACTTTATAAATAGTACATAATATATAGATTGATCAAATTGAAAAAAATTCGCAGTATTAGATCAGCCAAAATGGAAAGTTGAGTACCAAATGGGAGAATCAAATTGGTCAAATTAGAGAAGTTGGGGTACAAAATTGAAATTAGAGAAGTTAGGTGGGTACTAAATTGGTCAAATTGGAGAAGTTGAGGTACAGAATTTATATTAGAGAAGTTAGGTGGGTACCAAATTGGTCAAATTAGTTTTTTGGCTAATTCGGTTGGGTCACAAAAGTTGGCTTACCAAATTGGTCATTTAGCCTATTATCTATATGCTCGTCCTTTTCTCTAATATTGGATTATCAATGAATTGATTGTTTGTGCTCAATATATAGCAGTATCAAATCAAGGAATTGTTTCCTTTTGTGCTAATAGCCACATGAACCCTTGATTGACAGTTATAATAGAGGCTGGTTTTATCACAAGGAGCACCGGTTATGGTTTATACGAGTTCCCAATGTAGAGCCCCTTGTTAAGACGAATACATACGAGAGAGCATCCTATCACTGTTTTGATCCAAACACATTTGAATCGATTCGAAAGGTTTAGATTGATTGAAAGTGTTTTATTTTAATTAATAGTCTAATTTTGACGTCATTTTAGTTCTCTAAAGTGAACCTACTATTTGGATGCAGGATAATTTTGTGCTTCACTATGAAATGTTGGAAAAGAGACCGGTTCTACCTCAACATTGACGTTATTATGCTATTTAGAATGTAAAGCATCAGTTGTACGGAATACCATTCATTAGAACATCAATCAGTTTGCATTATCAATTGTATTTTTCCATATTATGATGTTAAGCAAGTCTTGTCAATCTTGTTGCAATTGAGCTTTTGTCTTTCATGCTTTGACTTGGGAAACATAGAATGATAGGTCAGAATTATGCTTGACATGCCTAACATATCAAATGCTAAATGGAATGAATAACTAGTGTCTAGTGTCTATGCATAGCATAGACACTGTAGTGTATGGAGAGAAAAGGTCATAGTATGGAGGTGTACTTATTTCATTTGTTATTCAAAAGTGTAGCGTAAGTTCTCTATTTCTTGAAAGAAATTGTTATTCAAAGGTGCAGCGCAAGTCCTCTATTTCTTGTAAGAAAAGTGCCGTGTCTCAAATTTGAGTTGTAAAGCAAATGATGTGATGGTAAGAATAGTTTGGTATTGTATTAAATGAAAATCTATCACAAGTAAATATATTTGTGATATATATAGTATTCTTCTCAAAAGTTTCGTTAGTATGAGTTGCAAAAAAACTGATCATAAAACACCATATGACTGGCATTGACGTCCAAGTGGATTGCAGGGGCTAGAATAAAAATTTCCAAGTGGTTCGCTGTTGAAGGCTATTCATTTTTAGCCCCCTCTCTACATTTCTCTTTATATACCTCCCTATTTTTCTTTATATACAGGTCAGTTATCAAAATGATAAAATTTTCACTTTATGAACCTTTAGATTGTCATTTTGGAAGGCAATCAAAGGTCAAGCTAAAAGAATCAAACTTGAGAAAAATTTGATTTGGAAATTGTTTATTGATTTATTGTGTCAAAGCAGAGAATGGAGCAAAAATATTCCATTCAATTAGATGAGGGTAAAGGATTAGTTGGGCAGGGTATTTATTAATGACCTTCTCCACGTTTGATTTAACGACTTAAAAGTACATACATTGCACGTGAGTTGTTTTACTTCTTTTAATTTTTTTTATTAATATCTATAATATAGCTGAAATAAAAAAAGAAAATTAAATCTCTAAACGTCAAAATTAATTGTTAAAAGTAAATTCATTCATCACAATAAGTTTTTAATCAAATTGAGATTCATTTATATAAAAACTCTTCTACAATTTTTTTTTTAAAATTAAACTAAGTTTTAAAACGGTGCTTAATGTGTGCAATATATTCTTTTAATCAAGTTTGAACAAAAACTTAGAGATGATATTTATTAAGAAAGTACACTTTTCAATATTATAGGAGTTTAAGGTTAAATTTTATTGGCAAAAATGTAATAGCTTTTATTTGATATAATTTAATAAACTTAATTATACTTATCAATTGTATTATATCTTATCATTTATATTACATCTCAGATTTAAAATAAATAGAATTTTCAATGTAAAATACACAGGCTGAAACGTTATTTCAAAACATTATATTATGTAAATTCTATATTTTGAAGCCTCAAATCCTCACCTCTCCCTATGTAATATCACTTAAGTAATAGAATGATTGCTCATCTATTGAATGTCTGCACGTAACAATTAAAATAAAAAAAAAGTTCGTAGGTAAATTAAAAAAAAGGTGGGTGACGGCCCAAATTTTTAATCAGAATAATTTAATACTTTAATTTTAAAAAGTGATAACACAATAAAAAATAAACAATTTTTTATTTTGTTTTTAATTTTTCATATTATTTTAATTATTATTGAGATATCAATTTTATAAATTATCATACAATCAAACTATCAAATTGATAAAAAAAAATTAGTACTTATATTATTACTTTTTTTTTATCTGACTAGTATGTTATAAAAAATAAA
The DNA here is from genome assembly GCA_037013495.1 of Hippophae tibetana. Taxonomy (NCBI): domain Eukaryota; kingdom Viridiplantae; phylum Streptophyta; class Magnoliopsida; order Rosales; family Elaeagnaceae; genus Hippophae; species Hippophae tibetana. Next base: position 2,717,527 of record CM072810.1, read on the forward strand.
TAAACTAAAACATTCTAATTAATATAACTAATGAAGGCCAGATGCATTTATCTCATTAAAAAAGAAAAAAAGATCACATCTATAAGTTCAACATGATTGCGACATGAAAATAATCAAGAATGGAAAAAGTAGTTTTAGACAGATCAGATATCTCATTCTCAATGCTAATTTGGCAGTTGGTACTATTCTGATTATCACCCAGTCTACAATTTTGAAGTTCATTCGTAAAACTGAGCTCCTACAGCTCACTAGAAAAACAACATTTTACATGCTAAAACAAAAATGAAACACTAAATGACTGATTTTGTATTGTAATGTCCAACCATATGTCTACTCTTCAACATATGCTCCATAGATTCGGAGGCATATCGATGCAGACTAATGTATCTTCAAGGAAAAAGAGAAACTGTATCTAATTTCTAACATAAGCTTCTTTCGGTATGCATCTCATTCCTTTACAACTCATGATTGACCTGAAACCAGACTTTTAAGTACAGGCATTTGTTTCTCCAAAATCTCTCTCTTGCTGGAAATTTTATCAGATGTAGGGTCTTCTTCCTGAGCCAAATGGTAAAAGATTCTATGAAAGTAAATAGGGTGATTTTGTCTGCTTTCGCAAATGAGAAACAATCTCGTTGAGATGAAGGGACATATAACATTGGAAATTTTGAAAATTGTTTTGGCTTCCAAAGCCAAAGACCTACTTATTTAAATACTCCTCGTTAGAAGTACAACCTAAGAATTGCATGAACCTTAGATTTCTGGATAAAATAACAGGAGCATGTTTCCAAATTATAGAAATCAAACAAGGATATATCTCTACTCACATTGCCAGTTGCTGCAGATAGTAGTGCTAAGAAGGTCACAGTGGCGGCTTGATAATCTGTTAGAATGTTGTAGGCTGAATCTTCCAGCTTATCCTGAACGTTGTATATCGTATTAGAACTGGAGATACAACATTGAAAATTTGAAAACTAAACATACGCATGAATTGAAGAATATAACACAATTTTCACTAGTATAAATATACTTTGACCACTACGAGCATTCTGACAAGAGAGAGAGAACTATATCATCTCTCGATGCCTACAATTTTAGTATTCTACAATATAAATTAATTTTGTTTGGATAGTTTTCTCCCTTAGAAATAGTCTTTCTTCAATTTTATAGGATAAATATGAAAATTCCCTAATATTTTATACAGAGAATAAGAACTACCCTAATCTGGGTTCCAAGTTTGACTCTGCAGTACATATTTTCAATATATACAACCTAGCAAGGGTTCCCATTCTCCGTCCATGATTTATAAATTATCTCTATCTCTACTTAAAATCCTTATGGGAACATATCAAGGATCCCAAATGAAAAACGAGAAATCTGTGTAATATTTTAAATATTTCTTTCTTTTAGAATTTTTTTTATATTTATTATAAAGAAAAAATTATAATAGAAGTAAGCTAATAATAAATATTTTATAATAAAAAAATAAAATTTTATGCTAATAAAGAATTAAAAATAAATAGTTTAAATAATTTTTATAGGAGAAATTATTGATGTTTTAGTAAAATAAAAATATAACTTAAAGAAGAAATATTAAACATATAATGTAATACTTCTGATTAATTTGAGTTTAAATTTAATTAAATTTATAAAATATTAAATTTTTATGTAATTATTAAAACAGGGAATGTAATTTTGGATAATAGTGTGGGAAATATAATCTTCATTTTTGCCCCACATCATATTATAAAATAAAAATCCCTATTTTCCGTTCTTCATTCCCCATTTTGTTGTCCCTATTATTATCTTCGGTCGAATAATCCCCACAAGAATTTGCCCGACTAGCTAAGGACACAATCTTATGTATTTGGTATAGTGTCCGCGAACTTTAACCATTGAGCTTATTAGGAACTTTGCAACCTTAGCTAGCTATCACTTCAGAATGACATTTCTTTCTGCCCCCCATTTAAGCATGCACATAATTTTCTTAGACCTGCAAGCTGCTAGAATTGCTAGTAGACAGGGATGGAACTATGTTGGGGACAAGGGGCCAAAATATATGGTATAATAGTCGAAATATCAAAGATGGCTATTAAAAGTTGGGTTTTTTCATAACAGATTAATTTTTTTTCTTTTGTCTTTCAGTTTTACTAGTTGACCTTTATTAGAAGGGTGAAGACTTGATACTTCTCTATGAAATACTAGTTAAATTTCTCTACCACTAACTTATTGTTTGGTCAAATTGAAATTCTATTTTTGTCTATTACTTGTTGTGCACATTTTAGAGATATGGATTCAACAATTGTGTGCATCATTAAGCGTGTGATCATATATTAGAAAAATATCTATTTATTTCATTTCATACCTCCAATGATTCAGAAGGAAAACAAAAATATCAAAAATTTATAATTACATTTTTATACGATAATTTTATATTTATAGATTAAAATGTTTTTCATTAGTCACTTGATCCCCTAGAATTTTCATTCTAGTTCCGTAGACAAAGTAGTTCATAAAACTAGGCTAAAGTAAATCCCTACTTGAACCCCAGGGCAAATAAACAAAGAAATTTGTTTACCCAGGTAAGCACAAAAATACCTTAAGCCGATTAATTGCAACAGAAATTGCCCTTCCTGGAGCTTGAAGAGCTTTATGGTGAAGCTATTCACAAGAAAATTCAACCCATTAAATTAAAGGCGGAAGAAATCAAAATAAACATGCTGAATTGATGTATACAATTCATCCATAAACAACAGACCTGTATATACAGTAGAGAAACAACTTTAGGCAAAAGGGATACTGGATCCGTTTCAGCAGAAACTTCAGATGCCAAATCCTGAAATGAACAAAACAAATAAGTTGCAACACGTTACCAAAAAAATAATTAGGCATTCTCTATTTAGCTTAAACATATATTGACTACATATAGTTAGAAACACAAACAAAACAGAGGTTTGAAGACAGGACAACAATTTCTTTATTAGCTTATCCATAAAGCTTCAATAAGCAAAAATCATACAGCAAAGAGAAGAAGAGAGGAGAGATAAACAGTTGGATAATATAGATCCAGACAGCTCCAAGGTTCTTTTTATTCCAGAACTACGTCATACAGATAAAGAGTTAGCTGTAAATAAATGATAAATCTGTTAAATAATTCTACTGCAAGTAATACCTTGCGATAGGAATGCAGCAGCGTTCTCTCTAATTTTTTGTCAAGCTTCTTCAAGATCAAACCACTATAAACATCAAAGAAATTATTTTAAGTAGATGCACCGAGTTCCACATTATAACACATGTTAAAGAGTTCAATAGAGCAAATGATTACCTCTCTTCTGCCAGGTCTTTTACTGCAACCATGAATGTCTCTACCCTCTATTATGCAGACATCCAAAATTCAAAGAACATGAGATAAATTCTTAAATAATTATGTGCAAATAAAATATAATAGAAAACTTGTAAAATTCATTCTCCACCCCAATGTGTGTGGGATACCCGAGAATTCTTTATTTTATTTATTTTTTGTTTCAAAGAGAAAAAAAAGAGGAGGAGGACCAGGGATGTCTTTTACAGTTCCAAACCCCGATCATAAAATTCCTATTTTTCCATTAAAGTTAGCATGCAGTTCAAGAATTAATGCTTATTCCATAATACATCCCTACATGAAAACACAATTAGTTTATGGCAACATGCAACAACTGACCTTTCCTTCCATAGCTTCAGTTACAGCAAGAGCCTTTTTTGAAAGAGATCCAGGGAAACTCTTTGCCTGCAAAATCAAATGGAAGAATAAAAAACTTTGACCAGTATAGTTTATTGAGTGATGCACTAATCTCATAGACGCATCAAAAAAGTTTCCATAAGATTGTACAATGGAAGTTCTTTCTCCAGAACTAAGTGAAACAGAAATTGAATCCTGAGGCTCCTCAACTTGGACTCCATTCTTCAGTTTGTTGTGAACATCCTAGATCAAAAATATATCAGCATACATAACAAGATCACCAGAGAAAAAACCAAAGATAAAGAAGAAAAGAGTTTAAAGGATACCAAATTATGTAAAAGCATGTCTGAAATAGACATAGCTGTTGTTCTCAACAAATGACGGTGCAAAATAACCTGCAGATCACAAACAGTTCCTTTTATAAATTTCATCAACACATCTTATAAACTTATGAACAAATTGTTCTTGAGTTAAGGAGGAACTTACCAAAGTTGGTGGGTCGTCTTCAAACAAATCTAAAGCTTTTTCATAGAGCTGCATGTTTAAGAAAGACTGGTACCAAGGAAAATGGAGAAAAAAATTAGCATAAAGAAAAAGAAGACTCCAAAATGATAAGTTTGGGATGAATCCTAAATTCGAAGGAAGTTTACAAGTAGTAAAATGCAATAACAACATGATTAATGCAATTTAAGAATCCACTTTAGGGCATAACCTCATCAAGTTTCCTTTGCAAATGATCAAGCACCCGCTTCATTCTGTCTGCATTTTCTGTAAACACTGCCTTTTTCCTTTCCTTCAAAGCATTCATTAGCATAGGTCTCAGACAATTTGATAGGGATCGAATAACTATTTCAGGATCACCCATACCTACCAGATTAGCAAATGATTTTTTTCAAAAGTGAAAACAAAATAAAAACCCAGTCCAGATAATTAGAAATGGAAACAAAATCATAATTAAAAAACCTTGTTCGTCAAAATCAGGAGCCAGGATTGAGATCTTCTGCATCACCCATTCTTCTGATGGAAAATTGAGATTATCCTCTTTGCTTTTAGCTGATTCTTTCTTAAGTGCTGCTTTTGGATCTGACACTTGTGAAGGAGTGGTACCCTTGCCTTTTCTCTGACCTTTTTTAGATTTTGTAGGAATGCTTTCCTGGCTATCATGAATACTTTCAGTAGCACTTGCTACTATACTTCCAGCAGATTTACCTCTTTTCTTCCTCGATCCTTTTTCAGTTGACTGTTCGTTGTTACCACTCTCATTTACAGCTTCTTTTTGTACAGTAGACCCAAATGAATCATGTCCAACTATGGTTTCCTGCAAATCACCTGGTGGCATAGCACCAGAAATCCCTGAAACACTCAAGGATTCCATCTCCTTTTCCAGGCGGTCATACAAATCCTAGACAATGCACAAATATACACAAGAATAATCAGGTTGATGAGGCTAGTATATTATCTGCTAGCATCTCTGCATATATGTGTATATTTTAATAATTTATACTTGTTTCAAGTTCTCAGATGCTAAAAAAAACTAAAAGGTATAAAGGGTAGACAAAATCCAAGAAAAGATAGATCCACCTCAACTACATTTCTATTATGAACCACATCTTTGAAACTTGTGGAGTCTCAGAGACTAGGATAATATAATATATAAACATACAAATGAAAGAAAAAAGGGAACATCCTTCAGCATGGAGTCCGATTGAACATATTTCTCATTTTGTTAGCTGTAATCACTACAATCATGCCTTCCAATCTACTCAATGGCCTAGTGTAATAATTGAATAACAAGAAACCACTGTTCGTATATGCATTGTTAGTCTATCCGTTAGTAGACAAGCCAAAATCATTATACATATGCTCAATAAAACACAAGTACAGAAATCATCTATTTAATGCACACACCAGAGAATTGTCAAGATTAGCCACTGCAGCATAATTATAAAGAACATACCTTAATAAAGCCATCACTGAATAGATAGAAATCTCCAAAGATATGTGCCTTACTTGACTGCAAAGCAACATGATATGGTTGAAAACGGATATGAATAGACATTCTGTATGATAGCCAGCATGGTACAAGAGTGTCACCTTTAAAGCGGACTGAACAGACGGACATAAGAACAATAATTTGGATGCATCTTCAGAACCAAAGGATGGAGGTAGTACAGAGAGAGAATCAATCCTGCATTGATTTAACCGATTAGACCAGAAATGAACAACCAGCATTATCTTCCTATAATATCATGTAACAGGATTAGATCTTAAAATAAGCAATGAAAGGCCTGTCCTAGATGATTTTAAAATGGAGATGGGTTAAGGTTAAAAGTAATAGAACTTATAAGAGTGATCCCTTACCAGCTACCACGTTCAAGAACATCCTCAGTTGCTGCATCAAGCATTCCAATCAACGAGGGATGAACAAATGTAGTAACTAGAACTGTACCCTCAGGATACCTGGACTAAATTGGTATGCACAACCACACATTTTTTGTTAATCAGATAAAAGTCTGATGGCAATCTTTGTAAAGAGATTCACTGACTATAATTTTTACTCTGGAACTCAATAAATATTAAAGCAGTTAAATACCTTCAAGAACTGAATAGGCTGGGGAATACTGAGGTTTTGAAGAACCTCATAACTGATGAAAGAATTCTGCAGCATATCAAAGAAAATCATAAAACAAAGATTATATATGTCTCAGCCATTTTGCTTTTTCGTTCGGGCATATTGGCATAACTTGGCAAAAAAGTTTTTTTTTTTGTATGTTTGTTTTTTGGGCTGGTATAATTTTTTTTGGGGGTGGTGCAGAAATTGAATAGACTAAGAACAATATATTCCAGAATTCATAAATTTTAGATAGATATTACCATTACACCCAGTATAAACATAGATAACATTTGACTATTCGTTATCATTGATCACGATCATAAATTAACCGACGTAAAGAGACTGGAAAAGGAAAAAAAGAAAAAGATAATCACTTGCCAACAGCAGGTCAAACATCAAATAAAAGTACAGGCATGCAACATAACTATAAGGGTATATCTACACCAATTTCAAGACAGCTAGAGAAATAGGTTTCTTTACCTGTGAATAGAAAGAATCAACACATTCCTTTTGAGCATGAGCAAAAACCTATTTGAAATAATTACAAGTGACGTTAAAACAGTAAAGTCTGCATTTATAAGTGCAAAGACATGAACCTTAAGAGTAACAACAAACAGAAACTACCTTACAGTTTTACTTCAAATGTCCTCTAATTCAAAACAAAGGATTGCAAGTCTAAAACTATCCCTCATTCCAACTTTCTTTTATGTGTGATATCTTCCTCAAAGCTTAGCAATCATAGGACTAAATCTTACACTTGCATCATATGCACCAGTACATGCTCTAAAATCAGTTCAGAAGAAACTACTAAGAAACCAGACATCTAGTTTCTGCAGTGAATATAGAGTTGAGTTACCATTAAGTGATACTTAACTTGTTCTCATGTCACTTACAGAATAGCTATAGTGGCAACTTGTTGGGTGCCCAGTTGCCCACTAATGCTATATGTTTCCATAAGAAACTAAACATATGATTATTTTAGCATTTTTCAATAACTGAAAACCAGGAGAGTATATTCTTACTTGAGCAAGACAAGTACAATATGTAAGTACTATAAAATATATAAGATATTAAAACAATCACCTGGAAACTAACAAATGATATAAAAAAAATGAAAGAATATGTTAGTTTACAGGTGATGGAATTCAAGGCGCATCTCTTGAAACACACACGTGCGCACACATTATATACATATTCAATTACTTTGGGGATGACAACACCAAAGCTAATTTTTCTACCAAAGAAAAGAGAAAAAATACAAATACTTGAAAACAACTTAGAAGTCTGCACGAAATAGTACATGGTACCATAGATCAATCTTCAAACAACGAATTAGAATTAGCTATGATAAAAAAAAAACAGATGAACCAGATTAGATCACATACAGTTGGTGTCCAATGAACTCCTGCTCGAAGTGATCCGAGAATCTCTCCTTCCTTCAGAAGCCCATTAAATAAGGATTGAAAAAATGAAGCATCAACAACCACACCACTTGCACCATCTATTTCTTGCAGTAGTTGCTGTAAAGAACTCCACAGCAAAGACAAATTTGTAGGAACTGTGATACCCCTAGCAGCACCACGAACCATGGCACTCAGACGAGCAACATACGGAGGAGTATACAATTGCCCACCTTCAAGCCTACCTTTCACCTAAATCCAAGACAAAATCTTATATAATGTTTATCCTATTATTTTAAAGTTGCAAAGACTAAGCCAAATAACTTACCAAAGTTCCAAGCCGTGGCTCCAATACAGATGCAATCAATTCTGAACCAACTTGCAATTGCGCAGCAAGTTCTGCCAAAGCAATTTGACTACATTCTTGAAGTCTCTCATTGATTTCCTCAGCTACAGAATCCCAATAACATTGTGATATTATTTCCCCTTGAATTAACATAAGCCCTTGTTCATCATTCACTATCTCTCTAGCTTTCTTCTCAACATGGTACAAATCAACCCCAATATTATCCGCAAGATCAATCAACGAAATACGGCCTATTTTATTTATCTCCGATAGTATTTCATATCTCAGATGCTCCTATCAATTCACACATTCAAACAAAATAAGCCACAACATGCAAACAAAATAATACTAGACTAAATTGAAGTCATGCGCTTACTTCAGTCAGTAAACTAAACAGAGCAGCAACCAAAAAAATACGAAGTCAATAGTTTTGATTCCAAATAGAAGACTCGGTTATCTAAACCTAGTCAAACTATTTATATTAGAAGAATCGTTTCCAAATATTCAACCTTTTGAGTTAGTAAATTTAGCTTTAGTTTTGATTATAATTTTAGAAACAAAAGTTACAACATTTATTTGATCAAAGAAATAGATTAGATCGTTTTAGCACAAAATGAAAAAGAAAGTGAAAATACATTGCAAGATGTTGAAAGATGAATTAGATTTATTGAAATTATTTTTAAGAAAGAAACAAACGATATAGAGATAGAGACGTACGGGAGTTATATATTCTTTGCCGGAAACGGTGTGGAGAAGATCGAAATCGATGATACGAAGCTCGTGAAGTTTTTGGACCAATTCGACGACGTTTCGATCCGATAGTCTGATGCTAGATTGCACTTGCTGTACGAACTCGAATTGCCTCTGCAATTCTAGCAATTCGTCGTCCATTTTCACGATCACTGTGTCTCCGGCACAAACTCTTTACTATTCAAAACTCAGAGAGAGAGAGTGTGTGTTTTTTCTATTTATCTTTTTTTATTTTTTTGTAAGAAAAGTCTTGTAATTAGTTTGCTGGGCTTTGTTACCTTGACAACTGGATTTGATATTTGGATCCGACTAGCCTTCTTTCAAAAGAGTGGGTACGTGGAAGGCAAGAAAAATTTGGGCTTAATTGTGGCCCATTAACAATTATCAAAACCCAATAGAAGGTTCATTTGTAAGGTGCGTGGAATAGGATGATTAAATCATAGAGCATTGATATCTCAATTTAAGTATTGTAATTTTTGTCAACTTAAGATAATATCTCAAATTAGGTATTAGAATTTAATTTATTTATAAAAATAAATATAATTATTTCAACCAATTAAAATATATTATCTCAATTGAAATTCATCTCAAACCGTGATAAAAAACAATTCTTAACTCATATTAACCATTAAATTACTTTTTTTTTTTGAGGAATTTCATGAAGGTTTCAATAGTTGATAACTTTTAATATTACTCCATCCAAACACATAATATAGAATTTTGATGTGATATAATGTATTAGTAAAATTATTTTATTTAAAGTTGTGGATGTTAATACATTTAAAAATTAAAATATATAAAAGATTCTTAAAATTGAGAAAAAGTATTAAGTTAAATAAAATTATAGGTGAGTTGATTTGTTAGATTGAGTTAATTCAATAGTTGAAATGATTCCTTTAAAATATTTATCTAAATAATTTATACAATGAGATCATACATTTGTAATGTTGTATTTATATGTTACTTGCATATTTAGATGGTTTAAATTTATGAAATAAAATATTAAATTAATCACCTATAATATTAAGTATAATATTTTTTTGATTTATAATTATCTGAGTATATATACTCGAGTGACATGTTTTTCAGCTGAAGAGTTGAAGAGTTGTAAGAATTGTGAAGTTTGAATTTTGAATACAAGTGATGTATTAATGGTATAATTATTTTAAAAAATATATTTTATATTTAATATTATTCATACAGCAAAAATATTTAGTTATTATTTTAATTTAAACAATAAAATATAAATTTTAATTCTCTAATATATTTAATAAGTGTTAGAAAAATATTTTTATTGTCTACTATGTGTATTTACGAAGATAACCTAAATTTATAGATAATTGTATCTTAAGTCCATGTAGCGTTTATTACTTTACATATAGTTATATGCATCAAAACATCTCTTCTTATTAGTATATAAATATAACTATATAAGAGATATTAACTTAGATCATAGAGAAATACTTAAAAATATGATGTTGTGTTAGATAAAGTTAAGATAAATATATATTACATAGGTGAAGCATATGTATATTCAAGCTTGTTTTTATTAGGATCTTATAACATAGCTTACTTATAATATTAACTTAATTTTTGTCTTTAGTAATCCATTAATATTAAAGAATTCATATCTTTTTTCAAAACATTGAAATTTACTTTCGTCTAAATTTCTTTATCAAAACTCACAACCCTTTACCAAGGATCACAATTTTCACCAAAAATCGTGACTTTTCATCAACAATCGTGACCTTTCATCAAGAATCACAACTTTCTATCAAGAGTCGTAACTTTCCACCAAGAGTTACAACCCTTTTATAGATAGTCATGAATTTTTACCAAGAATCATAATCCTTCAAGAGTTACGATCATTTACCAAGAGTTACAACTCTTCATCAAGAATCAATGCTCTCATTAATAGTCAACTTTCCAAGAGTGAACCCTTCATTAAGAGTCATGATCATTTACCAACAATCAGTATCCTTTACTAAGAGTTATAACTTTTCACCAAGGGTAACATTTTATCAAATCATGATTTTTATCCAAATTCAAGACTCTTTAACATGTCATTAATTTTTATGATATATTATCAAAAATTATGACTTAATCAATAGTCATGATAATTTACTACATGCAAGTTACATGTATACTATGCACTAATTGTAATATAAGAAATTACTTTATAATTTTGAATAATTTTTATGTAACTTAGATCCCGTGCATAAATTCAAATACATAATTTAAATAAATACATAATACACTTATATTTTTATAATCAAAACCAAGTTCATCATCAAATAAATTATATGCATATTTTAAATTCAAAGCTATGAAGAGCCAAAATATAAACATATATATAAACATTTATTGATGGATATTTTCATATTCATAAATCAAATATTAAAAAAATTCTTATTATTTGTAAAGACCACAACAAATTCACTTAGCAAAAATAACGTCTTAAGATTATTGAACAAAAAAAATCCTTGAACTTATTATTGACGGTTAATCTCTATGATCTTCAAGTGTGATATTGCAAAATCATATTAAATATTATAATTTTTGGTTTTGGTTTTAAGTTACGACTTTAAATCGTTTTTAAGATGCTATTTTCCTCAACCAATTTAACGATACATTAAGGTTCATCAAATACGACTCCAATATACAATGAAGTTTCTTGTTATCTGTTGTGTGCATTCATCAAGATAATTTAAGAACATTTTGATTTTGAAGAATACTCAAGATAATTAATATTTTAAATCTATAATATTTAAAACATTAGTTTTATACATATCTAAATGGTGGTTAGAAGTATTAGAAAACATCCATTGTGCTTTTTTAAATTTCAAATTTTTATTCTCTACAATTCTCACTTACAAATGACTTGAATAAAAAGACTATTTATAGATTATTATACACAATATTTTCCTAAGTTATAACCTTTTTCAAAAATTACTTCTCTTTAAAACCGATCCAAGTATTCACAAATAATTATAACCATTCTAAAAATATATTATTTTATAAAATGTTATAATCTTTCAACATAAATCATAGTATTTAACTTTTAAAAAATGTAAATCTTTAACATATTTTTTATCAAAAAATATATATTAAATCATTGTAATTTTTTATCTAAATATTATAACAATTTCTTTTAAAAGTATGTCCTAAATTTGAAACCAGTGATTAAGAATAAATTTTATCAATATTAAAAAGTACGAATATGACTTTTAAATAAAAATTTGACAATCTATGCATACATTTTATGAGCATTTGACAGTCTGTTTATTTCGTACAATTTTTTCCACCTTTATTTCAGCTCAATTGGACGTTATTATTATTCTGCTTCTTCTTCCTTTTCATATTAGGTGGAGATTTAGATAGATATACAATTCTACTAGTTAGAATATATTAAAAAAACAAAATATCACGTTATAAAAATAATATTTAAAAAAATATTACATACTATTTATATTAAAAGTTTTTTAATTTATATTGTAATTATTTAGATTCATCAATATTAAATACATTTAATTAAATTTCGTTCAATATTATTAAATTTTTATAATTATAAATTTTTAAAATAATATTTTTCATAATTTTCCAATTTTTTCTCTTTATATTTAAGGATGCACACTTACATTATTACACACGTATATTAGACTTCGACTGAATTTAAACTCACGTTCTTCACATTCTTTCTATTCACAAATCATATATACAATTATGCTCGAAGATGGCTAAAGCCAAACTATATCCATTCTACGTGGCATTTTCTTATTGGTTGGTATATATTAAACATGATTTCACGCAAACGGACAATGGCTCGTGGACAAATACGTTGGGATTTCTTTTCATAACAAACGTGTATGAGTTATCAAAAAGAAAAATATGTATAACAAGAAATGAGAAAAATAAGAAATAAATTAGGGGTAAAGAAAGGAAAGAAATAAGTAAATAATCGGAAGAAAAACTAATAAATTATAATTTATTTAAAAAATAAATACAATATTATTCATAAAATTAATAAATAATAATTTAAATAATTAAATGATAGATTTAAATTTAAATATTAAATATAAATAAATAATATCTTAATTATGATATAACAATCTCAATAGAGACTTTAAATAATCATTACCTCTTTATTTATATAATATTTCAATTCGTAAAAAAGTGTAATGCTTATTTCAGATGGGAAAAAAAGGTATGTAAATATTTACTTGATAAAAATAAATAATATTAGATAACCTAACATCCTCAATTTTAAGCAACCTGAAACTCAAAAGCATGTACAAATTATACTTATATAAATTATACTTATATAAAGGAAATAAGTGTTTTGAGTTTCAATAATCTCGTATTTTTTGATTAAATTTATTAAAATAACTCGTGAATAGTTTTTAATAATTTAAATAATGATATGTTATTGATGTCTAATATAATATTATCTTTTCTTTTAATGGGATTTTTATTTAAAAAAAATTCTAAAAATACTTTGTTTTAATATATACATAAGGTATATACAATTAACACACAAAATATTATTTTTTAACTTGAAATCAATTTTTCAACATAAGAACATTTGAGTGTGGGACTAACATTTCCGTTTCTATCGATAGGAACAAAACAATCCACCCCTTAGTCACGTGGATCGGTTATTCAAATGGAGAGGTAACATGAACAATCCAAAAGGCTGAAACTAATTGAAAAGAAATGTGATTTTTTTAAACGTGAGGTATTGATTATTATGGTTTTATTTGAACTAACATTTAATTATTATTTCTAAAGCCACTCTTCTTTTATGTCAGCTCAGCTGACTGATTTGTCAATTTTCATTTCTACTATTACTACTAAAATTCTAAATGAATATTTTGGAGTTTCCACTTGTAATACTACCAAGTCTTAAAGTCAATAATTGGACCACTCCCCCACTATCTATTTCAAATCGTCAAATTGTCCTAATTTACTTTAATTTGCTAACAAACCAAAGTCAGCTAACATGTCTTGTCTTTCTCATCTCTAGACTCTTATTTTCATACCCAACTGGTTTTATCAACATTTTGTAAATTCAAGATAACTTATGTGTTTAATATAACTATGTAAATGCACAAAAAATGCTTTTGAATCAAATAAAAGTTAATTTGTCTCAAGTGCTTTTAGAACTAATAAAAACTGTTTTGCACTTCATAACAGAAACATAAATTGTGTGTTTCTTTCTGAAACTACTTTTAACATAAACTCAAGCAAACAAACCCTCGTATGCTTTGGACATGGTCAAGAGCTTTTAACATGCTTTTCTAGAAGGTAAAGTTACCATCTTTTTACCAAAAAAATGGTAGGTTTCTATAATATGAAATGATTATATGAGATCCTAGTGTATGTTGACCAAGAAAGGCCTATAATAATTCATCATAAAATATACATTAAGGAAAGGGTAAAGATTCTCATACTCCAGGTGCCTAAACGAAATTTGGCAGAGGGAAAAGTTTCAAATTGCATACATTTTCTTATACTCATTGTTAAGAAACTCAGAATCTGACATAATTGACAAAGTCCGTGAGGCCGTTCTTGTTCCGCTGTCCATAGACGATTTTCTTATGTTTCTTCTATTTGAAGCCTCCAACCGATGTCTGATTACCCAATAACACATGGTCCCAAGAGTAGTCACCATTATAACAGTTCCTACAATAGTAACTCCAATAGCCAACCATTTATGTTTCTCCCCGACAACAACAAAAGACAAAGCCAAATATGCAACAGAAACAAGCACACAAGCCAACCACATTAGCTTGTTTATAACTGCCATCATTTGTTTCTTTGCTTTACTTTCAATAGCCACAACTGAAGTTTGAACCACCACAACAGCTAGAGATATAAAGAGTGCAATAGCATCAAATATGAAGAAGATCATAAAAGGTAATTTTGGAGCTATATTGGCTTCCCCAAGTGACATTCCAGGAGGAATAAGATTTTCATCATCAACAAATTGGCCAGGGACAGTGAAAATAGCAGCAAAAGCAACAGTCGCAATTAAGACAGCCACAACAGTTGTAGAGTTTATTGCATTGTTTAGACCTTCCACATGCATCTTGTTCAGACGTTTGGCTATGCCTTGAACACGGCGTCTTGTTTGACGGGTGTGTTCTAATTGGTAGTGCACTTCATGCTTTATATCACTTACTGTTTGTTTCAACTCTCTAGCTGGGTTTGCAGATGGTTGTTTTATGGCTTTAGCACTCTGCACTCCATGTTCTTGTAGAATTACTAAGACGTCTGCGTTCCCGATTTTCTCTGCAGTGTCAATGGCAGTTTCCCCGGATCTATTAATAGCTTTTGTGTTGGTTTCTTTTTGACCAAGTAGCATCCTGACTATCTGCACGGGTAGAAACAACCATTAGGTTAAGAGAATTCCCTTCGAATCGCATCAATGTTTCATTTAATTCAAATTCATAGTTCTATTCTTAAAGTTTCCAACTTTAAGTCAAATTTATGTGATATGTAGAAACTTGATTGAAACAAAATACTAGACATTATAAGTTCATATAATCACTTCAAAATTACCTGAGCTCTACCCTTTCTTGTAGCTATGTGCAATACTGTATTGCCTTTATTATCAACAATATTGATCAATAGAGGCTCTGGCTTAATCACAGCCTCAACCACCTCAAGACTTTGTCCTTTCACTGCCATGTGAAGTGCTGTTTGCCCTTTTTTATCAGTTCTAGCAACAATAGTAGGCTCTTTCTCCACAAGATCTTTGACAACCTGCAAATGTCCATTTCGTGCCGCAGAATGCAAGGCAGTTTTTCCATTGCTTCTGGCAATGGTGGCCAAGCTACTTCCTGCTTCCAATAGAAATCTCACTACCTCAGTATGCCCTTGTGTTGCAGCAGTGTGCAAAGCAGTGGTGTTTGATAGATCAACAGTCATTGTCACTTCTGGATGAGCCTCCACAAGGACTCTCAGAACATCTGCAAAATGGCAATACCACAATCTCAAAAATGTGAGAATTGCTCTAAATACACACTTTTTAGCTAAAACATGACTTTCCGCATATTAACAAGTATAATTCCTTGATTGTACAACTGTACAACTAGGTATAAAGTGGTTACATAAGAAAATTCTCATGTTGTTGCTAGATTGTGGGCACTCAGAGTAAATCAACCCCTGGCAAACAATGAAAATAAAATTGAAAATTGATGTAGTTTCAATAGTGTGACAAACCTAAATCTCCTTGTTTAGCAGCAATATGGAAGGCATCAAAACCATTTTTAGCTTTGATTCCAGCATCAGCAAGGTCATAGTAGTTTATCATCTCCCTAACTAAATCAACATAACCATATTCAGCAGCAACATATAGGGCTGTTTCACCAGACTGATTTTGCTTGGCCAATAGTTCTTTCAATTCAATTTCAGGGGTCCCAGTAAGGATTTCTGTGACGACAGTTATGTTTCCTGCTCTTGCCGCCGAATGCAACTGAGTATCTTCTCGTTTTCCGGTCAATTGTTTCGTCATCTTTTTCAGGGGAGCAGTTTCCTGCCCTGTCTGTGCCTGCCCTGCTTGTTCCTCCATTGGAATAATCTTCAGAAAATCTCTCTTCTGATCAAGAAATTTAGCCAATCAATGATTCAGGAAGACTCTATTTTTTTCCAGAAAGACCCCAAATAAAGTTCCTCATTATTCATCAACAAAAATCATCATTTCTTCAATCACTCAAAAAAGAATTTTTTTTTTTAGAATAATCCTGAAATTCAAAGAAAGCAAAAGCTTTAAGTACAATTTTCTTCCTTGTCTGCCTCACACATGTCCTTCAATCCAAATCAATGCACTGCTTCAAAACAACAACGTTCTGGGTCAGTCCTTTTCACATACACCCAACTCGCATATCCTAAGAAGTTATCTACTCCCTATACTTACAAGGCAATACAACTTCAATAATCCATCCAACGACTATAATAGAGTACTCAACAAACTAGACAAACCAATTAAAAAAATAATGACAAGTTTGCAATTAAAGAGTAAGAGAAGAAGAAAATGGGAGAGAGAGATCTTTACCTGGTTTGAAAAGGACTTTTTCTTTCTTCTCCTCCGTTGAGCACAAACGAAACCACATAATTCAGGGAAAGTTTCTAGATGACCAAGAAACACCAAAACACTCCATGATGAATTTGGTGGATATATTTATATGGAAGAAGAACGGAATAATAATTGTATTATGGAAATATAAGCCAAAAATATACAATAAACCCACATGTGCAATGCACTTTTTGTGAATCTAAATCACAATCAGAGAGCTAATACTACAGAACCCATTTAACCAATAAAGAAGGTCTTTTTATAAAAGTAACAATGATGACAAAAGTTAGGGAAGGATTTTTCAATAGAGAAATGTTTAGGGAAGAAAAAAGAAGAGAAAGGGTGCCCTGAAAGGTTGTGAAAAACCACTAAAAGAGAGGATAATAACTAACAAGAAATAGACATAAATTAAATTAACTTACTCATGAAAGAAGTTTGAGCCTTACAGCTATAAGAGAGTGACATGGATAATTTAAATATCTCTTTTATTATACAAAAAGAAAAAAAAATCACAAACAAGGGTGATGAGACGACCTATCAGGCTATGAGCCAAACAACTAAGGAAATATTAGAAACGACGCACGTTTCTTATCTAAGAAGAAGCAAAAGGTTGCGTAATGTCACGTCATGTATAAATTGTCCCGCAAAATTCAAATAAATGGTGGTTGTTTAAAGCATCTAGACTTTTCTACATGAGAAGGTTCTAGAGTGACCTAGAGATGTCTAGAATAAGTTAGAGTTTGATGGATTCAATTCAAGCTTTGAAGACCCTAGAATGTTTTAGAACACGTTTGAGTGTGTAAGAATGGGCTGGAATATTCTAGAACATGCCGGATGGTTCATGAAAGATGTAGAAGCCGTTGGAAGCTTACGAAACATCCCGGAACGTGCATGAAGTAACTAGAAAAACCTAGAAGATTCTAAAGTTGGTTAGAAGATCCTAAACCCTTGTGTCATATTGTAGATAAAACAAGAACACTCTTGTATATTCTAGAACTAGAAGAATCTAGAAAGTGGTGGCATAGCCTTAAGCTTAGAGTCACACTGTAAATAGACCCATTGGTCTTCATTTGTATTCATCTTGGAAATTCTTAGCATATTGTAAGATAAACTCTCTCTAAAGCAATACAAAACATTCTTTACAAACTCTCTTTCTAGTCTATTTGGAGTTTCATTCGGATTCAAAGGCAAGCTTAGTACAATGAATGGTACTAAGTGCCGCACGATCGCTACTTGAAAAATAAGGTCGTGACAGTTGATATCAAAGCGACTCGGCCTTAAGGTAGTCCATGTAGGAGGATCTCTCAAAGCGGTTAACTCGGCAGCACTACCATTGCATGGAGTTGCTCGTGGAGTTAAGGCCAGTCTTGGTGTTTGGACTGGCCAGGTGGACTTATCAGTAGCGCCCATGGATGACTTCTTTGTTGTATTCGGCATGGAGTTTTTGGAACAGGTGAGAGCTTTCTTGGTGCCATGCTCAAACTCTATGTGCATCATAGATGGTGCGAAGGCGTGTGTGGTACCGACGGAGAGGACCACCAAACCTACTACCCAAGCTCTCTCAGCGCTTCAATTCAAGAAGGGATTGAAGAGAGTTATTTGGCCATCCTAAAGGAATATGATAATGAAGAGGTGTCACCAAAGCCAATTTTGCCGACGGAAGTGCAAGTTGTCCTAGATAAGTTCCAGGATGTAATGCCGGAGGCATTATCCAAACGGTTACCTCCAAGAAGGGAGGCGGACCATGAAATAGAGTTGGAACCCGGCACCAGGCCACCAACAATGAGCCCCTATCGAATGGAGAACTCAGAGTTGGCAGAATTGGGAAACAACTCGACAAATTGCTGGATGTTGGCTTCATAAGGCCCTCTAAAGCCCCATTTAGTGCCCCAGTACTCTTTCAAAAAAAGAAGGATGGCTCGCTACGAATGTGCATCGATTATCGGGCTCTAAATAAGATCACGGTAAAGAACAAATATCCTATCCCTCTTATTGCTGGTTTGTTCGATCAATTGGGGAATGCTAGATACTTCACAAAATTGGACTTGCGATCGGGATACTACCAGGTACGCATAGCCAAGGGAGATGAGCCCAAGACTACTTATGTGACCAGGTACGGTGCCTATGAGTTCCTTGTCATGCCATTTGGTCTCACAAATGCACCAGCCACCTTCTACACTCTGATGAACAAGATTTTCCATCCCTACCTCGATCGGTTCATGGTAGTATATCTTGACGACATTGTGATATATAACCGGACTTTGGAAGAACATCTAGATCATTTGAAAAAGGTGTTTGAGGTCCTAAGGGAAAACGAGTTATACGTCAAGAAGGAGAAATGTTCTTTTACCCAAGATGAGGTGATGTTCTTGGGGCATAGGATAAAGGATGGGAAATTGATGATGGATGGAGTTAAGGTGAAAGCCATCCAAGAATGGGAACCTCCTGCCAAGGTTCCCGAGTTAAGGTCTTTCCTTGGACTTGTCAACTACTACAGAAGATTTATCAAGTCCTACTCAGCAAGAGCAGCCCCTCTGACCGGCCTGCTCAAAAAGAACAAGTCTTGGGAATGGACAAGTGAATGCCAAGCCTCGTTCGAAGACTTGAAGAAGGTCATCAGTGAAGAACCGATGCTTTGCCTACCAGACCCTTCCAAGGTGTACGAGCTGCACACAGATGCTTTAGACTTTGCCATTGGTGGAGTGTTAATGCAAGAAGAGCGTCTGATAGCTTATGAGAGCCACAAGCTTAATGACACCGAACGCTGCTACACTGTGTAAGAAAAGGAAATGACAGCTATCATTCATTGCCTAAGTGTGTGGCGACACTACTTGTTGGGTTCTCACTTTATTATCATGACAAACAATGTAGCAACAAGCTACTTCCAAACTTAAAAGAAGTTGAGTCCCAAGCAAGCTCGGTGGCAAGAATTCTTGGCGGAGTTTGATTACAGGTTGGAATACAAGCCCGGTAAGGCAAATGTGGTGGCTGACGCGTTGAGTCGAAAGACGGAGTTAGCAACCTTGAGTAGGCCAAGTAGTCCTTTATTGGAAAGGATCAAAGAAGGGTTAGAGCATGATGCCCCTGCTCAAAACCTCTTTGCCCTCATTAAGGAAGGAAAGATGAGACGATTTTGGCGGACTAACAGACTACTCTATGCCAAGCAGAATCACATCTTCGTGCCAAAATGGGGGAGCATAAGGAAGGATCTTATCAAGGAGTGCCATGATTCGTTATGGGCTGGACACCCAGGAATGAAGCGCACCCTTGCTTTGATCAAGTCAATCTACTACTGGCCTCAACTATGGGATGATGTTGAAGCCTATGTGAGGACTTGTCTTGTGTGCCAACAGGACAAGATAGAGCAACATGCATCCAGAGGTTTGCTAGAGCCTTTGACTATCCCAGAGAGACCATGGGAGAGTCTCTATAGACTTCATCACTTGCCTGCCAAAATCAGAGGGCTTTGGTAGCATCATAGTAGTCATTGATCGTTTCAGCAAGTATGCAACATTCATACCTACCTCAGTGGATTGCACGACGGATGAGACAACATGGTTGTTCCTAAAGCATGTTGTGAAACATTGGGGAATTCCATCCAATATCGTGAGTGACCGAGACCCATGATTTACTGGCAAGTTTTGGATGGAATTGTTCAAGTTGTTGGGATCAGACTTGAACTTCTCTACAAGCTTTCATCCCCAAAGCGATGGACAAATAGAACGTGCCAACGCATTGTTGGAGCTGTATCTTAGGCACTTTGTTAGTGCCAACCAACACGATTGGGCAAAGTTGTTGGATGTAGCCCAATTCTCTTACAACTTACAACGGAGCGAGTCTACCACGAAGAGTCCCTTCGAGATCATCATGGGGCAGCAACCCATGACTCCTCATGCCTTGGCCACGAGTTATGAAGGGAAGAGTCCTACTACCTTCAAATTTGCCAAGGCGTGGCACAAACAAACTGAGTTGGCCCGAGCCTATTTGAACAAGGCATCTAAGAAGATGAAGAAATGGACTGACAAGAAAAGGAGGATGATAGAATTTCATGAAGGCGATTTGGTCCTAGTCAAACCATTGCCCCAACAATTCAAGTCCTTGTTGAAGGTTCACAAGGGGTTGGTTCAGAAATATGAGGGACCATTTCTAGTCCTCAAGAAAGTCGGTAAGGTGTCCTACAAGCTACAACGCCCTACGAAGCTTAAAATATATCATGTTTTTCATATAAGTATGCTAAAACCTTATCATGGAGACAAGGAAGACATGAGTCGAGGAGAATCCAAGAGGGCGCCTACCGCAGTGGTAACCTCCTTTGACAGGGAAGTGGACTCAATCTTGGCGGATCGCCTGATCCGGCGTAGGGGTGTACCAAGTTATCGGGAATACTTGGTCAAATGGAAGAATGCTCCAAATGTAGAGACAAGCTGGGAACCTAAAGATTCTTTGTGGCAATTCAAAGATGACATAGAGAGGTTCAAGCTTGAAGGCGCGACGAGGGCGTCGCGAACTTGAGTGAGGGAGGGTGTCACGTCCCGCTCAAATTGTCACGCAAAATCCAAATAAATGGTGGTTGCCTAAAGGGATCTAGACTTTTCTACATGAGAAGGTTTTAAAGTGGCCTAGAGATGTCTAGAATAAGCTAGAGTTGGATGGACTCAATTCAAGCTTTGAAAACTCTAGAATGTTCTAGAACACGCTGAAGGGTGCTAGAATGGGCTGAAATATTCTAGAACATGTCGGATGATTCATGAAAGATGTAGAAGTCGTTGGAAGCTTACAGAACATCCCGGAACGTGAATGAAGAAACTAGACAAACCTAGAAGACTCTAAAGTTGGCTAAAAGGTCCTAAACCCTTGTGGCATATTGTAGATAAAACAAGAACACTCTTGTATATTCTAGAACTAGAAGAATCTAGAAAGTGGTGGCATAGTCTTAAGCTTAGAATCACACTATAAATAGACCTATTGATCTTCATTTGTATTCATCTTGGAAATTCTTAACATCTTGTAAGATAAACTCTCTCTAGAGTAATATAAAGCATTCTTTACAAATTCTTTTTCTAATCTATTTGGAGTTTCATTCGGATTCAAAGACAGACTTAATGCAACGGACGGTGCTAAGTACCGCACGATTGCTACTTGAAAAATAAGGTCATGACAGTAAATACACTTAATATATCATACAATATCTAAGAATTTAAGTGTATATTTTCATTTAATTATAAAATTAAATTATATTATATAACATAAAAATAATATAATTAGGTATAAAAATTTATAAAATTCAAAAATATAGATTTAAATCGTATTTATACTCCAAATTTTTTATTATAAAATTATGTATCTTTATTTTTTATTTCATATTAAACTAAAAATAATATTTTTATATATTTTAAAATGTAATTAAAAATATAAAAATAAAATAAATATTAATTTAAATAAATTTTATAATAAAAAATTATTTTATTAAAATATTTAATTATAAAATTTATCTTTAATATAATATAATTTAATGTAATTATAAAATGCAAGGAATATACTACTACGAGTAACTGGGTAAGGACTAAGGAACGCCTGGCTTTTTCTAGCTTTTAATTTTTGTTTTGAATTTTTCTTAAGGAAATTATTGGGGATACGAGAGCATATTAATGGAAATCAATAATAGATCATAAATTTTATTTTGAGATATTAATACTCAGTCAGCTATCACATGATTTAAGTATAATTCACCTTAATTACAATTTATAATACTATAGTTACATCTAATTTAAAGGAAAAAAATATCTTTTTGTATATTAATAAATAATTATATAACTATTTTATATAACAATACCATTTAGTTCCGTCCACTACAAAATTTACAAAAAAAAAAAAAAATACATCTTATATAATAAATTTGTGAATATAATTATCACCACATATATGTTTGGTACATGGAATTACATATCTTAAAAATATACTGTGTAAAATAAAATTTATACAATTATATAAAAAATTAATATTAACAGTAATAAGTACGAAGCATAATTAATATTTTATTTAATCAATCTAAAATTTTAATTCAAAATACTTATTTTAAATTTTTTTCATCTTAAATTAATTTTTTTAAAATATCAAAAATATATATAAATTTTTGTGTAAAATAAAATTTATACAATTATATAAAAATTTAATATTAACAATGTGTGAATAATAAGTACGAAGCATAATTAATATTTTATTTAATTAATCTAAAATTTCAATTCAAAATGTTTATTTTAAATTTTTTTCATCTTAAATTAATTTTTTTTTAATTTTTAAAAATATCAAAAATATATATAATTTTTTGTGTAAAATAAAATTTATACAAT
This sequence comes from Hippophae tibetana, assembly GCA_037013495.1. Lineage (NCBI taxonomy): Eukaryota > Viridiplantae > Streptophyta > Magnoliopsida > Rosales > Elaeagnaceae > Hippophae > Hippophae tibetana. The sequence continues at coordinate 2,740,782 of CM072810.1, forward strand.
TATATAAAAATTTAATATTAACAATGTGTGAATAATAAGTACGAAGCATAATTAATATTTTATTTAGTCAATCTAAAATTTCAATTCAAAATACTTATTTTAAATTTTTTTCATCTTAAATTAATTTTTTTTTAAATTTTTTAAAATATCAAAAATATATATAAATTTTACAATAAAATTATACCTAAAACTACATAAAATAAATTAAATATTATTATAAATATGAATTATTTTATTAAAATAATTATTAAATATAATAATTATAATATAATTTAATTAAAGGCATAATTTTTTTAAATATAATAGAAGGTAGATACTTAATAAAAATAAAAATATATAATAAAATGGAGTTATCTTAAATTAAATTTTTTTTATAAAAAAGCATGTATGACATTAATAAATAATGTTAATAAACGGCATCAAACGTGTTATGTAAGATTTTTTGGGAGTGGTTTTGGACTAACACGAAGAAGCCCACGTTGTGAGTGAGAGACACCCACTCCAAGACGAAACCTACTTTCAACAATAAAGGACCCCACCAGTAATCTTTTTATAAAAATCCACTTGTTGCAGTCCATTAAAGACGAATAATGATCACCACGACATAATGTGGAAGAAACGCGCTGTACGTACCACGTTAAGTGATTGCGACCCCAACCGCGGCTCATAAATTAGACTATTAGAGCTTAATTTTATCTATACTCAAATGTATGAATTTGAAAATAAATAATATTATATATATTAAATATATTATAATTATAATTAATATAATTATTTTTAATATATATATATATATATATATATATATCAATAACATAATATAATATCATTTAAAAATTCAATTACAAATACATCCTTTCACATGTAAAAAGATCTAATAAATTTGAAAAATAATACCTATATTTTTTATTGTTATATTTTTAACTTTTTAAATAATATATTTACAATAAAATTGTTAAAAATTATGAAATTTAAAGAAATTTATTATAATAAAACAATAACAAAGATGTATAATCACCTATTTTTTTAAGTTAAATTGTGTTTTTATAATTTTTAAAAAACCTTATGGGTATTATAATAGTTTTTACTTTATGGTATATATGAATTATATATACTAAATACATAACAAAGTGAATAATCTAGGGTTTTATAATAATTTTTTTTATGATACATAAATTTTTATATACTAAATACATAACAAAATGAATATTTAATTTAATATTAACTTATAATTTAAATGTTATAATCTTTTATTATATTATTATTAATCCATAGTTATAAACTTAAAATTATAATCATAACTATACATATTTTATTTATTTAATAAATAATAGATTTTAATATTTTTTTTAAATAAAAACAGATAATTTAATTTATTATTATAATTCAACACCACACAATTCCAACATCAAAATGTGAAACACTATAAAACAAAATACCCACAACATATTTAATAAATAATAATAATAAAGTTATATACTTATTTTTATAAAAAATATCATATTTTTTTATTTTATTAAAATGTTAATCATTTTTACAAATCACATAAAATATAAATATAAGCCGACAAGAAACAATCCGATTTATATATTTGCCAGGCACGAATAGCTCCAGCCGCCCCAATAATAAAAACATGTGAATAATTTTCGATAAATATGATTGATTTATCCAAATTAACTCAAAGAATATTTCATTGATTTTAGCAAATCCTACATTTTTTTAAAAACCAAGCAGAGAATTTGTGCACGTGACCAAAGAATATTCACTCTTTCACATTCAGCTATTTGTATTTCTCTGTTTATTTTTATTAATTAATACTAATTATGGAATTACACACGTGGTGCTTAATATTTTATGCTCAATATCCTGAGTGTAGATTAATCTCACTAAAATGTTAATAATGTCATACAAATTTAGTCGGGTGATTGGTTCAAAAACGTTGACTTTTAATTTGATGTATATCTAGATGATGGATTAGAATTAAATAAACCAGAGTACATGTCATTCATGTCTTTATAAAATTAAAATTAAAATATATTCTTCAGAAATTATATTAATTATTTTTATAATAAGTTATCATGTATTTATATTTTTAAAATAATTTTATATAAATCTTATATTGTATTAATTTAAAATAGTACTATATTATCATATATTAAAGTAATAAATAATTTATCTTTTAAAATAAGTTAATAATATCATTTAATCTAATTGTTTGTAATTAACGTTATTTATTCTTTTGATTTTATAAATTATGCTAATTAAAGATATAAATTATTATTTAGAATAGACATATTTATAAAAAATAAAGACATTTGAATTATTCTTCATTTGCTACTTAGTAAATAAGAAAATAACAAAAATAACTCTATTTAATATATTCAAACATTACAACATCTACTTAAAATATTACAAAGTAGTATTATTTGTCCTCATTTCACACTTTAAAAAAAATAAAGAATTAAAAACATATATTATAAATAAATGTATTAAATAATACTACTTTTATAATCTAAATGATCTCTCTACTTATGTAAGAGAATCTTATATATATATTGGTAAGAATAATTGATGAAATAGAATCATATTAACTTTTCATTTTTATAAAAAAGAAAAAAATTAAAAATTAAAATGAGAATAACTACTAATAGTAATAAAAAATATATAACTTATTATATATAAGATTTTCTTCACGTAATTACCCTTTTATATAATCAATGGATTTTTAAAGTTATAGTTAGAATAACACACAACAATGAAAATAAAAAAAATGGGACAATAAACGTTAGTATATGAGGAGCAATATTTATTTTGAAGCAAATATCAAAATTGTTATTTTTATAAAAAAATAATTTTATTTTATTAGTAAAAGAAAATTTTATTAGAAAAAAGTGAAAATATTTTTCCCTTTATTTTTATATGATTTAATTATTAAATTTTAGCTCCAATTTTAACTCTTAAAAATAATATATGTAGATAGTACGAAGGGAAAATAAAAATAAACTCAATCTATAAGATAGGTTTAAAATAATAAATAAATAAAAAATTATACAAAATATTATCTTTAAAACTCAAAATAATAAAAATAATATCTTCGTCTTAAATTGAGAGTTGTATAAATTAATGTTAAATGACGTTATTTTTGTTGTTATAAGTTTTATGTATATTAGTTTTATTATTTACTTAAAAAAAACTCTATCGATGAGAGAGATTACAAATAAAATATCATCTATGAAAAAAGTTTATGATTTTATAATTAAAATAATATTTTTTTAATAAAATAGAATATGAGTTTTATATACTCTATGTAAAACTATGGTAACTCAAATAAAAGTGTCAACTTATATAACATTGAGACTTATTTAATATGTGTTATATATAGTTCGTTAGTAAAAAGAATAAAAAATATGCTCATTGTTAACATTTCACACTTCTATATAGAATTATTAGAATTCTTAACACATTAAAATTTCTCAAAACATTAATTAAGTATTTCTAGTACAATAATTAATGTATTTCTTTCATAAAATATTTTGTAGTGATAATGTGAGATGAGTATTCAAGTTTTTTCATATTTCATATATTATTTACAAGTAACTTTGTAAACATGTAAACATATCAATTTAATTTATATTTTAATTAATTAAATTGAATAAAAATATAATTAAATTTGGATTAAATTTAAATCAGTTCAAATAATTCAAAAAAAATTGAAATTAGCTAAATGACCAATTTTCAATTTTAAAATAATTAAACGATCTTTGGCCAAGAAAAAAAAGAAGAAGACTAATTGATCACTTTTCGTAAGCAAGACTTTTAGGACCTTTTACTCTTTAAGAGTCTTTCACTAGTTAGTTGATCAATAAGATAAATTATTAGATGCATTTCTTAATAAAAAAGAAGAAGAAGAAGAAGAAGAAGAAAAACTCATCTTATACCCCTCACGCAATACTCAAATGATTCTCTCTATCCTTTTTCCATCAGTTCAATGTAGGGTTACCTTAGTGAAAAAGAAAAATCCTCCACCTTGATTTCCTTTGACTAGGAAAAAAAAAAATACAAGTTTAAAGGGAACCTCAGTCTCTCTGTTTTATATTGTAAGAAAATTTAAAATCTCAATCACATGAGTGACTTAAAGTAGGACTAGCCAAAAAATTATGTGACCGAAATATGTAAAAGAGACCGGTATAAAATTGGTTAGGGGGAAAAATAGTATATCTTGAGATCAAAATTCAAGACATGATATAAATACTATAAAACACACGAATATTAAGCAATTAAAAGATGATCTTGTTATTCTTTACTATATTTATGTGACAACAAATATTCTATTTTTTTTATATAATGTCACCTAAACATTATAACAACAAAAACTAACATGCGCAGGTATTGAGGCACTAGGGAGAGCATGCTCCTTTTATTTCTTGGAAAAAAAATTAGTTGAAAAATTTATAAAATTATAGATAAATTTATAGATAAAATAAATATGCATTATCTTATCTTATGTTTTAAATTTTAGGTTTTTAAAACTCAAAACTCACTATAAATTCAATCATTTAAATAGTTATACTCAAATATATATATAAAAGACAAAAATATACAAAAAATTCATTAACTATTAGGTGTGTTAATAGAAGTCTATTAATTATCAAAAAATATATTAGAAGAACAAAAAATTAAAATATATCAAAATTGTATCATGTAAAAGGGATGATGCATTTTTAACAGAGATAAAATGATCATTTTAACCCTTAAAATAAAAAATTCTTAAATCTTAACTTTGTTCTTTGTCCGTCTCAACTCTGTTATTTGAAAATAAAAGATTTTTTTTGAAATATATAGTTTTAATTTGTCTTTATCTGATATATTTTTTAGATTTTTGATAAAAAACAAAAAAGGAAGAACATAATAGAAGTTTAGAGATTTATGTTTGAAGGTTAAAATAACCATTTTACCTTTTTTAAAAATACTCGTTCCCTCTCACATAATACAAATCCAACATTTTTAATTTTTTTATCATTTTTAAATTTTTTTAATAATTAATAAACTTATAATTTTGATAGTTATCGAATTTTGTATACTTTTTACATATTATCTTTTTATTCACACAAAAAGCAACTAATAACCAAAAAATAAGTATAATATTTTTTACTTTTTTATGTTACCTATTCTTGATTTGAAATCCTAGATCCGCCACAGTCACTTAACACACGTGAACACAAACATGAAACTATGGCCAGCCCTATATATCCAACTTTAAACTTATTATTTCCCATGGAACAAAAAACCCTACGAATCTTAAGAAGCCAATCAAAAGTAGCCTAACTTGCTATCAGAGCAAAAGAACCCTAATCTATTAATTAGCTAGTAATTAACAAGCTAGCCAAAGATATTGATTTCATGAACTAAATATAAAATCCTGCAAATATTCCAAACATAAGTACTTCACGTCGAAGGAACAAGGAAAGCTGCAATGATTGCTGGTATGTAAAGTTGTTTATTTTGCTCAACTATATGGCAAGATTGTGCGATATGCCCCTCCATAAAGCACTGTCTTAGTTTATCCTAGTGACTAATATTTCAATACTGCACAGTCTGCACTGCTTACTAGAAGGTATTAAAATACTTTATCCTCACATGGGTGCCTCGTGTACCTGAAATATCGTTTTTACACATAATAATAACCGAAAAATAGCTACTCTTTTCATTCTGGGAAAATAAAAGCAGGAAATAATAATTAAAAAGTGAAAGGCACAAAGGAATGTATAAAATGCTTTGAAGAATAAAATAAAATCACTTACTGCTTCTGCACATAACAATTCCTTAAGATGTTGCTGTCATTGTGGTTGAGATACAGACACATTGAACACGTATTATTTGACTGGTCTTGTTTTGACCATTGACTTGTTCTGTAAAGATCCCTTTCATAATTTCATATGCATATTTATCATGATTCATGAATTACGAGATAGTCAAACGATGCCCATTATTTTTAGTCATGTGTGTCACATCACAAAGAAAATGCTCAGAAGAAAACACAACAAAATGAGTATTTTTTTTAATCTATTCCTTCAATAAGAAAACGGAAGGGAAAAAAATTTGTCGGATACTATTATTACGTTACAAATTTATCACAATTTCAATTTCAATTCATCAAGGGAATCATAAATTTTCGAGGTCCATAAGATATAATCACTTCTCCGAAAGCTCATATTTCAAAATTTCAATTTGGGATGACCAAGAAATTCTGAGTCATAGATGTTCGTAAAATAGTTCACTTAGCTTTTCAGTAACAACTCTAATGGATGAAGTAGCAGAAACATAAAAAATATGTCACCAAGGATTAGGGTTATATTTTAATGTGGAATCGTACGGAATGTCTTCAATGTCACCGCAAATGACCAAAAGTCCAAAATAGAGGTGAGTAGACATGAATAATATATTATTAGTTCATGTCAAGTCACCAGTTAAAGAATAAAAATAATTACATGATTTATTAGATAAGATTACCAGAAGAGGTATGACCTCTCTTTCTAGTTTTCCCTTTCATTGACTCCACCAACTCCTTGAAGAGCACTTTTGACCTGGATCACTATATTACGTGCATATAATTATTTTATTTTTCTTTCACATTCAATTAGTTATCTACCAATTTGTTAGATGTAGTGTACTTGTGGATAAGTTACTCAATATCCCCATAATTTAAATTTCAGTTTATATTTTATTAAGAAGTAATGGTTTGTTAAGTTATTTTTTTAATTATAAAAAATATGTATAAAAAAAAGAAAATGAATGATAATCAATATAAACTTTTTCTAACAAACTATTGTATCTTATATTTACAAAATTTTATCTCCTTAAAAGTTTCTTCACGTCGGGATAGAGATCGAGCGAGAGCTCGACATTACATAACACATAACACACTATCTTGGGAATTTTACTTACATTTCTTATTTCACGAAGAAGCAGAAATATTTTTTATTTTATTTCTAGTAAATAAAAATAAAAAATTACAATTCAATAGATACATGATATCCCTGGAACTTCAGAAGGGGCAAAAGTTAAAAGGTTATCATTGGTAAAACGATATCATTAAAAGTGGTTACATCTTTTATCCTAAATTTTGATTTTTGTAGTAAAAATTCAGTAGATATATAGAGAATACCTCTATAACAAAATCATGCATAATTTATAGATAACTACCACAGCAAAAGTTAGTTGATTCTGATCAACAATTCAATATTCTTAGAAGAGCTTTACGGGGATGTGTTTTCAAATTAAAACTTAATTGTGTATGTACCATTTAGAAGAAATTATCCACACAGAGTTTGGTGCAAGCTTTGACCTCCACAATCATATTTAAATAAACACAGAAATGCATATGTTCACAGTATAAATCAATATTGTTATGATTGATGAAAATCCCATACTTAAAATTGGGCTTAATTAACAGGGTAGATACTGAACTTATAATTTAGCAATACGTATCAAAAACAGATTGATAAGTTTTGTAATCATGCGTTAGCAGACACTAGGTATAGAAGCAGTCTAGTATGAATCTTCTCATTTGTTTGTCCAACTCAAGTACTCACAGAATGGACTGGACTGTAAAGTGCGGCTGAAATCTTCTTCGACACTAGAAACGGTGATCTATCACATATCCTTCTGTGCTTCTATCATCAACTTATAGAGAGCCAATCCACCTTGATGGCAACCAGGCATTCTACATGCCATGTTGTCTACATCAATCTGATAAATAAAGAAATTGGTGAGTACCAAATCCAAATATGGTAGACATTTCAATCATGAACTGTTTATTGTTACAAAGAAATAGATTAAATCCAGCTAAAGACATTTTCTGATTGAATAAGTTACATCTCTCACAACAATCTTAACGCCTACTGTAATATAATACATTTCAAACTAACCATTGAAACTGCATATAGTTGGGTCGACTCATAGCCATCTTGAGCACTAGAATACAATTGTTGAATTTTTTCTGACTCTAGAGTACACTTGATGAAAAACATCGCAGCTGGTCTCATATTTAACTCCCTGCGGGATACACCAATGAAAATTGGCTCACACTGCAATGAGTTTTATGAGTAAACATTAGTAACTTGAAGGCAACAGCAGAATTGTAGCTTTCAAGCATACAGCTCAACTTGAGAGTTATCCATCAAATGTCCCAAGATGGATCACCCAGAAATAGGACAGCCTAACATTGGTAAAGACTAACTCCTTAAGGTATAGAAAGAAAAGTATAACCATTTTCTCCTTTTGTCATAAGGTAGGAAAGGAGACTAATCTGGGAAATCATTATATCAGTGTCCTGTATAGATCACTTTATATTATCATTTAAAAGGTGGATGTATATCAAGCCCCTTTTTGATCCATGATCACACTAAAAATACCTATTCATTTATCGGTGCATCGAGACATACATTGCAGTTTGAATGTCTCTTTTCAACATATTTATCTTGAGACGTCAGACCCTAAGAACAGTGCTTAAGAGTCCGTAAATTTCAAAATGAGAATAACAAACCTCATAATTTCGAAAGTTGAAACTTGTCCTATAAAGGGATGCAATCTCATCATTATTTGGCAAACAACCAAGTAAAAAAGGAAGAAAAATAATCATCTCATGGACTACTACATTGGAAAGTACAATTATTACTGTAAACTTAGGAACATAACTTTTTTATTTCCTATGCATATCGTGATTACAAATAATCATTCACTTCCCTCTCTCAAATGAGAAGTACAGAAACTTGCAGTCAATATACTTGAGGAACTGCCTCAACAACAATAGAGACAAAATGAACTGGTTGGCACATTATGGCATAAATAGGAACAACCACAACAAGAAGGTAAAGATGGTTAACAAGACAATACTGAAAAAAAATCATAACATAAAATGATAAATTGATATTAGCAATGGATAGACTATTACATTTATTCAAAGCATCTATCTCAGAGACAAATAATTGGGTAGGATGATTTAACAACACGAAACTCCCTGTCTTTTACCAACATCATAACTTACTAGGGATGCTGCAGGTACTCCAATCTCTTCAACTACTTCACGAATAATGCTGTCAAACATCTCCTGCGAAACTTTCTTGTTGATAAGTTCTGAGTCCGTACAGTTCTTCCAGTCTTGATGAAATGCTATACCAACTTCCTCAGGCTGTCAACCAATAGAAAGTTAAACTTGAAGTCCATATAACTCACAAATTATCTCAGAGCAGGAGGATCAAAGAAGAATGCAAAACTGCTCATGGCTCCTAGCAATAGAGTAACAAAAAGCTTGAGTTAATAGAATGGATACCATGGTGCATGCTTCCTAGGGACCGTGATTACATCTTCTCAAACAAAATAGGGGGGAAAAAAAGGCATCCAACACAAATGTGACCAAAGCAACCTTGAATTGCAAAGCTAACAGACTTAGGCCAACATGGTGTACAGGTAAAAGAGAAGGGACACCATGAAGGCTTATAAAGCATAAATGAAAAGAATGTAAAAGGTTCCATTTAGTACCTCTGGATGACCACCTGGGAAGACAAAATGCCCAGGAAATTCCCCGACATCATCACTTCTTTTCAATACGAGTATTCTCTTGTCAGATGTCTCCACAATAGCACCATTACCTAATGGACTTGCAGTGTGTTGACAACACACAGAGTCATCTAAATTCAAGCTATAGAAAGTCAAAGGACAACATTTGTTCTTGGTAGAAATTCCTAAGATATAAGAGTAGTTTTCCGGTTACCCAACATTGCTAAACAAGTTTATTTCCAATTACTTTCAAAATTAATAGTGCTGTTTTTAGTGTCTTTAGCATCATATGTGTTTCATGTTGCACCCTTTTGCCCACTCTTTGTGTGTTTTCCCCCTTTATCCTTCATTTTTGAGGGGTTTAGGGGGCATCCTTATCCTGAAAAGCCTTGTCTTTTTAATATTTCAAACATGGTATCATACGATAGATCCTTCACCCTAGTCATTGCCCCTTAAACCTCAATCATTAAAACTAAGTTGCCACCATCTTCTCTTTGTTTCTGAACCATGCTATGTCTCTAGCACTGTACTAAATGCCAACTACTATGCTTTTTCTTGCCCCAGAATTAAATAACTACTAGTATTTCCCTAATGATTTTGGGGTTTCCCAACTGTTTGTCTAATGGTAAAAACCACTATATACCCACCAAATAGCTACTCCATAAATGGATTACGTTATAAAGAAAGGTGTACAAATGCAAGTTGCAAGGGGATGCAGAATGGTAAGCTTCTGCATAATATTAAAAACTTTAAAATAGTAAACAAAACAAGGTAGGAAAAGGCAAGAGCAACTAGTGGCAACAAATATCTGAATTAATGAATATATACCTTCTGCTGGAACTAGAAACCGTTCCCAAAAAGGACTGAGGTTTGTCCCAACAAAAGTCCTGCATTGAAAATGGATCATAGATGCCCATAAATTTAAAAAGACCATCATTGAGAAAGAAAATTGTTTAATTTTTGAAAAATTCGGCATCAAACTTGCACATCCAGCACCTTATAGCAGAAAAGCCTACATTTACAGCAAGCTGTTAGAGCTAGGCAAATTAGTTCATAGCAATTGAAATGGAGAACAAAGAATAGGACGTTTACATAATTTATGTAATGGAATCAAGGAGTTCTATTATTTTCTGGTATTGAGTATTGACCATAAAGCTTAAAATAATAATGAGGTCCAAAATGTTTATAGTTCCAGTTCTTTCAATTTAAGTTTAGCATCTACATATGAAAAATCTTAGCTACAGGAAATTACTACTTACTAGAATGTGTCTACACTGTAGACATATAATTTTGAAAAGTGGAACGCTAAACTTATAAAGATGATAGTTTAGAGTTGAAATGACATGTTCATAGTCAGATAATTCAAAACACACAAATTAAAACTCAAGTCTCTCGCACTCAAAGCCACTAGTCATAGAAACATTATAAAGGTACACATTCTCTTTTAAACTTCTAGCTTTCTAAATACCAACAAGATCAAGCTTGAAGAGATTGAAACCGTAAAGTAGCTAAATAGCCTGCTTTCTTTGCGTTTGTGGAAAATATACAGCTTATTCAAAAAGTTAACTCTAACTGATGACAGTGTTTTTAAAAATAACTAATTACTTTAAATGATATTAATTCAAATAGACACATGAATGCTAAACCACAATATTGGTTCTTACAAATAATAATAAGTTACGGTACTATTGAAATAACCTTAATACAGAGAGAGAGAGAGGAACAACCTATAATCTGTCAGACCAATGTGTAGACATACATGACCTTGGTTAGATCCATGTCCATCATGTCCTGCATACTGCAATTCATTTACAAAAAGGATTATAAGGTACAATACGTACTTAAAAATAATAAGAAAAAATCTAAGCCAGGTTCTTTGTATATTTTAATCTTATGAATTTTGTTCAAAATGTTTTAAACTTAAACCTACAAGCTTTAGAATGGAATTGACCACCACTTGTGTTAGGGCCTCCAATAAACTAAAGTTCTTATAACTCGTGGGCCTGAATGTTTCTGTTTTCGTTTTGACCCTTTAGGGGGATAGTTCTTGCAATCTAAAGCTCCATATTTGCAAATATAATGGAATAACCGTCACAGGAATTGAAACTCAACCCTCCAAATAGTAAAAGTAATAAAATCGAAATAAACATGCACCAGCAAGATATTAAGCATATAATTGAATAGAATATTTTAGACACGAGTGAGCTCCAAAGAAGACACAATTACCCTGAACTTTTGTCCATTGAACAACGATTTACTTCTTTGAGTCCTTTGCTCCCATATCTGAAAAAAACAAACAAACAAACAACCAATTAAAAAAATGAACGCCAAACTGAAGCACCAGCCCAAAGTTCAGCAATATAATTTAGAAAGTCACTAATAATCCATTGTAACATAACGGGCACAAATATGCAATTGCAAGTTCAGATACTGTAACCTAATTAGCATATTTATTTCAAATTAATTCTAAAAATAACGATAGCATCGAAGATGATCAAGATAATAACATCAGAGAACACTGTTTGGGCGGTAAGAAACTGATCACCTCAGAAATGGACTTTTCCAGGTTGGAGTTTGGATGAGGAATCCGATCATATGCTTCACCAAACTTCACAGAAAACTTATACATCCAACAGAAACAAAAGCAACAAAATCAATACAAAGAATTTGACGATGCAAATGTAAATGAACGAATTAATGAAAGCAGGAGGAAACCTGTGACGGTAAAATGCCGGACGGGCATGACACGAGAAGTTTGAACGCAGGTAGGGAGTCACAGTCAGACTGAGCAGTGGCGCTAGTTTCGGCCTTCTCCATTAATAAGATAACCGCAGAGAAATTGTTCGATGAAATGTCTCGCAATACCCAAGCAAATCAATTCCTCTATGTTTTTTTAGGAAATCCAATCGCTGCTATCAAGCGCAGTGTTTTTGTCTTGAAAATTATCGATCATACCCTTGAGATTTTATCTTTGTTTAAGAATATCCATAACGTTTATATAAATATCAAAGATGTCACAAACATTAACTATTAATTAATAATATCCCTCAATATTAACGGTCATTAATAAAATCTGTTAAAAGGCTTTCTTCTCTTCCTTCTCGATCTGGTTTTCATGCATCTCCAGTATGTATAGACCGTCCACTAAGCTCTCCACCATGGCTTTTATAGAAGACCATGATGATTATTTGTTGAATTTGATTTTGGTTTTTTGGTTCTTTTTTTTTCTTATCGGCAAAAAAATATTTCATCTTCAAAGTCTACCTTTACTTCTTAAGCCAAGAAAGATCAACTTTCAACACATACACTTAGGATGTTTCCCTCCTATTAATCCTAGTACAAGTCACTTTCTACTCACATCTATGTGTTGATTTTTTTATGTATAAAACACAATTTTTTTATTCTTAGTAAATTCATTTTTCTCCATGTAAAGTTAGTTAATATAAATTAATAATACATATATATATAGTTAGATATTTTTTTTATGCAAGTATGTTTACATACTACATAGTTGATTTTTGTAATGTTTATGTTAAGTGGAGCATGCTCACTCGTTGACGTTGTCACTTGTATTTTTAGTTTGTTTTAAGTGTCGATATCTATAAAAAGTACTCAATAATTTCTAGAACAAAAAAGTATGACTTTTAACACCTCGTCATCAAGCTTGCCACCACCTTCACCACCAACTTTGGCGAGATAACTAGAAAGGTGGTCATCTTAGGCTTAATAGATACCCTATATTTCTTTTTATTTGGTATCTAGAAACATGTAATAAAGTTATGTCAAATTGACATATTGTTTTTGTTTTGTTTTTAGATTACTAATAACTTGAGTGTTGTTCGATACTAATGATTTATGACTATGTGAATAAAATCGTGTTTGTGAATGGTAAGTACTCATAATGGTGCTTGCAAGTGGGTTATATGTGAGTTGTGTGTTGGTTAGGAGTTGCTTGGATGCAACTGTTTATTTGTGAGAGAGAGCTAAATTAAGTGCATTGAGTTCTCATATTTCTTATTGTGCACAATAAGAGATAAGTTGTTTGAGTTTAAGGATGATCCTCAAGATTGAGAGTTGTCACACTTCTTATTACTGATCTGTAGTTACTAATTACACCACATTGGGTGGTGTGGGTTTTGGATGAGAGTTAGATTCAAGTGTTGAATCAAGATGTTACAGAAACAACAAGTAAGAGCAACAGTAAAGAGATAGGATAGAAGTCAGATTCAAGTGTTGAATCAAGACGTTACAGAAACAACAAGTAAGAGCAGCAGTAAAGAGTTAGGACAGTAAAGAGTTAGGATAGAAGTCCCAATTGTTAAAGATAATAGTAGTTTTATTTTCTATTAGAGTTGTAACTTGTTTATTGTTTAGTGGATAATTTACTATTGAGGGGTTGCTTTAAAGAAACTTAAGATGTTACCACATAAATAGGGTTTCTACGTGAGTTTATTTCGTTATATTTAGTATTGTGCATGCTTGAGTATATGGATAGAACAATCAAAGTTTAAATGATTTATGTATCTACAGAATGAAGTTTAAACTCTGATTAGAAAACTTTTATTATTTATTAACAGTTTTCTGACTTTTGAATATTGATTCTTTTTTATATTGTTTGTTTGTGATTATTTGTTAAGAGTGTATCGTTCCATTGTTTGCTTGTTTGAGTTGAGTCATAATCTTCTTAATTTGATTATGCATCGGGTTTTAGACTCGTTATTTGTAGTCATGCTTGATTAGAATGTGTGTTAGTATAATCTGTCTTTTTATCTACATGAGAGTTTTGCATAAGTCTCTAAGAAGTTTATATCTCTTTATTTTGGAAGTATACCAAGTGTTGATTCTTTATTATGCTTTGGTATGTAATATATGATTGCATGTTGTGTGATATTTGTTATGTTTATGGAATTAATAGCTTGGAAAGAAACTTATAAGACACACCAATACTAGTATATTTACTATAATTTCTTCTTTTTATTGTAAATTATTTTTATTCTGTGTTTTATTGAGCATGATGTTTTGTATTTCTGTTTTGTTAATTGTTCAATTAATATTGTGAAACCTGTTTGGTCAAATTGATATAAAACTTGTAAAAAGATTACATGGATTGATGTTTACACCCTTATCTAGATCTTAGTTACCTAAACGAGAATATCATCATATAATTGTTCCTATATATGATAATCTTCGTTTACAAAAAGCGAAGATTTTTAAGTAAATTTTGAAAAATAAACATAGGTTTTGAAAATTTACATATCTCAAAGTCCACTCCATAATCTCTATCCATTTCATAAAAAAAAAATTAAGAAAAATGCCTTTTACGATTCTGAAAAGTATAAGTAAAACAAATCACATAAATTTTGAAAGATTAGCATATTAAAAATTTGTTTTGGCATGTCATTCCTTTGTTGTTATGTTATGAAAATTAGATGGGTATTTGATATTAATCAATATTTTTGAGTATTCTGTTTTTTGCTACGAATGATTTGTCGATTCTTTCTAAGTGGCTATCTTACCGCATTCCTCATATAATGTTTTCATCTTTGCCCATTTGAAAATTATTTAATTCAGGAGAAATCATTCACAAGATCCTCACTCACAATATCCTCTGTTGCTCTAACCACTACCTGAAGGAAAACCAACCCAACTCTAATCAAAATCGATACCAAGACGTTGGCCCTTACGTGGGTCAGAGCTAGAGAGACAATGTTGATAATACCAAGAGTGCCCATTTATCAGATGAAACCCATATGCTAAATGCAGAAATCATTATTTGTAGGTTAGGGGTGAAAATCGGTTTGGATTGAGAGAACTTTCATAGCCATTAAGGAAATTATTCTTATACCCTTCAATTGGATGTAACATTTAACTCAATTGACATGCAAGGTATCTATGATATTTTATAGACGTATCTTTAAAGAAAGATAAAATATCAGGAATATCATTCATAATTTTCCATTTTTGTATATTATATGTATCCTAAATATGTCTGTGTGAAATGTGTCGAAATAGAGTATATGTTATTTATTTATTTATTTACAACATATACAAATTTAAAATCATTTATTTTTATATTATATAATTATTCATATAAATTTGATTTTTTATAATAAAGATGAAATATTTCATTTAAGAATGAACGAAAAATATAAA
This sequence comes from Hippophae tibetana, assembly GCA_037013495.1. Lineage (NCBI taxonomy): Eukaryota > Viridiplantae > Streptophyta > Magnoliopsida > Rosales > Elaeagnaceae > Hippophae > Hippophae tibetana. The sequence goes on from CM072810.1 coordinate 2,756,493, forward strand.
ATAATATAAAGTTTTTAAATACATCAAAATTATAATAAATAAAATAAAATTGTAATACATGATTTACGAAAAATATTGTATTTTTTTATATTAATACTTATTGGAATAGATTGATACAATAATTCTCCAAATCTTTAGATTATTCCTAATTAATGCCATTTATTCATTATTTATGTTTTGATCTACACAATTGGTATTAAAAAATATCAAAGCTGGTTTTAATAAAAACCATAACTGGTTTTGTAAGAAATGAATTTATTGATGATGAATAAACGAATGTTTAAAACCTATTTATACAAAAGAAAAGCAAATTTGTAATAATTAAAAATAAACACAATTATGGAGAGGTATGTTCTTGGACAGTCTATCCTTCCCCACCAAGTTGTTGGTGGCTACTTCCAACTTGTGTGTTGGTTGTCACTAGCTGAATCTCATGTTCTTTAACATTCCCCATCAAGTTAGAATATATGTTAATTAATCCTAACTTGTTAAGTAAGCTTGTGGAAAACTCAGGGATTTGGTAAATATATCTACTGGTTGCTCTAATGTAGAGATATGATAAGTTTTGATCATTCTAGCTTGAATCTTTTCTCTTACTAGATGGCAATCGATCTCTATGTGTTTGGTTCGCTCATGAAACACTAGATTTGATGCAATGTGAAGAGATGCTTAATTGTCACAATATAACTTGGTTGGTTGGGAGTGTTTGATACCCAAATCATCCAAAATATATCGTAACCAGGTTACTTTGCAACATGTTGTTGCCATAGAGCGGTATTCTGCTTCTGCACTTGATAGTGAGACTGTATTTTGTTTCTTAGTCTTCCAAGAAATTAGCGAGTTTGCAAGAAACATACAATATCATGTGGTTGATTGTCGTGTATCTGTGCATTTTGCCCAATCTGCATCACAAAAAACATTTAGTTGTAATGAACTAGTTGTTGAGAAAAAGAGACATTGCCCTGGTGTTTTCTTGACATATCGTAGCACTCGTTGAGCTACTTTCAAATGTGGTTGTCGTGGTTTATCCATATATTGACTGAGAATGTGCACGACATATACTAAGTCGAGCCTTGTGATGGTCAAGTATATTAATCTCCCAATAAGTCTTCGATATGATGTGGGATTACTGATGAATTCCCCTTCAACCTTGCCGAGGGATAAATTTTGTTCCATATGTGAATTGGCAGATTTGGCACCAAGATAACCCATGTTCTCCAATATTTCAAGTGCGTACTTGCGTTGTGACAGAACAATTCCTTTCCTGGAACGTGAAACTTCTATGCCCAAAAAATACTTTAATTCACCGAGATCTTTAAGCTTGAATTGTCTCATGAGATTATTCTTAGTTTCTTCAATGTCTTGTATATTGTTTCCTGTTATGATTATATCATCTACATAGACAAGAAGAGCAGAAAAGGAATTACCACGGGTTTGGACGAACAGTGAGTGATCATACTTGGATTGGTTTAAATCAGCTAACTTAAGTGTTGTTGATAGCTTGATGAACTACTGTCGTGAGGCTTGCTTGAGTCCATACAAAGATTTATGTAGCTTACATACTCGTGTTTCCCCCTTTCGTCCGAATCCAGGTGGAAGGGACATGTAGACATCTTCATGAAGATCACCATAGAAAAAAGCATTGTTGACATCGAGTTGTCGAAGATGCCAATTTTGAATAGCAACAACGGCAAGGAGAAGCCGAACAGTGACAAGTTTGGCTACTGGTGCAAAATTTTCTTGGTAGTAAAAACCTTCAATCTGACTGTATCCTTTGGCCACTAACCGAGCCTTGTATCGTTCCACAGAGCCATCAAGATTATACTTGATTTTGTAGACCCATTTACAACCAACTGACTTCTTGTTTGGAGGAAGCTGTTGAAACGTCCAAGTGCCATTAGTTTCAAGAGCATCCAATTCTTGTTTCATGGCAAGCTGCCATTTTGGATCATTGAAAGCTTCAGCAAAGTTGGTTGGTTCCCTGAGAATGGAAATAGAAGTAGCAAAAACACGATGTGCAGGTGATAATTGGTCATAGGTAAGTACATGAGATAAATAATGAGAAGTACCTTTGTCTTTGGACGATGCTGAGTGAGATGAAGGGAAGGACCGAGAAGGCAAGGAAGCTTCTACATGATATTTTTGAAGGTAGTTAGGAACATTGGTGGATCGACAAAGCCTATGTGTGACTGGTGTTGAAGGAGTTATGTGTGATGGAGAAGTTGATGATGATGTTTCTGGAGATGAATTTTGAAGATGAAGAGTGTCTGAGTTGATTGTTGGAAGGACAGATGGTGTATGATCAAGTGATATATTTGGATTGGTTGATTGACGAATGTTGGGTATGTCATCATAAATAGTATCTTCTGATGGAGGAAATAGAGTTGGAGTCTTGAAAACAGAAGTGAAATAAGGAAATACATGTTCATGAAAGATAATATCACGAGACACTAAAGTCTTGCTTGTTTCCAGATTGTAGACACGATAACCTTTGATCTCAGATAGATACCCAATGAATATGCATTTATGTGACCTAGCATCAAACTTGGTGAGTCGATCATGATGTGTAGACACAAAACAAAGGGAACCAAAAACACGAAGATGTTCATACCTAGGATTTTTGTGAAAAAGGACTTCAAATGGTGTTTTACCCTTGAGAACAAGTGTTGGAGTACGATTTATGAGGTATGTGGTTGTAAGAATGGCATCTCCCCAGAATTGTTTAGGAAGATTGGCTTGGAAGAGCAATGAACGAGAGACATTGAGAAGATGACGGTGTTTGCATTCAGTAACACCATTTTGTTGAGGGGTAGAGACACAACTAGTTTGATGAAGGATTCCCTTGGTAGAAAACAACTGGGTCATTGAGAATTCTGGTCCATTGTCACTACAAATGATTTTAACTCTGGATGAAAATTGTGTTTCAACAAGATTGATGAATGTGGTAAGAAATGTGCGTGTATCAGATTTAGTATGTAAGAGATAGACCCATGTGCATCTTGAGTAGTCATCAATAATAGTGAGAAAATAACGTGCTCCATTAAGTGCTGGAATGTGATAACCACCCCAAATATCGACATGAATCATTTCAAAAGGTGCTTTTGTATTGATGGAACTTAAAGGAAATGGATTATGTGTTTGCTTAGCTAATGGACAAATAGAACAATCACTAATGAAACAAAAAGTTGTGTTGATGGAAAGAGAAATTACACGCAAACTGTTATTAGATAAATGACCAAGTCGTTGATGCCATAGATGAGAGTTGGTGGAAGCAGTGTTTGAAATTGAGAAACATCTAGCCTTTTCAGAAATAGTCAGGTAGTAGAGTCCTGCTTTCTCAGTTCCCATCCCAATCGTCTTCCCTGAGAATTTGTCCTGAACAAAGCACATACTGTTAATGAAGGTGACATGGAAAAATGAGGTTTGAGTTAGTTTGGCTACTAAAACTAAGTTTAATTTGAAGGAGGGAACACACAAGACATTATGGAGTATGGAATTATTTGAGAAATGTATAGTGCCAATATGTGTGACATGGGCAAGAGAATGATCAGGTAAATGCACATGCCGATTAGTGATTGGAATGCTGGAGCTCATAAGGTTTTGGGAACAGACCATGTGATCAGTTGCCCCTGTATCAAAAATCCAACGAGTTTCTGAATGGAAAACAGTTGCACATAATGTGTTACCTGAAGAAGTAGTCACTTGACTTGCCATGTTACCTGATTTGGATTGATTGAGAAGTGTAAGGAGCTCTTGATATTGGGCAGATGTAAGGTTGTGGGATGGTGTCTTTGTGTCGGAGCAGCTTTCCTGAAAGTCAGTATGATGAGCTTTGAAAGGGAAGCCATAACTTGTGTTTCTCTTATCTTGAATTGCTCCTTTCTTCCGACACATGTTGATGTCATGTCCATTCAAACCACAGAAATTACATTTGAGATGCTTTCGGCAGTTTTCAAAATTATGTCCATTGAGACCACAAAAAATCACATTTGAGGTGACTTTGGCAATTCTCAGAATTATGGCCTATATTGTTGCATCTATTGCACTTCAGATGTGGGTTCCTTGGTGGGTAATTTTTGTGAGGATATTATGGACGACTATCTCTGGCAACAAGTGCGGCAGCTTCTGGCATCCTTCCTATGCTTTGAGTGGAGACAACTCTTTGCTTTTCATCTTGAATAATAAGTGAATATACCTTATTTACTGTAGGTAATGGTTCCATGAGCAAGATTTGTCCGCGTGCTGATGTGTAAACCGTGTTAAGGCCCATGAGAAACTTTATGGTTCATTGCTTTTGTTGATATTCTTGTAATTCCCTTCCGGTATTTCCTCCACAATGTGGAAGAGGACATAGTGCATCACGACTATCCCATAAATTTTTTAATTTGGTATAGTATTTTTCAATGCTTACACCTTCTTGCATGCAATCATGGATCTCTTGCTCAATGTGGAATAGATGCACGCTGTTGGTGTGCAAAAAACGTTCCTTTAATTCTTCTCATAGCTCATATGCATTATCACTATACATGACACTTTCTGCAATTTTGGGTGATATGGTGTTGAGGATCCATCATTTGATAAGAATGTTGCAGCTAGTCCATTGTTTGATTTCTGCTTCAAGGTTTATTGATGGCCTCTTGATTGTGCCGTCAATGAATCCTTCTTTGTTTTTGGTTATTAGAGTCATGAGCATTGCATGACTCCAAATTTGATAGTTTTCTTGGTTTAAGGATTGAGCTACGAGAACTATGCCTGGTTGGTCTGAGTGGTGTAGATATAATGAATGACTAGGGTCATCATACCATTTTGGTAAAGTAGGGTTGGTATTGGTAGTTATAGACATTATTGTTGAATAAATTCGAAAGAACGAGATATGTTTAAGTATGTTTTAGACAATAATGACTATTTATGGAATAAATAATGGACTGAAATATACTTTATCTTATAGAAAATGAGTCAAGAATTACAGAATCGAAAATTGCAGCTGGAACGGGGGCTGCAACGGTGAAGCATTGAACCGGACCAGACCGGATGGAGGACTAAACCGGGTGAACGACGCGTCGTTTATTTCAGTGGTGAGCGAACGACGTGTCGTTAGAGTCGTCTTCCTCAACAGCTGGCGCGTATGGCTCCGACGAGGCGCGTGGAACGCCAGTGAGTTTAAACAGGGCACGTGTGAGCACGTGGAGCGGTATTTTGGCTTGATTTTAATTGCAGATTGCTCGGATTCTTTTGAATAATATGATTGGATGAAATTGAAATTATTTTGTGAATCGAAATTAGTTTTGAAAAGAAAACAGATTGAGGAAAAATGGGAAACAAATTTCTATGAACTGAATTTTCTAGGAATTGTTTCCTATGCTCTGATACCATGTAAGAAATAGATTTATTGATGATTAATTAACGAATGTTTACAACTTATTTATAAAAAAAAACAAAATTGTAATAATTAAAAATAAACATAATTATGAAGAGACATGTTCTTGAACAACATATCCTTCTCCACCAAGCTGTTGGTGGCTGCTTTCAGCTGATGTGTTGGTTGTCACCAGTTGGATTTCATGTTCTTTAACAGGCTTTCATCATCGTATTCAATTGCTGCCATAGTTTTTATGGGTTCAAATTCAACAAATATAAAAAATGAGTTTATTTGGCTAAAAGATATGTGAGTAAATTAATTAATATATGAAAACTAATAGGAATTCAAAGAATAATTTTTTTTTTAAGATCATAGCTAGGCAATTAAGGTTTCCATACAAGCACTTGATGTCTTGGCCATGGAAGAAGTTCTGTCAAATTTTGCAATTTTCTTTTACTTTATCTCTTTCTTTCTTACCTAAACAAACTAAAGTACGAGAAAGAAGAGAATAATATGAACTGATACAACAAAAAACTTTAATGATTATAATACAAACTCTAGGTACGAAGAAGTGAGATAGAACATGTTGTATAAATAATTTCATTTTTAACTCTTTAAAAAAATATATTACATTATATAAAAAAACATATGTATTGCATTTTTTATTATGCAAAAAAACATATATTTTGACACAGAAATACATACATATATATATATATATATAATAAAATAAAACTCTATCCATAGAAAAAGATTATGTAATATAATTAAATCAATTTAAAATAAAACACTCTTCAAATTTTGTGAAATTACATTTAGTCCTTTAAAATTGATAATCACACAAATAATACTTTAATTTTATATATTTTTATCAAAAATAATTCATGTAAATAAATACATTAAATATTGAACTCTAAATAATTAAATTCTATTTATTATTTTTACTATTATAATTTTGTGTTGTTATTTTTTTTTAAATTCAAGATCACGTTACTTGTGATATTGAAAATATAAAGTATTATTCATTATTCTTAAAATATATTCTTTACTAATTATAATATTTATTTTCCTCCTCATATTTAGATATTTTTTTAAATTACAATAACATAGAATTTCATTTTTTTTGAAGTATTACATTATTGTCCACTCTAAAAACAAAAATATATTAAAAGGTAAATCAATCCATAAGAAAAATGGGTTAGCACTCATACTATTAGGAATGAACAAAAAAATCACGGGTTTGGTTATCTGAACCGACGATTCAGTTTTTATCTAGTAAATTTTGGAAATAATGATGATTTCGGATAAAAAATCGAACATAAAATAACAGGTATGATTCAGTTACAATTATACTAAAAATTGTACTTGTTTGTACTCGAAATTAATTTATATATTCAATAAATTAAATTATATATATTTTTTGAATTTTTTTAATAACCGCTCCGAGTCTATTCGCGGGTAAAAAACTATCCTCAAATCGTAACGATTTTTCGGGTGATTTTGGGTACATAATTTATAGTTCGATTTAGGAATGATTATATCAAAAATTATCATTGCTCTAACCGTATCTATCCCTACTTACGACGCATAGAGTAATCGAACGCACACCCAAGTGGGTGGATTGGGAGTTGTACGCCAAGTTCTCTGGCAACGTTTTGGGCAATGAGCCTACCAACAATTTATTACATGAAAAGTTACGTTTTAAGTGTTTTTAACATGAGATATTATTATTAACGATGCACTAAACTTTACACCAATTAGATTACTTAAAAGTAATTTAAAAACAATGAATAATTTATTTTTTAAGGTAATTTTTCATAGTTTATTAGTTATTTGTAACAAACAAACATAATAACTTTAGAATAATATAAAGTTATTTCGACACAATTTTTACATATTTTGGGTGCAGTATATTTAACAGATGAAATATAATTATATTAAATTTTATTATAAATATTCTAGATAATCTTTTATAATAATTTATATATTATAGTCTAATAAAATTAACGATAAATATTTTAATAAAATATTTTTATATAAAATAGTATTTAAGTTTTTATATAGTTTTTTTACTTATCAAAGTATATTTTTTATATTTTAAAAATAAAAAAATATATTTTTAATTTGATATATAAGAAAAAATCAAATCATATTTTTATAATTTAAATTTTAGATAAATTAAGTAAAATATCTATAATGAATTTGACCTGGTACTAAATTTATATGTAGTTATATAATTTGTATTATGTAAAATACTGTTTCATTTCATAGCTAAAAACATGATTGTATAAAAATTATATAGTTACAATATGTTTGGTGCATTGTAGACTAAGTATAATCATATCGGATTGAACTATATTAAATTATATTATAATTAATTTGTATAATATTTGATTACAAACGGTATACAGATAAAAATGATTATAAATATTTTAATAATATATTTTATATTTAAAATAGTTTTTATTATAAAATTTATTTAAATTAATATTTGACTTATTTTTATTTTTTATTACATTTTAAAAATAAAAAAATATTATTTTTAATTTAATATGAAATAAAAATTCAAGATACACATTTTTATAATTAAAAATTTATACATAATTATACTATTGTTATATTGTATGATAAATTATATTTTTAAAACCAAACACATCACTATATAAAAATTATAGTGTTAAGATATTTAATATTGTGTAACAAACACATCGTTATAATTTTTAATATTATGTAACAAATATATCCTAAGTGACATATACGACGAGTACTAGTGAGAAATACAACAATCTTTGCGATTTTGGACTTAAACTGAAGGGACAAATGGTAAATAATTAATAATGCAAAGTTTCACAGAAAAAATTATAAATTAAATATTATAATTAAAGTTTTGATAATTAATTTTTTTAACAAATAGGCATTAAATTATTAGATTTTGATAAAAATAATTCAATTTACAAGCTAACTTTTGCCAAAAATCATAAAATTTTACATATAGCTTTTAGTAAGTGATAAGAAGCATATATGCCTTAAAACATCCAAGGATATCATACGATCCATTTACAAAATTATAAAATTTATCGGTACAACTCACACTAATTGTCACTTCTAACTATTGAAATTTGTGGAAAGAAGAAATAAAAGTACTTATTAGCGTTGAGGTTTGTTTATATGTTTAGCCACACATAGGTTAATATTTATTAAAAAAACTTAGTTTTATTTTTATGGAAAACGTTTGAGAAGTCCTCTTGTTTAATAAAAAAGTAGACCTTAATTTTATTGTTTTACGATATTACATTAATAGTTTCCAATTATTGGTAAATATTATTTGATTAAAAAAAAGTCCATTTTCAAATCACGTGTAAAATAAGAAGATAAAATAGATATTCCACTTACTTTATTAATTTCTTCTTGTTTAATAATTTGGATGTCTCTTTGTTATTATTATTTTTTAAATGTTTATTTCATTATTATTATAAAAAATAAGTTCACACTTTTATATAAAAATAACTATGATAAATTAAAATTAACATATCATAATTTAATTAAAATAATTTATTGTAACTATCAATACATTCTCGCATATAATTTAATTTAATTATTCATATATTATTATATCATATATTTTGAATTTTTTTAAAATTTTAATAATTTTAATTAAAATTAATTATTTTTAAAATAATAAATAATAAACATAAAACTTTAATTAAAAATTAAAAACTAGAATAATAAAATACTTTAGGAATAGAATTATTAAATCACTATTTCTTTTTTTAATAAAATTAATGAAATTGTTGATTATATAGAATTATTTTAGTTATATTCTTTCGAAACTTTAATATTTTTAATTAAAATTAATTTTAAAAAAAAATAAAAAAAAATGATATATGATATAATTATAAATTATAAATTAAATTTCAAAAAGGTTTTGGTTTAGATTATTTAACCTCATCTTAATTTATTAGGATAATAAATAATACACATAAAGAGTTAATTTGAATTATTACAAAAGAAGTGAGTTAATATTATTTAATCATCCTTTATAATTTTTTAAATAAAATTAAAATGTCATAGATTGCAATAACCATTTTGGTCATATTTATTCAAAATTTTAATTAATTGTTTTTAAAATAATTATAATTATAATTTCAAAAACTTCATTCAATTTTATTTAATCACTATTTCTTGATTTTCTTTTTATAAAATTTAAAAAGTTATAAATTACATATAATTATTTTACTCATATTTTTGCAACAATTTAAAGTTTTTAAATAAAAGTGATTATTTGTTGAATAATAAATAACATTTATTAAAAACTATAATTTTAAAATACTTTAATTTTAATTATTTAATCACAATTTCATAAATTTCTTTATATAAAATTAAAATAGTTTCATATTGCATATATATATTTTCGTCAAAATTATTATAAATTGTAATGATATTAATTATGATTAAATATTTTTATAATAATAAAAACGTACATTACCACTTAGTTAAAAATAAAAAATGAGAATTAAAGTTTTTTACAATTTTGATTATTTAATCATACTTTTTAAACTTTCATTATAGAATTAAAATAGTTAAAAATCTAATATAATTATTATGATGCATCTTTGGTGCTTTCAACTCAATACTAATAATTATTATATATTTAACTTATTAAACAATATGATTCTAATTTTTTTCAAATTTATTGTGAGGTTATTTATTTTTTATTATATTATTTTTTTCGTACACCTTAAAATGTATTTTTTAATGTTATAAAAGACATATCTTTATTAAATTAATTATGAATTTTTACTTGTTTCATAATATTTGTAATAACTTTTGTAATAATTTAATCTACAAAATTTTATATTTTTAGAACTTATACACACAGTACATATTTTTTATGACTATTTATGAAGCATTGATAAAGAAAAATATTATATTTATTTATTGTGATTGAATTTTTACAATATTACTTTCAAATATTATTTAGATAAAATAATAAAATATAACTATTTAAAACACTTTTATAAAATTAATAATTATTTTTATATTTTATTTAATATATATAAATGTACTATCATAGATAAAAATAAGGAAAAATGATTGTAAATGTCATATATTTATTCTAAAAATGATAATTAGGTCTTATATTTTTTTTTATAACGGTTTAATTCTATTGTTATGAAAAAGTGATTATACAAGGACAAATAATTTTTTTTATGTTTTTTTATTTTTCATTTACAATTTATTTAAGTTATAACAACCTCAATTTAATATATTTAAAAAATTAAAAATAAAATAATAATTTAACTTTTATTTTTGTAAGGTCATTTTTTCATAACAATATGATAAAACTATTATAAAAAATAAATACAAGATCTAATTTTTTTTAAAAAAATAAGTAAATAATTCTGTAAATATTTTTCTCAAAAATTAATTCTCTTTTTAATTAACGAGTTGAAATTTTGTCGTGCAATCATGCGAGTTATGACTAGTAAATTGAAATGATTCACTTTGTTATTTCGTTCAGTTTACACAATATAAATTATGAGCTTCACTTTAAAACAATATATTCATAGACACAAATAAGATAACAGAGCAAACAAACAATATTACTAAAAATAAAAGTACAAGCTCAATTGAACTTGCATGTCATAAATTCATAGAAGTAATTTAATTATACATATAATAAATCCATGAGCTCAACAAAATACAAATAACGGTCTTCATGAACTACTTTTTCAGTTATTCTTAATCACGAACTTTCTTTAACAATCTGGTCTATCCAAGCAAAAAAATTGACAACCATGCATCATTGTGTCTTCCTTTTACACATTCAACATATATGTGCTTGAATTCAAAAGCAAATGAATAAGGGAAAATAGAGAAATAATCTTTTTAAATGCCCTTAATGAAATAAAGTAGGATGATAAATAAATAATTAAGAACCATAGTATCTCCTTGCATTATTTCTATTTGTCCAAAATATTGACTCACATACATTATTAAGACATTTATATTATTAGATAATAGTTTTTAATTCAAGAAATAAAATAAAAAGTTCTTAATTTAAGAAGTAAAATAAAAAATCTTTAATTTAATAAGTAAATCAAAGAGCACTTAATTTAAAGAGTAAAAAAAAACCCTTAATTTAAAAAATAAAAAAAATTAATTTAACGAGTAATTCAAAGAGTCAATCTCTTTATATATAACTATATAATTATAATAAAAATATAAAAGAATTGTAATAAAAACATAAAAAAAATACAAATTTGAGAATTTTTTTGTCGAGAGTTATTCTTTATTTTTTTAACCTATATTTGTATGGTATTTGATTTCTAGTTATAATCAAATAGATCTAAAGAAGAGAAGAAAGAATAAGAGAGTGAGAATAAATAATGTAAAAAGAAAATAGATGAAATAGGCAATAAAAATAAGCAGAGCACAGTAAATAAACTGTTCATTTGTGAGAATACAATTTAATGACACACTTACCCTTACTAAATGGACACGTGAGAAATACGTCCCAAAAAAAGAAGAGCATTTTTGAGTTTGAAATAAGAAATTTAACTTACTTGTAAAGACTTAACGTCTGTTATCACATATATTCTCGTATATCTATTTTATTTAATATTTTTAATAAATTTATATTATATTATAAATCTTATTAATATTTTATCTTAATTTATATATTATTTTTTTATAAAATAAAATATAAAAAAAAAGTGAAGTAAAAACACAAATGAAATAAAACTTACCTTTTCACAAAGAAATGAACCTAGACATTATCTATCACGTAGTACTTACAAGAAAATAGAATAAAGTATACTTTCCTTTTTACAAAGAAAGAGACCCAAGCATCACCCATCCCAAACGGACCTAAGCATCACGAATCCCGTTCAATTTTTGTACGTTTTAGCCAAAGATAAAGCAAATTTATTTAAGCTGGCATGAAGGTGACATATATTTGTTTGCATATGTGTGCACCGAGTTTGATGGCCAAAACTTAAAAAAGAAAAAGAAGAAGAAAGGTTGATGACAGCAACAGGTAAGTACTCTATGTAGGATGTGGAGGCCATGAGAGGCCATTTTATGAATTGTCGACCCCTCTTCCACAAATTCAGTTTTATCCTAGCTCACATGAAAGCAATCAATGTTCATCTACCACTTTTATTTTGATTAAACAGGCTTGAATATGAAATATCCAGATGACTTGGACTTGGTCGTTGCTGAGATTTGACATCAAGTCCAAATGCCAGAAATGAGCTAGTTTCTACCGACACGGATGTGGAGGCCATGAGGTAGTTTTGTATTAAGACCATAATTTTATATTTGATATTTTTTATTAGAATTTTAAGTTGTATCTTAATGGTAGAATATTTAAAAAAAATGTATCAGTAATTTATCATTTAATTGAGAATTTTTTATATATACAGTAATATACTTACGATATTTAAAGAATATTTTTACATAATCAATTAATTAATTATCTTAAAATAACATCTAAAAATCATTTAATTAATTTATTATCAAAAAATATTTTTTGAATACCATATTTGTAAATATATATATATATGAAATCTTTTATTAAATAATAAATTACTTTTAGAGATTATTTGGTTAAAGAAAGAGTTGGAACACTAAAATAGAAAATAAATAATGAAAAGTTGAAATTCTTATTTTATGATACTAGGTTGGATAAGTAAGAAAATTATTTTCATATTTTGTTTTATAAAATTATATACTTTATTTTAATAAATAAATAATTTTTTTATTTTTTATTATAAATTTAATTACATTTGAACTCAAATTATTCTTAAATAGTATATTATATATTATATTTAATCCTTAATTTATATTTATATTTTAAAAAAATATAAGAGAAATTAATTATTTACTTAAATTATGAAATTATGAAATTATAAAATCTTATAATATTTTGTAGATTTATTCTTATTTTTAAATTAATTTGTAATAAGATTATATCAAAGTTATTTAATATACATAATTTATGTATTATTTGCTACATACATTTTATTATTTCTCATTTTCACATAAATGTTTTTTATTTTTCATTTTTATCATAAAATACTTATCATTGTTTTAGTTTTTTTAAATATAATTTTATCTTTATAATAAAAACAAAACAAAATACATTTAAAGTATCACTTGAATCTTCATTTTTAGTCTAAATCTCCCATTTTCATTAGAGATTTACAATATTTTAAGTGTGATGACTAATAAATTTTAAATTAGAATGAAAAACGAGAAAAGTTACTCTTTATCCATTTTTTCATTTGCAACACTAAACACATCCTAATAAAGAATTTATCTACTTGGTTAACTTCAAATTTACCCTATGTTATTAGGATAGATTTAGGATGAGTTCTAACAGTTTGTTATTAGAGCAAGATTTTTAATTATATAGACTCATAAATATTGTGTTTTCCTGATAATTATCATATATATTTCATATTATTTTCTGTTCTGTTTTTGTACAAGAGTTTAGGTATTTGTATATAAGGAAAAACGAAAACTAAACAATAACCCTAGCTGCTACACATCCATGTTTTATGGCTCCACTAATATTAGTATTTGTTCCATGTTTTACTCCACTAAATATTGGTGTCTGTCACTATTGCATCATGCACCACAACACACACCAACAATCCCCCTTAAGTTGGTACATATATGTCTCTTATGCCCAACTTGTCAAGTGAGTTGTAGAAGTTCTTTGCAGACACAGATTTTGTTAGTATATCAGCCAGTTGATCTTCTGATTTAACAAATGGAAGCTGAATGATCTTTTCTTCAAGATTTTGTTTGATGAAGTTTCGATCCACTTCAACGTGCTTCGTGCGATCATGTTGAAATGGATTGTGAGAGATGGTAATCGTTGCTTTTTTTTTTATCACAAAATAAGTTCATTTCAGAGTTAGGAGCAACACCAATCTCAGTTAGAAGTTTTTTAACCAAAGGAGCTCACATATTCCCTTGACCATTCCTCGAAATTCAGCTTCAACACTATATAAGACAACTAACTTTTGCTTCTTGCTACTCCATGTAACAAGATTTCCCCCCACAAAAGTAAAGTACCCAGCAGTAGATTTCCTATCCTTTATATTCCCTGTCCAGTCTCAATCTGTATATCCAACGACTTCCAATTGACCATTCTTTGAAAACATAAGTCCTTTCCCAGGGGAGGATTTTAAATAACGGAGTATTCGCATGACGGAATCCATATGGTCTTCACTTGGGCAGTGCATAAAGTGGTTCACGACACACACAACATAAGCAATATCAGGTTGAGTATGAGATAAGTATATGAGTTTACCTACTAACCATTGATATCTCTGTTTATCTGTTGGTACTTGGTCCACATATTCTCCAAGTTTATGATTTTGGACCATTGGAATATCGACAGGTTTACAATCTAGAATCCTGCCTCTGCCAGTAGGTCTAGAGTATATTTCTTTTGAGAAAGACATATACTTTGTTTTGATCTTGTTAACTCAATGCCTAAGAAGTATTTGAGCCCTCCTAAAGTCCTTCATTTCAAACTCATTTCAAACTCATTCGACAGTTGTTCTTGATGCCTAGAGATTTCTTCTTTATCATTCCCTGTAATGATCATGTCGTCTACATAGACTATAATGACTGTTAATTTTCCCAATCGATGTTTTAGGAAAAAAGTGTGGTCAGAGTTGCTTTGTTGAAACCCATATTTTCTCATTGCTGAACTCAATCTGCTAAACCATGCTCGAGGTGATTGTTTTAGTCCATACAATGCTCGTTGTAATCTACATGCAGTTTCTTGACCTGATGTAACAATATATCCTGGTGGAATATCCATGTAAATCTCTTATTCAAGGTCACCATGATAGAAGACATTCTTCACGTCAAGTTGGTGCAATGGCCAATCTATATTTGCTACAAGAGATAACAAAACTCTCACAGTTTTTAGTTTAGCCACTGGTGAGAAGGTTTCTTGATAATCTATACCATGTTTCTATGTATACCCTTTTGCTACTAGTCTCGCCTTGTATCGATCAACTGACCCATCTACTTTATACTTAATTGAGAAAATACACTTGCATCCTATCATCTTCCTCCCTTGAGGCAACTTGCTTAACACCCATGTGTTTTTCTTCTGCAGTGCCTCAAATTCTTCTTTTATAACTTGAGCCCAATTTACATCAGATAAGGCTTCTTCAATGCTGCTTGGAATTTGACATAAGGAGAGTTTTTATGCAAAAACCCTGATAGGTTCTGATAACCCTTGAGTAGATACATAATTGGCTATTGGATACTTAGGTCGTCGTTCCTCTTTGTCTGGAGAGTATCGATTCAGAGGTTTGCCTCGATTGTGTCTGAAAGGTGGAACATAACCAACAGATGTATCTATAGCATTAGTTTGTAAAGGTGTGATAGGAGAACTTACCTCAAGAGTATTCTCAACAGGATGATCATTAGGTAGTAGAGAGTGGATGGGTGCATCAACCACTACATCTTCTAGAGATTCAGTTCTTAGAAGTTCAAGTTTGGGTCTAGGTATTGGCTCATCCATATTGTTGACATTATCTGAGTATATCGGATTGTTACTAATGTCTAATATTTCAACATCAAGCCAATTTTGTTCTTCACCATAACTCTCCCACTGAAGAGGATAATTGGATACTGATGATGGAAAAAACCATTCAGGTTCTAGGAAAGTGATATCCATGATAACATAGGTTCTTTTAGTAATAGAGTCGTAGCATCGATATCCCCTTTTTTGTACGCCATACCCCAAGAAAACACATCGGACAACACATGGATCCAACATAGTTCATTGATTTTTATGGAGGTGGACAAAAGCAACACATCCAAAAATTCGGGGCGGAAGCATCAAAATAGTAGGCAAGGGAACATGATCAGATAACACCTTTAATGAAGTCTGAAATTGTAAGGTTTTTGTGGGCATACGGTTTAGTAGATACACAGCCGTAGTAACAACATCACTCCAATATATATTAGGCATATGTGCACCAATTAGTAAGGCCTGAGCAGTTTCTAAAATATGTCTATTCTTCCTCTATGCAGTTCCATTCTGTTGTGGGGTTTGTGAACACGATGTTTCATGGAGAATACCATGGTTGTCCAAGTATGTCTGAAATTGTTGATTAACATACTCCCCTCCATAATCAGACCTAAGAATCTTAATTTTTTCAAAAAATTGTGTCTGAACCATGGTGTGAAACAAGTGAAACGTAGAAAATAATTCATCTTTATGTTTGAGAAGGTAAAGCCATGTCATTCATGTACAATCATCAACAAAAATTACAAACTAATGATGACCCGATGACGTAGTGACCGTGGAAGGTCCCCAAACATCAGAATGTACTAAAGCAAAAGGAGTCATACTTTTATTTATGCTTATAGGATAAGATGCCCTATGAATTTTTGCTAAGATACAAGTATCACATTTGAAATCTGAGTGTGTGATATTTGAAAATAAACTAGAGAGTAGGTGCTTTAAATACCCAAATGATGGATGCCCAAATCGATGATGACATAACCAAATCTCGCGTTCCTTGTTACCAACAGTGTGTTGCATGTGATTTTCTCTTCCTGAACTGAGGTCATCCACATAATATAACCCCTCTTTCTTAGTACCACGGCCAATGATCTCCTTGATGAGAATATCATGTAGAAGACAAAGGTAGAATACATCAATACTACACAATTAAGATCTGAAGTGACCTGACTTACATACATTAGTCTGTTTGAAAGAGATGGTACAAGTAATGTATTAGATAATGATAATGAAGGAGATAAAGTCATTGTTCCAGCCCCTATAACTAGATAAGTGACCCCATTGGCATTGGCAACACGGCTCCATCTCAATTGGGTTGTATTGGAGAGATCTTTGGGTCAAATGTCATATGATTTGTAGCTCCAGAGTCTAGAATCCAATCCTCATTATCACTACGAGTAGAGATGTGAAATACTTTACTTGAAATACCTGGATCCTGGGAAGATTCGGCCTGAGGAATAAGGGATAATGATGCATTATTGGTAGCCATAGTGGCTCACCCAGTGGTTTCCCGTTTTTTCCGTGCTTGAAGATCATTCCACCATTCTGGATACCCATATAGTTTGAAGCAGTTTTCACAAGTGTGTTTGGAGTTTCTACAATGGCCACATTTCATGTCAATAGACGGTGGATTTCCCGTGGATTTCTTGCTATAAAAAAAATTCCTGGTTTGGGTGGCAATAGATTATGGTGTCCATTGATCCCTTTGAAAGCTATAATTACTCCAGGTGTCGTATCTATAACCGTGATCATCACGGTCTACCGGACCTCTTCCCTACGGATGAATCCATAGGCTTGTTCCACCATAGGGAATGGTTTGATTTGAAGCACATCACTTCGAGTTTTATCTAGTATGTCATCAAGTCCATCAAGAAAGGTATACACTCGATCTTCCTGTACGATGGAGTTGTATTTTTGTATGTCAGTCGCACACTCCATTGGATTAGGACGACGAAAATCAATTTCTCGCCACAACCCTTGAAGGCCATTGTAGTATTTTTCAATGGATCCACCCACATGCTTCATACGAGTAACTCGACGGCGAATATCATACACTTGAGACGTGTTTGTCCCATCATAGTAGATGGTAGCAGCAGAATTCCAAACCTGTTTCGCAGTTAGGAATCGAATAAAATTTACAATTAAGAAGGGGTCCATTGAATTGATCAACCATCCTTTGACAATGACATTTTCAGTGCGCCATCTCCTGAATGAGGAGTCAGTTTCAGCTGGTTGAGAAAAATCCTCATTAATATATCCCAATTTGTCTTTTCCAGAGATATACATCTCCACCACCTGGGACCACAAGGCATAGTTGGATCCTCCCAACTTGATACTAATGGGAGTAGTTGACGCTTCAGTTAGCGGAGGTTGTGAGGTGATCTGAGCTCTTGTTAGAACTTTCGTCATTTTTGTAGTCAAATCTTCCAATATGAAATTGGTGGTTAAATCTCTAGATTCTGCCATGAAATCTAATTTTTTTACACTTCGCACACTAGCTATATATAGAAAATTTCGTAATCCTAATTTTTTTTTTCAAATTCGCGCAGCTTCTTCTCTTGCGTTCCTTAATTCACACAGCTTCTTCTACTGCGTTCCTCAGCGCAGCTTCTTCTACTGCATTCCTCAGCGCAGCTTCTTCTACTACGTTCTTCAGCACAACTTCTTCTACTACGTTCCTCAGCGCAGCTTCTTCTACTGTGTTCTTCTACTGTGTCCGAGCCATTCATCACTTTCAGCTACTGTGAAGCCACAATTGTTGAAGGCTTGCGTTGTTGTGATGTTCTACCAAGCTACTTTCGAAGCTGGGAGGTCAGTCGTACTTTAGACCCCAAGCGCAAGGCTGATCAGAGTAGCACAGCTTTGTTGGGGCTTTTATTTGTCACTTGGGTTCTCGGACTGGCTGTGATCTTTGTTCTTCTTCAACTTCTTTCCATTGGTCTGGTATATTCACAGGTTTCTTATGAGAGTGGAAGCTTTGCAACTATCTGTTTAGCCACGCCCAGAAAAGCGTCTTTTGAATTTCTTTCGATTATGGTAGTGAAATCTTCGGATAAGTTTGGATACAAGACGTTGAAAGAGAGAGAAGTTCTTGACGTTTAAAGATAGAGAAGTTCTTGACGTTGAAAAAGAGAGAAGTTCTTGACGAACTTGGAACTTGCCTAGAAATCATATGCTATTTTAGCTATGATTCTCAAAGAGGAACATAAATCAGCGTAACACACCAGATCAAACCAGTGTAAGTGAGAACAAAAATTAGTTTATTTCCAATGTAGCATGTAGCTATTTTATTCATTAGGACAACATTAACTTTGCTCTGATACCATGACAAACATTGTGTTTCTTTGATAATTATCATATATATTTCATATCATTTTCTGTTCTGTTTTTGTACAAGAGTTTAGGTATTTGTATACAAGGAAAAAACGAAAACTAAACAATAACCCTAGCTGCTACACATCCATGTTTTATGGCTCCACTAATATTATTGTCCGCTCCATGTTTTGCTCCACTAAACATTGGTGTCTACCACTGTTGCAGCATGCACCACAACACACACATACACTCCCCCTCAAGTTGGTGCATATATGTCTCTTATGCCCAACTTGTCAAGTGAGTTGTATAAGTTCTTTGCATACACAAATTTTGTTATTATATCAGCCAGTCGATCTTCTGATTTAACAAATGTAAACTGAATGATCTTTTCTTTAAGATTCTGTTTGATGAAGTTCCTATCCACTTCAACATGCTTTGTGTGATCATGTTGAACTAGATTGTGAGAGATGGCAATGGATGCTTTGTTATCACAAAATAAATTCATTTCAGAGTTAGGAGCAACACCAATCTCAGTTAGAAGTTTTTTCAACCAAAGAAGCTCACATATTCCCTTGACCATTCCTCGAAATTCAGCTTCAGCACTAGATAAGGCAAGTACCTTTTTGCTTCTTGCTCCTCCATGTTACAAGATTTTCCCCCACAAAAGTAAAGTACCTAGCAGTAGATTTTCTATCCTTTATATTCCATGCCCAGTCTGAATCTGTATATCCAACGACTTCCAATTGACCATTCTTTGAAAACATGAGTCCTTTACCAGGGGAGGATTTTAAATAACAGAGTATTCGCATGACGACATCCATATGGTCTTCACTTGGGCAGTGCATAAATTGACTCACGACACTCACATCATAAGCAATATCAGGTCGAGTGTGAGATAAGTATATGAGTTTACCTACTAACTGTTGATATCTCTGTTTATCTGCTACTACTTGGTCCACATATTCTTCAAGTTTATGATTTTGGACCATCGAAATATCGACATGTTTATAATCGAGTAATCCTGCCTCTGCCAGTAAGTCTAGAGTATATTTCCTTTGGGGTATTAAAATTGGGATGATTAATAATGTATTGTTTATAATTATTTTGTTAATTGAGTCTATGAGTTAAATTTGATATACAATCAAGACATAATTTTATAATTTATGAATAATTTAAATCAGTGAAAGTAGTAGTGAATTAGATAATTGAATAGGGTATAAGGGAAACCGTAGAACAAATGCATAGCTAGTATCATTATGTATTTAGTCATGGTATGTAAATTTTAGGGATAAAATTCTTAAAAATGAGTGAAGAGTTGTAACACCCTATCCCGTGCATAGAAGTAAAATTTTAGCCAAGTTTATATTTTTAATGTTATTATGATTTTATCTTAAACAATATTTATATTATGATTTTTTTAGAATAAGGTGTTATTCTTTTTTTCTTTAGAGGACACATTCTTATAAAAAGAAGGGATAATCCTAAAAGATGAGTCACAAGGTCATATGTCCTACTTTTAAATCTTCTTAGTGTAAGTTTATCTTGCACAAAATAAACAAAAAACAAAAGAAAGAAGAAGAAGAAGAAGAAAAAAAGATAAAAAAGAGAGGAAAAAGGAAAGAAATAAGAAGTAAAAGATTATAGAAATTCTAAGTTAAAGTATAAATTAGTAACTATTTAATGTTTATTTTGTAAAAATAGTTAACTAGTTATGTTTTAACTTATAATCTCTATATTCTTCCGCTTCTTATTTATTTCATTTTTCCTCATCTTTCTCTTTTCTTCTTTTTTATCTTTTCTTCTTCTTCTTTTTTCTTTTCTATTTATTTTAAGTAAGACAAGCTTGCACTAACAAGATATGAATAACAAGATTTAAGAATAGGACATATGCCCTTTTGACTCACCTCTTGAAATGTTTTCTTCTTCATCTTACAAGTTTTTTAAAGAAACAAAGAGTTACACGTCATCATTAAAAAATAATTAAATAATTAAAAAATACTATTATGAGTAAAATCTTAATAATACTATAAATATATATTTGTTTAAAATTGTACTTAAACGTTATATTATTTACTGCAGATATTATTATTTTGCTAAAAACCGTGTACATAAAAACATATATATATATGTTCTTATGTACACAGTTTTTTCTTTTTTTTGCTAAAAAATGTGTACGTACGAAAATATTTAAGTTAGTTAAGTAGAATTTTTTTTCCCACAAGTTATTTCAATATATTCATATGATATTACTATTATATACATATATAATTGTGAAATATATTTTGAAATAAATTTAACTCAAATTAAATTATAAATATTTTATAAGTTGATATGAGTTTTAACAAGTAGGCGTATTCCTATTAAGTGTACAAAATGACAATTTAGTTCTTGTAATTAACACAGTGTAGCTCTATTTTCAGATGAATTTTCGTTAATATTAGAATAATTTATATATTTATTAAAATATTAAATTATTATAAAAAAAATTAAATTACTGTTTTCTATCCAAAATAGAATAACGCTCTTAATATATTTTTAAATCTCATTACAATTGAGATATATAGTTGTTGTGAAAGTAAGGATTTTAGTTTTAAAAATGGAGAATGATATATAAAATTACTAATTAAGATAATGAATATATGTTAGCTTATTTATCAAATAGTTATTAAATATATGTTATTAAAATTTGTATTATATTTAATGATTGATGTATATGGATTATATATTCTGATTAATTATAATCGTATACGTTTAATCACTATTGATTTTAAGTAAAAAATTATATATAACTATTTTTTGTTTCATTATATAATGGCGTTAGTTAAGAATTCTAAATCATATTAATAAAAAATTAAAAAATAAACTAAAAACTTGTTTGTCTCCATAGATAATTATTTCTTAGCATGATAAATATGGTGCATGCATAAATTTATGTATTTTAAACCTTTTTCAATCATATATTATTTTAAATTTGATTATATAACTTTAATTTGTCACAAATCATATAATGTACAAAAGTTCTGTAAGTCACAATTTTAAATCATAATAATTTCAATTTCATTAAAAATTTGTTTGTCTGCAATGATTTTCAGGCAAAAACAAAAAAAAAAATTGTGTTATGGCTGGAGAGGTCTAGAGAATGTAAGAAATTGATAATAAATGCAAGATAAGTTGGCAACTTAAATAGTAGGCACTAGGCAGGCAGGCAGGCAGGCAGGCAGGCATTGGTCGTCCTTATGTTAATGAAATGTCCCTAGTTATGGTGAAAAGGTACTGCTGTTCCATCCCAAAACAGAGAGCTTCACAGGCTTAAAAATTGTTCAATTAAGTCAGTCATGTTACTAAGGAACTACTGTTTTAATCCTCTTTAAGAAAATGATTGATAATTAATTTAAAAAAACTTTATACCGCTAAATTACTAAAATAATTACCCAAAAACAACATGCGAAAAGACATGTTATTGTTATTATTTCTTTTACTAGCACAAATACTCTTAATTTAGCCTAAAGAAAATGGAGAGAGATTTGTAAAGCTACCCCAATAGATGTGATAAATTAAAAATAGTAAAAAATAATTATTTTAAATTTTAGATGAATTGTAATTGATAAGATGTAATATTAATTATATCTAATGAAAAATTGGTTGATAAATAAGTCGTAATAGTAGTATATATGGTGTATGAAAATTGGGTCGAACGGAATGAAATTGAAAAACCAGAACGGATCAAATCGAATCGAATGATTTTATAAATCAAAGAGTTCGGTCTGATTATATTAATTTTTAAATCGATATGATCGATTTAATAAAATATTAAATTTTTATATTATTGTTTTACAAATTTTTGATTAAATTTTTCATATTTTAATCAAAAATATATCATTAAATGTATCATATTTATGTAATATTAACTTGACTAAACTGTTAAAAAATCGTTAATTAAATCGGATCAAATGGTTCAGTTCAATATTTTTAAAAATCAAACGATTTGGTTTAATTCGATTAATTTTTTTTTTATTCAAAACCGAATCGGATTGGACTGAATGTAAAACATTGGACTTAAAAGTTTAAAATGCAAAACACTTGTATAAGCAAAGGAAGAGCTCAAACTTATCTGCAAAAATAGAAGAAGTACATACTTTATTATGTTTCTTTCTGGTACAAATAATGCATTACACTTTTCGAACAAAAGAAAAATTAAATATTACATTTATCTTTAAAAATAAAAACATAAAAAATATATAAAAAAGAACACAGAAAAATGAAACAGCACTCTAATAAAAAGAAGCAACACAACTTATTGGGCAATGAAAGTCAACAATGATAAGAACCTTATATAGTATAATTCAAAAAAATTGAAAAATAAATATAATAGAGAGTAACCATGTTGTGCTCTTTTTCTAATCAACTAAAAGAAAAGAAAAAAAAATGATAGTTTACTGGATTTGTGTGTACAATTAAAATGTATTTTTTTAAGAACCGAATTGCATTATTTTAGGACCAAATATATATATTTTTGGACTATAACGTTCAAATTGAAAGCTATATAACCAAAACTACGGACCATTGCGGCATTCTTCCAAAATAGGGTGAATACAAGGCATCAAAGTTGTTCAATTTTCACCTTTATTCTCTTCAGGAAATTTAAAGGTAAGTGGATCTTCATTTTGAATCCAACCATATTTTTCAAGGAATGGGTTGGCTAAAGAACTTGGTGGGTATTCATTAATATCTTCTTTCCAAACATTTTCATCTTCTAAATCTCTCACAACCTCCCACAAACAGCTGTTACATTTAAACCCAGCACCAAAGCTTATCATCAATATTTTATCACCTTTTTTCAATCTTTTTTTTGCTTCCATATAACCCAAAACATACCAAAGACTACTAGCTGATGTATTCCCAAATCTGTGCAGAGTCATTCTAGCTGGTTCAAGATCATACTCACTTAGATCAAGACTCATTCCAATTCCATCAATCACAGCTTTTCCACCAGTATGAACACAAAAATGATCAACCCCTGTTCTAAAATTCACAATTGGCTTTTTTTCCTCTTTTTTTTTAGACCCATTTTTAATTTTATACAAAACTAAACAACCCATGTATCTAATTAACTCTGTTATAGGTAAAATCTTAGGTGATATAATTTTGAGATTTTCCACAAATGCCCTTGTTGCTGCTTTTGGTAGATTCTTTGCTAGATGAAAACCTAGCCTGCCTTGTTCATCTTCTTGTTGAATACAACAGCCATATGACTCATCTTTAGCACCATGATGTGTTCTAACCAAACATTTCAATTTCAATAAAGCTTTAGACTTTAATGCCCTTTTGTTTGTTAAAAGTATAGCACATCCACCAGAACGAAACAAACAATTTGCTAGAATCATAGATCTGTCATTACCAGTATACCAATTGGGACTTAAAGATTCTGAAGTAACAACTAGAGCATTTATGTTTTTATAAGATTTGAAAATGTGTCTAACAATGTCTATTGAAATAAGACTAGCACTACAACCCATTCCTGAAAGATTAAACACTTTGACATCTTCACGAAGCTTGTAGTGATTTATTATTCTAGCTGATAAAGAAGGTACTGAAGCTAACATTGAGACATTAACAACAAGAACATCAATTTTTGAAGGTGAAAGGTCTGACCTTTGTAAGAGCTTTTTGATACTATCAAAGAAAAACTCCTCCATTTCCAAAATCCCATCTGATAAAGTGGGATTTTCTTCTCTACCTGAAAACATAATTCTTGGAGCATAAGTTTGTTCTCCAATTCCAGAACTAACAATGGCTTTGAGGAGAAATTTGTACTCTAAAAGACCAAGACTTTTGCTTCTTTTGATTATTTCACCACTAAACTCTGTGCTTAGTTTTCTGTCATCTGTTGGCTTGTACAATTGGTAGTCTAAAATGTAACACTCTTTGTCTTTTTTTTCATCAAAGTGTTTGAAGAGAATGCAAAGGAAGTAGAAGATTGGAAGAGTGTAGAGTAAAATGAGAAGATCCATGGTAGAGAAGAGAAGAGAAATGGGGAGAGAGAAAGTTTAAGAGAGAGACAATGAGTAATGGGTTTTTTGTTTTTTTTAGGTTCTAAGGTAAGGTTGAGAGGTGTATGAGAAGTAGACTTATTATAGGAATGGTGAATAGACTTCATGAATGAGTTGTAAAACATGTGAAAAGACTCAAGAGTAGTTCCCACACTCAACTTCCAACAAACAGTTGGTGTGCAACTTTTCTACGATCTTTATTACAATGCAAACTAAGACTCGTATGTTATATTTATTCTCAAAATTAGTTTTGAAAACCAATACCAAATTGCTTACATGGTTAGTAAGTTACCCAATATAGTCGTTACCTACATTTAAGAAGATGTAGAGTGGTAGATGGAACAACAAAAAAAGTAACAAGTAGTAGAGTAACTTTCCTAATGAGAGAACACTTAACCTTTTACTTTGCCATATACTTGATAAAATCTAAATAAAAAAAAATCCTTTTAAACAAGAAACAAGTTTAAAAGAGAACATTATAGCTTCTAATATTACATGCTTTATAAAATGTGGGTTTCTCTCAACTTTTAGAAAGGAATGATATTCTTAATTCTTGAATATTTTAAGCTATCAATAGAGATTAATGTTATTGTTTGACAATGGTTTAGGGAATATTTACATGATAATTATCCCAATTGAAATTAAATAAACAATTTTTTCATTCTTTAAATAATAATTGTGTCACGTAGATATTATATTATTTAAAAAATAAATAATTTTATTACTTTTGAAAATTATTGTGTTGTATAAATATAATACAAACAATGTCCGTGAAAAATAATAAAATTTGTATTATTATACTATTCAATTTGACATGTAATGACATTAATGATTAGGTTAATTGAATTAAATCAATCAATGTCATTTAAAAATTAGGTGGTAAACTCTGTAGTACATTATATCATGAGGTCAAGCTAGGTCCCAATTTCAAACAAGTGTCAACTTTTTCTAAAACTAACTCTTTGTTTTTCTAAACTAAATAGGATTACGTTGGATATAATATGTAAGTGATGCATAATCAATAAAAGGATTTTGCAAAGATAGCAACAGGTGAAGTAAACAAGCAATCCCAAGCAAAAGGGGAAATTTTTTTGCAATAGTAAACATTGAAAAAGGTGTTGACCTTTTTTTCGATCCTAGTCTAGCTTGGACTAAGAAACCTACATCTTTAATGACTAATTTAAGGTGTGTTTATTATTGTGTAATTGAAATTAATTGGAACACAAATTAATATGAACTAAAAAAAAGAAAAAAAAATGAATGCAAAATTTATTTTACCTTCCTCATGTTTATTAAAAAATGAAAGAAATTGGAATAAATATACTAATTTTTTTAATTTTTAAAGTAATAATAAAATTAAAAAATATTTTGTAATTACATCTGATACATTTAGGATTGGAAATCCATATCAAGGGAAATTAGTAACAATAAGAATGACTCTTAAATTTATGAGTTTATTTATGTTGGGCATAGTAGGTAAAAAATAAAATGAATTCAACATAATAGAATAATGATACCGGAAATTTAACATGATTCACTTTTTAATTTGGGCTAAGTCTACGGGTCAAATTTTGAAAAATATTTTTTCCACTAATAAAATTCATGGGTACAAAGTGAGAGGCAATACAACAAATTGAGATAAACTCAAAATAGTGTCACACAAGTGTTTTCGAAACTCATTATTTTGTCACTCCCCTTTTAGAAAAATATCCTAATATTTTTTTAAGATATTCTTTCTCACTTTCTTACACACAACACTATTTTTCTTCAAATGAAAGTATTCCTTTGGTTTTGCTTTGTTTCTCTTCTTATTTTGGTGTGTTAATGTATATCTAAGACAAAAACATTGTTTATTTATAGGCAAAATTGCATATTAATATTAGATGCACCTAACATTTTTGATTGTACCTATTATTTATGATTACACCTAACATTTATGGTTGTACCTACCATTTATGTTTTCTTCCTATTCAATGTAGGAGAGACTTACATATGATTATTTTCTCCTATTCTCGTTCATCTTGTAAATGACACTTTGAATTTTTGTAAAGAATTAACCAATGAAATAAAAATAACTATTTTCTCGTATTCTCGTTCCTCGTTAATGACACTTTCAATTATGTAGAAGTATATCTATATATAATATAAAGATTTGTGGTTTTTTTTTAAATTTGATATATTTTAAATTTAAGATATATTATAAATATTATGATGTAACATTGTTAGTAACTATAAAACTTACAAAAAATTATAAGTAATAATAAAAAAATTAAAAACATCTATGGAGTGATAGCCTGGTTTGTAGACTAAATATATTGCATAAGAATAACCATTATAACTTTTAGAATGAATAATTTGAGGATCGAGTTTTAATAATGCATAATTTCTTTACAAGTTGTAAGACTCTCAATGCAAACTACAAGGATGGATCTATTATTAGCGTGATTAAATCAATAAACTAGGTTTGCACTAGTAGAGGTTTATAATATAAAAGTGTTTTTATTTATTTATTAAACAATAATTAGTTGGACATATTATTTGAAACCAGACCCATTCTATTATATGAATTTATTTATTTTTATCTTTGAAGACCTACTATTGTCAGCTAAATTATGTATATTAAATTTGGACTCGAACAACACGTAAGGGTAAAGAGCCCCACAATATCGGAAATTAGCCTTTAGCGTTTGGACTTCATAAGACGAAAAGTGGATATTAAACTCTCTCTCTCTCTCTCTCTCTCTCTCTCTATATATATATATATATACCGTCATAAGACGAAAAGTGGATATTAAACTCTCTCTCTCTCTCTCTCTCTATATATATATATACACATTCATGACGACTTTAGATGAAACCATGGAAAAAAGTATGTTACAGTTATGTTGGGAATCGAAAGCTAAAAAAATATCAAAATTAACAAATTAATTAAAGCAAATGCCGAAGTAAATTTAATGTGATTTTACAATTTAACCAAATCACATCTAAAGTCTTAATATTTACTAAAATTATTTTTTATAACCAATTTTTGCATGTAATTGATTCATAAATAAAATAAATAATCTCTCTATTTATTGTTATAGATAGATGCACTTATTTGCATATAAATAATCTATTCTGATGTAATTTGATGGGTGCGAAAAACGCATCAGCCTTCACGCGTTCACAGAGAAGAAAGAAGAGGATTATGGCTCCATCCCAGAGCAACGATCAGGCTCAGAGGAGTTGGGGAACACCCGATCTATTAACGAGGAACCACTCAAGCAGTTAAAAGAACTCTGATAGGTATAAAGGATGCGTAGGCGAGTCCGTAACATTTCTGTTGATTTTCTGTTATGATCCAACTGATTTAGTAAAATCAATGTAATTTCTTTTCAATAATCTGATCTGTAAGGCTATATAAATGCCAAGGAATCCAGAGAATGAAGATTTAATCCCCCTCTGTGTGACATCTTATTCAATCAAAACCAAAATAATCCCTAATAGTGGTATCAGAGCCATGGACACTAAGGGTAAATCCAACGCTGAGTTTCGCGGCGAGGTAATGGAAACCCTAGCAAGGCATGAATCAGGCTTCAATCAAATAGGCGCAACCTTACAGGCTGTACTAACCGAGTTACAGGGACTTCGCGCCACTCAGAATTTACTTGAAGAAAACTCGTTCGCACAAGAAGAAAACCCATGCCCAAATGGTGGGTTCAGGAACCCTAATGAGCCACCACGTTCCCACTTTAGGCTATCGTTTCCTACCTTTGTAGGGGGAGATCCCACTGGGTGGATATACAAAGCCGAGCAATACTTTGAATTCACAAATACTACACCAGAACAAAGAGTGCAGTTGGCATCGTTTCATTTGGATGGTATTGCCTTACAATGGCATAGATGGATCACCAAGTTCTGTGGGCCACTCACTTGGGAGGAATTTATCCAAGCTATGCAGCTGAGATTTGGCCCAACTGATTATGAAGATCCCTCTGAAGCCCTGACCAGACTCAAACATACCTCAAATGTAGCTACTTACCAGGAAACATTTGAGAAACTTTCTCACATAGTGGATGGTCTTCCAAAAGAATTTTTGATAGGCTCTTTCATCGCTGGATTAAGAGATGAGATCAGAATTGAAGTAAAAATTAAGAAGCCGCGAACGTTGGCTGAGGCTATAGGGGTGGCAAGATTGATTGAAGAAAAGAATATGTTCGAGAGGAAAGCCATTCAATATCCACTATACCCAACATCCTCTATGACAGCAAGGACCTCCACTAATCCTACTACTGGTGTGTTAGGACCCCCTCCCCAACAAAGAAGCAACTCAACACCAATTGCCTCAACTAATACCTTTTGTTGCATCACTAATCAGGAGGCACGTGAACGTCGAGATACGAGACTATGCTACTACTGTGATGAGAAGTTCACAGCTGGCCACCATTGTGCACCACCACAACTGTTTACGATAGAGGGGATGGAACAAATTCTCTCAGGAAACTCTGAAGAAAATGTAGAGCAGGAATGACCACAGGTAATGCCTGAAATCTCATTTCATGCCATAGTAGGAGATGAACATCCTCAAACCATACGAGTAATGAGGCAATTAAAGAAAAAGAAAGTGCTAGTGTTGATTGACGGATGAAGTACTCATAATTTCATTGATCAAGCTCTTACTATCTAATGTGGAATAACTATCACCAAGGGAAAGAAGCTGGAAGTAATGGTGGCCAATCGTGAGAAGGTGGAATGCGCAGGGCAATGCTGCAACCTTAGCCTTACCATACAAGGGTATCAGGTAACCACAGATTTCTATGTCCTTCCTGTTGCAGCATGCCAACTGGTGTTATGTGTCCAATGGCTGGAGACTTTGGGTCCTATTGAGATGGACTATAAGAAGCTAACCATCAGTTTCCAGGAGAAGGGTACTACTCATAAGCTTCAAGGATTAGGGCACACAAACATTATAGCCCTAACATGCAAGGAAACCCAGAGCTTGCCAGATACATGGTTGTTCCTTCAGATACTTCCTACTAAACCCTCAGAGGAACAAACTAGAACTCATTCACCTGAGATAAGTAAAATCTTGGCCACATTTCCCCAAGTATTTGAACCCTCCACCAGCCTTCCTCCTAAACGATTACATGATCACTGTATTCCCTTACAACCAGGAACTGGACCAGTAAGTGTAAGACCCTACCGTTACCCCTACTATCAGAAAACTGAGATAGAAAAAATGGTGTCAGAACTCCTACACTCTAACCTCATTAGACCAAGCAACAACCCCTTCTTATCACCAGTATTGCTAGTAAGGAAAACTAATGGAACTTGGAGATTTTGCATGGATTACAAGTCTCTGAACTCCATTACTATCAAAGACAAATACCCTATACCAGTCATAGATGAACTATTGGACGAATTGCATGGAGCTAGAGTCTACTCCAAACTGGATCTTCAATTAGGGTATCATCAGATCAGGGTTCGTGAAGAAGATACCCCAAAGACAGCCTTCTAGACACATGAAGGCCACTATGAGTTTCTTGTGATGCCTTTTGGTCTCACTAATGCCCTAGCCACCTTTCAGAGCTTCATGAATAATCTTTTCAAACCCTACCTCAGGAAGTTTATATTGGTTTTCTTTGATTACATTTTAGTGTATTCTCAGTCATTAGAGGATCACACATTGCATCTACAAACGATTTTGTAGGTATTAGCAATTAACAATTTAATTGTTAAACCTTCCAAATTCCATTTTGGAGTATTACAGGTTGAATACCTAGGGCACCTGATATTAGAACAAAGGGTGGCCATGGATCCTGCGAAAATTCAAGCTGTTATAGAATGACCAACCCCAACCACAGCAAAGGGAGTCAAAGGATTCCTAGGATTGGCTGGCTATTACAGAAAATTTATTAGGCACTTTGGTGGAATAGCAACACCTTTCAATGGATTGAGGCTGCAACTCATGCCTTTCAAAAATTGAAGGAAGCACTGACTTCCCCTCCTGTTCTAAGGTTACCTAACTTTACTCAACCCTTTGTCGTGGAATGTGATGCTAGTGGCAAAGGGCTAGGAGTAGTCTTGACCCAGGAAAACCATCCAGTAGCTTATTACAGTGCTGCCCTCAAAGGATCAACGTTGGCATTGTCGACTTATGAAAGGGAAATGTTGGCTGTAGTGAAGGCTATCAAACTATGGCGCCCTTATCTGTTGGGAAAACCTTTCATCGTGCGTACAGATCAGCGAAGCCTTAAATACCTCTTAGAGCAAAGGATTACCACCCCAGCTCAAGCAAGATGGTTACCTAAGCTGCTCGGGTATGACTATCAGATTGAATACAAGAAGGGCTCATAGAATCATACAGTAGACTCATTATCAAGAAGGGTGGAATTTCAATTGATCTCCATCTCGTAACCCCAAGCAGCTTGGTGGTCTAGCCTCCAAAAATAAGTCCAACAAGATCCATTTTAATGAAAAGCTACAAGCCAGAATCTCCACAAGGGAAACACAATTTTTTTGCTAGCGTGATGGGGTTTGGTTAAAAAAAATAAGGTTTATCTAAACCCATAGTCCCCCCATAATTCCTCAGCTTATGGCTGAATGTCACTCAACACCAACAGTAGGGCACTTCGGATTCCACAAGACACTTTCCCGCATCAAACAAAATTTTATATGGCCCAACATGCACCAAGGTGTGAAAAGATTCCTACATTCATGTGATATATGTCAAAGGTGCAAGAATGACTGCATGAAACCAGGTGGATTACTACAGCCCCTACCTATTCCTAATAAAAGATGGACAAATATCTCAATGGATTTCATAGAAGGGTTGCCCCCTTCCAAAGGACATACAGTGATTATGGTGGTAGTAGACCGTTTGACCAAATATGGCCACTTCATAGCTTTGAGACATCCTTTCACTACCTTAATTGTTGCTAAAGCTTTTGTGGCAAACATAGTACGCTTACATGGCATTCCTACTTCAATAATCAGTGACAAAGAAAAAATATTTGTAAGTTCCTTCTGGAAAGCCCTATTCAGTCTACAGGATACTAAGCTTTGTATGAGCTCAAGTTACCACCCTCAAACCGATGGGCAAACAGAAGTAGTCAACCGTACCTTGGAACAATATCTACGTTGCTTTACTGGGGAACAACCAAGCTAATGGATAGAATGGTTACCTTGGGTAGAATATAATTATAATACAGCAACACATTCTTCCACTAAAATGACACCCTTTGAGGCAGTTTATGGTCACCCACCCCCTCGTCTGTTGGCCTACATTCCTGGTACTTCCAAAGTTCAGTTGGTAAATGAATGCTTGTGTGATAGGGACACCATTTTGTGTGATCTGTGCCACCATCTCCTGATAGCTCAGAACTGTATGAAGTGTCACGCTGATCAACATCGTAGAGAAGTATCCTTTGCAGTAGGAGATTATGTATACCTCCACCTCTAACCATATAGACAAACATCTGTGGCTTTTTGAGCTGCCATTAAGTTAGCTCCACGTTTCTATGGGCCATACAAAATCACAACACGAATTGGGGCAGTAGCATATAGGTTGGAATTGCCTCCTGAATCCCAGATACACAATGTCTTTCATGTTAGTCACCTCAAGAGACACTTGGGGCAGGACGTTCCACCCCTCGCAATCCTACCTCCTATCTCAGACAATTCAACCATGCTTCCTCAACCTGAGTCTATCTTGGACCAAAGAGTGATCAAAAAAGATAAATATCGACCAAAATCAGAAATTTTAGTGAAGTGGGCTAGAGCATCGATAGAGGATGCTACATGGGAAAATGAATGGCATTTTTCTAAAACATATCCATCCTTCATCATTGCGGACAATGATCCTCAGGCAGGGAGGAGTTGATGGGTGCGAAAAACGTACCAGCCTTCACGTGTTCGCAGAGAAGAAAGAAGAGGGTTAGGGCTCCATCCTAGAGCAACGATCAGGCTTGAAGGAGTTGGGAAACACCCGATCTGTTAGCGAGGAACCACTCAAGCAGTTAGAAGAATTCTGACATGTATGAAGGATGCGTAGGTGAGTCCGTAGCATTTTTGTTGATTTTTTGTTACGATCCAACTGATTTAGTGAAATCAATGTAATTTCCTTTCAATAATTTGATCTGTAAGGCTATATAAAGGTCAAGGAATCCAGAGAATGTTTTAATGAGAATGAAGATTTAATCCCCCCCTCTGTGTGACATCTTATTCAATCAAAACCAAAATAATCCCTAACATAATTATTGTTAATATATATTTTCTTGAAATTATCAAGATCTAATACATATATGTATGGAACTAGTTCATATAATTTTTTTTTTGTTTTTAACTTCTTGATACGAGAATTTTAACTTAATACCTAATATAGTATATATCACACTAATGATATTAAGAATTCATAAAAGATACTCAAATCTATAATCCTTTTATACTAAAAAAATCTCTCTCACACACGCGAAAACCTAAACAAAATAACCCAAAATTACCAAGAACTTCCTTTGCTTGCAGCCTTGCAGTACCCAAATTGGAGGGCTTATGGATACAAAAATATATAGCCCCACATATATCTCCAATATTAATTACTTGCTCTATGTTCACCCTATTACAAGAAATTAAATCATTTTATACCAGTGTTTGCTAGTTCTCCATATAACATTCCCTTAATATCACATTTACCTTATGAAATGAAGGCTGTGAAACTAATCTTTAACATCAAATATCTTCATTAACCGAGCATTAATTTCTAACATGCATTAAAATCTTTTTCTTTTTCTTTTTACCTATATATTTTGAGCTATTAATCTCAACTAGTATATATAAAATGATTAATAAAAATATATAAAATGTCTATTTTATTTATAATATTAATTACATTTTATTGTTATTATTATTAGATAAATTATTACTAATAAATTATTCTTGTGATAATAATAAAAATTTATTATGATAATATGATTATCCTATAAAAATCGAGATACGCAAAGAAAATGATGTAGGTAGAGTTTATAAAAAGCATCAACCCCTCTCATATTTCCATAAAATAAATTTAGATTTAATATTTATAAAATTATAAATAAATTACATGTATTAAATATACATTAATTTTTAATACTCAAATATTTACTATAAATTCAATATTTAAACATATTTACATGTCAAAAATAGATATTTATCGTTTGAATTATAATAAAAACATATTTACACTAAAATGAAATACATAACATCATTTTTTCTTTAAAAATAAGTAGTAGGAAGTAACTAAAATTATTTTTTACCTTTTATATGGTGTCGTTCTTGAATTCGAATCTTGAAGTCATATTTACAAATAAATATGCACTTTGGCAACAAAAATAAGATTTCTGAGCCTTTCAGGCTTGTAATTACAATCGTATAAATCATATAGTTTATGTCAAAATTAATATTATAACTTAAATTATTTTGAATTTAATTTATTAATCGGTTACTTATATTTATGCTCAATCAAAAAGACAACCAAGTAATTTTCATCACCTTGCTATTAACAACAATGACAAATTAATGATAATTTAATCGGTAAAAGTGAAGTTATATATTCGAAAGTGAGGAAACCAACCAAATGGTTTTTGAAAATAAAAAAAATACTATGTAAAATTATTTTTAGAGTAGTGTTTCATGTGTTTCACATATGCATTTATATCGGATGTGGTCAAATCTACGTTTTCTTGATACCTATTTTATTTTTTTGTTCATAATCTTGATACCTATATTTGAAATATATATCATTGAATTACAGATAATGGATAACATAAAAAGCACAATTAAGTATTATCACGTACATTTGTATTTGATTAAAACTGAAGATTCATTAGTTGTGTTTGATTAAAACTCAACAACAATAAGTTGTTTTCAAAAATCAATAAAATTGCCAATCAAATTTAGTTGTTTAAATGTTAGCACTCCAAACATGAATAGAATTTTATGTGAATCTAATACATAGATATAATGTGGAGAAATTCTCTTATTTTATATAAATATCAATAATAATTTCTTAAAATTATCACTAACTAATTCATATAAAAGTTTTTATTAAACATGTAATAATTGAATATATAGATAAAGAATCTTCATCTAGCCAGCTAGCCTCTCTCTAATATACATCACCGATATTTCACATGTACACCCATCAATTAGCATGACCACACGTCACCAAAGCATTAATTTTGAAAACCTGAAAAGTCACTATACAATTAACAACTTCATTATGATATGTCGAAATTGTCCGATTTAAATTGCAATTAACTATATCAATATAATAAACATTTCATTACAATTGTTATGAATTGATCAATACTTAGGAATGAACAAAAAAAAATTGATTTTTATCAAATAAATTTTGAAAACAAATATGATTCAAGGTATAAACTGAATATAAAATAATGGGTACATTTCGATTACAATTATATTTAAAATCGTATATATCCGTACTCAAAAGTAATTTATATATTTAATAAATTAAATTATATATATATTTTAGATTTTTTTAATAACTATTCTGAATCATTACTCACGAATAAAAAATCATCTCTAAATTGTAATAATTTTTGTATACAAATTTTATAATTCGATTCGAGAATAATTATATAAAAAATCGTCTTTATTCATCCCCGTATCCATTCTAATCACCAGAGCTTATTTTATTTGTGAAATATCAACCGAGCTTAGTTTATTTGTGAAATGTTTTGGGTTCAAACCCAATTAAGATGTATAAGTAATATGGTTATTTAAAAAAAATAATTGTTATAAATTATTATCCAAAATAAATAATAAGATAAAAATATTTTCACACTTATACAATTTATTCTATATATATATATATATATATATATAAGTAATTATATTTTACTGCCAAGGATGAATTTCTTGTGGACTGAAATATTGTTTCAATAACAACACCTTTATTTACTAAGGTCATCTCCATCTAATTTTGTCAACTTTTAATGCACGCGACACCAAGCTACCATCGTGTACTTTTGGTTGGCAATTAATGATTTCATTTCGTAGCAGTAACAATGATCAATAACTTCATTTTTTACATAATATTTTATATTCTCTCGACCTGTCTTATAAATTACAACAGTTAAAATAAAAGAACGTAAATAATTATATATATATGCGTGAGAAAGAATTTCTATATATGCCATTATGCATCAGGGTGATTGAGGCCTTTTGTGAACAATGATAATTTTGTTAATGACATTTTAATTTTTTATCTAATATAAATAATAAATTAAAATATAAAAGTTATACTTTTTTATAGATTAAATGACTAGGAATTTGAACTTTCCTTTCAACGTAATAAAAACTTTGAAATAAAACTAAAAAATTTAAAATTGTCTACAAAATTATAACGTTTATCTTTAAAATATGAATAAAATGAACATATAAACTAAATAATTTTGAACTTTAAAAACAGAAATTGACAAGAAAAAGAGAAGAGAAGCGTACACAAAAAATGTTAAAATATGTGTTTCTATAATGCTTATTTGTTATTATTTTGGGTAACAAATAAATATTGTAGAAACATTATGTGTATTATGTGTTTCTATGACTTTGTTGTTTCTATAATGTTTATTTGTTATTATTGGGAAAATAGATGAAAATTATTAAAGATTCAAAATACGTTGATTTAGTTATTTAGAAAATACAACAATTTTTCATCAAATAATAAAATTAGGAGTGAATTATTGTTCATTTTTCTTAGTTTTTGATAATAATATGTAAATTTTTATGTACATATTGTAAAAATATTGTTATCCTAATAATATTTATTTAAATACATAATAATTTTTTTAAAATTAATATCTTCTTAAATATTATTTTAATAAATTATTTATTTAAAAATAATATAAAAATGATGTTATAAAAATCAATACCCTTATCAAACTCAATCAATGTGAGACATTTTAATATTAACTAATCTAATTTTAATCCATAAGTGTTCTCACTTATTAGAACCAAATTAGATATACTTTTAATTTATCGTAATTAAACAAAATAGTTATCTAACTAGTAAATTTCATCCCAAACACGCCGGAGCTAAATTCAACAGGTGTCCAACTCTTCTATACCTCATGGGTATAAAATTTCATTGCATACGAGATCATCCACGTACAGATTCCTCACAATGATGGAATAAGCAGATTCAATGCCTAGTCCAATTCCTAAAGAGCTTTCTTAATCGGCCCTATCCTAAGTTTGAGTAAATCATGTTAACATGTATATATAGCCATACTATTGAACAGAAACAAATAGGCTTATATACTTTGAAACACAGATTGCTATTTCGTACGATGAATGCCGTAGCTTGACACAATTTTTCTCTGTAAGATCAACATAAATTAATATTAAAAAAAACCTACAAACTGGTTTCTTGCTGGTGATACCAATTCTCATCGCCCTCAATGTCCATGTCGTTATCGGAGAAATCAAAGTCTACAATAATGAAATCGAAAAGAGACAAGCTGTTATCATCGTCGTCTGTACCTGTTGCCATTATTGAAGCCTGTTAGGGTAGTTGAGTTTAGGTAGTTGAGAATATCTACATTGAAAGAGAAGCGATTGAAGATGACGTTGGGGAGAAAGAAAACATGGAGACCTGCAGAGGATGATTGATTTCTTATATTATAGTTTGTTTGAATGGAATAGAATAAGAATTAATTTTTTCAAATTTTATGTTTATTTGAATTAAAAAATTAAAATATAACGAAATTGATTCCTAAAAAAGAAAAAATTATAATTTCTTCTCTCGTTAAGTAATCATGATATTATTTCCAACTCAATTTTTTTTTCAAATTTTACCCTAACATCAAATATAATACTAAATCAAGTTCTAAACTCTAAACCATAAATCTCAAATCCTAAATTCTTATCTAAAAAAATAATAATTTTAACCTTAAACTTTAACCCACAAATATAACCCTAAACATTAAATCCTAAAACAATATTTAGAAAAATAATAATTTTAGCCTTAAACCTTAAACCATAAATATAACCCTAAACCCTAAACCTTAAACTACAAATCATAAATCCCAAATCCCAAATTCCTATTTAGAAAAATAATAATATTAACCCTAACTTTAACCCACAAATATAACCCTAAACACTAAACTCCAAACTCTAAATCCCAAAACTCTAAACACCAAATCTCAAATACCAAACCTCAAAACACTAAACCCTATTTAAAAAAAATTAATAATATATTTGATTTTAAGTAATAATTATTTTAAAAAAATTCAATAATATATTTTATCTTATTAAAAAATAATATTATTTAATCTTTACTGAATATATGAATATTAAGGAAATATATAATATTTTTCATTTCATTCCAATTGTAAACCAAATATTGTAATACTTATTCTCTTATTCTTTTTTTTATTTCAATAATCAAAACAAATAAAATTATTATTTTTTCATTCTAATTCACATTTCATTATGTAAACCAAATGTTACGTTAAAGTAAAAATAGTTAAAAAAAGGTTTATTACCTTTAATGTACAGATTTTAGGTATAAAAGATTTAAACTAACCCTTCATCTTAGATTAAAATTATTAAAATGTATATATGAGTCTATATCCTAAAAGAAATTTTTTAAAAATTTAACTAAATTTTACGTATTGTTAAAAAGAAGATATAAATGACGTAGATATTCATTTGTATAATTTGTTTTCTTAAATTATAAGTGGTATCGTTTAATATTTTATCTGAACTTATTAAAAACAAATCACATTATTTTTATGTTTTTTATATTAAAATATCATTTTCTTTAATAGAACAAACGATCGAATTATTCTAAAAAAAACCTCTATTACTATTGGTTTGGTCTCAACGGCTAACTTGTGTTAATTTGGTAGATTTTGCCAGCCAGAAACTAAATGAGGACAGCCTAAATTAAATGATTTTTTTTGGGACACAAGTCATGATATTTAAGCTCCAAGTATAATCATATCTTCACCAAACTTACTTAAGGAATGTAATTAGCAAGGTGGTCGTATTATAAAAGCCTATAAATATATAAAACCAAAATTAAATTCAAAATAAGGCACCAACGCATGATAAGCAACCAACCCATTCTTCTTCCCTTTTAAACCGAAAACCTACAACTGTTTATCATTTTAAAAATTCTCCTCAGTCTCAACCAACAAAGGACACAAGACTCATTACCAAGGAGTACTTTTCGAGTAATGAAGGGCAAAAAGAGTAGTTCTGAAGCATATTTCTGAGATAAATAAGAAGAGTTTTTTATGGATGCTTTTGCATTGCTTTATACTCAAGCAATAAAGCAATAGAAACTACCTAAATGATCATATTGAAAGGATTTCAACTAGAAAAATAGTGATCAGCACGCCATAGCAAGATGAACAAAATCATATATGAAAATTCAATCTTTTAAAACCTTCTCAAAAGTATTTCTGAACAATAGACTAATAATAGTATGGAAATAGTTGAAGTATGAACTGTATCATAAGTAGAAAACATTACACCTTGATTGCATACTTCCTCATTGGAAAGTACATTTCCTTCTTCTTCTGCCTTTCTGTCTTCAATGATGCCTAGAAGGTATACAAAACAATAAGGCATTTGGAAGGAATAAGCATTAAGGCTTAGGAACAATGTCACAAGATACAAAAAAAATCTTCTGTATAGTTTTCTAAAAATACAATATCATTAAGTCTGTTATGATCAACTTTACTTATTCAATGTGTTTGGAAATCGATCAACGAAATAGGATCATTACCACTCTTCCTATCAATGAATTAGCAATAAGCCTTATCCCTGCGGCTAACAAAATTAATGGAATGGAAAGAATGACCAAAGTCAACCCTCAATATCTTGATAATTGTTATATATTTTCCAACAGAATAATAGCCCATGATAAATATGCAACAGGGAAATTGATTCTAGAAAACGTGAAAAAGTGCTAAGCAGCTACTGCAAATCAGAATGTGCTCCAAAAACTGAAAGGGTGAAAGTGCCAAGAAGAGTATCGTAGCTTACACACGTAGAGTGCACAAATTTCATAGCTTTTTAATGGATTACATAAGTTATATTATTTTTATATTCATAAAATTAACTTCTATGAGGTTGAGGAAAAATAACATGAACATAAACTATCAATATAATCACAAAAATATATCTTTAATATTACTCATTGATTGAGATATTCAATTTAGATTAAAAATGTTAGTTAAATCCGGGATAAGTTATAAGGTTAATTAGTAAAAAAATCATATTGTTAGAAACAATAATAAATAATATAGTTTGTAATAAAAAAAATGAGATTATATATATTAATTTTTATAAAACATCTTTTCATAAATTATATCAATATATGTTGAGAGTTAAAGTTGTTTTTTTTAATTTTAGATTTTCAATTAAAAATTAAATGTAAAACGCCAAAAAATGATATATTTGTTCTCTTTTGATTCAATTCTTATTTATTTTTTAAAAATAAATAATTATTGATATATTTTTTATAATTTTAATATTAAAACATTTTTAAAAAAACTAAATTATTATTTAAATGATTACTTTATCATAAACAAAAGTATGTAAGAATACGTAAGGATACTAAACGTTACTAATTGCCTGAGGGATCCGAGTAATCATTGCATTTTTATTAGAGTTCAGATGTTGTCACCTAAATTGTCTTCTTCTTCTTCTTCTTCTTCTTCTTCTTCTTCTTCTTCTTCTTCTTCTTCCCTGTTACATAGAAAAAAATTATATAAAAAAATGAAGTGATGATTAGAAACATCAAAATTTGATTTTTCTTTCTTTCTTTCTTATTAATAGATATTTTAGGTTAATAAATTATACAACATATTATTGAATAAGAAACATAATTATTTAATAAAAAATACATATAATAAATTTTAATTTAAAATACAGAAAACAAATATATATTTTAATACCGAACATCCTAACTATATTATTAAACAAGTTTTTTTAGAAGATTATTTAATATTTTTTCTTTGTCGAAGGAATGTTTGTAGCTTTTTATTTTTTTTTCTAAAATATAATTTTACATGTTTTATATATAATGAATATTGGTTTCATAATTTTTTTGAAAATTAATATATGTTTATTACATTATAAAAAATATTCAATACTTAAAAGAAGGTTAATAAAAAAGTTTATGGCATACACTTTAATTTAATTTTAATCTTAAATTGGTAGCTTAAGTGTTTTTTTTTTTACAAATGATATGATACTATTTGTATTTAATAAATCACTTAATAAATTTGAGCGAGAGTAGTATAGGAAGCCCAACTACAAAAATAAAAAAACACAGTTTAATTGACATTAAAAGAGCAACGAGGGATGAACAAGTTCAAAATAGAAACAAAGAGGATGTAACAAAAAAGGTTATTTGTTGTACAACACTAGTGAGAACATAATGAAGGAGCTTTTAATCAAGCTGAAAGGGTGGAGGTAACCGGCCCAAACCTACCCCAAAATGAATAATTATGCTAGTTTG
The DNA here is from genome assembly GCA_037013495.1 of Hippophae tibetana. Taxonomy (NCBI): domain Eukaryota; kingdom Viridiplantae; phylum Streptophyta; class Magnoliopsida; order Rosales; family Elaeagnaceae; genus Hippophae; species Hippophae tibetana. The sequence continues at coordinate 2,798,294 of CM072810.1, forward strand.
GAATTGCAAGTGGGAAATCCCTTGACAATTTAACTACTTCAGGCACTTACACATTCTATTTCCCAAAAATAATGATACTTTTGAAGACCAAGCACAAAATTCAGAATATCCAAAGCTTGAAACAAATAGTTTAACTTGTTAAATTGTTATATTTAATGATATACATTATTCATTCAGTATATAGAATATTGATAACTTCGTATGGATGAATATCCAATATAAAATATTGATGTAGTAACAATTAAACGATATTCATGTTTTCCAAATTATCGATGTAATCACCAAAAAGATTTATTTGATTCTCTAATTATTTATCTCATCATTTCTTTACTTAGCGGTTCAAAATTCGTTATGTTTCTCATTGATTCTAACTATAATCTTTCGTATTCACAAATGTAATTGATTAAAAAAAAATTCTTATCATAAGTCCTATGGTACATATGATATACGTACAAATGAATATTTTTTGACAAAAGCAATTCTAATTTCAAATTAGAATGATTTATAATACATATCATTACTCATATATTAATGAAACTTTCAAAGTTTCATTTTGAAAGATCCAAGAAATTCCATCAGGTTTGTATAAAACTTTGGAATCCTTTTTTTACCTTTTTAATTGACATAGACCACAACTATCTATTGGAATAAAGATAGTGCATTGTGAATATTTTGGATAGCTCAATTAGTAGAGTAGATGATTGAAAATCCTCGTGTCACCCGTTCAAATCTGGTTTTTGATACTTGAGTCATTTGTTTGAGTATATATTTTTTATCTTTATTGAAAAAAAACTCACGCTTAAAATAAAATGAATATAAATATTTGAGAAATTATTTAGAGCACTAGTTTTTATGGTAAGTGTATCTTGTTTTTATCACGAATTATTTCCCTTGGTTAACAATAATTATAGTTTTGCCAATAGTTGCTAGCTCTTTAATTTTCTTTTTTCGCATAGAGAACATAAGGTAATTAGGTGGTATAATATATTTATATTTATGATAGAACTCTTTCTAACAACATATGCATTCGATTATCATTTTCAATTTGACAATCCATTAATCCAACTCACTGAAGATTATAAATTAATCAATTTTTTGAATTTGACTGAAGATTTAGAATAAATGGTATTTCTATAGGACCCATTTTGTTGACATAATTTATCGCTATTTTAGCTACTTTAATAGCTTGACCAATTACTAAAGAATCTCATCTATTCCATCTCCTGATGTTAGCAATGTATAGCGATAGAATAGGGTTATTTTCTTCTCAATACCTTTTACTTTTTTTTCATCGTGTGAGAATTAGAATTAATTTCATTTTATCTACTTCTATCCAAGTGGGGTATAGATACCTCAAAAATAAGACTGATTAACAGACTCTTTATCATCTCTTCTTTCATCGAATTGTGTTATCTTTATTCTTAAGATAAAAAGATGTTTAGAAATAATTTATTTCTTCAATCCATTCACTCTTTTGATTTTGAAAAAAAAATCTTTATCAATATACTTCCTTCTTCTACACATTTAGCTATGCCTTATGCCCTGGATCAAGTAACAATTTTTAGATACATCTTGTTTCAAAATATTTTGACTATATAATTCAGTAGGGTTTTGGATCCTACTTTAGAAAGTAGGATATTCATCGATCTATGTATATTTATATTCTATACATATAAGAATAATTTAGAAACGATATTCAACTATAAATGATTTTCATCCATATTCTATATATGATTTGATTAGTAACAATTAAAAAGATTGATGAATATCACATAGCCTCAGAATGTATAGGGTTACTAAAACAGATTAATGAAGTAGCAATTAATGCAAAAATAGCCAATTGGAAAGAAATAGTCATGTTTCTAATCCTCCAATATACTAACAAAATAATTTATACCATTTGATCTCTTTATCAGCCAAAAAAGTGTAAAAATACATCATGGAAGGATTTTACCATGAATTCATCCTTGATTCTATCTAATTTATTACTTGAAATGTTTTTTTACTTTGACAACTTTACAAAAGTATACGGTGGATCACGCATATCTCTAAATATACCTATCTCTATATAGGGTTTGCATCAATATATAACATACAACAATAGATTATTCATTTTTAATTGAAATTCATGGATCGACAAAACTCTATCTTATGTAAATTTACTAGATTACACTTAACTTTTGGATTTGAAATCAATGTTTATATGCCTAGTATTGGCCATAATTTACAAGTACATTATGTAGTCTTAATAAAAAGGGGAAGGGTTAAGGATTTAACCTGTGTGAGATATCACATTGTTTGAGGAACCCTAGATGTTGTTAGAGTAAAGAATCGTCAACAAGGGTGTTCTAATGCATTGTAGATTCTTATTCATGACTTGTATCATTTGATGATGCCATGTGAATCGCTAGAAACATATGAAGTATATTGCTAATCCAATAACCAAAGTTTCTTAAGGGAACTAGAGCAAGCTACCACGAGACAAAATATTTTATTTCTAAAGAAATTATATTCGGAACTATTATATGTTCAACTCATGACTTGTATCATTTGATGATGCCATGTGAATCGCTAGAAACATATGAAGTATATTGCTAATCCAATAACCAAAGTTTCTTAAGGGAACTAGAGCAAGCTACCACGAGACAAAATATTTTATTTCTAAAGAAATTATATTCGGAACTATTATATGTTCAAGGTCCAATATTGAAATAATTTTATAGGTTTTCCTTGACTTTGTCTGTGTCAACAAACAATTTAAAATGTCTCGATTTTTTTACAACAGGTCAGAGTTAAATAGTAATGATTTGAAACACTTCTTTTTACACTATTTTGGAAACCTAAGGACACAATCTTACTTTAGAAAGTAAGATATTCTATACATATAAGAATAATCAAAATAATTCAAAATATCCCTTGTGAGTTTCGGAAAGATAACAAGATGTTTAGAAAATCTTTTATTTTTTCAATCCAATCCTCTTTTGATTTAAAAAAAAGTTCTTTATCAATATATTGTCTTCTTCCACACATTTAGCTTTGCCTTATTCCCTGGATCAAGTAACAATAACCATTGTCACTTCTAACAACAATAGTAACACTTGAAACAAAACCCTACTTAATTTCATTTCAGATAATAAGCATGACAAGTATAGACATAGATGGAGCAAGTGAAGGTTATTCTATGTTATAGAGTGATGAAATTGATCTTTCAATTAGGTTGATATCAACATTTTTCATAGAATTTCAAGTTCATGACAGAATGCATGACATGATGTGGACTGGGTTTGGGGTATATGCAAATTCTAATAATGAAATTTGAAGATACCAATTAGGAGAGTTTTGTCAAAGTCTTCTATTATGTGATAAGGTAATAATAGTAGGTAATTTTAATGACATAATTTCTAATAACAAAAATTGGAGGAATAATTCACTCACAGGGATTAATAACAGTGTTTCAAGAGTACGTTGACAATTCAGATTTGGTGGATTTGGGTTTTGAAGGCTCTGTTGTGACATAGAACAATAAGCATGATGGAGTGGTAAATATGAAACAAAGAAGTGATCGAGCCCTAGCTACTTTGGTATTGGTACATTGATTTTCAAGCTTTTCGGTGAAGCATTTGGATGCTATTGGTTATGATCATAAGGCACTTTGGGTACAACTAAAAAACCCTAACTATAGGTGAAGAAACGTGAACGATGATGGACTAGTATTATGGAATATGAGGCAGAGGTAGCAAAGGCATGAGAGATGGAATTTTCAGGCTCTATCTATTACAAAATCAAAAGAAAAATTGTTCAATATCAAGTTAATTTCATCAAATGGAAAGGAGGAATCTAATTACAATACTCACAAAATCTACCATGAGCTATAGAATAAGGTATTGGAACTTGAAAAACAAAATCTTACCTTTATAGATGAGTATTAAAATATTACAAAAAATGTGTGCCGAAGAGTAGCTTCATTGGAAGGATAAAGCACAACTAGAGTGGTTATGTGATATGGATTGAAACATTAAGTTTTTTCATGCTCGAGTCGCACAACGGTTAAAGGTGGCCATCGATGGGCTAAATGATGATGGTGGGAGATAGGTCACGAACAAAGTTGGGCTGCAGACTGTGGTCACATTATTTTACTAATTTGTTTTTTTGTGGTGGTAATGGGAAATATAATGCTATTTTACACTCAGTTCAAGCATAAGTTATAAAGGAACAAAATAAAAAGCTCATTCGGTTAGTTTTATATGAGAAAATTAGACAAGTAGTGTTCCAAATAAATTCTTCAAAAGCACCTACATCTGATTGTATTCACTCTTTATTTTTCCAAAAATTCTAAAATACTATTAATGCTGATGTGGTATATGACAATTAAATGTTTTTTTCAATATGATATTATTGCTACTTAAGCTAATTACACTCATATTTTCCTAATACTTAAAGTGTGTTTCCCATGTGTATAATTTAACTCAGGATTAAGGAAAGTAATCTATAATATTATCAACACTAACCAAAGTGCATTCATTCTACAATGGCTTATCTAAGATAATATCTTTGTGACACATGAGTTGCTCCATTCTCTTAAGTGTAGGAAATGTGATAAATAATAACACTTGACACTCAAGCTAGATAAGAAAAGATACCAAGTGAGTTGAATGGATTATGGCATGTATCTCAACTATTACTTATTCATGTGTGGTGAATAGAAAACATTTTGGGTTATTTTACACCTCAGAGGGGTATTCATCATAACGATCCATTGTCACCGTTTTTTTTCTTATTTGTATTAAAGGGTTATCTAGCTTATTACATAAAAAAAACTAATGAATCTTTAATTTTTTACAAGAGCTTCATGTCATAAATAAATTATTTGAGATCCGTCTTCAAGTTGTATGAAGAAGTGTTAGGATAAGTGGTCAATTATCAAAAATCTACAAAAAATTTAGCTCCAAGAATGATGATGTTACTTATTTGTTGACTCCATAGGTTTTGATAAATATGTGGGTATTCTAGTTTTGTTTGGACGTGCAAACATATATTAATTACACTCTGGACAAGATGTAAGGAAAACTTCAACATTGATCAACAAAGTTATTATCCAAGTGCTTTTAAAATCAATGGGGTGTGCTATGCCCAATTATGCTATATAATGTTTTATACTTCCACTGGGCTTATGCTTTGATGTCGAGGTTACCTAACAAAAATTATGGTGGAGAACTACAGATGCATCTCGAAAAATATACTGATTAAGTGCTTTATTTTAACTACTTTATGTTCTTTTTTCAATTTTTTACAATAGATTCTTAATTTATGTGAGTTTAGATGAGTTTGGATTGATTTAAATTGGTTCTATCTTAATTGAAGTTTAGGATTCAACGACTAATAAAAGGGTATTATTGGTAAGTTAATATTTTTTTCTGATTTAAAATGTGTATTCTAATATTTTTTTTATCCATTTTACTTTTGATTGTAAGTAATACTTATAATAATCATGAATTCTCAAATTAGTTCGAATTGACCCAAACATTTATTTATATATAATAAATGATTTTATTTAAATCAATATTTAGTTGAAATATTGTAATTTTTCTTTTAGTTTTTTTTATCTAATTAGAATAATAAATTTTTTAAATTAGATTCAATGCTTTCTAACAACTTTAAATATATAAATAAATAAAATTAATATAAGTTTTTACGCGATTAAAAAGTAAACATTTTTAAAGATACAAGTATATTACAAAATAAGTTAATAAATTACAGCCAAAAATTAAAACATATGAATATTTTAAACTTAAAATTCATGTAATTATGATTAATAATCACATAATACATTTACAAAAATACCTAATAATAATAACATTATAAACCACTTTGATAGAGTCAAGAATAAATTAATAAATTAATCATAAGTAATTTATATGAAATAACTCATGAACTAAAAAAAAAACTAATATGTATCACATTTTTAAATAAAATTCATAAAAATTCATATAATTAATTATGTTAATCATTAATAAGATATTGTATAATTTTTATTAATAAATAATAACATATTAAGATGAAAAAAAATATAAAACGAATTTTGTATGATATGAATTAGTAGAAAAAATTATAGTAATAATAATATATATAATAATAGTTATAATTATTTTTTATTTTCATATTATCCGTTGTGGATAACTCAATCCTAATCAAGTTTTAATTATTTCGTGGTGTTAGAACTAATATTAATTAAATTCATATTTATATTCAATTTGAATAATCAATTAGCAAAAATCGTGGCTATTTTTCTTGTTATGCCGCAGTCCCTTTTTAAAATAATAATAATAATAATAATAATAATAATAATAATAATAATAATAATAATAATAAAGTATGCCTATTTGCCGTTTGGGCCGTTTGGGCCAAATTAGGCACATACTTTCGGCTAGTTCTTTGAATTCCTTGAAAATCAAGAATATTTTATATTTTTTGTTTTCAAAGATTGCTTGAATGGTTTTGATTAGTTCATCTATTATTAATGCAGCTTAAGTTCCAATTACACATATTATAAAATTACTGAAAAAGGACAACTAGTGAAAAAAATAATATTTTTTTTAACATTTAAATGAGGTGAAAAATGAATACATCCGTTTCATTCTAATTTTTAACGTTGATTTCTCCCTCAAAAAACAATTTAGATAATAGAGAAAACACCAAATATTTTTAGTTAATTATTACTAGTAAAATTTACATATTTTTAAGCTTCACCGAATGATGTAAAAGAAGCATTCAAATAATTATGTTACAAGTTTTTTTAGCTTCCAATGCATAGGGTAACTCTCAATTTAACTAGGGTTGAAAAAAATGCTTTTTTTTCATAAATGGTGAAAAGACTCTTTGCCCCTTCTATTTGTTGGATACCCTTTAGTATCATATATTTGACCTTGTGGAGGTAGAGAAATATTGAATTTTTTTAATTAATAAGTTCCTGAGTGTGGTGAAAAATTATTATTTTTTGTTTAAATTAATATATTTAAATTACATTAAATATATTTGATGTAAAATTATAAAAGTTGAGATTTTAAATTAGGACTATTGGTTTATAATTTCTTTTCCTTATTGGTAAATCTATAATTGAATGGTATTTAATTATTCAAATCAAGACTTATATAAATTTTATTTAAGTATAATGTATTTTGTTGATACATTAAAACATTACTTCCAAACTCCAAACCAATAATTCGAAATTAGAAGATGTTACCTAAATCAAGCACATAAGAATACATATATAGAATAACATAAATCTACGATTTATTCATAAACAATGATCGAATTAATGCTACTAATATATGCCCTTTAAAAGAAAAAATCTTTGTACACACATACTAGAAAATTGATTAATTAATTAATTCCTTGAAAATTAATAATTTTCAATAAACCCCACACAAAAAATACATAAAGCATAGACAAGTCATGCCATAGCTTGATGGAACACCACTAAGTCATATTTCACATGCTTAATCATTACAACCATATTGATTCATTTAGCAAATTGTAAATAAGAAATGCTAAACCAATGCCTAAATCCCACTTAATGGATCTCAACCAAAAAGTAGACAATGTAATCAAATGGAATTCCATATGTTGATAACAAAAGAAAACATAAAACAATGTAAACCACATGAATTAGCATATTATACAGGCCAAATTTAGTACTGTGCTTGATCATGGCCAATCATTTTAATTTTGGAGTGCATTGGGTTGGAATTTGTGATTTTTAACCTTAAATATTTTAATGCTCCATATTTTATATTTTAAATGTTGTCTTTATTTCTGTTTTATTAACAGAATAATAACATATCATATTTAAAAAAGACACCCAAAATTTTCATATTTAATAAAGCGTGGCATTAAAATAAATAATTATTTATATTTTAAATTATTTTTCATATTTAAAATATATATTTATAAATTGCATAATAAGTAATTAAAATACAAAATAATTATTTAAATTGCAAATATATTAATAGTATAATTTAAAATATGAAAAACAAAAATTAAATGTAAAATTAAAAAATTAAATGCGATAATAAGATATATAAAAATAAAATAATATATCAAAAGAAGTCTAAAACATTTTTTAGATTCAAACAAATAATGGTTTGATTGAATTTACAAAAATTATAAATATATCAATTTAAATATAAATATCTAGAAAATAAAAAATACAAAATAATTTGTTTAATAAGAAACAACATTTTTTTATATTTATCTATATTTTGTCGATAATGTAACAACAATATTCCTAAAATTCATGATATTTTAGTAAAAAATATTTTTTTTCATATTTTTTTGTTATTGACATTTTATCTACACAATATATTAATTTGTTGGAAAACACGATTAAACATAATGATGTATAACAAAAATAAATAAATTATGATAGAGCACATGTAAAAGATGACGCGATTAATACCCTAATTATGAAACATATAAGACATTGATTGTCCCAAATAGCTTAATTTTCTCGTGTATGAAGATTAATTATAAGTTCAACTAATCAACTTTAAAGCACAGCTAACCGACCATGCATTATCCACCAATTGACCATTACTTTGTCTTTTTTCTAAATGTTACTCCGGAATTTGTGTTGAAGCTTCATTCTTTACGATATTATTATTATATATATTAATTCTTCATTCACCGAAAAAGATATAATCTTCTTATATGGATCACTTAAACTATTTAAAGTTGCTATTCCTAGGGAAACTGTAGGAACAAATTAAAAAGTATGTAGACCTCTCTTAATTTTTACTCTTTTTTTGTTTCCTTGTGGGATTCCAGGTATTTTCTCAGGAAAGTGATATCGGAAGAATAGAAACTATTTTGGAATATTCATGTATAGAACCACCTCAATACTTATTATCATTCACTAGTAACCTTTTTAATGCAGGTTTGTTTTGTTGTTAATCCTCTTCACACAGTATATATTGTGTAAATATGTTTTTATAACAAATATTTTTCTCATATTTAAAAATATGATAATGTACATGTTTAAAAATACGATATATATATATATATATATTTATAATTTAAAAAATATATAATTTCTTAAGTGGTTAAAATTGAAAACATATCAATAACTACATTATTATACTAATCCTTAATATAAGTCATTAAATTCCAAATATCCGCCTAATATAATAGTTTCTCGTATTTGAAATTAGTGCAGTCCTCAACTGTGACTACAATGATACTCACCTTTACAAACAAGAAAAACAAGGAAAAAGGCTAATCAATGATGTGCTAATAATAAGGAAATTAATGTATAATAAATAGCTGCTAGTTTTCTAATTTCTTTAATTTGTGCTACTTGATACTAGTGATGGTAATCATTTCAAACGTTAAATGCTAGTTGTTAAATAATCCCACCTCTCAGATAATTAAAGAAAATATTAACTTTTAAGAGGCATTACCAATAAAACAAAACAAAAAGTAAAAGAAAAAAGAAAACAAAATATACAAACAATTCATAATTTCTTTTTTCCCCTTATAATTATTTAATATTTTTATTTTTTAAATTTTGATACTTTCATCTCTTTACATTTTTCTTATAATTTAATCAATTATTTTTAATTTTTTAATCCTCTTACTTTTTTTATTATAAGGTGCTCACTTTTACTTTTGGATTTTCATATTTTACAATGTTAAAGTTTAATTTAAGTTGGTTTAAAAGTTTAGATTAAATGTGTAAAAATTAAAAAATAATATGGATCAAATAACGAGAAAACATCTTTTTATAATAATATTTTTTTTGTTCTTAATTTATCTCTTTTCTCAAAACTAGAAACTTAAAAATATTTTTTAAAATAGGAGGGACCAAATAATACTAAATTCATAATACTGAGACTCTGTATAAAATAATTATAATTTCAAATATATATGAAATATTTTTGTATATTAAAAGCAGACAACTTTTGAAGGTCGAGATGAATCACAAGTCTTCTCTACCTATTTCATCAGCCATCTTTAAAAAGACAAACAACTAGGCCTCATTAGCTAGAAACATCTTTAATTAATCTCTCTAATTCCTTCATATTCTTCATCAAATTTAATCAACCATGAAATTAAAAATGGATTTTTTCTGCTCATCACCAGCTTCAACAGCAATCTGTTCAACCAATTATAAAAGCCAAAACACAATTGATCAAAGGCAAAAGAGCCACCAGCATCACAATAAGCCACTTCATGTGCCTTGTTCATCCCATTTTCCTCCTATTATTCCAAAACCTTATAACTTTGAAAAGAGTAGAAAAAGCTATTCCAAGACAAGTGATTATAATGGTCAGATACGTAGAAAAAGCTCTGCTGATATTCATGATTTGAAAACTACTTCTTGTGATGATTCTTCAACAACATATCTCTTAAGGGACTCACCTTTTATTGATAATTGGTTGAACGAGTCTAATAAGCAATATGTTAATAATCATCCATTGGTTTCTGATAAATATGTGAAGTATAATAGGTCTTATAGTTCAAATGATGTTTCTGCTTCTTTGAAGTCTTCTTCATTCACTCGATCACGTCATCAGGTAATTGGACATATTTGTTTGTGTTTACATTAAAAAAGGAAGGTCCTTTAATTCTTTAGAAAACTGAGCTAAAATCATAGATTTTTTTTAATTACAGTGTTTAATTATTTTAATTAACAAATTGTCATGTGATGAATGAATATTAAATTTGTAGGTGGTGGTTTTGAGGGTTTCACTTCATTGCAAAGGCTGTGAAGGAAAAGTGAGAAAACATCTTTCTAAGATGGAAGGTCTGTAATTATTTCTTTTATATCTTTTTGTTTTCTTTTTGTCCTTAATTACTTTTCTTTTTCTTTTTTTTGAAATATTCTTTTAAATTTTTATTGAAGTTGTAAGATGAGAGATTGCAACATTTATGAGACTGTTACAATTTATAAACAAAATACCAAAATGAGCCACCTTTAATTCTTGTAACGTTTTTAGGCTATTAATGAGTTCAACGCTTAAAATTCCATAATAATTATGGTGATTCCAATAACAAAATATTAATTAAATAAATATAAACAGTTAAAATCTTATAAATTATATTATAAATCAATATCCACATACTCTCTCAAAATACAAATATTTATTTTTACAAAATAATCACTTTATATTTTTAATCTATTTTATTATATTCTATTCTATTTAAGTTAATTGTTTCTAGAGTTTATGTCATTTTTTGTTGTGAGATGAGTTACAAAGTTTTTAACCTAATCAACTAAAACTTTAATATTATCTTAAAAGTCTATAAAAACTATGTGTCTTTCAATTCCAAAAGATAAATCAATATAAAAAAATATTTATAATTTTTATAAACTTTAACATAATATTGTAATTGATTAATATAAGACAATTACTAGTAATAAACATGCATTACAAAATTCTAACTTAGTTTTTTATGTGAAAAATGGTACAAGGTAACTGTATTATGTATTTGTTATTTTTTTTTGTTGGAATTTAATCATTTTGTTATAAAAAATGAGTAATGACAAATGATTAAGTTTTAAACTTTTTATTTTATATTTTATATTTTATTAATTTTATAAGCATTATTTTTTATCATTAAAAACAATTTGTAAACGTGATAAAATATGATAAAAAAATTAATCATTTATTATTATATTATAACTTTTTTCAAAACAAAAATACTAACTATTACAAAAATAATAAACATATTAAAATGATTAAAAAAATTGTGCCCGCTATGTTTTTATTTATTAATATATATACGATGAAATTGTGCAGGAGTGACATCATTTAGCATAGAAAGGGAAACACAAAAAGTGACGGTGAATGGAGATATAACACCTGTAGCAGTACTATCAAGTGTGTCGAAGGTCAAATATGCTCAGTTTTGGCATTCTCCAACATCATCATCTTCTTCTTCCTTGTCCTCATGATTTTTATCCTGTTTCAATTGTTTTAATTTCTGTTTTCTTTAATCTTTTCTTTGTATGTGCTAGTTAATTATATAATATAATGGTTAAATATTCTAATGCAGTGTAATAATACATGTATTTTGTTGTACTTAGTGACATGAATTTAGAGGGTTATATGCATTTCTCATCACTTTCTTTTAAAAATGATACGCTTAATTTACTTTCTTAGTTACTAATATTGCAGCATTATAGTCCACTTACTTGTTCAACATGAAAATACGAATTTTAAATATTAAAATAATCAAGTTAAGGGAGAATTAAGTTATTTATAATTTATTTATTGTTTAAAAGAGAGAGAACTGAAATTTTATTTTTTTAAAATTAAAAATGACTTAATTGCCTCAAAATTGATTATATTAATATTTAGCTCTTGATTTAATGTAGAAAGTATACTAAGTGAAAAAAACTCTACTAGCAATGGGAATAGTTCTGCATCGTTTATACATGATACTAAAATGTAATAGTTTTAAAAAGAAATGGGACTAAATATGCAATTAATCCGACTTATAATACCATTTATAAATGATTTATTAAAAAAAATGTGCTACTGTGTTTTATTATAATAATATTATTGTATATAATATTTATTTATGTGATATATAATTATTAATTAAAGTAATATATCATATTTTTTTATAAGATGTTTAATCATTACTATTATCATAATGCATTATGTTGTTGTTATGAAAATAATTTATCAAAGAAATTTTTATCTAATAATAATAATAATAAAAATTAGTATTAGTTTATATATTTTATGTTAATCAGTAATTATGTTCTCGTTCTTTTCTATGGGAATTGGAAAGAAAGTGTTTTTGTTTCAAAAATCTTTATAGAATAAGTTAAAAATAATAATCGATAGATAATTATAAGTTATAAAAAAAATATATCATATCATATTATTTTAATTAATATTTATCTATTATATTAATTATTGTGTAATAAATTGACTTAAACAAAAGTTTTTTTTTTTTGGTTTAAGTGAAATAGTAAAAAACAAAAGAGGTAGTGAGTCTCCTGGTTTCTGATCATTATTTCTTGAAACATGCAAATGACTTCCTTCTAAATATTCCCTTCTTTTTGGATTGTTTATGTTAAAAATCAAAATCTTATAACATTAGGCTGTGCCAACTCTCTGAACAGGACTGAACTTTTACTAATTTTCATGTCAATAACTACAAGTAAACTCCTATTTGTAATAACAACAATAACCCACATCCATTATTTATAATTACTGTTAAACTCTGACCACCATTCCATATTTTTTTTTTATAACTTAATTTTATTTTTTTTTTACTTTTTGTCTAAGTTGTTTCATCTTTTCGTGAACAAAGATATTGAAAAATAAACTATTTTAACTCTAGCGAGAGCCTCTGTATGGGTGTGATCAGTTTGTGAAAATTCTACTTGTTGATAATTAGAATGTATTTTTTTCTTCTTTTGCCAATATCATAAATAAAAGAAAATATATGTTAAATTCTAACATCTCTATAGGAATACTAGACAAAAACATGCTTCTGCATTTTAGATTATTAAGAATCGGTTCTGATAACAAAAATGTTATTATGAATAAAACAAAAAAAATTCAAAGGTAAAAAATATTTTTGTGCTTCCAGCTAAAATAATCTCAAATAATATTCATGAAAACTAGTGATGTAAATTTGACATGATGATAGGGGAGCCGTGGGCACCTAACTAGTTCGAGTCAAATCGGTGTGGGATGGATAGTCAAATAAACGGAACAAGATATTATTCATTTTATTATATTTGATTCTGAGCAAAAAATTATTGTTTGGGTAAAAAAAAATGATTTGGTTTTGTAAGGTTTATAAGTATTGTCGATATTCATAAACAAAACATCTAAAAATAATTTTAGTTTCTAAGTAAATCTTTTAAGAATACTTTTCAAATTAAAGAAATTATCGAGCTTCAACAAACACATCTCAAATTTATATTTATTATTATGCACGTTAGATTTCATATTACACATAAGACATTTTGCATATCAAGATTGATCGAGGTGAGTATCGATCTACCTTGATTAAAAAGTCTTTGATTTAATTTATAATTATGATAGATCGATCGAGGTTTAATGTTCGATCAATTGAGTACTAGATCAATTGAGAAATAAATAGATCGATCTATTTATTTAACCTAATTTTTACTTGAGTCAAATATTTCAATTACTATTTTATCTCTATTATTTATTGTTTTATTAATTATTTAATGGACATAATCATAATTAGACTTTGATGAATTAAAAAGTCTTAATATTTGTGATATTGTGTTTTAACATCTTTTATAGGGTTGCTAGTGATTTTGATTTATCTTTTATTCTCTTAAATCATCTAGGTAGAGTTTTTCATTGTTTAATCAACTCTTGGACACATATTATACTTATGTTTTTATGCTAACATTTCAGGTACCAATGAGTTCTATAACTTATGTGACGCGATTTTATCAAAACGTTAGTCTAGATCCTAACATCTTACTTGTGGAGATTGTGAAAGAAAGCGAAAACTTGTAAGTAAGTCACTTGAGGGCATTATCTTGATGTGTAGTTTGAGTCTTAGACATGTAATCGAACATTTTTTTATAGTGTATAGTTAAGTGGTCTGATAGGTTGATAGTTTTTCTCTTAGGTTATTGTTATGACTTATGTTATTTTTACTTAAAAATCTCATATGTTATTTTAATTTTTCGTATTATTTCATTTATAAGTATTTTTTATATTTTAACTAATTATCTATTGACTCTTAATTAATTAGATCTGTATCTAAAAACTTTTAGATTTGTATCACCATTCATATACTCTTTTTCTTTTGTTTATTGATACTTTATTTTAAATTAATTGCTTAATCAATTATAACATTTAGTAAAGTTACTACACAATTTATATATATTCTAATATTTGTATTGAGATTATTTACTATTAGGTTATTTAAGAATCATTTAGTGGGTATTCTTTATATTAAGTTTTTATAGATAAAATAGTATTTAATGTAATTTAAATTTATAATATATATTAATGATTATAATTTTTTTTATTAATATTCATTAAATTTATTAATTTTATCAATAAATTTTTGGGGTAGTGATGTATCTTTTAATCCAATATAAAACTTGTGAAAAATAGTTTTTTAAAGTTTTTTTTTTAAATTAGAAAGATAGTACTTCATGTAATAATATTAATAAATTATTGTAAGTATTATTGTGATTTTAATAACAATAACTCTAGCAAGCTAATATATATTTTTTAATTAGCATCATTTTAAGTAATTGAGTCTGAATCGTACCGTTTTCATCTATACTGAAAACACTTCTTTTTGAGTTTACTTTTAACTTTTAATATGAACACAAAGTGACAAACTGAAATTATTAAAAATTTGAGGTTAATACTTTACAAAAATGAATAAAGTATTTATGTATTGAAGTATAGGCTTTTGTTTACAGAAGGTACGATTCTTCTTTTTCTGACCTAATTCTCCAAAGTTACTAACTCCAATACTATTAGTGCAAATGTTTATAGACAATATTATTATTGTTCTTAGAGCATGAGATATAATACATGATGGTCTTAGTTTTCTAAATCATATAGTGTGTGGAATATTTATAAGCACATGCATGAAAATAGTATACAGAAGGTCATTATGGTGTTTGAAACCTGCTGGTGAAGGCACGCTGTGTGGTAATGGTCTGAAGCTGAAGAATAGATAATTGTTGAGACAATCTCTTTTCTTTTTCCTGTGTCCTCTGTATTAATTGTGCCCCACAATATGTACTGTTATTAATTTAAAATAAATAATATATAATTAATATGATTCAAACATATGATTTAAAATAAAAAATAATAAGTTTTATTTTCGTATCATTCAATAGATCACAGTTATATGTAAATTCATGAAACAAATTTACATGCAAATGGACCAAAAGTTAGTGGCTCTTCCATTTGAATGGCAAAAACTCTATTGACTAGGTCTTAAAATTTTGGTATGCATGTGCTTCCTTAAAGTGGCTCTTGATTCCATTTTTTCAACGTCAAACAATAATTGAGGTATGGGTAATTCGAACCGTAGTATTCTCTAGAAAGTACAAAGTAAGTATGTTATTTATAGTATGAGCTAAAATTGGTCTAAAATAGTGTGATATAGTATTCTTTTAAGAAAAAGATGTTTGAATTTTGATATTTTTAAAGAAATCATGATTTAGTTTTATATTTATTAGACCCGATAATATAAATCTAAAATGTATAACAAAAATCCATTACACTTATAAATAGTGAGATAATATAAAAATAATTAATGAATTTATGCTTAATGAACTTATCCTATTAAGTTATTTAATAAATATAAATTTAAAATATATTTTGATTAATGTTAATAGATTGATATACTTTAGATAATTTTAAGATTTGTTTTTTTGTCTGCGTTGCACATTATGGTTAAAATTGTTGCGGTCTAGTGATAATGTTAGTTTCAAGTCATTAATTCTAAGCATATTTTAATATATTTTGATGTAAAAATAACAACTAAGTACATAATTTGAAGCACAAATATACGTACTCTAATAAGATTTGAAGTCTACAATTTTAAAATTTTTATGAGAAGAAAGAATTTTTTGTTGTTGAGAATGAAATTATGAAATCAAATAAAAGAATTAAATATAAGATTAAAATATTGGAAAGGTATAATCTTTGTTGGATATGCTGCTATTTTTGTATCATTTATATTCTTTGAGTGGTAATACGTGTTTTCTCCACAATAAACCAAATGATGATACAAACGTACACTTTTTGTTACAACATTTCAAAATTTCAATGGTGGGGTATCCTTCTTTCTCTTTGAATTTTTTTTTCCAATATGTTTCTTCTTTTGTTTTTTTTTTCAATATTTTCTTTCTCACTTAAAACAAATCTTTATATTATTTAATTTATTAAATTAAAAATAATATTATTTATTCTATTAATTATCATAAATTTTATTATTTTAATAATTTTTATATTAATTTTTTTTTTATTTTTTATCAAATAATTAAACACGATTAAAATACACACATTTCACAATAATAAAGTGATAATTCATATTTAAAAAATTAAAAAATATTTTTTTAAATATTTATTAACTATCACAAATTTATTTTAATTTTTTATTAATTTTTAATTTTTACTAAAAATTAAAATAATTTTTATTTAAATAATATTATTGTTAATTTTTTCTTAAACAATCTTATATTAAATTTCACTTATATTCTTATTAAAAATCAATATTTTATAGAAATATTAATATTTTTAATAAAAAAATTTAAAATAATATAATTTATTATTAATCGATAATTTTTCCAATAACTTAATAAATAAATAATATTTTAATTTAAAAAATTAAAAAAACATAAATAACTTAATTTAAAATACTATATGTAACCTCATCGTAACTATTATTATCTAACCAAGTTATAAAGTGATGATAAATTGGACAATAAGTAGGTGTAGAAGCAAAGGTAATTGAATTTTCCAATATTTTGCTTTGTCTCCTTATCCTTTTTATTTCATTTTATCTTCTCCATTCTATAGCTTTAATATCTTTGACTAAGACATGGTCGGCTGGAAAAAAAATTACCAGAAAAAATAGGAAAATATATCTTTTTAACTCGTGAGTGGTTCAATCATTAAATTATCATATCCTTGTAAGAAATTTTGGACTTGTTCGTTGAAACTTTTGTATGGATAAGTATGCGAAATTCATTTTCTCAAGTTTAATTTTTACTAATTTTTTTATAATTATATTTTAAAAGGCAAAATAGTCACCTAAATTAAAAGCTACACAACCCAATATTTTCCTCAAAACGCGCTTATCAGGAAAGAGATCATCCAGATTTATAATCAGCACATTGTTGGCTTCTCTGCGTGATGTGGGACTCCAACACTCCCCCTCACATCGGACGGGAACACCGCAAAGATCGATACCCTGCCGGTACAAAAACCAGACACTGGAGAACTCAGGGAAGCGGGCACATCGAGACCCCAGAATCAGCTCTGATACTAAATTGAAAACTGAACAATCCAATATTTCCCTCAAAACACGTTTATCAAGAAATGAGTCACTTAAACTTATAACCAACACATTGCTAACTTATTTGTGCGATGTGTGACTCCAACAACATATTCAATATAAATTAACTTAGCTCAATTTAAGAGTTTAGTTTTAAATTTTTAGAGTTTATATTTTATTATCAAAGTTGATATTTTTCTATACAGCTTATATAAAAAACTCATGCTATTTTTTATGATGAGACTAATTTGCCTAGTGTTACTCACCTTAAGTTTAAGGTTAGCTAGGTATCAAAGTTTTTATAATTATTTAATTTAAATAATTTAATCATATAATAATTATATTAGATGTTAAAAATTTCATAATTTTTAAAAAAGATCGCAATAATTCAATTATTATATGCAATAAGCTCTTTAGTTTTGTAATTTTTGAGTTAAATATATATAGTTTTATTATTTATAAAAATTAAACACTATAAATATTCACTTTTAATACTTTTAATAGACTAAAAACATTCATTTTTAATAATTTATAAGATTAAAAATATTTATTTTTTGTAATAACAAGATTGATTATATATAACTCATAAATTATAAGATTAAAGTATTTATTTTAAAAAATTAGAAGAAATATGATGCATAATCTAATAATCTAAGACTAATGTTCTCATCTAGTAAAAATTACAAATACTCCAAGACCTTTTGCCGATTCTTCCATGGATTTTATTAATTCACTAGTCATTGCACAGTGGTAACGCTTGAGGCTTCAATTTTCAAATAAAGTTGAACAGTTTGGTTTCTACTTTTTAATATATAGAATTTATTTTAGAATATAAATTCACAAACTATTTTGAACTACAGTGAGAGATTCAAAACCACATCTAAGAGGATGTGGACACCACTTTTACTACTAGGCTCATTGTTTAGTCATGAACCCAAAGGGAAAGTACATATGTCCTCCTATCTTCTTTTTGGTCACATCACAAGTAACCAAATTAACCAAATTTATGATTCATGGTTTTAAGGCACAACTAACCTATATGAAATTATAAACTAGCATCGAGATATAAAAAGCTTTGAAAAAGGACTAAAAAACGAGAAAGATTAAAACAGGATTCCAAATCCAAACAGTAAAAGAAGACAACAGATTATGTTACTTCAGTTTACACAACAATACATCACAAATATTTCCAACATTTTACCTCTTTTCAACAGTGTCAATTTTAGCATAGACTTAAAAACTTAAAACACCAAACGTCTAAAAGTCCAAAACGCGCTAATAAGCAAGATAAGCAGTGAACTGCAAGAGAGTCTCAATACCATCAGTTTGATGCTGCTGAGTATTTTGAAAGGTCTTAACAATAGCATGCCCCTTAGCATTAAGAAACTTCCCAGTACCTCCAATTACAGCAAGATGAGATTCTGAAAGAGCCGTCATATGAACACCAAAGAAAACAAGACTATCAGTATACCCACCATCCTCAAACATAGCAGTGAAAGCTATCGTCTGACTATTCCCATCCACAGAACTTGCTACATAAAACCCTTGTGCCTTACCAATCAAACCTGAACCAAGTTCATGCCCTTCAGTCAATTCATCATCAAATGCAGTCAAAGTCCCAAACATAAGTTTCTGAAGACTCGACCCTGAAGGAAGTTGAGCACCATTTAGAAAAGGAAATCCATTTCCACCAATGAGAAAGTTATTTCCATTCCCATTATTGTTGTTTTGAGCCACATTTGCTGTATTACCACCGAGCCCAGTAAAGAAAGGAACGTTGTTATTGTTGATGATTCCATTGTTGTTGTTGTTTTGAGGAATTCCATTATTAAATGGAATATTTGCACCATTTGGTTTGGCAAATGGAACTTGACCACTAACTGCTGGGTTTGTGACTATGCCAGTTACTGCTCTAGCTGAAGGGTTCGTGCCTCCAATGATATCATGCATATAGAAGACTAATGGATGGTGTGGATCCGTATTAGCAACAATAGCACCACTGGTAGTTGAAGCTGAGCCACCTCCTGGAGTGGTGGACACAACAGGAGGAGGCACATTGGAAGCAAGGGGGGTTTGAGGAGATTCGGGTTCTAATTCATCGAGGGTTCGAGCAGAGTTGGCTAATGTGATTGAAAGAGAAAGGAAAAGTAAACAGATTAAGGGTTTGTGAGGAATGGAAGATAGTTTTTGTACTCCCATGATTGTTATTGCAGAAAATGGGTTTAAAGTTTGAGAAAAATGTTGATATTTTCAGTAGGACTTTTGTGATGAAGAGGATGATTTTTGAGAATAGTGTGCTTCTGTTATATATATGCTGAGAATTGAAGAGAATAAATAAGGTGGATAAGAAGATTCAAATGGAGTTGATAATATGGAGTAGGTGCTCGAGTTTCACACATTGGTGTATTGGTTAGAGTTATAGATACCTACTCTGCATAGTTTTTTAGTTGAAATCATGTTTGATTAGTTGAAATCAGGTTCACTCCGGTCCCAATTCCTTAAGAAACAAACCTTTGCTGAAGCCAAAATTCCGGAATCTCAAATTTTATTCTAAAGAGTTTACCAAGACGTTTGAACCTTTAACAAAAGAGTAGAGCCATATTATCTCCTAATGTTCATTAACATAAGAGATGAGTTCAGTTATAAGTTCACCGGCAACTGAACTGCTTCTACTGGCATTTGTAACTAAATCTTCCCAACCTTTCAGATTGAGTTGCATGTTCTTCTTCCCCATCTCCTCCAAGACAAAACATGCACTATCAACTTTACCACACGTCAATAACCCCATAACCAAACATTCAAATGATTCTAAACGAGGACAATGTTTACTTATCAACATCGCATTTAAAACTTTCAATCCTCCTTCAAAGTTCTTCACTTGACAAAAACCATCAACCATCATACGATATGTAGCTGCATTTGGTTCACAACCTTCTACTTGCATTTCAACCAAAACTTTGTACGCGTCCTCTGCACTACCTTCCTTGCACAGATAGTTTATCAATATGTTATAGGTTACAACATCTGGCTTAAACCGCCTTTTCTTCATCTCACTGATTAATGAACTAGCCTCTTCAATCTTCCCTCGCTTTCCAAGATCAGTCGTCAAAACACCAAAATTCACATTCTTTGCTTTACATCCCCTGTATTCCATATCAAACATCAACTTCTTTGCTTCCGCATACTTACCCGTAGAACATAAACCTTCCATTAGTAAAGCATATGTAACAGCATTTGGGCGTTTTTCTTTCTGGGTCATGTCCTCCATTAAACCCATTGCTTTATCCAACTCACCATTTCTAGACAAGAATCCAATGAGGCTATTATACGTAACTACACTAGGTTGCGCTCTTTTCTCAAGCATTTCATCAAATAGTTTAGATGCTTCGTCAAACTCACCTTTTCTAAGCCATCCTTTAATCATTACATTGAACGAAACAGCATTCCGACGAAAACCCATCTTACTAGACCGATCAAAAATGTCCATTGCTTCATCAAACCGATCGCTATCAACAAGGACATTGAGGAGAACATTGAACGACTGTACTGTACGGACACAATTAAAGGAGCGAATTTGGTGAAACAATTTGATAGCTTTCTCCACCAAATCTGCCTTCGCATAATGTTGAATCAAAGCAATGAAAAGGGTTTCACCGCAACGAATGTTTCTATATTTTATATGACCAAGAAGGGTCTCAACAGCTTCAAAGTTGCGACAACGAGCCAATTTGTAAATTAGGGCAGAGAAAGAAGGGTAGTCGTGTTTGAAGCCCATTTGATAATACTCATGGAAAAGAGACAAGGCATCATCTGGGTGTTGAACTTCTTTAACGCTGGAAACAAAAGGTATTGTTTTCTTCTGGGTAGCTCGATGTGATCGCTTATGGTGAGGTTTGATCTTAGATTTGTTGGAAATAAAAGTATTATGGTTTGTTTGAGAATAATCGAAATTGGTGTATGAACGAATGAGGTTGGTTCGTATACGATTGATAGTTATTTTTCTCCATTGAATCATGTTTTAGACAGCCTAGATTTTGGAGGGAAAGGTCTGAACTCTATAGCCAAAGAAAACTCTAAAAATAATGGAAAGGAAATATCACGAAGAAAACCTAACTGTGGTGGTGATAATAAATAAATGCAATGATGTCAAAAATAAAATAAAATTCATTTTAAATTAAAGAATGTAATGGTAGGAAAAATGTTTGTCTAATTTTTATAATTTTTCCCACCATCCAAACATACTCAAAACCAATAAATCGGAAAATCCAAAGAATACTTCAAAAAAAAAAAATTATACCGAAACTAGGGATAAATAAACAAATTGAAACAATGCATCTTCAATGACAAAACTTGTCAACAGAAAATTTCAAAATTTGTCAAAAGTAAAAAAAGATTTGATATAATTTGAGCAATATTAAGCAAACACCACCCCACCCCTGACTAAAAACCTACATTAAATAAATACCAAAGATAGTGGGAGAGTGAAAGATTATAATAAAAGTATAAAACTAAGACTACAAGGAGAGGGAGAGAGGGATTTAGAGAAGATAGAGATCTAAAGGGTATTAGAGATAACCAAAAGGTAACATTTTTTAATTACGAGCCAACTCATAATACAAGTGCACTTTATCTGTATCATAACACTAATTAATAATAATGTAACACATTAATTTTAATTTATCACAAATTTATAATAAATATATTTTTTCTTAAAAGAATGGCAAAGTCTACATTTATAGCCCTTTTGTTCAAAAATATTGCATTATGAAACTTTTTGCTCATATCTTTATTGTGTTTTTACGCTAATAAATATTTTTGCCTGAATTTAGCATCCTTCTCTATTGCTTAGTGCCCTTCTGGGTTTGAGTTTTGGCCCCGCCATTGAAAACTATTATATAGAAAAGAAAAGCATCCACAAATAAGAGGAAAAAGTTGTTGGAAATGTTTAGTTATATCAGGGAAAAATTTAAAGCAAATTAGGATTTAGGACTAACTCCTACTAGCTACAACGAAAAACCACACATTATCATTAGCCAACAACTGCAAATTGCTAACCACTCCGTTCTCATCCCAACATTCATTTCGTGAAGACCATTGCCTTTGTAGTCACTACTTCAATATCTTTTCAGATTAGTTTCAATCTTTTGGCATGAATCCTTCCGCCAAAAAGAGAAAAGCTATGCTTGATCAAGAGAGATAAAAGCAAATAAGAAACCTCACGATCCGTGGATCATAAAACTTGCAGTTGTGCCAGAAGCCTGAAAATAGAAGAGGAAAATGCATTTGATGAGGGTATGGAGGTATGCTTTAGAAAATTTACATTGAAAATGTTGAAATGGTTTGCAGAAATGATATACCCAGTATTATATGCCTTAATGTTGAAAAAAAAAAGATGTGGAAGTATGATTATGTACCATTGATGAGTGCTTTATTACAGTGATGTTGCAACTATTATTTCCACGGTCACGAAAAACCATAAGCCTCACATGTGGGATACTCTTCCAAGTCTCTCCGAGAGCGGGTTTTGGAGCACCTCCTTCCCCACCCACTGTGTGATTGGTCACCTTCATGATATGATGCATGGAAAGCATTAATCTAAAGATAGTAAACTTACAATTTTACCCTGACATATAATTAATCATATTGTTAAGACCCATCAGCCTACACTACACCAGTTAACTTTTACGAGTGACTACTTCAGATACTAGGATAATATGACTTTTACAATCAGAGAAAAAAGGAACATTACTTGGGAGATGAGACAAATAACAATTTGTTGCCACTTTTTCAAAGTAGTGGGAACTAAACTGCTATAAAAATTAACTAGAAAAATTGAGTGCTTCAGTTGTAAAAATAAATGGACATGTAGGGTCCCTCATCCTAGTGTCGTTCAGAAATTTAAGATGGTACAACTCCTTTAAAACCTGGAATTGCAATCTTGAGGTTATGCAAATAATTTTCAGCAAAAGGAAATGACATACCAGTACTGCAATATTATGCTCATGCGCTAACTTCTTAAGCAGATATCCAGCAGATACCATCAGAGCATGGCCTAATATTAGTGAACGAGCAAAATAAGGTGAGCTTTAATATTAAGTTAACTTGGCTGACATTATCTGATAGGCTGGTAACACATTTATTTGGAACTTAAGAATATAGTTCCTAAGATAACTACTTTCAATAGAACAGAAAACTTTTGTCCAATAGGTTTTTAATTAGTAAGGAAATAAAAGACAATCATCCAGCAGTGAGTAAAAGGAATATCACAGAAGACTGAGGACTGAAGATAACTTAAGATGACTGAATATTTTCAAAGGAAAAATGCAAGATTCAAACCCTGTGAATTACTGCCTCCGAGAATTGGAGTAATCAGTGACGAGATTGAATCAATAATAAGCAGCTTCACCTGAGAACCTGCTTTCTGCAGCAGGAGAAATTCATATTTAATAAGGATAATATTAAATCTACAAAGCTAATACCTAATAATTAAGCTAAATTGCAAAGACCAATATGAACCTGAGATTTCAATTTGCACTCTAGCTGATTTAACACATCAAACATTGAAAAGATGTCATATACAGAGCGACACAGGATGTTGCTCATAACTTTCTGTAGAATCTGGTAATTAGCCTACAATTAAAACTGGAACAAAATCAAAATAGAGTCAAAGTTTAGTCAAGATGGCAGTCTACCAATCCACACAAATATTAAAAAAAATACTGAATTGAAAACTCCAATAACCTGATCACTGTAAATGTTAGTGGTGATACCCACAAAGTCAGCGATGCGTTGGGACGAGAATGAATTACAGGTATCCAGGTATACAACAAGTCCCAAGCACTTCTTTGCAACACTTGAAGCAGCATGTAAACAAACCTGAACAGCATCAAGAATTCAGATACAACAAAGAAATACAAATCTACCTTTTCCAAAAATAATGAAATTGCTCATGACACTGTGATAGGATACCTAGACATTTGGATCACTTTACGTCACACTAGTATCTTACCTTCTAAACATATGAACGCTTTATTTACTTAGCCATTTACCTTTTAAACATAGAACACTTTAGTATAGACTTAAGTGGTCCTTTGTTAAAAAGGTATGGGACTCAAGTGTCCCTATGTTTAAAAGGATAAGGGATTCCTCCCAAAAGCTAAAGAACTAATGAGTTCCTACTTTTAGAAATTAAAGGAGTTAAGTGTCACAAATTAAGTGATTTATAGTGTAGTTTTTCCATGTCTAATAATATTAATATTGATTACGTAGTCTGCAGGTTTCTGAATAGCCATCTCAAATCAGATTTTGAATTTTAAGCATACATTGCACTTAAATAAACAACTGTGAAGTGTGAACGCCAAACTAACTACTCCATATTGGTTCTTTCATCATCTACAAATATCAACTTAAGTGTCCAAAATTTAGAGTTGTACTCACTTGTGTTTTGCCAGAAGATGAAGGCCCAACAAGTTCAATCAACTGTCCAGCGTGTAAACCACCTCTAAGTAACTGATCAATTCTAATAAAAAACACAATAAATCATGTACTCCTTATAGCCTATGTGTTAGGATATACTCGTAGGCCCCGTACTCTATCGTGGGAGGGTCCGTAGACTCCATCTCCAATCCGAGGTACGTTAACGAGTTTCTTTCGTCTTCCCCAAACCTCGAACCTGGGACCTAGCCCCTAAGTACACAGATTCATTGAAGCTGGTACCAACTGAGACGCGTCTCAGTTGGTATAAGGGCTATCTGCGTGGGCTCATAGCATGTCTCAGTTGGTACCAACTTCTAAGAACCTGAGGTACTTAAGGACTAAGTCCCAGATTCGAAGCTTAGGGAAGCCGGAAGGAACTCGTTAACGTACCTCGGATTGGAGATGGAGTCTACGAACCCTCCTACAGTAGAGTACAGAGCCCACGAGGATATCCTAACACTATGTAACATGGAGTTTCCAACATGGTAAGTGTCTAGGTGTCAAACAAACCCATTCTTCCCAATTTTCTGTAAAACATTTCACCAATTTATCCAAGTAGGTCAAAAATGGAGTGGTAACCTAACTTATAGAAATTCATATTATTAAAGTAAAAAAAAAAGTAAACCAATGTTTTGGCCAGGAAAATACCCTTCAAACCCAGTTGATAATACAGGTTTGTTATGTTTTATATCTGCCAGTAGCTCCAAACCATTGGCCCATGGTCGATGCAGACCATCAATGACTGAAAGAACCTGAGTAATTCCCTACTTGCCCATAATTCAAAAGGCTAAGTTAAAAAATGTCCAACTGAATTTTGTAGTAATTAAAGAAAAAAAACATTTACGAAAGAAAGCAAAACCTGCTTTAATCTCTCAGAGTTAGACTGATGTTCTGCATATGCGGCTAATATATAAAGGTCCTGAAGAAGGAAATCTTCTACTGCGATAAATTAAAAACCCAATAGAAAAAAGAAGCAAGGAATCAATCTGGGTCTGATATATTCTACAATAAAAATGAAAATATTAACTGTGATTCAGGAAAAAACTACAAAAAATTAAGTAAAAGTGGGAATCACCCGTGAAAACTCCGTGAGAAGAACAAAATTCTTGGAATTTGGAGTCAATTATTGGATACTCTCGCTCAAGAGACTTCAATGGCGCCATTTCTCTCGGTCTCACTCT
Organism: Hippophae tibetana; assembly: GCA_037013495.1. Classification (NCBI taxonomy): domain Eukaryota; kingdom Viridiplantae; phylum Streptophyta; class Magnoliopsida; order Rosales; family Elaeagnaceae; genus Hippophae; species Hippophae tibetana. Next base: position 2,824,990 of record CM072810.1, read on the forward strand.
TCCTTTTCCTCAAAGTTTCGCCCTTAATATTCAAATCATTTCAATTATTTTGCCCTAAATACGAACGTTTAGTGAAGTGTTTTATGCTTCGAGAGCGTGAATTCTAATTACTATTCACTATTGTAAAATCAACTTCTTCTTCTTTTATAGATTTTAATAAAAAAAATATTTAAAATTTATACTAATACTAAAATTACAGCGTCGTTATCTTAGTAATACCTTTTAATATTTTTTTAAAAAGAATGTTAGAAAAAAAAAACTAAAATTAAATTATTTTAGAAAAATGGTGTAGCATCACATTTTTGTCAAAGGTAACTACTCTTTTAAAAAAAAATTATACTATCCAAATATCTATAATTGAGATTTTAACTCAAATCTCAAGTGAAACTACATGTGAGCCAATAGCTCATTAGTTTACTTTTTTTATTTTTTACTTTATTTCAAAGTTAAACTCTATTTGTGAATACAAAAATAATTAATCTAATTTAAACTCTCCCATTTTAATATGGTTTAGTTATAATAGTAACTTCATTCTCAAACCTTTAAAAACATTTTTTATGTTATAAAAACACATATATGTACTGAATAAATAAAAATTCAAAATAAGATAACGTATAAAAGGGATTATTACACATTATTAAACTAAATTTAAATCATTACATTTATTATAAGTTAATAATTTATAGTTTTTCCTTCAATATTACATCGATAAATTTGAGCATTAATTTCGTACTAATATCATATGATAATTATTTTTCCTTCACAAACTCCCATCTTTCTTTGGTATCCATTGCTCACCTCTCCATTTCTTCCCATCTTCAAAATTTATTCTCATTTTTTCATAAATTGTATCTCTTATGTCCTTTATCTATTTTTATGTTACCTATCTTCTTTTTCTTTCTTCTTTGTTTTCTTTCAAAATCTGAGTTTGGAATAAATAAATATCAATGATTAGTTGAACTCTATGCAATCCAGGATGCAAGTTCTATGATTATTAATAAGTTTGTATTTTATGTATTGATTTTCTAAAAAAAAATCATGTTGATTTTCTGCAGAACTGCCATGGTGATTTTCTAAAATTTTAGTTTCATGCTGATTTTCTGCAAGTTTCTCATGGTGATATTCTACACACAAAAAAAATCACACTGATTTTTTTGCATTTTTTTCATGGTATTTTGTTGAAAAAAAATTCAGGGTGATTTTCTACTCTTTCTTTTTATAGTAATTTTTTTATATTTCAAAAATTAAGTAAAATAAAATAAAATAAACTTTAAAAATTAATGAAATCTCTTGTCTCGTTTAAACTTACACATCTAATTTAAATTGGACTTGCAAATAAGGATCCAACCAAAATAATAAGAGCCCTATCATTATCATCTATGGCCAATCAAATTGTCATAATTAAGTTAGAGATTTGTCTCAACAAGTAAAGGATAGCTTTGCTGAAATTGAAGGACTTATCTCAAGTTCTCAACTATTCTATATACCATGCCTATGGTAGCTTTATCTAGCATATTTCAATGAAATTTTGCAAGAATACAAATATGGACAAAGTTGCATAACCTAGTGGCAAATGGATAATTCTCGTAATAATGTTAGGGAGTGATGTTTTGTACGACTACTATATTATTTCCATTCAAATTATAAGAGAAGTTAAATAGTAAAATAAGTAAGCAAATTAAAAGTCAAGATATCTCAGTAATAAAAACATAATTTTAAGAATAAATGTCTTGATTCATAGAATAAAAATATAATTTGAATGAAAATGATAATAAAAATTGAATTAATAAAAACAACATTAATATCACTATATTTATTTAAATAATGGAGTCAAAATAATGATAAATATTAAAATAAAATTTATAATATAAAGATGACAAGTTAAAATATTTTTTTTAATTTTTAAATAAAAATAATATTAAATGATTATCCAAATATGTAAAAATAAATATAATATTTTAACATATTCTTAAAAAGTGTAAAAAGATCGTACATTTATACTACAATTAGAATGTTTTATTTAAATTAACACTCCAACCAAACACAAAATTGCATTAATTCATTTATATTATTTTCAACTAAACAAGTTTTACCAAGTATTTTCTTTTTTATTGCTTTGATGAAAGTGGGTTTAAGTGATTTAGGATTAGAAAGACCCATTTATACATGGAGTGGAATGAAAATCCATGAGATAATTTAGTTTGAACCAATTTTGTTCGAGGAATTGCCTCAGCCTCAGCAATTTCTATTCCTTTCACCTTCACAGTCAGTCTTTCCATTTCTCTAACAAATAACAAAATCTCAAGGAAAAGAAAAACATTTCTTTAGTTAGCTTGTAATTCAGTCCCTTTTAAATGAGGAGTATCACTGAATTGCCTTTCAGTCAACATCGTTTACCAGCATCATCCATTTTCGTTTGCAGCATGTTCGAGACTTAGCTACCTGCAGTTTGAGCTTCGTTCGCAGTATTCCTATCGCAGCTTAATGTCGTAAAACTAAAGCTACCAGTCATTCAAACTTGGAGTGAATACTAAAGTTCAAAATTTGTATCAATCAGAAGACTGAATCATTATAAATCAGGGGGTTTCCTTCAAAGGAATGGCAGCTCCATTTCGTGTTTGTTCCGAAGATGGTGACTTTTGAGGTGTTTTTCTTATGAAGCTTTTTGCATATAAGGAACCGAAGACAATCACCTGATAGCATACAAGACAATGTTATCAGCATTCAGGAATTTTCAAATACTCCAAAGACATTATTAAATCAGAGTTCAGACTTACAGCTCCAATACATTGTTCCCAGCTAAGTGGATGGCCAAACCATGCGCATGATAGCAGAATGCTTACTAACTTCACCATTAAAATAGTACATCAGAAAATGCTTAATTATAAGATTCATTAGTGTCTGTTTTTTTTTTTTTTTTTTTAGTTGTTGCCAAAGTAATTTGACAAGAAAGCAGGTTCAGGAGGAAGCACAAATAATGTGCTTTTGTTAGGAGTAAAAAATGTATTTTTGAAACCTGAAAACACTTTTAATAATTTTCTTCTACTAAAAAAATGAGTCAAATGCTACAGAAGTTCACTAGCTATTACAGTTGGAGTACTTAGTCCACTAGTTTTTTTGGTGATAGTTTAATCCAATAGTTTTGAGAAAGTGACACTACAAGAAAATAGTAAATTTTCATGTATTTAAAAAGATTATTCTTTTATTTTTTTCAATTACATTTGACAAATAAAGTTCTAATGTGAATAATTTCTGAAGCAATTTTTTAAAATAATTTTTTTTAAAAAAATAAAACATAAAATTGACTATTTGTTCTTATGTTGTCACTTTTTTAAAACTAATGGATTAAATTATCACGAGAATAAACCAATGGACCTAAGTGCTCAATTTTGAAAAGCTACTGGCCCTCTATGGTCATCCACCCTAGGTTTAAAAGCATTTTTCCATGTTGTATCAGAAACATAAATAAACAGACCCTTATTTGTGAACAAGGATAGAGTTTTAATCATGGGTTTTAAGAGTTGGAAGATACCTGTCTTGTGGTCATAATAGTGGCAAATGTGAGAGCACCAAAAGTACGGATTGTGTAAGAAATGAAAAATTGACTAGCTGTTGCTACCTGAAACGAAGAGTATTAATGCACACTGTCTATGCCCCTATGATAACGGGATTGTATGACAAAAATAAAAAGAAATTATAAAAGAGACATCACTTACAGTGGAAAGCAATGCAATGTCAAAGAAACAATCATTATGGCTATAGACAAAGTCTACTGCTAGCAGTAGATTACCTTGTAACATAAGACCTGAAGAAGTAGAGTTCTTTAAACAGTTATCAAAACTGGACAATGACAGAAATAGAGAATATCTAGATCAAGTAAAGAAATGCTGAAATTTTGGAGATAAAGCTAATCAGCTAACCAAACACAAACCTCAGTTAATAGCTCAACTGGCTCGTGAAGATTTTTAGAGTTTTAATCCATCAAGACCATCAGCAATCTAATACAGTATTCTTACCAAATAAACCAATTTTCTATACTTATAAATTAATTATCAAGATTTATTATGCCATCTGTAATTAGTTCTTGCAATTCAATTGTGATCATCTAACTTTCATCGTTTCTGACAGCGATGATCGGGATTAAAAAGAAGAGGATAGGAAACAAGGGAATCATATTCTCCACGTGGTTATTATATGACTTTGCATGAATTTCAGTCACAATAACTAAAACAGAGAACAAGCAGCAGCTTGTACGAATTTGGGTCAGCCACGAAGACTACATGGACTACATAACATGAAATATCAAAACAAGTTGAATGCACCAATTAAAAATCTAGAAGTTAACGGCAAAACGCAACAACCCTATATTGCTTCTTACCCAACCAGTCAAACCAACTACATGAAACATCCATCTTAATACTTCATTTTAGATAAAGATTTAAATGAATACAAGATATCTCGAAAACAATTATCATAGTTCTAGCAATAAGGACCTTACCCGTCAAGCTAAGAATACAAGAACATAATGTTGTATAGAATATTTGATTGTGTATCTCCATATCATACCCTTTAAACAATTTGTCCTGGAAGGTGCTTGTAAAGCCATCAAACCTATCAAGCATACAGATAACCATGTGAATGAATGGAAGAAATAGTGGCACTAGCATTTAAGCATCAGATGTAAATAAAAGGGAAGATATCGATTAAATAGAATAGCCATTATCAAATAACTCATAATGTAAAAGACAACAGGAAATAACAAACCACATTATAATAATGGTATGTCTGCTCATTAAACTAATCAGAGAAATGGATCTCGAATTAGTACCCTAAATAAACAATCATTAAAGAAACGCCCCAAATAGTATTCTCCCTTCCGTGACCATATGGACTAATATCGGAACCTGCCTACATTGAAAAGTGCAAGAAATCAAGGTCAGATTATATTGAATGCAGCTTTAGGTCATTAAATGCAAACAGAGACTTTAGACAATAATAGCATGTCTCAATATAATAAAGATTCCACATTTCAGAATCTGCAGAAATACAAAGAAAGAATATTCACAACATTCAGCATACAATCATTCACAAGCACAAGCAGATGCCTCATTAAACAAGAGGCAAAATAAGTGGAAATGAAAGACTAGGACCATAGTAAATACCGGATATAAGATAAATACTGAACAGCCCAGTGTCACTAGAAAGGCAAGCAAATAATCCTGTCCCTTGTATTTCTTTTGCATGATGACGGCACCCCAAATCTGCATAATTACAAGAATTTAATACATAAATAGAATTTCTCCCCCTCTCAGACACGTGTTTAGATGGGTAGGACGTAACAGACAAAGTAAAAAAATTCAGAGCCGTTTTTACATGAGAAGGAAAAAAAAAGCAGGCAGCAAATAGCATTAACATGCATCCAAAGCCTGAGAAGTAAGCTATAAATTATAAAAATAACAGAGTATGTGGTTATTACAAACAAGCAGTCCAAGGCATTAGATTTAGCAATCATATCAGCTTTCCACATATGTAATGTAACAAAGCTGCCTAATCAGAATAACATCTACAAAAGCAAAAGAAACAACTTGAAGTCGTAACCAAACCATTAAGGCACATCATATCAAATAAAAACAAACAAAGTAATCTTGGCCATGTGGTGCTGTTTTAAAGGCCTTGCATATGGCAAATTTGATAATTAACCTCCTCCGTGCTTGTCTTACCATCACAGGTATCATTTTGGCACATTTCGCAAGTGTCTGAACGGGAAAACTGACGTATTTGAGAGCCTGTAAGAAATACCCAATGTCATTAAAGTGTCTGTGTCCAGAAGCTGGAACAGATTTTTATGCAGCGCTTGATAAAACCCAAAATGAAAGTGTAGCTTCATAGGAATACTAAAAAGTAGGAATGAAATTAACAGTAGCTTACCTCATACTGGCATGTTGTTGTTAGTATGTTCGTTACAGATACCAGGCAGTACTTATAAACTGGAGCAACAGGATCCAATGCCTTCTTACTAGCCTATAAACAAACAATGAAAGCAAGTCCAGGATAATAAATACGACTGCAATAGAGGAGCCACCAACAAGGGGAACTTTCTGTCCTGTTTTTGAAAATCAAAGCTTCTTGTGACACATCCATATAGAGCTGCTTCTAGTGTAAGTTAAGGAACATTCTCATGTCCAAACAAGGAAAGGTATGGAAATTTGCCACTAAAGCTACTTACTAATAAAGCACCAGCGGAGACAGCAGATGTTGTGAGTCGGTTGCAGAAAACAAGAAACAATGAGTACTTAAAGAAATCCTTGCCATATGGATTTCTCATGATCTTTTCCTGCAAGAAGTGAATACTAATGAATTGCATGACACATATGTTGTCAGCTATAGATGCCAGTGTAACATAAGACTGCATTTGAGCCAATATCTTCAGAAATTACATATAAAATAAGAAGTCATGTATTTCGAAACCTATAGAAGCAGAGATCAAGGTGTCATTCCTTAAAAGTTCATAAAAAAACACTTCTCTTCTTAACAGCCAGCTATTTTTTGCAGAATGTGATTGTAAGATGTCCTTTGTACACACGAGTCAAACTCATATTCTACACACGAGTTCACTAATGTACCAATCAACCAAAAATCCACTCCTATTCTGCATAATAATGTCTCTTCATATATTATAGTCAGAGTATAAGCATCTTAATATATTTCCATTTTTGAATTACAGACCCGTTTAATCAAACAGAACTCATAACTAATGTGTCAACCATGAAAAATGAATAAACAATTTGCTCAGAAAAAATAAAAATAAAAGCATCTCTACTCGCAAAAACTAGTCACCCCTTAATGTTTATGAAATTAGCAATTTTTTAATTCAATAATAAGAACAAAAAGTCCTGGAACAAAAGATTCTCAATCCACATGAACTTTTGAATCCGATTACACGGGTAGAAGTTCAGTCATTAAGAATCCATAACAAAACAAAACAAAAATCAATGTTTATATACAACATTAAAACCCATAATCAAACAAAAAAATTAGAATTTGGATAATAAATATTAATAAAAGACTGGCCCATTATCTACCTGCAATACACCATACGTGACGAGGGTAGTCATAATACCAGCCACAGCAAAAGCCCCTTTCCACAACCTGTTCTCATTTGGACCATCCTGTGAACCCGATTCCGCCATAGCCAACAAACAACAATCTCAACAAATTCGGAAACCAATACCTGAATCACCAGAATCAAAATCATATAGAAAACCAAAAAAAATTCAAAGTAAACACTCTAAGGCGTATGCATAGAAAGATTCGCGTCAATATTACTTCATACGACGATGTTATGCTTGGACGGTTGGACCCTTGCCGGAGAAGAATTGGGGATCGGAGGTATTATGCAGGGAGACAGAAGGAAAGAGTAAAGGAGACACGTGGTGCGGGAAGATTGGACCGTGTCAGCTAAAGGGACTGTGGAACTTGGAGGAGAGAGTGCGAGAAGAAAGCAGCGTTTTCGGAAGTCGCCGGCGTACCTATTCTCTGTCAATCACTATCAAGGAGTTGAAATTCTAGGCTTATAAATATGGTGCCACATAAGCCAATAAAGACCCATCACGAGTGCACCTTTACTTGGTCAGCCACCTGGGTGAGGAAGAGCAACGGATATCTCATACGTGTATGCGATCATATTGTTAGGAATGGACACCCGACGGATAGTTTTTTATTCAACTATCCTTGAATTTAGCTATAAAATTCATATTTGAAATTGTTTGAAAATGACTATTTTTATAGAGTAAGATATCAATATAATTATTATATATCAAATAAGTTATTAATTAAATATAAAATAATTAAATTAAATTATACAATTTTAGGACTCTAGTAAATAATAAATGTTTAATTTTTTTTATAAATTTTAAAAAAATTACATCAAACAATACCTAGAACTTATATATAATAACATAAATAGCAACTTCAATAATATTTAACGATTTAATTGTATAGAATTCAATAATAAATAAGTTTTAATGGTTGTAATTCAACCTGAAACTAATTAGATAACTTTCAATTTAAAACAATGAATAATATATTTTTTAATAATAAAAATATATGAACTAGATATAAAGATATTATTTTTATCATTATAAGTTTTAGAGATGTAATTTTATTATTTTTCTTAAATTTTAGTTTTTCTATAATTTTCTTAAAAATAATGCATTTTGTATTACACCAAATATAATTATATAAATATTTATTTTTATTTTAACCATGCAATATTGATCTTATATATTTTTCTCATATACTTAAATTTTTTACATATCTATTATAATTTATGTTGTCTAATTTTTTTTTTGTTATTTAAATATTAAGTTATGTTATTTAATTTTATTACAACTTAATTTATGTAATTTTAATTTTTTATTTTAATTAGATAAAAATATACATTGATATATAACATTTAAGGATGATTTTTTTATACTATTTGATAATAACTTGATTGAAAAATCTTATATTACTATTATCATTTTAAATAGTGTTAAAATTGTTCATTTTTATTATTTAAGATATTAATCATGACTAAATATCTAATATCTAGATTATTTGTGTTATTTGATATATTAGATTATAAATATTATCATTTATTTATTTAATTTTAAAAATTAAATAATTAAAAATAAATTATATTATTTAAATATTTTTATATTAAAATATAATTCTTAAAAACTATCCCATTTACATCCGCAAAAACTCATCAATTTGATTTTTACATAGAGAAGCAAAATGCCACAATATAGTAAATTCTATTTATCCTATAGAAGTTTTTGCCTCTTGACAGAAGGCACTTGACTTTTAAGACATGAACTTGAAGCCACCGATCTATCACTAATATTCAATCTTGAATTAGAACAACTTTCACCAAAATTCAACATAAAAGATGAACAAGATTGTGAAAATCCACCAGTCATCTCATAACGAGCAAATGAATCAACTAACTCTGAACCCACGTAAGATTTCAATGGAGGAGGAGCATGATTTTGCCAAACAGACATTGGTCTGGTGATAAAAAGTGTCTGAAGCAAAGGACCAACCTCCATCACAGCCTGCAATAATTTTCCCTTTTGGGGCAAAACTTTTCCCTTTACAATACTATCAATCACAGTTGAACCACTGTAGTCTTGAACAAATGAATCAACGGTCGATGATTGATGATTGTATGTTTCAGAGAGGCTGTTAGATTCTGATATGCTTGAGTTTGCTATAGTTGGTATGGCTGGTAGTAAGTGAGTGTTTTGAGGAAGCACATTAGACATACGAATAATACTAGAAGGTCTAGTATTGTTGAGTAGTTTCTGCAATAGATCTACAGCCTCATCTCTTTCTTTTTGTGTAACTTTTACAAGATAAAATATTCTTCTAAAATCCTCCTCAGTTTTTCGAATTTGTTCTTTTGCATCCATTTTTGCTGATTCTAGTTCAATTTTGGCATATGCAATTCTTCTCTTCAAATCATCAATGCCCTATCAAAACCATGTATGTTAAAATAATTTTATTAATTTAGGAAAAAATATAAATAAATTAAACGATAAACACACATTTTAAATATGAGTTACTAGATTCGAATTTAAACTATTTACTTTAAACGCAGGTAGTTTAACCTTTACAGTGTAAACACCATAACTTTATTAACTAAAGTACTGAACTATGAATGCATGAGAGAAAATTCCAAACTCTAAAATGATAAATCTGATATACTATGCATAAACAAAAAATTCTAACTTTCAATTCCCACAAAAAAAAAACTTTTGAAAAATCCCAAGATTCAAACTTGGGTAAACAGTGGACTCAAATAAATCAAGTTCATGAAGCAAATATTTCAAAGTTAGGAACAACCCTTGAATCACCAGATCCTTGAGTCAAAACGTGACTTTTTTCCCTTCATGAAAATAAAATTAGATAAGAAAGTAAAAAAAAAAACATTAAAATTTATAATTACAAAATATCACATCTTATATCCAATTAATACCCATCATTTTACTTTAAAAAGAATCCATGAACCATTTGAATATAATCAATGTTTAATGTTATCGGATAATATTTTTATTAGTATAAATATTAAGTCCTATTTTATAAAAATATTATTTTTTAAGTCATTTTATAGTAATAATCATCCTTATAGTTTGTACAAGATTTAGTTTGCTAAAATGAAAGAATTGGTTTATGCTAGGCAATTTAAGCAAAGTAATACTTTTTTTTTATCACAGAAAAGGATAAAATTTAGGAGGAAAGAACAGGTTGAAATGGAAAAACAAACAACACCCAAAATCGAAATTAAGATAATGAAAAAATGAGAAATAACCTACCTCATGATAACTCCACATAGAACTATAGTAATAATCCATTGTGCCACAATATTATGATGATAAATGAAACAGAGAAATGAGAAAGACAGAAGAAGAGAGGAGTCATATAACATTGTGAATTTTCACATATCTATATAGAATATATAATGAGGACATAGACGACAAAAGGGTTTGATGGTATTTCATAGTGTTACAGAGAAAAGGAAAATTAAGGGATTGTCAAAACCTTCCGTATATATAATTTTGGAGAGTCCATTTTCTACCCTTTTTCTCGGACTTTTTGTCTTTTTCTCGGACTTCTCATAAATCTTTTTATTTATCTTATGTTATACAACTCATACTATGTCAGTGATTTTATGGCTATTAGTTTCCTTGCTTCAAAAGTTTTATAAAAAGCCAAAAAGTTAGCTGTTTTGATTTTATGCGGATATTTCATTTATTTCTTTTCTTTTTTTATATTAAAAATATTATATTTAAAATTTATTTTCACAAAAAATAATATTTATTAGATCTATCTCAATCATTTTTGTTATTAAATCTTTTTTGATATATTGTTTTATATTGAACGTTATCTAATTATACGTCGTTAAAATTAAAATATATTTATTTAAATCTATTTAATGTTAAACGAAGTTCGATTTGATAATATTCAATATTATTGAGATATTATTTTCATTGTTATAAGTTTTATTTATATTTTTAAGATAATTTTGTCATATATTTAATTTAATCCAAGACTATAATATTATTACATATTTTTCTATATTAACACAACAAGAATTTTAAAATTGATCATTTAAAATTAATTCTTAAATTAATAATATTTTTTTTTTATCTTTTTTAACACAATAGTTTTATATTATATAAATTCATTGTGAAAATAATAACAACGAGTGTCATTAATCACATTGCTCTTTAATTTTTTTCCCCTACATAACATTGCTCTTTAATTTAACTTCTTATTTATACCGTCTATATAAATTCTTAGGAAAAAAAAGTTGAAGAAAATAAAAAAATGCAACTTCTTAAATACATTTATTGTGATGGCTTAGGTAGTCAAACATACACCGACCATTCAGATATAGATTAATAGATATTAAAAGGTAATTATAACAAATAATATTGACCATAATTATCATTATATATATTATTTGCATTGCTTACCATTATTCTAATAAATAAATTAAAAATTAAATGGATTTAGTAATTAACGTATTATATATATATATACACAAAAGATAATTATTTGTATTATTTAATCTCTTAAATTATAAGTATTATTATTCAATCATTTAACTTTTAAAAAATAGTCAATTAACAACAAATTATAATATTTAAATATTTTTATATTAAAATATGATTTTTTAAAAATAATATTTTAATAAAAAATTATTAAAAATAATATATTTTATTACTCATTTTTTCTAAATCAATCTAAATACAAACATCAATAATTTAATATAAACTCTGGAGTCTAAAACTCACTCTCTGTGTAAAACTTATGTTTCAACATATGTCAAATAACAACAGTGCAATATACATGTAATATGTGAATTAGTAAAGACTCATGATTAACACAACACTATACTCAAAAAGCTTTGGGAATAATCCACAAACTCTCTCTATATTTTCTCTCGAGCTTGAGAAATTTAGGATTTTGAATTTCTTCATTTGTCTTTGCGATCCTACTCAAATTTTCAACTCCTTCATGAATTAAGCTAGGATGCTCTTGAATCTCCTTCATTTGATCAATCTGTGTCTGCTTTGCTTAGTGAATGAAAGGAGAATTCGTGATAATCAACTTGTTCTGTGAAGACAATCTTCAAGTGAAGGGATTTTGAGAAACTTATCAATTTTAAAACAATGTAATAGGAGAATTTTTATTGAAAAAAAAGTAATTGATTTTGTACGGATGTTGCTGAAAAGAAAGTTATTAAATGGTGGGGGTTATTCCATTTTTTTTTTCTCTAACAGTTCAATGGCTATTTTATTAGAATATAAAGTAATAGAAGTATATTAATTATGTTAAAAATATATAAAAATTAATTGATTATTAAATGGGTTATTATAAGTTTGTTAACTATTAAAAATATATTAAAATAATAAAAATTAAAAAAATATCATAATTGTATCATATGAAATAAAGGTACCTGTTTATCACGGTAAAAAAGTTAATTTAACCCCAAAAATCAAAAATCTTTAAATCTCAGTTGTGTTATTTGTCAAAAATTCATAAATTATATCAGATATGGAATCAACCCTATATATTACAATAAAATTCTCTTATTTTCAAAATATGGAAATATTCATCCTTAAAGGGTTAGAAACAATAATCATGAACTCAAATTCAAACCAACTAGAAAACCTAGGATTGTAGCCACAGAATAAATCATTTATTGAAAAGGAAAAACAGTACCCAGAAAATCAAGAATCAAGACAGTAGCCTCGAAAGCAACTCGATTTTTTTTTAAGAATTTGATATATATATATTCAGGTTTATGATCTTTTTTAACCATTATTTATTGTTTGAGATTCAGGATTGGAGTATGAGAGTTCAAAAGAGTTGGTATCAAGTTTAGCCAATGAGGATATGTTGTTTATGGAGTCTAAAGCACTCTTCCAAGACCCCAAATTAACATCTTTTACATTTGTACTATTTCTTCTCCAACTTGATGTGGGTTTTATGTTTGGAGGGTTGATTAGAGGTTGAGCAAGAAATAGCTCCATATATATTAATCGATGTACAAACAATAATTAATCAAGCCCTCTTGAGCAAGCTTCTTTTTGTTTTTTCTCCTGACGTACCTACTTTTCTTGTTTCTTCTGTAGCAAAGAAAAGGGTTTGTCAATAAAGATCCTAAAATTGGTATTTATTGGTAATGATATAGATCTGTCAGATTTTTAGAATTCCGGGTTAAATTTTTTTTTTTTTTGGGTGTTGTTGTTTAGATGAGATTTAAGAATTTTTGATTTTAAGGTTGATATGTCTAATGTATCCACTTGAATTCGTGAATAAAATTTATAAACTTATGTATAAAATTTTTAAAAATGGATTAAATTATATATTTTAAAAACATAATTTAATTAAGATTTAAAAATAAATAATATACTTATTTATTTTATTTATAAAGCTATAAATTCCATATTTATTATTATTTAATAAAAAATGTAACATTATACTACTAACTAAAAGTGAAAATGTGAGTAAAAATAACAGTGTTCTTATAATCATATATATCATTGCTAAAGATTATGAAAAAATCGTTATCATTGCTAAATTCCTCAAATGATAAAATTACATTACTCCAAAATTTCAAGAAATGCCAAATTCACGTTTTACTTGATGGTCATATCTTAATAGACACACCACAGGTTCGAATTTGGGTTATGACAAACCGTTCAAGAATTGTGCGCTTAAAATGGAAATTCCATATATCTCCATTAATCATTTAATTAATACTACATTCTCAATTTTATCCAATATATTTTAATTTTCATAATTTAGTTCTTATATTTTAGTTTTGGATAAAATTAGTCAAAATAATTTAAATTTTATAAAATTATAAATTAAATGATTTTGAAATAAATTTATCAAATATGTTTTAAATCAATCAATCAAGATTAATTATACTGAAATTGAGGAGGGAAAGGACCATATATTCTCTTTGACATCGATATGACATATGAATACCACTTCAAAAAAAAAAAAAATTGAATTGTATCCATTAAATAAAGAAATGATTAATTTATAAATTGATACCTTAATGAAAGAAATATGGTAATAAATGTGCTGTCACGTATATTCATAGAAATTGATTAAAGCCACCTGACTAAAGGGAAAATAAAAATAAAAATGAAGGGAAGATAAAGGATTTTGGAGGTTTTGAAATAATTTTAGATAAAAAAATAATCACATATTTTATTATTACTGTTATTTTTAATTTATTTTTAATTTTTATTTTTTAAAAATTAAATAATAAATTATTAATTAAAATATTAACATAAATATATGTTTAATTTTTTTTATAATAATAAAATATTATAATTTTAATTAAAATAAAATTTAATACCAATTATTGTAATATTGTAATGATTTACTTATAATGTAATTAAATGTTTATGACTAGTTACTTGGATATGTGTAAATACTTAAATAAATATGGATATGAATGTTGACCCAAAATGTTATCATTTTAACTGGTCTTTCTGTTTATAAAAAAAAAAAAAAAAAAAAGCTTACCCTTTTCATTAGATAGAGAACCTTAGAGTGCGAAAATATGTTATGAACCTTCATCTTCTATGGCTGAACTTTAGCTCTTTGCATGGAGCTTTGTGGTAATCTGATCTTCAATTTTTTTTAATGTCAATATTTTCCTCTCATTGTCCTTTATACTCTCATATCTTTTATATAAAGTATTTTTTCTTAACCTTTTTGCCCATATTCTTACAAACTTTCCTTTTAAAATTATAATGAAGTTTTTGTAAGAAGATTTAGAGAAAAATGAAGATGATGATATTAATGGAAATCTACTTCTAATATTTTTTTAAGTATATTTCGATATCTTTTAATGTTAATCTTATTAATGAGACATAAATAACGAAGAAATAACATTAGTAATAAATAAACAATTGATTCTGAATTATCTATATCATATTCTAAGAAGAAGTGTAATTGGATATTTTTTGTTAAGGTTTTCTAGAAAATGATTTTATCAATTAATTTAGGCAAGCATTAAGATGAATGAAAATGCAAAACAAATAAAGAAGGTTAAAGTGTATTATCTCGTAACTTATATAGTATTAATGTTATTAATTTTTCCTATATGGGTGGATAATAGTAGATAAAATCGGATTTTTTTACCATGAAGAAAATATCTTCGTGGGTGGGCTAAGAAATCACATTTTTTGTTCCCATTAAATCCCCAAACTCAATTTTTTTTATTTTATATATTTATTTAAGAAAATACAATATTATAATTAAAAAATATATTTTATTTTGATTTTTAATAATCATAAAAATAAATATTTATAATTACTTCTAATATCTATTAAACTTAATTTAAATTTTTTTAAAAAACATAAATTTTGTTAATTTATAACATTAAATATATATTATTAGTTAGTAAAAAATATCTAATCCTTACAAATTTTTTGTAACTCCAATGAAAAATATCCGCTGCCCCCACAAATGATTAGATTGGGATGAGATGTCAAAAATACAACCCCTCTTGGTCAATCTTGTCTTTTTAATTGTAATTTTGATATATTTAAAAAATTAAATTTTATATAATTTTTATACTTTTACTTCATGTGTTTAAAAACTTTCATTTTTATTATATATTAAAAAAAAGTATGAAAAATTCGTATGCTAAAGTTTGGAAAAAGAGAAGAAAACAAGAAAGAAAGAAACCAGGTTCATGGTGGATCTGGGCTAAAGCATCATAAACCAATATATGGGCCAAAGCCTCGTATTCAAAAGTTTAATATTAAATTCCTAACTTCTACTCATCACACACAAAATGAATCCCTATCATTTGAACTAAAAAAGTTTAAAAATTATTTATCATTTTTATGCAAACACATGCACTTATTAGAAATATACAAATGACTTCACCTTATTTCATACAATTATAATCCATATTGTTATATCTCAATAATTATATTATTAATTTATGTTGTTACAATATCTACTTGAAAAGGTTAAGTTAATGATAGATAGACTTTTTTTTTATTACATTTTTAACACATATTTTTCTTCAATTTCAAACTTTTCCTTCCTCTCTAGTATAAACTTATTTATTATCATTTAAAGATTGCAAGTAGATGTATCAAATGAATTGAGTTAATACAACTCATTTAAGTAAATTATGTCTCAACTCAACTCATCATTGTTAAATAGGTTGGACTAAGTGGCTCATGAATTGACTCATTTAACATTCTAACAAAGTAAAACAAAAAAAAATATTTATAATTTTATTTAAAAATAAAAATATTAAAATAGATATTATCTTTTAATTATATTTTGTAAGATAAGAAAGAAAAACAATATATTTTGATTATGATTTTTCATAATTATATTATAGTTATGAAAATAATATCATTAACATATATTAAATGAACGTGCAAGTTGTTTATAAGCTAAGTCAGTTGGTTTATGAATTAGATAAGTTGATTTTTTTTAACTCATGAGTTCATTATAACTAGAAACGAATCTATAAAAATGATGGATTAGGAACATCATATATATATTTTAGAACCTCAGTAGTACTATAAATATTTTTTAATAATAAAAATATTATATTTAGTGAGGGAAGGACATCTACTTGAATTTACTAATAGATTTTTCAACTTCAATTTAATAAATCAGAAAAAAAGTAAATTGCTTTTTGAAGGTTTTGAACATCTTTTATATAGATTAGAATAAGTTTTGAGGCTTTTAGATATTTGTTAAAGTTTATTTTTGTTTGAATTTTTATTAATTTTAGAAGTATAGAGGGACTCATCATATAAAAAAAAAATATCTAATAAAAAATTATTATTATTACATAATGATTTTTAAAAAATAATTGTGTAGGATTACGTGCCCCAATGTCTTCCATTTCGATATGTATTTGATTGGAACAATTTTAAATTGATTGATTTAAATAAAATTACTCATTTAACATAATTAATTACACATATTTTAAGAATATATTACAATGATATGTTAAATTGTGTTGGTACTTGTTTCGGGTTGATCTGATTTATAGAGAGAACTTAGAGACAAGTCAAAATAATTGATTGAATGTGTGGATTTAATAAGAGATTCATCTATTTATATAACATTACACTATTTATCACATAATACGTACACATATATGGATATTAGGGGATACAATCAGTGTAAAACACAACATTTTATAGATTGAGGTTAACCTAAGCTTGAGTTGTAGTAAACCTTATAAGGGGAATGGTTCCCTAGGATTGACCTTCTACTTGTTAGTGCGTTTCAAGTATGTAAAGTCAGGTACACAATTCAGAGTATTTTGTCTTACAGTTTGGATTGCTCATCTCATCTCGAACTACTCATTTCGACTCGGGTTGAGCTATATGTCAGTTCATATGTCCAAATAGTACTCATTCATCCCTATAACTTCTACCCATAAAAGATGAGTGAATAATAATGTAATCATTGATAAAATAAAAAAAGAAGTAATGTTTTGAACAATTAATGTGAGTTGTTCAATGAATAATAGATAGTTGGAGCTACTATAATTTGATACAATGCATCATAAGAAATTCTTTATAATTTAATTAAGCAAGTAGGTTTTTATATATACTATATAAGAGAAAATCTCAATAATATCATTCTCTATCTATACCTCATTTAGTGAATGTTACTTCATTTAGATCATAAAATTTACTATATTTATATTCAAGTATATTAAGTTTTTCTTATCTATATTCAATCTAAATGAAACCTTCCATGATTGAATAGCATAGACTCAACCCATATTAATAGTGATAAATGATAATCAACAATTAATCAACTTACATCATGACTAATCAATATTATTAATGACCATTTAATAATTTTTTTAAAATAATCAATTATTTTATTTTAAATAAAAATATATTTATACAATATTTATATATTTTTATTTGGAGAGAATTGCAAAATACTATAAGATTTAGAGAGAGATTAGAGAAAGTTAGATCCATATCCTAGGTCATATAGATCTATCAATATAGACACCATTACCCCCAAGTGTGGACACTCTACTTAAATAGCCATATCTAACTTTCAATTAGATCATTGTCATATGATGAGGTCACATTCATGTATCTCTACAATTCATGTCTTATTGTCTCTTTATTATTTCTTATATCTCGGGTATCTTATTGGGTTCATACACCTAAAACTCATTGTGTAACAGTAGGTCAAACATCTCATGAAACCACTTCAAGCCATACCGAAACGAGTGGTGTTTAAGTTCCTGAATCGAGCACCCTAAATGTGTATCTAGCTCCTACATCCACTGAAATCTTGAATCCAGATCCACTAGATGCCTCAAGTTCTATACACATACCCTTATTCACCTCACCATTCCTTATAAGGTTCATAGAAAAAGAAACCACTTCATGAGCCAACCAGAGAGCTTGTGGAAAAAATTCCCAAGAAGAAAATTCAAAAATTATCCACCAAGCTGACCATAAAAGACATGTATCGCTTAAGGACATATTCTATTCCACCCAGTGTAGGCTTAGTATTAGTTCCCCAACATCTCTTTAAAACGGATGATCCATCCCAAGGATGATACGTTTTGCATGAGGAAGCACTTTGTGTTGCTTTGAGGTTTCCAATACCTTAAATGGTAGCCTCTTTTTAAACTCATATGATTTACCCTAGTATAGATAAAATCCAAATGAATGGAGGATGCTCCTAAGCTTGGTTATAGTCAGGGGAAGCAAGGATTCGAGCTAAAAGAGGGTAAGCTACGGGCTATGTATTGCATAAAAAGGAACATGGTGAATGAAAGTAAGACATATATCTCAACCATCACACTTTGAGATCTTATTTTAAAGTTACCCGATAGTCAGCCCAAATGAAAGGACAAGTATTTTTATATTAGTAGTGATATATGGGATGAGAAACCCATGCTTCCTACATGCTCTATCTGGAATCACAACTTTGACACCACATAACCATGGGGTCAAGAGATTCTACTACATCTTGGTCATGATGGAAGAGATAAAGTTTACGTCTTGAGCTACATAATTCTCACCATATGACTTACAAAGACATCCTTATCGAACCTCGTTACAAGGCTTCTAGGTGTGAAGGGACTATCACGCTCCACCCTCAGGTTATGCAAGGGGTACTTTACTTTTTGATTTAAATAACTTGTTCTAGTTCTAACCTTTATTTTTTCTAATGTAGGGATGAACTTCACAATTATTGGCATTGACGACTTGGTGTCAAGTCTTGAGGAGGATGAAATAATTGAAATTGAATCTCCCGATCAACACGAGCAAATTTTCCACAAGGTGGATGCCTTTGTAACATAAAGTGCCCTATCCATGCTAGTCTCATAGGAGAAAGAAATCGAGGTGGCATAATCTTCTATGAAACATTCACCTCATAAGAAAAGGAAATTGGACTCTCCTTGTGAATTAGAGACTAAATCTATTCTTGTGCTACATCTAGACACACATCGTATGTGAAGTTAAAAAATATACAAATTAAGAGTAGCTCGATAAGTATCTTTGAAGATGTATATTGTAGGTTGTTTCTTTTTTAAGAAATGGGGAGATTACAAATAATCCATGTCATTCTGGTACGTATGAGGTTGAAGCTATTGTTGCTCAATTCCAAGGGACACTTGAGAAGAAAGACAAAGTGTTGGAAGAGCGTGAGAAGTTGCTTGGGGTGCAAGATGCCAAAATCATTCATTTTGGTAACGACTTGATAGATCGTACCCAAAAACTGAAGGCCACATCAACTTTTGCTTGGAAAGAGGCAACTTGGCCAAAGAAGCCAATGAATGGGCAAGGTTGGCTTAGGAACGTGCAAGGCAAGGTGAGGAACAAAATGCCACTTTGAATGAATTGGTGAGCATACTTAAGAAAAACTATACCCGTGGCTATAGTGAATGGGTCAATTTTTGGAAAGAATTACAAAATGCTATAAGATTTAGAGAGAGAATAAAAAGGGTGTTAAATCCTTATAATGGATCACATAGGTGGTCCATATATATAGATATTATCACTCTTAGGTATAGACATGCCATTATAACAACTATATTTGACTTGTAATCAAATCACTACCATATGATGAGGTTACGTCCATGTATCTTTACAATTCATGTATTTTTGTCTTTTTATCGGTTCTTATACCTTGGGTATCCTGTTGAGGTCATACATCTAAAGCTTTTCATACATCAATACACCCCTGTTTGTAACACACATGTTTGTAACACACATCGTATGCAAAATACATCTCATGTACTCAAATCACCTCGTATAAATTTGTTTGTATTCACATATAGATCATAACATCACGTGTGAGTGTACCTAGTAGACAGGAATACCTTAGTACGAAACACTCGAACAATTTTAATATATTATTTTTTATGCATTCTCTGTGAGCAAACGGATGGGATATTATCATGGATAAGGTATAACACCACTAGTGAGTATAGTTATTTGCCTTAGAATGCCAACTCATAGCCGTCCATTGTTTATTATAGAATAAGACATAGTCTAGTAGATAAAGTAATATATTTGAGAAGGGATCGAATGAGACCAATGTGTATTTGCAAATTAATATTTAAATACGAATAAAAGTAACGTAAAAAAGGAATGTTTATATTAAAAGGGATCACTTATAATTAATTAATCATAAGCCTAATATTGTATGTTATTATAATGAAAAGCACTCCAACTATATATTATGATAACATTTCTTATTTTATAACATCATTATAACATTATGAATAAAAATAAAGGGCTGATTTTCTTTTAAAAAAATAATAATAATATTTTTAAAATTTATATCTATAAAATAGGACTTTTAATATATTTTTATTATGAAAAAATATATAATATATTAATTTAATTTAAATATCGTTTAAATTAAATTAAGATTATTTATGATAAATTTTATTTAATATTATTAAACATCATTTTTATTATTATAAATTTAAAAATATTATTTTTTCATAATTTCCAATTTTCTTTTCTTTTACACTCAAATCTTCTACTGATCTATCTTTATTGTTATAAACAAAAATTATGATAAAAAGAAATTATCAAATTCTTTTATTATGTCAACAACACAGAAATTGAAGGGATTATGTCACAATTACAACCTCTAATTTAGATGCAGTCGGTTTTACACCATTCACCAGTCAAATGATAAATACTGTGTCCGATTTGTGATTTCTAAGTCTTTATTTGTAATTTGGTCGTTAAAAGTGTAAGCATTAAAAATCTTATCGTAATCCTTTTAAACTAGATTATGAGTAACTTGGATCGAAAAAAACATTTTAACTTAATTGGCTTTGATATCACCATATATATTTTAAATAAAAATATCAAATAAATTTTAAAAAATTATTTAATTCATTAAAAAAAATAGTTATTTTATACTTTCTTAAAAAACTTCAAAGAATGACAAAAGTTAATTTTTTATTGAATAAAATGATATTATTTTCTTAATATTTTATTTTATTGGTAAATAAAGAAATGATAAAAATAATTTTTTTGTTATAATTTTTTTATAAAACTATTAAAATATTAAACAAATAATTAAATTTTTATCATAAAAATATTTAAATATTAAGTAAATGATAAAATTTGTTATTCTTTCTTACTTTTTATAAAATATAAAATATAAAAAATTAAATAATATCTTTATAATATAATAAATAAATTAATATAAATATCTTATATAAAAAATCTTTATAACACCCCCACAATATATTTTATTATCACAAATTTTTTAAAGCATTTTTTATACATAATTTTTTTTTAGTATTGAAGAATATATATTTATTTCATTAGGGGTCCACCATTTGCCACAATATCTAATCAATTTTAAAAGAATTGTAACTACTATTTGAGCACCTCATGCCTAATTAACAAAGAAGGTTATTTGGCCCTAATGGATAGGATAGGATAGATGTATTCAACAACATGTGTCTAAGGCTAAGTTAAGAGGGTAGATAGCTCTTTGTGTTTTTTGTGCTGACTTCAGTCACATACCTATATAGAGATGAAGGGTTAACGTTGGTTGATATATTGGGACATGGAAATCATTTCCATCTTTCGATTTCAATTAACACTATTACCATTTTTTTTTGTTTGTTTGTTATAAATCAAATCACACAATCACGTGATTTGAGATATAGTATTTGTTGTATATTTATTTACTTTATAATTTTTATATGATTTATTATGAAAATAAATTTCACTTTATCGAATTTATATTTTTTTTTATATTTTTTTTTATATATATAATATTTTTTTAATATGTAAAAAATATACATACATTATATAAATGAGAAATTATATTTAAATTATAAATAAAATATGCAAAAATCATTTAGATTCAAAATTTAAAGACAAAATATATTTTTTAAAATTATTTTATTAAAATATTATATTTAAAAATAACAAAATAAAATAAACACATTACATTCCGTTTTTTTAACAAAAACTTTATTTTAGACGATAAAGTTTACAAATTTATTACATTTATAAAAAAATAGTAAAAATTCATTTTATAAACACAATTAATTTGTATTAATCCACTTTTTTGTTTTTTCAAATTGATTTCTATAATTTTTTATTTAAATAACAAATTTATATTAAGTTACTTAATAATAATAAATTAAAATATCATTTTTATTTTTGTAAAAGTTATAATACCCCTCTCTTTATAAAATCAAACCACCCATGGTCCTCGTCGGTCACCACCACACATAAAAAGTATAATTAAGCCACAAATAATCAAAATAGTCGGTTATGTTAAGCCAAAAGGCTACAGAAATCATTGGTGGGACCTACCACATTGGCCAAGGTCGGCCATATTTAACACATTTCCTCCACATGATCATCTACCCAAACAAGACACATCAAACCGTACACGTGTCAACAGGTGATCGATTAGAGGTCCACCAATCGTACCTCCCTGACAAAGACATGTGGCTGCCAGAATTACAAACTTTTCCATTCTACTTTTGTCGTTGAAGGTTAGATGGAAGGGTAAGTGGCTATTCCGGTTACCAAAGCCATTAACTTCTTTTATATAAATTGTCACAAACCAAAGCTAAAAAAAATAAAAACAAAGTTAGCTTCAGAATCATAAGCAAATCCAAATTGTGATATTTCAAAAATGCCAATTAGTAGCATTCATGTGGGATCTCCAGCTGATGTTAGGCATCCAAATGCTCTAAAAGCAGCTCTTGCTGAGTTCATCTCAATGCTTATCTTTGTTTTTGCTGGTGAAGGCTCTGGAATGGCTTTCAGTAAGTCAATTTCATCTATTTTCTTTACATTTACTTCTGGGTATTTATCAGTTTTTATTTTTATTTTTTTCTATGCATCTATATCTCACATTCTAGCAACTTTCTAAATATTTTTATTTTATAATTAGTACTAGAACTTTAAACAATTGTACAACGTGATATTTTACTTGTGCAGCCAGTTATTAATTTTAAAAAATATGATTAATTAAAAAGTTTAATTTATAAACATAAAGTATACAAAATGTAACGTTATCCCACTAAAATTTACACAAGTTGATATGATTTTTGACTAAATTTTTAGAAACTAAATATCATAAAAGAGACCATGCAACATATGCAAATATACCTTGAAATCATCTTTTAATGGGTATTTAGGGAAATACTTTGTACTTTTTTTTTTCTCTCTCTCGAAGTTTTGAATATTCTTTATGTGTAGAAAATTGAAATAAGATAGAGTAATATAGATTTTTGGTTTGTTTTTGGCAGACAAATTGACAAACAATGGATCATCAACACCAGCTGGGCTTGTAGCAGCTGCTTTGGCTCATGCCTTTGCACTATTTGTAGCAGTTTCAGTTGGAGCCAACATCTCTGGTGGGCATGTTAACCCTGCTGTCACATTTGGTATTTTTGTAGGTGGACATATTAGTCTTCTTAAGAGTATTTTGTATTGGATTGCCCAATTGCTTGGATCTGTTGTTGCTTGCTTGCTTCTCAGGATTGCTACCGGTGGATTGGTAAGTCTTGCTATCAACTAGAGCTTTCTGTCACTTGCGAAGAGACTTATATATATATTTCATAGTAGTATATGATGATATTAATTTTTTTAAGGGGGCACTTAAATCCAATTTAGTTTCATAGTAGGAGATGAAAAGTAACACCATCTAAACCGTAATCTAACCCCATAGGATGATATTAATTTGATCTATTGCTAAATATGGTAACGGTTAGTTTGTGTTTTCATAAAGGGTTGATGTTAAAAAGTGTTTTCAAGAATAAACAAATGATTTGGGCTTTTCATACGAATTACAAAATATTATCTTTGAGACTTAAGGGAACACTTTTAGCGAAAAAAAAAATTATTTAACTCATAAGCACGTTTTGGTATCATAAACGCTCCAATAACATCTTGATTGCATTTTTAGCAACAAAAACAAAATGGCAAGAGCTATAAAAGTCTCTCTGACTGGTGTCGTTTAGTTACTTTAATTATAAAAAATATTTTTATTCAATTAATTTTTCTTAGAAACTTTCTTTATTTAACTCAATTATAGATATTTAACATTTTCTCGTACATGCATTAATCTCGTGATAGAACCTAAGATATTAGACCTAATTAATTAATAAAATATTATTAAGTTAAGAGTTATTAGGAGATATAATGATATTAGCATTTCATGAATTGTTTTTAGTTGATTCATTAAGTTAATGATTGTTAATTCTTACAACGAGTATTAATATTTGTGACAAAAATATTAACAATTTTTAAAAAATATATTAATTAAAAATAAATTATATTATTTTAATAATTTTTTTATTGAAAATATTATTTTAACTTTTAAGTAATCAAAATAAAATAAAACTTTAACATATGTAAAAATGATAGAACATATGAAATTATTTAAAAAAATTAACTAGTAATATTCTAATAGAAGATTATTTAAATATATATTTTAAAAAAATCAATAAAATATTTTTAATTTTTTTTAAATTAACAATATTTAAAAAATATATTTGTTTTTTTTAAATTGATATTAAATGTCAAATTATCTTTGTTAAATGTTTGGTTTTTAATAGCATTTTAATAATTGGAGTGGGAAAAAATAATACATTAATAAAAAATTATTAAAGAATTATTTATCCATCCCATTTATCAAAGCTAAGGATTAATTTTTTTTTATAATATAGGACAAAACACACTATATTACAGCTTGAAAGACTTACCGACCTTTTTAAAAAAAATAAAAAAATTAAAAGCATTAAAAGACTTCAATCAAACAATAATATTGAGCAAGATTTTTTACTTTTTATTTCAAAAGTGGTTTGTAGAAGAAAATGTTTTAAAAAGAAATGAATAAGTCGTAAAACTATAAAATAAGTTCACAAGCGCTTTATTATGTGAAAGTCGCTTTTAAAGGCATAAATAAACAAACTTTTAGTCATTGTCATGCAAGAAAATCAAACAACTTTGTGAACTTTTTATTTGCAAAGTTTTCACTTTTCATAAAGAACCTTTACTTAATTTAAAATGTTATTAAACCATAGAAACAGATCTTAATTATAACTTTATAATTCTCAATATTGCAGGTAACATCAGCTTTCTCCTTATCAACAGGTGTGGGTGTATGGAACGCTTTAGTATTTGAGATAGTGATGACTTTTGGTTTAGTGTACACAGTTTATGCCACAGCCATAGACAAAAAGAGTGGCAATGTTGTCATAATTGCACCGATTGCAATTGGTTTCATAGTTGGTGCCAACATTTTGGCTGGAGGTGCCTTTGATGGTGGTTCAATGAACCCAGCAGTCTCTTTTGGGCCTGCTGTGGTCAGTTGGTCTTGGAGCAATCACTGGGTCTACTGGTTAGGTCCATTTATTGGTGGTGGTATTGCTGCTCTTATTTACGAGACTGTTTTCACTACTAGCTTATTGGAACAAACCACAGATTATTCTCAAATTTAAAAGTTGATAATTTGATATGATTTAGATTATGGGTGGGCTTCTCTTGTTTCCTATCAATGGTTTTGGAGTGATTGATATGGTGTTGTTTGTATTATGGAGTTATTTATTGTTGATTCAAGTGAAACTGTTCTTGTTTTCTTTCTTTTAATCTTTCTTAGGATAAAATTTACATTCGATTCATTTATGACCTTATTTTAAGTTCTAGGCCTCAATAATAAAACGTTAAAACTAACTATTTTATGTCAATTTTCATTCAAATTAAAAATATAATAATTTAAAACTCGTAATTTTAAGTGCTCAAATAACTTATTTTGAAAAAAAAAATTGAGTATAGATGAAATGAGAAGTTAACAGGTTAAATGATAATTTTTATCTATTACAAGTTTAGTATAAAAAATATTATGATATAAAAAGTCATCATATTAAAATGACAGGCACCATATCATTCACTAGATTGATTGGGGTGGCAATAGCTAAATAATTGAAGAAAACAACAAAGCACAGCACAAAGGGATATCATTAGTGGAGATGAATTGACCCTACTTTGATTTTACCATTTAATTATATCTGAGCATGTTCTCAACAAACATTCTTGCTTAACGTTATCATATAGTTTTATTAATTAGTCTATAATTTGGATAAAGTGAAATGCCCAGCTCATGGAATATTAGTCCCTAATCACTCCCATTAGCTTAAGGAAGACACTTAAAATAAAATAAAAATAATATCAAAGATTTTTAGATATAAAATTTTCTAAAAATAAAAATAATAATTATGGACCTATATGTCACTTAAAACTTGTCCTGTAATAAAATAAGATTATAAACTTTACATTTAAGTGAATTTATCACAAAAATATAATAAATATGTATTTTTAATTTGTGGATAAAATTTTACAATTTTTAATTTTTTTTCTTTCAGTTCTTTGTAATTTTTTTATAAAGTCAAAGCATTAATCCCTTAAGCCATTCGATGCATACTTTGGGGAGACAAATAACACAAATATCTCACTTTTTTTTTTCTCACCATAAGTCTTCATTATTGAATGCATTTTTATTTTTTTCTTGTTGTTGGCTTACATGAGATGACCAACAAATCTGACACGATGTAGCCTACCGTATTCATATCTCAATTAGAAGTTTCTAAATGAAGTTATTTTATGTCTTACGTAGAACATATTATTTTTACTGTATATCGTTTATCCCTACGAAATACCAGACGAAATAGAAGATCTTAGAGGGGATTCTTATCAATTTTGGGGTTGGTTAGAAATTATCCGTTTTATTTGGATGAGAGAGAGAACAAATAATTAGCTCCTACACACTACTACACACTTGTAATCTCTCTACAGATAACAAGTTTTTCTCTAATTATGATCTTTGTCATCATATATGCCCCATTATCATTGGTGTGGATCTTCTCAACTTGCAGTAATTTATGTTCTTAACACATTACAAATCCAATGATACCTTACGTCGATGTGTTTAGACCTTGAGTGGAAGATTGGGTTCTTACTAAGGTGAATTACACTCTGATTATCGCAATAAAGAACATAATTTTCTTGGTTCTCATGCAATTCTTTAGGAATTTTTTCATCCACAGAATCTTCTTATAACCTTCAGTAATTGGAATGTACTCTGTTTTTGTGGTACATAAGACAATACACTTTTGTAATTATGATTGTCATGAAATAACTCCCCCTCCAAATGTTATTAGGTAACTAGATAGACTTTCTTGTATCCACGTCGCTAGTCATATCTAAATCTGAATTTCCTTTTAATATAGGTTTGTTATTACCAAAGCATAAACAATGATTGAAAGTTTCTCTCAGATACCTCAGCATCCATTTGATAGCTACTCAGTGTTCCTTTCCAAGATTTGATAAGAATCGGCTCACAACATCAATAGCATGTGTAATGTCTGGTCTGGTAAATAGCATAGCTTACATTAGACTACCAACCGTCGATGCATAAGGCACCTTGCTCATATCCGATTTATCCTTCTCACTTGTGGGGCATTGACTCACATTAAGCTTGAAATGGCTTGCAAGTGGACAACTAATAAGTTTAGCTTTACTCATGTTGAATCTTTTAAGAACTTTTTCAATATACCATTTTTGGGAAAGCATGGGACTAGGCCTAGATTCTCAAAATGACAGGTGCTGGTGCCACATGACTCTACAGATGGGAGCGTGATTGGGCAATTTTAAAATTTTTGCCCAATTTTTTCATCGTTTTGGCTTTTACTTATTTTTCCCAACATATTTGTAATGTATTGCCTTCAGTATTTTTTTTCGAGTCTTCAAATTATTTTTTAACGAAAAAATCTAAAAAATAATAAAAATACATGTGATTTTGAAAAATAAATTTATATATAAAATATGATAAAATCATACATATATAAATCTATTTAATCAATTAAAGTACATTAAATCATGATAATTTTAATATTTTTTAAGCACTCATGAGAGAGATTATGGAAGAATAGATCATGTCGTATTATGTTCACAACTTTAGCATTGCAACATAGAAACTACGAATATATCAATCCTCTTAGTTGATATTTGTTATTTCATATTTAAGTTCAAATTATTTTGACTCATTAACGTGAGAATAAATCCCATTAAGATGATCTCATATAATAGTAGCGGTTTTGAAAGATCAGAGACTTAGAGCAATGTCGGGTTCAACTTAATTGAGTATCCAAGTGATAATCTGTGCATTCTTTGTTTTCTAATTGCTCTTAGCTTTCTCATCACCTTCATCTTTTTTAGAGTCATCAAGAATTCCAGATAAATCTTTTCCTTCGACAAAAATTCAAAAATGGAACTCCCAAAATGTAAAATTTCTACGAGTGAATTTGACAGATATCGTTTCAAATTTGTTTGTATCCATGATGAACGATCACAATAATTCAAGCTAGAGCAATTCCTCTAAAGGATAGTCACAAAGAATGAAGAAACAAAAATTCTCAAAAGAATATAAACTATAACGTAAAATATTTTCTCAAAGCTTTAATACCATGATAAACTATGAAATAGAGAAATAAAACTGTATATATTTTGTATATTTTATACAAAGGTTATAACACCATTATATATAACAATACTTAAGTCTATATATGACAAACCTAGCTAATCAAGGATTACAAATAAGTAATATACAATACGAATTCTAA
This sequence comes from Hippophae tibetana, assembly GCA_037013495.1. Lineage (NCBI taxonomy): Eukaryota > Viridiplantae > Streptophyta > Magnoliopsida > Rosales > Elaeagnaceae > Hippophae > Hippophae tibetana. The sequence goes on from CM072810.1 coordinate 2,854,217, forward strand.
AATATTAGGAGAGATTTTCTTCCTTCATTGTCGACAAGATCTTCTAATATATAATATGAATCCCAAAATATTAGAAGATATTTTCTTCCTTAATTGTCGACAAGATCTTCTCTATTTGATATCTAACTGTTAAACAAAATTACCCTCCCTTCCATTTGAGGAGATTTTTTATGAAAAAAAAATATAGGGCAAATGGTAATTACTAAACACCTACTATTTATGCCAACAATATTTAGTATATTTTTGATTCACATAATTGAAATTATCAATTTATGATAATAAAAAACTTGGAATAAGATAAGGAGAATGAATTAATTAGTTTTTCTTCTTCTAGTTTTTCCAAAATATCCTCCTATCTCTAGCATATTAGAAACAAAATCTTGAGAATGAATAACTATTTTTTTTAATCCATTAGAAAACTCATTCTTTCTACAAAATTACAATTTCTAACATTAAAAGTTATGAATGAACAAGACAATATTAAAATTTATTTTTATAACCGACCTCCCAACGATTACTATCTAATTTTAAAAGTGTTAAACGAACTAGATTATTTCAACTCGCTTGAGTCCAACTTATCTTAAATGAAATGTAACTCAGTTAAACTTATCTAATTTTCAAATAAACTAAGCTCATTTTTATTTAAGTTGAATTTAGTTGCTCATAAATAACTCTTTTTTTCAACCACATTTATTGTTCTACTAAATATTTTTTTTTACATAGATTGACTTATTTAATTTTTTTAGGTTTATGATATTAAATAAATTGACTTATTATTTTTGTTAAACTCGTTTTGATAAGTTTATGATATTAATTTTGTAAATGTTTGATAATGATATTATGATTATATTGTAATTAGTTAAATAAAGAAATTAATGATTTAAATTTATTTATCAATGAAAAATTTGATAATTTTAAAAAAATTGTTAAATGGATAAAAAAATATTAAATAAAATTAATTCAAAATTTAGTTTCTCTTATCAAACCAATAATCTAGGTGATAAAATGAGATTAAAATCTTTACTTTTGAGGATATTTTTATGACAAAAAAAAGTACATGACAAATGGTCCTTACTAAACACCTATTGTAAGGTAGGTAAGACATGTTGAAAGAAAGAAAGAAAGGTAAATAGGTCACCGGGGATTAGGGTTTTACATGTCCTATAACTTTTGATTTAGTATATTTTAATTTTATAAATTTTAAAGGGACTCTCGTTATTTCTATAATTAAAAAAATTAGTTAAAAAGTTAATTTTTTATTTGAAAATACACAATAAATAGAAGACATCGGTATTTCAAATAAATTGAACAAAAAAAATTTAAAAATGCCGCTAAACGTCATCTTGAAAGTCACCTTAATCTTTAACCTCCTATGAGTAACTGCATGCTTTATGTTCAATAATTTATTTCAACATTTTATCGGTATTATGTAGAAATGGAAATACTTTTATATATAACTTTCAACAATCAATTGGCTTCTCACATATAGTAACATCAATCCAATTGACTCTTAATCATGCCTTTTACAACTAGTCCCTAAAATCGTTACATGTAAAACCAAATGATCTATAAAACTAGACTTATGGCACCAATTAACCCGATATGAGTTGCTGGAAGCCTACAGGCAAGTTATACTACTAGTATAACTACGACTAACCCATATTGGGTTGTTATGGAACCAGACGTCTGGTTCTAGCTGTTAAGTTATATTTGATATTGTAATTCACTTATACTTCACTTGTACTACACTTCCACTATTTAACTTGTACTAATTCACTTGTACTACACTTACTATTTCACTTGTACTACACTTGTTACAACTCTATAAATAGAGTTCTCTATGTACATTCTAAAACACACCAATACAACATTAAAACATTCTTTCTTCTTATCTCTCTATACTCTTCACATGGTATCAGAGCCTCTCATATACCTCTAAAATTTCTATCAAAATTTCGCCTTTCTTCATCACAACTAACCCGGCTCATCCTAACTCGGTTCACTCTCAACTCGGCACACCTTAACTCGGCTCACTCCAACCCGGCTCACCTCAACTCGGCTCACTCCAACCCAGCTCACTCCAACCCGAATCACCTCAACCCGGTTCCAGGCTTGTTTTCAACTCCTCTTTTCATTTTTAAGGATATCTCCTTTATACTGTTTATATATATTTGCTTTATATTTCCTCCATTATTTCGTTAAAATGGACCGAAATGATGTCCCAAAACCAATCTCTACCACCCTTGATGATACTAACTACCTAGCCTGGGCACAAGCAATGAAAAGTTTCTAGAAAAGATGCAAGCTATGACGTTTCATAATTGGTGATATCTCTATACCCATCCAAGAAACCACTGAAAATAACTCCTTATTTGCTGACCGCCTTGAAGATTGGGAGAGTAAACACCATCAAATTATTACCTGGTTCCGTAACACTACCTTACCCTCCATCCATGGTGAATTTGGGCGTTTTGACACTGCCAAAGAAGTTTGAGAATTTCTTGAGGCTCGCTTCACTACAACAGATTTGGCCAACCAATATCAACTTCTAACAACTCTTCATACCAAACGCCAAAGGGCTTATCAAACCATTAACCAATTTCTCTCTGAAATGCATACTATTTGGGATCAACTCGCTCTCTCTGAACCAACTTGGACGAACAAGATTGATGCTGAGATGTTTGCAACTTACCGTAATCACCAGTGTCTTGTTATTTTTCTTATGGCTCTCCATGATCAATTTGAACCTGTTCGGGCTTCGTTACTCCATCAGAGTCCTTTTCCATCCTTAGATACTATTGTGACCGAGCTTCGCTCTAAAGAAACTTGGATGGGGGTTTTCAAAGTTCATCATACAGATTCTGCTCTTGTCACCCCATTTTATCGCCCTAAAGGAGGTTCAAAAGAGGACTTCAAACATCAAGGTTGCACCTACTATCACAACCCCAATCATGAGCTTCTTACATGTCCCATTCGGGTATGTATATATTGTCACAAGAAGGGTCCATGACACTTTAACAGAGATTGCTTTCGGAATCTCTCTCAGCATTCCTCACGGAATCCCTCTCAACTTACTTCAGGTAAAAATAGTAACTCATCTATCACTGCTACTGTTTCTGAGGATAATCATGACAAATATACCTTCTCTACTCAAGAACTTGAAGGTCTTCTTAAACATGTTCTCTCACAATCTAGTAATCCTCCTCCTACTGCCATATGACTCATGATACTCACATCTTCTCTCCCACACAATCTTCCATCTCCAAACCTTTAATTCAAACTGCCAATGGTTCACATATGCATGTTAATGTTGTAGGACAAGTTTCCACATCTTCTATATCACTTTCTGACACCTTTCATATTCCCAACCTTACTCTAAATCTTATCTATGTTGGTCAATTATGTGAACTTGGTCTTACTATTACTTTTTCCTCTTCTGGTTGTCATGTGCAGGATCCACAGACAGGACAGATCCTTGGGATAGGCCGTAAAGTTGGACGGTTATTTGAACTTATCGACCTTCATCTACCCAATTCTCCCCATACTTCCGTTGCTGCTTCTACTACTCATATCAACCTATGGCATGCTCGTCTAGGCCATACCTCTATAAGACGTCTTCGTCCCTTGGCATCTTCTGGTAAATTAGGATCTGTTTCTATTTCTGATAATATAAATTGTTTGCCTTGTCAATTGGGAAAACAACCTGATTTATGTTTTAATAAAAGTGATTCTACTTCTGTCTCTCCTTTTGACTTAATTCATTCTGATGTTTGGGATCCATCCCCACATCCTACTATGGGGGGATGTGTTTACTTTGTCATTTTTATTGATGATTATTAAAGATTCAATGGTTTTTTTCTCATGAAACATAGATCTGAATTACCCAAAATTTATTATGATTTTGCCTAAATGGTTAAAACCCAATTTTCTCAAAATATCAAAGTACTTAGAGGTGATAATGCTATGGAATATAAATAAACAAATTTTTTAATTTTTTTTGACAAAATGGGACTCTTTCTCAATATTCTTGTCCTGGCACATCTCAACAAAATGGAAGAGCTAAGCGAAAACACATACATATTCTTAATACTGTTCGCACTCTCCTCATTTCTAGTTCTTGTCCTGAACGCTTTTAGGGTGAAGCAGCTCTTACAGTTGTTTATACCATCAATCGTGCACCTGTAGCTCGCCTCACCTCTGTTCGAAGTATCATTGCTGTTGTTGCTGCCCGAAATTGGAACATGTTTCAAATGGATGTCAAAAATTCTTTTCTCAATGGAGACATAACTGAGGAAGTTTATATGAAACCTCTTCCTGGATACACTCATTCACCTCATCAAGTATGCAGACTTCGTCGTGCTCTCTATGGCCTCAAACAAGCTCATCGGGCTTGGTTTTCCAAATTCAACTCTACACTTACTGACTTTGGTTTCACTTTCAGTTCTTATGACTCCGGTCTCTTTATTCGGAAGACTCCTACTGGTGTAACACTTCTACTTTTTTATGTAGATGATATGATCATAACAGGGAATGACTCTAATGGAATTATTGATCTTAAGCAGTTTCTGAGCCATCAATTTGAAATGAAAGACCTTGGTCGTCTCCACTACTTCTTGGGCCTAGAAATCTCATCTGATTCTTAAGGATATTATCTTTCTCAAGCAAAGTACTCTTCTGATATTCTTAATCGGGCTGGCCTTACTAATTGCAAAACTACATCAACATCTCTAGAAACCAATGTCAAACTTACTCCATTAGATGGTACTATTCTCTCAGATGCCACATTATACATACAACTAGTAGGCAGTCTTGTTTATCTCACAGTCACTCGTCCTGACATTGCCTATGCTCTTCATCTGGTTAGTCAATTCATGTCTGCTCCACGGTCTACCCATTATACTGCGGTTCTTCGCATTCTCCGCTACATCAAAGGCACTATGTTTCATGGTCTCCACTTCTCCAACAAGTCTAATCTTCTTCTTTCCGCCTACTCTGATGCTGATTGGGTAGGTGACCCAACTGATCGTTGCTCTACTACTGGATATTGTTTCTTTCTTGGAAACTCTCTCATATCTTGGCAAAGCAAGAAACGATCCCTCACTTCTCCATCCAACACTGAAGCTGAATATCGTGCTCTTGCTGACACCACTCAAGAACTTCTTTGGCTCTGTTGGTTACTTGCTGATATGAGTATTCTCCAATCAACTGCAACTATCCTATATTGTGACAATCAGAGTGCTATTCAGATCGCTCACAATAATATATTTCATTAACGAACAAAACATATCGAGATTGATTGTCATTTTGTTCGTCAACATGTTCTTCAAGATACTATTTGTCTCAAATCAATATCCTCCACAGATCAAACAGTTGACATCTTCACCAAATCTCATCTACTAGGCAGATTTCAATAATTAGTTTCCAAACTCAAATTGATTATTTCTCTTCCTCCTTGAGTTTGAGGGAGGATGTTAAGTTATATTTGATATTGTAATTCACTTATACTTCACTTATACTTCACGTGTACTACACTTCCACTATTTCACTTGTACTACACTTGTACTAATTTACTTGTACTACACTTATTATTTCACTTGTACTACACTTATTATTTCACTTGTACTACACTTACTATTTCACTTGTACTACACTTACTATTTCACTTGTACTACACTTGTACTATACTTGTTACAACTCTATAAATATAGTTCTTTATGTATATTCTAAAACACACTAATACAAAATTAAATTATTCTTTTTTCTTATCTCTATATACTCTTCACACTAGCTATTCTGTCACTTTGGTTTTTAAAGTTAGGCATTTTTGACAGCTTAAATTTAATAGATGATTTTCAACAGATGGGGGAGGGTATTGTTTTTAATTTATCTAAAATATCGAAAATATTCTTTATTTACCATATATTTGAAAATTAAACGAAAATTTTTTTTGTTAAAACATATTAAACTGTAATTAAATTAAAAGATAAAACTACTTTCATATATTCGCAGTTATCCGTACGATCGATTCTATTTTTTTTTATTAATTTCGACGACAAAAATAGATTCAGATATTATCCAATCATAGAATAACGATTTCAAAACAGGTATAATTATATTTATATTCGTTCCCATCGTAATTGATATATATTATATTTATTAAAATAATTTTGATTTTAGATATTATTTATTATCTATTCTACTTTGTTATTAAAAAAAATCTCTGTAATAATTTGTAAACAATTTTAGGTATAAATTGTACACTTTAATTAAGAGAATTATACTAAAAGCTATTACGGTCCGTCCCGGTGAGTTATTTCGGATGGTTTTTGTTCATTTATATAGCGTAGATAGTGGGATCGAATGCCATCAATAACATATCTGAAGGCATTAAGACTAATTATGATGGACTCAAAATTTCAAATCCGGCCTATAAGCCCATGTCCATGGTTATGCCAAGAATCACGCTATAAAACCCAAGTCGATCTCAATCTCATAGTGTACCATAAACTCCCCAATTTTTGTAATCAATGTCACACAACTTTAATACTACCATACCATTGAATACCAATCCTCTGTAGTTATAATGTTCATAAAATTTAGTAATATTAGAAAATTATAGTGTATACTTCATATGATATAAATTATAGTTAATTTAAACTTTTTATGATTAACTTATGTTCATATATTTTACACTATATTTAAATTTTAAAATATTAAATTCACATCTATTATTTTTATTTTTAAAATAAATTTATTGTATTTTTATATGGAACGATGATAGTACAAATTTTATATTTATTTTAAAATAATACTTAAATCTTACTTATTTTTTGTAATAATTTAATTATATTATTATTAAAGTAATCGTATAGTGATAAATAATTATTTTTCTATTTTATTTAAATTTTTTTGAATTTTTTAGTTATAATTTAATTAAGTTCTAACATCTTTTTTTATATTTACAGCAATAGATACAGGTATCTTGTAAATACAAGATACCTGTTTCAAAATGAATCTGAGATGTCCATGAATCCTAATCAATCCCCGTATTGCCATACTAATATTAAATATTCATTCTCGTTTTTCAAACTTTACCCTCTAACAAAAGAGGGAAAGGTTTACACTCTGATTGAAGCGTAAGAAAATATAATTTAGTTTAGTAATTTATGATTTTGTATAAATAATATTATTATTTATAAAAAATTATATTTTAATATAAAATATATATTTAGTCACAGAATTAAAATATATTTTTTAAAATAATTATGTGATTAAATTACTATTTTTTAATAATTATATAATTAAATATATTTACTTTTTATAAGATAATACCCATCTATAAATTACAAAACTATAATATACTTTATAAGTAAAAATTTGGTCCATTTCTTCCTGTCGTCCCATTCAAAAAATTTAGGTAACTTTTTTATTAAACTCATCTTCCTAAACAGTAATTTAAATAAAAAATAAAAATTCCAATTACATTATTTTTATAGATTACAAGTATATTATGTAGAAAGTCATGACCTAACTGTTGAGTCTCACATCTACTAAGGATGACACCCTAGTGTTGATTATAAAGTTATGACAACAATTTTTCTTTTAGAGTTCTTTTTTAGGGAGTTAGGCAATGACTTTCTACATGGTATCAAAGCAGGTCCCTAATGCGATGAGTCCCCTCTATCTCACCTCATAATTTTCCGATCATGCGGTGTTTTTGTCCGATGGAATCGGTCTTTGTGATGTCCCCATATGATGTGAGAGGGAGTGTTGAGTCCCACATCGAACAAGGATGACAGCGTAGTACCGGTTATAAAGTTATGTTAACCCTTTATCTTTGAGAGCTATTTTGAAGTGAATTAGACCATGAATTTCTACTATTATAATTAATTATAAATTTTTTATATTATAATTATAATTATAATTAATTATATATATATTTATATAGATATGATTGTATTTATTAATAATATTGTATAATATCTTTTATTAAATCTATGACTTAAAAGGTGAGAGAAACCAAAATAGTTTATTCTATAAGCATACGAGAAGGATAATCGCTCAAACCCATTTGTCAGAATATTTTTTTAGCAAAGTCAAGCATAATCTAGTTTATAGAACAAGAATGAAATATTATAAAGAACCATTAATGGGATAAATAATAAATAAATGTTTGAAGTGATATTCGAATTATGATACCAAAATTATAAGGCACCAAGTTTAGTACCAAACTGAATAGATATCTCCCGAAACTTTTTAATCATAAGTTCTTTTTATATTCTAACCTTTTAAGTGAAAAAAAATGACAGTTATGATTATTTGTAATTATTTGTATTGTTGATTTGGTTTTTATTTATTAAATTTTGAAAATAGTTATAATTTTAAATAAAAATCTAACATAAAATAATTGATATGATTCGGATGATTATACTGATAATTGTATCCGTTCGTATTTGAAATTAATTATATTTATTAAATTAAATTATATATTAATTAATAATTAATATTTATTAGAATTTTTTTTTAAAATTTTTTAAAAATATTTCTTTTGTGTTTTTTTAATAACCATTATAAGTGGGTAAAAATAACGATGATTTTTAAAAAAATTTAAATACATATTTTATAATTCAATTTTAAAATAATTATATCAAAAATTGTGATAACATTATGTGTCCGTGCAGATCTCTGCTTGGTAGTCTTTCTCAAACTACTTGCCGTACAAAATTAGACTACACAAATTAATCAAATAATAAACCAGATCCCAACAAAATTTAGTATCAAACTGTTCGTTCTGATTAATTAATTGAGAGTTATAATAATTTTTTACACTAAATCACTTAACCAGAATATATATTTTTATAATTATATTTAATGTTCGATCCTCATAAGCACTTCAAGGATCGAACCTGAGAACTCATTCACTCGACCAGTATCATGTTTCTTTTATTGTAAGTCATTAAATATATTTAACATAGTACTTTAGCTCAAACGGTTTAAAATGAAAACCAGATCAGACAGTATAATTATACTGGTCCGGTCCGGATTTGATATTCTTAACAGTTCGGTCCGGTTTTCAATATCCGGACTGCACAGCGAACTTCATCGGAAGCACTTTTCAAATTCTAAAAAATATAAGCACACAAAACATTTATTCAATAACTGAAAGTTTATTATAAAGGATCATATAGTACATATATATCCATGAAGACACCCAACTTCATGGAATTTTGATAAAGTTTTCTCTCTGAAAATTGAAACCATACAAAGCATGAGGAGGACGCATGAAGGAAGTTACATTACATCTTAAGCTAAAGAGAAATTAGAGGACAATACAGAAGTTATAAGACATCTTAGAGAAATTAAACCCACTATATACAAAATTAGAGACTTAAAGCTTGAATTTAAGGAACAGAGTAACATAGTATTATACATATGGACAATTTTTAATGAATAAAAATCCTAATCAGCCAGTTAGAGTTAAATCTTTCTCATACTCATAAAAGGAGAAAAAATGTTGATCACTAATACTTGTTGGGAAAATCATCTTACTATCTTTTTCATCATCAATTTCCCAAAGTGAATCTGAATAATAATCCCAAGTTGGAGAAGACATAACATGACAATTAGAGAAATTGCAACATTCTTGATCATCATAAACCATAATTGGTTCTATAATATTATTAACTTCAGGTAAAGTTATTTCCTTCCATATATCATCCATAAAATACCCATTTTCTCCTTCTTGTTTTTTATCAATTACCTTATTATTATTATTTTCTTTTGAAATTAAAATTTCTTGAACACCACCTGTGTCATAAAAGCTTTGAACCCCTGTTTCCTTATGGGGCAGTACTGAATTATGAACCTCTGTAGTAACATTTGATGAGGAAGAAATACTTTTGCAAGAAGATGATGATAATGGTGATGATGGAGATATAGCTTGCTTCTTCTTCTCCTCTTGAGCCTTTTTCCTCGTATGGGTTCTCCAGTAATTCTTGATTTCATTGTCTGTACGCCCTGGTAATTTCCTAGCAATTCTTGACCATCTGTATCAAGTTTATTTCATTTTTTCACAAAATAAGTTAACCCATTTGAATAAAATCAAAGAAAAATTGAAAATCCAACTGTTGGACTATTTAAATAAATTCAAATAGGAATACTTTGTTTGTGTTTCTATTAAAGTGATTTCAGACACACAAAATTTTTAGAAAAGAAAAAAAATGTTTCAGCAAGTACAAAATAGCCTTTTAAGACCTCAAGTGCTTATGACAATTATTTTCTAATTTGGTCTTACAGTGTTTTTATTTTTATAAACACTTTTACATGATTCTAAAAACAAACTGCAGTCAATTAGTTTGAAAAAGTGAAAGGATGATACAATAAAAGTCTATTAGTCTTGAAAAATAGAAAACTCAATGTTGACTCTTAGTATCGCATTTTTCAACATTTTATTGTGCCATCACTTTTTAAAGCTTACATCAGTTTTAAGTTTTGAAAATAAGATGTCAGATTTCGATGTTCTAATTTTCAAATTTAATTGTTGTATTACGTTAGAGTATCAAAAATAACCTAAACCTAGAGTAAAATCAAACAAGAAGTTGATGATATTGAAGAGAAGACAAAGAAAGAAAGATGAAGAAGTAGAAGTAAAGATGTTATGTTATTGAAAGAAGAACCTATTTCCCCATTTGGAATGAAGCTCTAAAACAAGACGTTCTTCTTGAGGAGTCATCTTTCCTCTTTTGAGACCAGGGTGAAGATAATTAACCCATCTTAATCTGCAACTTTTACCTGTTCTGTTCAAACCTAAACAACAACAAAACAAAAGAGACGGTTAAAAGGTATAGCTCTTTGCATTAACCTTTTTCTCTCCTTTTAATCATACCTATTATTACTTGTCTCCCGCCACCTTCAAACCTGAAACTTTTGCTATGAAATCCCAACGTCGATCACCAAACAATCCCACAAAGCAATTTAGTTGAAAATCCTCTGGTTCTGTCCATGGACCTTTTCTAACTTCATCTTCTTGATCTTGAACCATGTTTTTCATCTTTCTTCTTATGCTCTCTCTCTTTCTCTACTAAATAAGTTGTTTGTTTCCACCCAATTAGTACATGAACGCCTGAGGTTTAAGCTACTAATATTTATAGTTTATACCACTTGTTTACTATTGCTTAGAGAAAAATTTCTACATGTACGTCTCTAGGTGTTGATAATTTTTAAAAAATAGTATTAGTATTTACATTAAAGTAAATCTATTTTCATGGATTATTTATTTTTAGTGAAGTTTTCTTATCTAATAGATACAATATAAATACTAATATGGGAACTTAGTGAAAATTTAAAAAAAAAAATTGAAAAAAATAAACTTTAGATACGTATCTAAAAATTTATCAATGTTCAAAAAGAGTCTATTTAACATAGAAATAAACATCTATATACGAGTAAACGTATACATATAAAATAATAAACGAAGATAATCTATCTCGTTTAAAAAATAATAATTGGGTGATGGATATGTGTGATTCTAGTGCATGTTGTTTTTGGATCTTCACCGTACATGTGGTCACGCATGCTTGTTTTTTTATGGAGTGATTGGTGCCTTATGGATCTGATGTCATCCACTAATTTGAAAATAATCAAAATAAATTGTTGATACGTTGGTGTAGCTTTCATGATCTGCTCTTTAATGTTACCCGATGTAGCACTAGCTTAATTTTATTATTCACTTGTTTGTGTTAAAAATTAAATTTTTTTATTTTTGTCGAAAGAACTAAATATGTTTTCTGAATAAGGACACTTATATATATATATATATAACACTTAAATTCTTGGAAAAAAAGACTTAAAATTCAGTAACTTATGTTAATATTTAAGTTATTTAAATAACTTATATATCCGTTTTAAATTATAAATTTTAATGGTAAAAAGAATACTATTTAATGTTAAAAAAAATTAAAGTTTTAAAAGTAGATAGAATGAGAAGAAATTTGAAGGGATAAAACTCTAATTTTGTTGGGCAGGAAAATGAAATAAATTGAAGTTATCACTAGAAGATCTTTACCCGTATCCAATATGAGATCAAGAAAAAATGGGCGCCTTTAGTAAGGCTCATAAATGGTGAAGGCTATTCACAAAGCAAAACAAAGCAAAAAGGACAAATCTTTTAAGATAAAAAAAATATATATAGGGAGGATGAGATATTTAAGTGTCCTATTAATGATTTTTTTTAATTAAGACTACTATCATATTTTTTTATTAGAATATTTTTGAAAAATATTAAAAATAATTTATTAAAATTTATATCTATAAAAATAATATCATTTATGTTAAGTTCATACATTTTTATTATTTAAAAAAATAATACATCATTTTATATTAAATGTCGTTTAAATTGAATTTTATATATTTAAATCTATTTAACTTTGAATACTATTTAATTAGACATATTTAATGTTATTAAAAGTGTTATTTTTATTATTATAAATATTATGTGTGTTATTTTTCATAACATATTCTCAAGTTCACTTAAAAGAAATACTTTTACATCTTAATATTTATGGCTTTTTATAACTTATTTATTTCAATTCTTAATTTTGTTTAATAGGCATTGAATAAAAAAAAAAGTTGATAGGTAGTGACAGTTTTGTATAATATCGTAATGTTACCAAAATATCTTTTATAAAACGTGCAAATCTAAAACTAAGACTTGATGTATTCTTAGCATATAAGATGTATAATGTTATTTCAAAAACAAGGTGCCTTCATACTCATTATTTAGAATAATAATGTGTCTTATTTAATTGTGTCACATTGTTTTTCGAAAAGTGCACTACTTAAGTTCATGGTCTTGATTGTTTGTCTAGAACTTATATTTTGAAATTTAATGCTCAATACTTCCAATAAATCAATCATATTTTTTGTTTATGGCAAAGAAAAAAAAATCATTATGGAAACTTAATTAGTGGCTAAAAATACATAACTAGATGGCTATTACAAGTTGCTAAATTTAGTGCTAAGCAGCCACAAGGAAAGATGATATACGGGTGTCAATGACAATAATAAGACAAGAAAAAGTCTATTCTTATGATTAAAAATAATTTTGTAAAAGATATTTTGGTAACATTACGATACAACAACACTACAACAAAACATATTAAGAATAACATATTCTATTTTAAATTTAGAGAAAATTGTCACAAAGTTATATTAAGAAATTTATATAGTTTAATATTTTAAATTAAAATACTTTCATTTAGTCCCTTATCTATAAAAAGGATATTTAGTATATTTATTAATATCATATAAAATTATTTTTTATTTTAATATAAAAATTAATAATATATTCTTAAAATTAATAAAGTATATTACGTGATCAAATACCATTTACATATATATTTTTTTTTCAAAGGATGAGTAATTAGGAAAATGTCCAATTATCCTATGCTATGTTTTTAAAATAACGTTGGACACTAAATAAGGTTAAAAAAAAGTAACATAATTACAAATTAATAACATATCCTTATTTTTTTATTTTATGCATGAAATATTAAGAATGTGTCTATATGGATTAGTTTGGAGTTATTACAAAATCAAAACTAATTCAATAATAAGAATCAATTCAAATCAATAAGAACCAAATTTTTTAGCTTTGTTTGAGTTTGGTCAAGAAATTTCCCCCTTTTACTAATAGGTTTTGTTCATTAATTTTTTAATTATTTTATTATAGTTTTTAATATTAAATTTATTATAATCCATAAATTAGAAGATTTAAATTTCAATCACTTAATTAATATCATTATCCATATCAATTACAGAATACAAGAAAGATTTAACGGTATATAATAAGGAATAATAATGACTTATGCAATAAAATTTACTAATTCTCGTATTTATGACATACATAATGTTGTTAATTTGATGCAAATTCTAAAAGTAAAAATATAAAACACAGTGTAATTATAATAAATAAATAAATAAATAATAAAGGATTTGTATCTTTACTAGATTATAGGATTAAAATGATTCAGTTTTTAAATGTTGTACTGAAACACTTCTATTGTCCCTCACCGGCCCATATTAATTAAGACTGATAATTACATGCTGTTTTTATACGTTTCAAATATTAATTTGATACCACAAACTATTAAATTGTGCCTATTGAACTTAGTTTTATTTACCAATCTTTTATCTTTCAAAATATATTGAGAAAGAAAGGTAAAAGGAGAAAGAGAGAGAGAGACCTGCATGAATATACAGTTCCAAGTAGATGGTTGATATGGAAAAAATAGGTCCAATTAATTAACAACCTTACACTTACAAGACATGGCTAACAAGTTAAAAACATTCTCTTAATTTTATATTGTTCTGTAATATATATTCATTGAAAATGATATTTTATTTTATTAGATTTTAATTAAATAATATTTAATATGATTTAAATTTACGAAGTAAAATAATAAAAAATTAAATATTACTGTTATCAGAGTAGAATTGTTTTATCGTAGATTATGGGCATTTTGGATTCAGTGGATTCTAAGCAATTTATATAAGGCTTGTAAGAAGTAAAATAGTTTATATCATATATTTAGGATGATATATATGTTAATAGTATGTTGTGATTAAATATTTAATATATGTTAATAGTGTATCAAATCCCGCCATATAATTTAAAATTATTATAACTTTACGATATATATAGTAGGTAGTCATAAAGAATGATACGATGATATAAAAGTCAACCTAATTATGGTTCACTGATGATAAGATTGTTTTTTCTTTTATATCAAATTAAAGATTCGAAAGTGTTACTTTTCTATTAAGTGGTAGTAGCTTAAGATTTTAAAGAAAATAATAGGTAAAATTCCATTATTCTAACCTTCAATTTTCTAATATAGGTTAAGACTTTAAATTCTTTAGGTAAAATAAAAGCTAATCCATATTCACTAAAACAGATAGATTTTGTATATAATTATAATTTTTTTCCGACACCACTATATTTTATTTATATAGTTAATACATAATTACGTACTGTTGTGACGTCCTGACATCATGATTAATATATCTAATTAACCAGCTTGTTATTTAACTTAATATAGTTCTTTGTGAAATATAGAATATTTTTAAATTTGAATTTAAATTACAAATATTTGAGTAATATAATGATTTTAAAAAAAATGTCAATCAAGCCATCAACTACAAATTTAATAATAAATGTGGTGCCACATGAGTTCAAGTTTTAGGTTTGAGCATGACTCGGTTATTCTCAATAATTTACCCGGTAGGAATGGTGGCTTTAAAATTTCCATTCACTTGAAGAATTTAAAGTAATTTTGATCCTGTAAAAAAATGTAACAATATGCATCTGGATCATATAGGTGTTTCCCGGTAACACATTGTAACATCAAATGAATATACTAAGAAAAAATAAAATAATTTATTTTATTTTAATTTTTTGTTTAGAATTCTTTTAGAGTAATGAATTATTTTGTTTAGATCTATATTTCTTATGTACTATTAAAATTCTACCTTAAAACATATATTTAAAGTTTTTTTTGTTTATATTATTAGAATCACACGTAGAAATTTTATAAATTATTATAGAGATTTTTTAACTATAAATAATTAGTCATATATTTGTATATGATATCTTATAAAATAATCAACTTATTAATATTAAAGAAGACAAGTTGAAGAATTACTCCTAAGAAGAATTGATGATCCAATACCCACGAAAAGACACAATGTTCTTACTGATAATTCTAGTGATAAAGATTTAGAAGAATAATATTTTGAAGGTAAAACGAGAAGAGGATGTCATCAAAGAGATCAAGAACCATACAATTATCGTCTCAAAATTGACCTTACTACTTTTTATGACAATATGAATATGGAGGATTTTCTTAATTAGATCTCAAAGATGGAACAATTCTTTGATGTTATGGGCATTCCAGAGAAAAAATAAGTCAAGCTAGTAACCTATTGACTCAAAAGATGAGCTTCAACATGGTGGACCAACTCCAAAAAAAAAATTGAGACAAAGGAAAACTCTTATCAGAATATGGCCTTGGATGAAGCAATACCTAATGCATATGTTTCTTCCCTCTAATTATGAGCAAATATTATTTCAATAATATCAAAATTGCAAACAAGGGAATCATTTACTTCAAGAGTATACCACATAATTTTTCCGCTTATCTACATGATATAATTTGGCAGAATCTAAAGCATAACAAGTTGCACGCTATATTGTTGGACTCTGTCTACCAATACAAGATCGAGTATCCTTGCTTCCAGTATGGATACTTACTGATGCCTACAATATGGCCCTCAAAGTGGATATGCAATTGGGTAGGACAAGTTCAAGTATAAGATTACAAGCTCTGTCAATGTCATCAGTTGAAACAACTAGGTAAATCCATAACAAAGGAAAATCACCTGAAGATAGAAAATCAAAAATAAAGCAAACTCAATAAGGGGAAAACATTGCTCGTAATCCTTTATGGAACCCTTATGGACGCCCAATATTAGAAAAATGTTATAGATGTAATCAAGTGGGTCATCACTCTAACCAATGCTCAAAGAAAGAAGCAATAAATCTGGTGGAGGAAGACTATAAAGATCATGAGAAAGAACTAGAATATGATAACTTTGAAGGTGTTGAGTTTCCTGAAATGGATGAAGGAAAACATTTTAATTGTGTTGTTTTTCGACTCCTCTTATCACCAAAGTAAGACACAAAGATACAATATCTTTTTCACACTTATTGTTTAATCAATAATAAATTATGTGATGTAATTATCGATAACAGAAGTATCCAAAATATTATTTCTAAAGCTCTTTTGGAGGTACTCAAATTAAAAGTTGACCAATACCCATCACCATATCTAATTGGGTGGATTAAAAAGGAAGAGAAATAGAAGTAAATCGTACATGTTGAATCTCGTTCTGCATTTGAAAATCATATAAGGATGAATTTGTATGCAATGTTGTTGTTGTGGATGCATGTCACATATTGTTATTGAGACCATGACAATACGACGTAAATGTAACCCACAAAAACAAAGATAAAATTTATCTATTCTATTCGGGAGAACAAAGATCGCTTTGCATCCTTTACTAGAAAAATAAGAAGGTACTCATTGTTTTTTAAAAAAATAAGTTGTACCTTAATTTTAAGAAATATAGCTTCTTAACCAATAAATTGGTATTCTTGGGTTTTGTCATCATTGCCAATGGATTTGAAGTTGATGAGGACAAAGTACGTGCAATTCAAGACTAGATAACTCCCAAAATTATAACTAAAGTTTGAAGCTTTCGTGGGTTAGAAACCTTCTACCGAAGGTTCATTAAGACCTTCAACACTATTGTTAACCTAATTATTGAATGCATAAAGAAAGGAAAGTTCAACACGGGAGAAAAAGTTGAAAAAGGTTTCCATTTACTGAAAGAGAAGTTGATTTTTGCACCAATGTTAGCATTGTGAGACTTTGATAAGATCTTTCAAGTGGAATGTGATGCCTTGGTAGTAGAAATTGGATATGTTCTATCTTAAAAAGGGCGGCAAGTGGCTTACTTTAGTGAAAATCTCAACAAAACATAATGAAAGTGGACTACATATAAACGTAAGTTTTATACAGTATTGTGCACTTTAAAATACTGGGAATATTATCTCATTCAAAGGGAGTGTATTTTTTTCACTGATCATAAGGCATTGAAGTTTTTAAACTGTCAAGCTAAGTCTAACAGGACACATGCTAGGTGGATTTCCTACCTATAAAAAAATCCTTTTGTTCTAAAACACAAGTCTAGTCAATATAACAAAGTGGTTGATGCATTGAGTAATAAGGCAACCTTATTGGTCACTTTAAACATTAGATTTGGTTAATCATCCAAGGTTTTTTGGAGAAAGCAAGGCTACTAAAGAAATGGTAAATAGGATTCAAGCTATTCATTCAGAAGTAAAATAAAAGCTTATAGAGTCCAATGCCAAGTATAAAGCAACAGTTGACAAACACAGAAGAAAGAAAATTTATCAAGCATGAAACATGGTGATGGTATTTTTTTCTCGAAAAGAATGCTTTCTTATTTACACATACAATAAGCTAAAAGATAAGAAATATGAACCATGTCGAATACTACAAAGGATCGATGGTAATGCATACATAGTGGACTTATCCAAAGATATGATCATATCAACAACGTTCAATGTATTAGATATTTATGACTACCACTCCCTAGAACCGCTCTATCTAAAAGAAAATTTAGGACGAGTTTACAACAAGTGGAGACAATTAATACCGAATGGGTATAGGAAGAAAAGAGAAAGTAATTTATTTTATTTAGATTTCTTGTTTAGAATTCTACTAAAGTAATAGTTTATTTTATTTAGAGTTCTATTTCTTATGTATTACTAGAGTCATATATAGAAACCTTTATTTAGATTTCTTTCTTTTTTTGTATTATTAGAGTCTCACATAAGAATTTTATGAACTATTCTATAGACTTTTCAACTATAAATAGGTCTTATGCTTGTATAAGGCATTCTATAAAATATCAATTTATTAATATTAAAGAATTTATCTTCTTCTTTTTTCTCTTATTCTTAATATTTTAAGAATAATTTTTCTTTTTTTAGATTGGAAATTAAAGTCTTTTTATTCGTAAAATAGGAGAATATTTTTAAGTTAATCCTACTATAGAGTTGCTAGAGTGTTCATTTAAAGATAGATAAAATAGTTAGGTTTGTTATATTCTATATTTGTTAAAATGTTTGTCTAGATAATAATTTTTTTGTATTTGTTTCATAATACAAATATAAGGATCTCTTGTTAAATAGTAAATATGATTAATTTAAATTTAATTTATTCATATTTTTAATTTCTTAAATGATTAATTCTATATTATTAGTATATTCCTGGTTATGTCCTGTGTCACATTACAACAAAAGTAGTAATCTATAAATTCTACTACCATCTAGTTTATTGGATTTTAGGTATGTTATGTTATAGATATATTTTTATAGCTGCATGGCATGTGAAATGTTACTTCAACTTTTGTGACATACATTATATTATATTCATTTTCATAGTTCATAAAATATACATATACAAAACATTTGCTACTCCATATTCTAAGATGATAAAACTTCAAAAAAAATCCAACATTTAAATACTTATCCCAAATCAACGACACACTCAATTCTATTCAATTTAGGCCCCATTATATAAATTTACATTATCTATATTTCGTGATAATGTAAACTAATTATGATTAGTTAATTTAGCTTTGTGTTCCGTGGTGAGTTATTAACCCAAAAAGAAACTAAGGTTTTGTGCTTTACCCAACAAGGTTGAAAAGTTAAAAAATATATATATTTTTTAAAATCAAATCGATCATCTATGTTGCAATTTGCACAAAAAAGCTTAATGGTAGGCAGGGGATTGTATGGCATCAAATATAAGAATATGTAATAGTTAACAACCCCTTCTTTTGGGATAGTGGGGAATGTCTTTTTGGTGACCGATAAAAAGCTTTCCTCAATTGGGCTTTAATTTCTATATTAAGGAAACAGATTTTCAAGTTTCAATTATATTTAAAAAAAAAGCCTATAAATGAATAAAAAGAACATTAATTTTTTACTGATATATAACGCTACTTTTACCTATCAGCCAAGCCACGTCAAGGCATATTTACTTGTTCATTGGTATTACTTAGATAAAATTGGTAATTATTGAGAATAATTATAAATCGATAATTAATTATGTTTTCAATATACCTAATTAAATGTTCTTGAATGATAAGTAATTTTTAGATTAAGCTTTGTTTTTCAATTATTGGGATACCTATGAATTATATTACTTTGCCTCATGGATTAGTTAAACAGAGTTCTGATCATCAAATAGAGAGTAGTTTTAATGTTTTATATTTTTCCCCTTACATTTCTAAGATAGTAAATATTGAAGCTTCTTATTAATAATAGTTCCCATATTTATTTTTAAAAAAATCAGCAAAGCTAAGAGTTCTAAAATTTAGGTAAGTTTAGTTCGCAAAATTAAAAAATAATAGAAATAATAATGGTAATATAATTAAATATAAAAAAAATAGTATTATTATTATAGTGTTTTATTTAATCAATATAATAAAAAAAGATACAATATTATAAAGTTTTAGGATTTAGAGTATAAAATTTAAGGTTTAAAATTTAAAATTTAGGTTTAATGTTTTAAGATTTGATAGTAAAATTAAAATAATATATTTTTATACAATAAGAAAGAATGAAATAATAATTCTTAAAGATGATCGTGGAATTATAATTCCAAATCTTTTAGGATTGTTTTCATTTAATTTTATGTCTATGACACTACCAAACATAAACATGTGTGAAAATAATTCATTTTTTAGTACCAAACATTCTAACCAAATATCATCTCATTGGTTCTATAAATAGCAAGAGTAATTTTATATATATATATATATATTATATTATAAATATGATAATTTTTTATTAAATATAATTACGCTGATATGATTGTATTTATAAATAATATTTTATTATATTGATTATAATTTATATTAAATTTATTATAAATAAACTTTTTAAAAGAGCAAAGGAGGATTTTTTTTCCGTCTTAATTTTGCACTACTCATCAATAAATGTTAAAACAGAATATTTGTTGCAATCAATAATATAATGATTGAAGAAGTACTATATAGTTACATCACCTTCCACTTTACTCGGTTCTCCTCCTTGGGTAATAGGAGGAAAAAAATAAAAGGGATAGAGTTTAAAATCAAGCTTTAGATTATTCTAAGATTAACCTTATTTTCTAGGACATTTCCCCTTTTGTTGAGGTAGTGACATAATTGTGGGTTTGATTCCTTGAATGTATTGGGTTTGCATAATTATAATTATTTATTGATTAGTTTTTAGGAAAAAAATTAAGAATAAAAATGGTAAATAATATAAGTTATTTTAATATATATAAGATATTTTTATTTAATGAAATAATGAAAGATAAATCTCATTTTTAATTATCAATTCAAAATTTAATATTATTATAAATTTTAAATTTTATTAATTTTAAATAATTTTTTATATAATTAAAATAAGATTAAGGTTTTTGAAAGATTTTATAATTTGGATTTTGAATAAGATGGAATTTTTACTTTTTTTCGTAGGAATTGTAACTCCTATTCCTTCTGTATTCCTTTGATGAATAGTTATCAACTTATCATAAAAATAGAAACAAATAAAAGAACATCTATTTATTCTTGCATCTATTCTCATTTCTATAAACATTATTATTATTTTTTTTTTGTCAATTGATGATGTAATGTTTCAAATATGAAAAAAGGAAATGTTATCTAGTATTGTGATGCTGATAGAAGGGAACTTTGGGAAGGAATACTAATACGTGTAAGTTCAATAGAATGGAGTGACCGCCTTTTGGGATAAGGCGCGGATTTATATATCTACTGCGTAATGGCTAGCTAATTTGAGTATACTTGTCATAAGTGCAATGCTGTCCAGGAATGCACGTATTCAGATATATGCTAATGGAGTAATGGTATTAAAGCAATTTGGCAGGCATTGCTTCTTATCTATATAGTTAATTGATTATCTTGATAGCACAACAAAGTCAATATAAACCGATTGTGATATTTAATTATTTGTTTTAATATAATTCGTCCACTACAAAAAGCTTAACTAATTAACCATACCGTAGGATTTTAAATTTGTGTATCTAACAAGTTAATCATATATTTAATAATAATAATAATAGTATTAATTATTTTTTTGTTATTATTTATTTATAACTGAAAATATTATTATATGTATTTCATTTTATCTAAAATATATTCAATTTATTAAATTATAGTGAGATCATGTGTGTTAAAAACTTAAAATTTAAAATTTATAAGTGATATAATTTTATTTTATATATAAAATTTTTCTATAACTTATAAATATCATACTTAAACTTTTATTCGTTGAGGTAATATTACCTCCTTGTATTCATCAATAGCTGAGTATTACACGAAAATGCCTGTTTTTTTAATTTTTTTTCTTCATAATTTTAAAGTATCAAAGTACCAAAACTTATTTATTTCAGGCGAGAAAGATGCTCTGTGAAAAATGGGAAGTGACATTCTGCGTTTACCATTTGTGCTAATTATATTTAGATTTTATGTAATTTACTGCGTATAAGTTTAGAATTTACCATCTTATGATGAAAAAAATGACTAACCAAAATTTTTTTGACATCATTATTTTCAATTTTATATTTTTGTTCCAATAATTCTCACAAATCTTTAGGTATATTCTCTTGATTGTATTCATTATACAAGGAATCATTTAAGTTATTTAGAACATATTTTTTATATAAATAATCAGAATGTTTTTATGTTTCAATAACACTAATATATTGAAAATCTTGTTCATTCTCAAATTGATTAATAACTTTTTCAATCAACCATAACCAAAATAGTGAGATAAAACATCATCTTTCTTTTCCATTTTTTGAAATTCAAGTCATTAAATTTCTTCGATTTCTCTACCATAACATGGATCAAAGGAACAAAAACCAATAACATTAGGGTAATTCTATAATCATATAAGGCCTCATTATTTGGTCTATATTAGAACCACCCACTAACATTTATAACTAGATTCTAAATTTAGGACAATAAAGTAGTTATTTCATAAATAATTTTTATTTTTATTCTGAAAAATACACAATTAAGAACAAAATTTTAAAACATCAAAAAAAAATTTTAATTTATAGAACAAAATTGTATCAAAAATTGATAAAATTAAAACAATTTATAAACAACTTATTAAAAAAACAAAAATGAATTATGTTATATATTAATCATATAAAAGAAATAGAACAGATAAAGGCATACAAATTGGGCAACGCCACTTAAATCAATAAAATTAAAAATATATCAATACTAATTAACTATTGTAAAGTAAAGAAGATGTAACAATATTGTAAAATAAAATAGCAGGAAAAAATAAAAAAATCAAACTCTATTTCGAAAAGAGTAACAAAATAAAATTATTCGTCAATAAATAAATAAGTTAAGAATAAATATAACAATAACATTAAAATAAAAAAGTAAAAAACAGTAAACCAGTTAAAGAACGACCAGTTTGCAAAATTTAAAAAAAAAATTAAGATTCTTAATTTGTTTGTCTAAAAAAAGGGAGAAAAATTATATTAAGAAAGTAAAAAATAAAAAAATAAATTAAAAATAAAATGATAATATTAAAATTAAAAATATATAAATATAATTATATATATAAATTATAAATATAAAATTTAAATAGAGTAAAGGAGTAAGTCATGTATATCACACATTATTTTTAAAATAATTTTTTCACTCAAATCGTGTGTGATGTAAAACTACAAAAATTTATCTTTCAAAATAAAATGATTAAATAATAATAAATTTAAATCACGATTTATTATTTCATAAATTTTTAAGTATCTAAAATATATTAAAAAAAATCGAAATCTGTATAGAAAATACAAAAAATATTTTTTCTTTTATTTTCTGATTTTTTTTTCTATTTCCTTTCCTCTCTGTTTCTCTGCTCTCCTTTTTTCTCTTTTCTAGTTTTTTTTTCTTTCTCTTTTTCGATGTTTCTCTTTTCTGTTATGATCTGTCTTTTGTTCTCTTTAAAAGAAAGAAAGAAAGAAAAAAACTGAAATCAATTAAAACATTAAAGAAAAATGAAAAAAAAATAGTAGAAAACAAAAGTAAAAGAAAAAATAATTACCATTGTTGTAATAATTTTAATTTAAAAATTAATTATCATTGAATAGTTATTTCAACGATTTTAATTCAAATTTTGCTAATAAAATATTAAGTCAATTTTTTCTTTTAACACAATGTTATAAATTTTGGACATGGAATTGGTATATATATAATGATCATAAACACGAGCTTTCAATATATTTTGCAGACACTGTCAGAGAGATAGAAAGGTACCTCGGTGGTGTTTGCCAAATAGTCGGTATAAAGATGAGAGACTTTTCACAAACAGTTGGTGGGCACAACATGATAACGCTGTGTAGTCCATTTTCTACACCACTAAGAGACAAGTCAGAGTTACCTTACGTCAAGCATGGTCCCGCAAGGTGCAAAAGATAAAGCTCTGATGTAAGCCTTTGCATACATATATGTAAGATAATGTGTTTTATTGGAGTAGTGCTAAACCCACTTATATTTGGATTTTTTGTATAGCGCCACACGCATCGATCTAGTATCCGGGTCCTGTTATCAATTATCATCGTAATTTTTGTGATTGTCGATTCGTTTTGTAAGGTTTTTGTTTCGTGATAAGAATCATTTTTCTTTCGTTTTCATTTTAATTTAGTGGTGGAGTTTAAGAATTTTTTTAATTTGTAATAAAATAAAAAATTATATACAAAATAATTTATAAAAATCATATTTTTTATAATAAGATATATTATATTGAAGTTATAAAGATAGTACAAGTAGATGTTTAAAATCATAAATATAATAAAGTATTAATAACATACCAACTAATTATTAAAACGAAGTGTTCACCTGCCAGTAAAAGAAAAAGAAAAAATGGTAATAAAATAATAAAAAAAATGAGTTTTTTTTCTTTTACTTGCTTACATTAAAAAATATAAGAACAATTAATAAAAAAAGAAAAAAAAAGTAAAAGATTTAGCATGATAGAAAGAGATGGTATGTGATTTTGTTTGATATTTGTTGCTCATTTGGAGAAATTTTTTTATTTATACATTATTTACTTTATTTTAGTATTTTGATTTAATAATTTTTTTTTAAATAACCATAGTATTAACTAGGAATGGGCACGGAGACGGTTTTTGATATAACCGTCCCCGAACCGAATTATATAACCTATAACCAAAACCGCCTGAAAACCGTTATGGTTCGGGGACAGTTTTTTACCCGCGGGTAACGGTTCGGGACGGTTATGAAAACCCCCCCGAAAAAAAACGAAATATATATAATTTAATTTATT
Source organism: Hippophae tibetana (assembly GCA_037013495.1). Taxonomy (NCBI): domain Eukaryota; kingdom Viridiplantae; phylum Streptophyta; class Magnoliopsida; order Rosales; family Elaeagnaceae; genus Hippophae; species Hippophae tibetana. The sequence continues at coordinate 2,879,247 of CM072810.1, forward strand.
AAATATATATAATTAATTTTTTATTTATAATTTAATATATAATTTAATTAATTAAATATAATTAATTTCGGGTACGAGCGGGTACGGTTTTTAGTATAACCGTAACCGTTGTTTCATATTCGGTTTTTACCCGAAACCGTCCCCGTCCCCGAATTTTATCGGTTAAAAACCGAACCGCCGATTTGGATAACCGAACCCGCGGTTTTTTTGCCCATCCCTAGTATTAACACACACTTAATGAAGTTTAAGCTTCACACATTCTATATGATTAAGTGGTTTACTTGTTATTTAATCATAAGTTTGTTGATTTTTTATTTTTTCTTTAAAAAAATGATTAAGTTGACAAATTTTATTTTTAATTAGTTTAAAAAATAATGTGTTTATATTTATAATATAAAAACAATTATCTAAAAATTTGATTGGACTTCCGCCCACCGTTACCTACATTATGATATGTCTTTGTTTCAAGTCATAAATTCAAATCATACCAAGTATTATTTAATATAATTTTTTTATCTTTTAATCTTTATTTTCGTTGGTTATGTTAATACATCCAAATTATTATTAACACAACAAAAATTCATTAACGATTTTATCCAATAATAGTTGTATAATTAATAATAAATATAACATATACATTTTATATATTTTATATATTTTTATTGTAATAATAACAAAACAGATTTGAAAATATTATTATCTTTTACTTTGAAAGAAGGCATAAATTCATATGTTACAAATTTTGTTTTCTAAACATATAATACATAAATATCTTTTTATAAAAATGTGTATAGCATTATTTGTAAGTTCTATTGTACTTATGTTTGTGTGTTGACTTTTCGTGTACAAAACACGGCATTTTTTTTATTTTACTTAATGTTTTTATCTTCCTTTGTGTAATATTGGTTGATACGGATTAATAATTCACACGTGTAAATAGTTACATACACTTTGTCTATGAACATGTTTTCATACATTACAAGTGTAGAGTGAAGTAATTGAGCTTTAAATGTGTTGTGTGCAATAAATAAGACCATCGTGATTTAGAATGACAAAATGGATGAGTTGATAAATTAAGACGAATGAAGTGCATATATGCACTTGGTATAGGTGTGTCTTTTAGGTTTTTATGTGTGTCATTGTATTTTTCTTATGAACAAACAACTTTAGGACATTTTTACGATCTTATCATGCTTGATAAGTTTATATATCTAGTTGTGCAATGTTTCGACAAGAAAATCCAAAGAGAGAAGTTGTAAGTCTCCTTGTACTCATTTCTATGTACAAAACAAATTGTCTATTATTTTACTTAGTATTTTTATCTTCCTCTGTGTAAAGTTAGTTACTATGGATCAATAATTCATATACTCACATAGTTGGGTATACTTTGTATGTGACATTTTTATACATATCACGGGATGTTTTCGTAGTGTGCATGCTAGGTAGAGTGTCGCTCTCTTGTTGACATTTTTACTTGTTATTTTTGGTATGTTTGGGGTGTTGGTATTTATAGATTGTACTCAAAAAATTTGGAAAGAAAAAATTTAACTTTTAGCACCTTGCTACCAAGCTCACCACCACCCTTAGCGAGGTGACCAATGCGGTGGCAAGACCGAATTCTATAAATATCCCATTCATTTCTCTCTTTTATACTCCTCGTTTAAGAACCAAAACTCTATCAAAATTTACTGTGAGACTTATATATGTTGTCGAAATTACTTTGGTGAGCATACTTTTAAGAGTAGGTCATTTTGTGAGTTTCAAATTATAGGTTGTGTGCATACATTGTTTGAATGTGTATATTCTTTGATACTAATGTTAAAATGTGTGTCCCTTGTTGATACATTTTCAGTTACTATTCTTTAGTTATCAAGCATATTATATTGGGTGGTGTTGGTTGTGAAGTATAGCTGGGTTCGAGTGTTGAGTCCTATCATTACAAAAACAAGTAAAGAATCGTATTAGGTAATTAAGACAGAGGTCCTTAATAAAAATAGTAATGGTTTTACTATCTATTAGAATTGTAACTTGTTTACTATTTGTGAATTATTTGTTATTGGATGGCTGACTTATGCAACTCGAGGATGTTACCACATAAATACGATCTTTAGGTAGATTTAACTTGTTAAACTAGTATTATTTAAGTGTTGTGTGTATATATCTGGAGCATAAACTTTTATTAGAAGGCATTTGTTACTTATTTACTTTCTGTTATTAATTTACAATATTTGTGATTAACATTTATTTGCTTTTGATGTTATATTTTTTGTGATTTTGTATTTTTATTATGTGAACTGTATAAATATTATACTATTTTATTTCTTCAACATTAGAGTCAATCTTGAAAACAAAAATAGTTATCAACCAAAACTTTAGCATAAACATAGAAAATATAAATCTGAATACATGATAAAGGAGTTTTTAATTGTTAGAATTAAATATTTTTTTAGTAGATAAAAAAGTAGTAATGATTTATTAATTATGATTAAATCGTATAAAAATTCATTAATTTTTAAGTAAAATATTATAAGTTCATTAATTATTAAAAAGTAGATTAGAAATCAAAAACTTTTAAAAAATGTTCAAATAAAACATGTGAATACACACACACATATATATATATATATATATATATATATATATATATATATATATATATATATATATATATATATATATATATATTGAGTTGCTATATGTTCATAAATTAATTGTTATGTATTTAACTCTACTCAAATTCTTGTAATTAATTTAAAGAATACATAATTTTTAAATTGTTACATATTCTTTAAATTAATTATTTTTTAATAATTAATAAATTTGTAGTTAACATCATTTTTCTCACTATATATATAAGTTTGTTGTTCACACATTTATTAGTTATTTTAGAATACGGGAAGCAGAATAAAACCGAAAATGTGATAGAGAAATAGGTAATGTTGGCTTCAGCTCTTTTGTCATGTTTCTAATTTTGAAATTTAGGAAAATTATTAGACTAAGCGAAAATAAGGATAGCACTTTCTTCGTAATTAATAAATATGAAGTATATATATCTTCTACGATTAAGCTGCTTACAAACGGAAAATAAATTATTAGGATACTTTTGTTAAAAACTTAAAATAATGATTAGCTTGTAAAATATAATGTTTAGAAAAATATTAAGATTAGTTTGTCGTAACAAATTCCATACATATATTTTTTAATACATTCCACAACTTACACGTATAAAATTCGAATCTTTAATTATATATTTACATACCTTATAAAGTAATTAATTAGATCGATTATCATAATAAGAATATCAAATGTTAGTCCCAAAGTCTATTTCGTCTTTCTTAATCCTCTATTTCTTATTTGGTGTTCTCTATTATTTTTTATACCGAGAGATCGAGTTTTCATTTTTATGAATTCTCTCTTATTTATCTTTATTTTTATTATTATTATTGAATAAATTATGGTTAGTATTTTAAAGTTAGTGTGATATATTCTTCACTTAAATTTTTATATAAGGTGACATGTTGACAAGTTATCCTAATTTTTTATTTTATTTTTCATATATATATTTAGACATTTTATGGGTAGTATATATTTTCAATCATTCAAAACGTTGTCAAAATAATCATTATTATTTTTAATGATTATCATATCTTAATATTTTAGTTACCGATATTATTGCTCTTTAATTTTAAATACATAAAATATCATTTTTATTTAATTTTATACAAAATATTATTGCTCTTTAATTTTTATTAACAATATTATCACGTTTATGAATTTTTATTAGTTTATTTATGTTTTAAAGATATTTATGATTACTATGATACTTAAATTTGAGAAGAGATATATTTTCTATTATTATTTGTAAAATATTTTTAATTCAAAAAATAAATTTATTTTATGAATAAATTGGTAGATAAGTATTCAACTACCATTATTTTTTTAAAAAAATAAGTATCATTTAATTTTATTTTTATTAAATAAAAGAAACATTATACAAATGTGATTATAAGTCCTAGATTCATGATAATGAATGGAAAATCATATCACGGGTACACAAATACCAAATTTGATTAGTTGTAACATTCAATAAATTTGACTTAAAATTTGTTGAAATTTTTATAACTATAAATTTAAGTTTAAAAGATGTTATTTTTATTGTTTTCTTAAATATTTAGATATATATATATATATATATATATTCTCGAATTTTAGATTTTATATGTTGTTACATTAGATAAGCATAGTGCATAATTTTATATTTTGGTTCAATAATTGTATTAAAAATTGATATAAATTAGAGTTAATTTAACAATACATTCTAAAGAAATTATTAAATAAATAATATCGAAAATAATAATTTATTATTTTGAAAGGATAATGCATAAATAGAAAGAATAAAAAATGCTTACAATAAAAATACATATTGCAAATAATATATTATCGAGTCTTATTGTACTTTATTTGTTTTAAAGTCGTTTAAAAACATTAATATGTGCATCTACAACTTATGACACTGTTATATATATATATTTAATTTATATCATTACCTTATTATTATATTGTGATATTATTTCTAAACGTGATTTTATAAACTTAATTTTATATTGTACGTGTAAGGTACGGTGCATTTAAATATATATATATATAAGATTATTGGCAGCGTAGTATTTTTCCCAAAAACCAAGCTATAGGGAAATTCTTCTTACATCCTATAAAAATCCTTAAATACATACTTTTAAAGTATCTATTTTTAATAATTTTAAACCTTGAATATGTATTTAGAGGATCTATTAGAATTTGTCTAAAGTATATGCAAAGCTTAGAGTATATGTCCAATAATCTGACCCAATTGTAGCCCAATAACTTTTTTGTTTAATGAGAACACGAGGCTACGGCCCAAAGAATTGAATTATTTTTATAACTATGTCGTGATGTTTGATCCATAACTTTTTCCTCATCTAAACGCAAATCAACTAGTAATATAAGAAAGTTTTGACATTAATATAGAGATTAATCATTAATTTCTTATGTCATTACAATAAAAGGGAATATAAGTCGGGGTTTAAAGTTGATTATAAATAAAAACTTACTTATAATGATTTTTAAGTTGTTAAATTTATAAAAAAAAAATTATAGTATCAATTGTATATGTTAATTGATACTACATATGGTTTCACATTAGTTCTATATGTCAACTGATACAACGCTACATGTAACAACGATTAGTACGTCATATCGATACTAATTGGCTTTTTTTTATTTTCTTCTTCCCCCAAGAGTTCCCACGCTTGTCTTCCCTTTTCTCTCTTTTTCTTTCCTTATGTGAGCCACCATTTCTTGCTCTATTTTCGGTAGCTTTCGACCACCATTATTGAAGATTTTTCTAATAAGTTTTATTATTTTCTTTTTTCTAAAATTTACAAGAAGAAAATTTGATTTTTTTTTGTACAGTGATCTTCTTCTACACGAGGCTTTCTCTCTGTTAGCTTTGTTATTTCTTATTAATTATTTTAAATTAAAACATAAATTTATGTTATTTCTTTACCTAAATCTATCTCTAGGTTTATTTTTTTATCTAGGTACTATATAATGTTTATGCCTTTAAAGTTTGTTTTTTATTGTCTATATATATATTTATTTTAGATGTGTAATATCAAATATTATGAAGATTACATTATGTTATAAAAAAAATTGAAAAATAATTAATATATTAGTTAAAGTATCTAAACATTCGATTAAAAAACTTTACAATAAAACGAAAGTTAAAGTTTAAGGTTGTCTCTGTGTACCTAAAAAGGTTTTTAGTTTTGGTTTAACAAGTTTGATCTTGGATGTATTTAGGTTTATAATTTTTTATCTATATTATACCTTTTTTTCTTTAATGAAATTTTATTTTCTTAAAAAAAATCTTTTAGAACCATTAGAAAAAATAAAAGGACTCCTTTAGACATGTTATTTATATTAATGACTTCTTTAAAAGTTATAGTTATAATAATTATTATAGAATAATTTAAATAATATAATAACAATAATTATATTTTAATATTTAATTAATATATTTTACCAATGAATCGTATACTAAATGTTTTATATGTTTGAAATTTCAACATAGTCGATAGAAAAAAAATTTAATAAGAGAAATTATCCAATTCATTTTTGTCTTTGGTAGAGGGATGTATTTTTCTCTGAATTTTTTTTATCTTCTATTTGTTCTTCAAATAGTACAAGTAAATAATTTATTTATAGAATGCTATACACTCGTTGAACTTGAGTTACAAATATTTGATAAATTATAAATTTTACAAAAAAATATGTCTTTTTTAAACCAAAGTAATTATTCATAAATAATTACAACTCATCCAAAAGTTATGTTTCTAACAAAGTTCATAATATTTTAATATAAATCATAGCATTTAATTTTCAAAAACAACTCTTTAACTTATTTTTTTTATCATAAGACACATATTAAATCATTATAATTTTTCATCCAAATACTATGAGTTGGATCATATACACCTATGTACAACACATTTGAACCCAATTCCAAAATTCAAATGTTTGGATTTTCTTAGAAAATGAAATTACATTAATTAAAATTGAAGATAAAAAAAATCCTATTACATAAAAAAATGAAAGGAAAAACCCGTAGGATACCTTATCGAGGTATGAGTATAATATAAAATTTTGGCATTAAGGCAGAGATTAATCATTAATTACTCAATTAAATTTCAATTTGTAATACAAAATGGAAAAAAAAAATACACATAATTTTTATCTGTCACAGTGAACCACAAATATTTAAAGTGAGAAATTATAAGTTGTAATGCATTTTTTTCCCTTTCAAATAAAATAATTATCTGACTTTCTTTTTTAAGAAAAAGTATTTAATGCCCTGAGCCAATTCTTTAGATTGAAAAGGTAAAAGAAAAAAAAACACACATCGTTAGAAGAAGAAAATCCTTTGAATACATGAAATTGTAGACCATTTCATATGTGTTTTATTTAAAAGTGATTTTAAAAAATAGCTTAGCAAAAGTAATTTAAGGATAATATTTAGTTATTTAAAATGAAAATATTACAAGTAATTTTAGTTGCATTTTAGTATTTTATTATTATTAATTTTAGAAGAGAAGGCATTTATTAATTATTATGGGATCCTCCCTATTGAAATTTTAAAACCTATTAAGCAATTATTAAAGACTCTTTTATAGTTGTTATTTTATATACATGATTTCATTAAAAGTGACCCGTTGTCATAGTCATGAATATTTTAGAAAATTAAAATTAAAGATAAAAAAATTCAATTACACAATTAATTACAATAAACAAATATAATATAACACCGATAACCTTCTAAATAGTTTCAATGGTAAGTATTTATCTCATTTAATAACTTTTTATTTACCTGAATTATATCTTCGATTAAATTTATTGATTCTATGATATTTACTAATAAAATAATATATACATATTGGATTATATCCAAATAATTTTTTTACCCAAACAATAATAAAATCATGCCAAAAACTCACACTATACAAACTTTATGCGAAAAATATGTCACCTTAAATCTAAATTTAGTTGAGTAAAAATTATAAATTATGAATAATTTTATTTAATTAAAATAAAAAATAAAGAAAAGACTTATTAAAAAAAGGGGAAAGCTATAAAAAAAGTTATTATAAACATGTTATGAATCTTTAAAAAGTTATATTTGATAAGGATTAGGGTTCTACTCCTATAATTTGTGATAAGTATATTTTAATTCTTTTTTTAAATTACATAGATTTAGTTAAATAATTTTTAAATAAAGTTAATTTAATCTAAATTTTAAGAAATTTAATTTTTTAAAAGTAAATTTTGGTTTTTATTAAAAATAAAATTTTATTTATAATAACATTAAAAAATAAAATAAAAATATTTCTTTTCTTTTTTCCCAAATTAAATAATTTATATCGCATTTGAGTATCTCTTAATTTCTTTATTTTTCATCATTAAAAATATTATTTTTCTTTTACAATGATTCTAATAGCTTGTCGGTCAAGAATAGTATATTCTTCATCCTTCCTTTCTTCCGTTTTTTTCTTCCTAGAAAAGTTATATAGATTTTCTAATACAAATAATCCTTTATTTTCATTTTTTAGAATCCAAGATTTATACGTCAAACTTTTCAAACTTAACATTTCCTTCGTCTGTGATCATCACTCACACTTGAATTTAGTTGCTTATGGGTCGTAATATATTAACTTTGATCTTATACCAATTTTTAAGAAAATGAAAAAAAAAATTGAAGGATTAATTTACAATAATATGAAATAAATATGGATAAAATAACAACAAAAATTTACTTCAATTATTTCAATAAAAAAAAGAATTATAATATTCATATTCAAATATAACAAGCTTTTTTTTCTCCTATTCTAAGGTTTCTTTTATAGGTAGAAAGTCTTTTATAATAATTAATTTATTAATATTATAAAATTTCATATTTTTTTCTTTTATTTTTCTTTGGTTTGTAAATAATGTAATTAATTATCATTTGACTACAATTTGTACATTAAACGTAATTGTTAAGTCTCATATTGATCAAGAATAATGCATCAATGTTGTTTATAAGTCTAATCAATCATCTAACTCACATGTTGATTTTTGGGTTCAGAGTTAAGCTATTAACTTCTTCATCTCTCATTGGTCTTTGTACCGTAAATCCGGATTCTAGTCGTTGTGAAAGGGAAATGTTAAGTCTCACATTAACCAAGAATAAGACATAAATACTACTTATAAGTCTAAATAATCATCTAATTCATAACTGGTTTTTGGGTTCAAAATTAAATTTAAGTTTCTAAATGTAACATTTTTAATAATTTATTTAAAATCAATTCTTTTACGAACTTAACGTATTACAAGATGTAAGTATAATTATATATATAATTTAACAGTGAATATTATTAAAAAATTTAAACTATTAACTAATAATATTTTTATATATTTCTCAAAAATCTTAAAAAGTAAGTAGGGGAAGCCATATCATCGCTGCCTGTAATCATGGAATAGATCAGCGTCAAGTTATATTGTAGAACTGATGACATAACACAACGTGGAAAACTATTCAGACAGATGAAGAAAAAGAAGAAGCTGAAGTATGGGTTAGGTATTAGAACAGTACGGGTATGATACATATGTATATCAAATGTCATACCAAGGTACTATTAAATCATGTCATGCTTATAAAACTATCTTACAGGGAGATCCGTGAGATACTAGTAAATTTGTTTTATTATAGCTGGTATTATTTAGGATATATAACATAATTTATTTTCAGATAGAAGTTCATTTTAATTATTCTTTCAAATGTTATATATATATAGTATAACTGGTATTATTTAGGATTGAGTGCATAATATAAATTATTTTTAGAAATTGTTTTATTTTAATTATTCTTTTAAATTTTATATATAAAAAAGTGTTGATTGATGGATATAAAATCAAATAAAATAAATGAGTTATATATAACTAGAAACAAATTATTTAAAGTTAATTGCACATTTAATATTTAAATTTATTAAATCGTTACTTAATTTCTTAAGTTTTTTTAACGATTTAATACTTGAATTTTTTAACTTTTATATTTAAATTTTTAAGTTTTTTTCTAACAATTGAGTTTTAATTTTTTTTAATTTACACTTAAATACTAAATTTTCATTTTATTTTTAAATTAAAAATATTTAATTGGTAATTAATTAAAGATAAAAATTAAAATTAAAATTAAAATTAAAAAAATTAAATTAAATTATAAGAAAAAAATTTGAAAACTTAAATATAAATTTGGATAAAATTCAAGAGTCACACTTAAGCCATTATTTAAAGGTATGGACCGTCGGTTCACGTGGAACACGAATCCAGTCATGGACAAGTGTTTTTAATTACTCAATTTTGGTTTTGATTTTTTTGCCGAAATCTTTGAACTTTAGACCAACCCACCTTACCTTCTCTTACTTGAATGATTGATTAAATGTTAAAAAAAAATTAAAAAAACTCACATCATATCCCTATTTTCATGTTTCCTAGTTTTGTCTTTGGCTTTAACTTTTTGCAACATATTAGATAGGCCGAAAAAGACATAAACCCTACATCAATAATGATTTATGGTCTTATGTTGCCCATGGCCAACCTTATAGAAACATTTGGAATGTAACGTAACATGGCATTGGCAGCATATATAGACCCCTGTCAATAGGATCTCTATGCATCTTAGCTTTTCTTTTAAGATTAGGCAACTTGAATATTTATTGTATAAAAAATATAAAGTAAAATATTCATATCAAAATAAAATTAGTGAAACAGATTAAGTTATCTTATTTCCTTTATAACTTTTATATGAAAATATGTATCCTAGCGTTAAAACAATAGGTTCTATGCAATTTTTGTGGTTAGACAATTCTAATAAGAGTGTAGACAGGACAAATTTTGTAGAGAGGTCAAGTTTATCTAAAGTTAGAATGTATTTCATATTAGAATCGGAGCCAATTAAATTTTATGTTATATATTATTTTATGATAAATAAAATTATATTTTATATGATAAATAAATATAAGATGTATTTTAAAATGTAAAAAAAATATTAATTATTTTATTTATATATAATAATAACAATTTTATTGTAACAGTAAAAAACCAACTAATTCCCTAGCCCATCCTTGATTCTATCTAACACGTGATTTTTTTTATTATAGAGAATTTTTTTGTATCATAAATTATTATATAATTATAATTGATATTTGAATTAAAATTCTTCGATCTTGAGATATCTATGTAGGATCTAAAATTTAAGCATTGATGTTCCGTATCGATCTATATTCACAATTAGGCGACCATAATCTACCACATATTTCTTTCGTTCTCCCCAGGCTTCGAACCTCGGTCTTGATCCTTAACATCTTATTAGCATTACTACAAAAACGGGTTTTAAAGTTGGTTAAAAATAAACTTTAAATGAAAAGACTTAAAATTTAAAATCGCACAATTTTATTCTAACAAACAAAAACCAAATATCTTAGTCCATCCTAATTCCCCTAGCTCCATCCTTGATTCTATCTAACACCTGATATTTTTTATTATAGAGAATTTTTTTGTATCATAAATTATTATATAATTATAATTGGTGTTTGAATTAAAAAATTTCGATCTCGAGATATCCACGTAGGGTCTAGGGTTTAAGCGTTGATGTTTTGTATCGATTTATATTCACAGTGAAGCGACCATAATCTGTCACATGTTTCTTTCGCTCTCCCTAGGTTTCGAACTCCGGTCTTGATCCTTAAGATCTTATTAGCATTACTACAAAAACGGGTTTTAAAGTCGGTTAAAAATCAACTTTAAATGAAAAGACTTAAAATTTAAAGTCGGTTCACGAATTGAACTGACTTAATTTTTATTTTTTTTACATATTTTACTCATTTTCTACTCTACTTAAGAACTTGTATTTATTGACATATAAATTTATATAATAGTTTTTGATTATTAAGGTTTCTTTTAAATAACTACACTACTTCAAATCACATATATTTTAATGAGCACTATATTGTTGAATCATGTCTTTTCCATTTCATAATACTTATACAAAACTTACATAATAAAAATAATAACATACATATACAAAAATTTATACATATAATATACAAAAAATAATGCAAAGTGAATAGTAAGTGACAAAATGAAGAAAAAAAGATGTTTTGTAAGTGAGAAAATGGGTATAATTTTTTTTTGAGTATTTCGTTCAAAAATAGGGAATCTGAAAGATAATTTGGAGAGTAAGAAAACCCACTAAATAGTGTTGGAATTGGTGGTCGTAGGTGATCAGAAAATGAGAAAGAGTGGAGGAGATGAAGCTTGATTTTGGGTTTTTAGGTGTTGTTTACAACACTATAAATTAAAAATTGTGTTTGATAGGAGAAGAAGAAAGAAAAGGACAGGAAAAATTCACGTGTATAACGTCGGTTGACGTGTTGAATCAATGCTACATGTAGACATATCGTTGGTTCTACGTGTCAACTGACGCTACACACGTGGATAGCGTCGGTTGACACGAAGGACCGACGCTACATCCACATGTAGCGTCGTTTCAACACGTCAACTGAATCTATACATAGCATTGGTTCTCCAAAAATTGACTTTACATATCGACTTAAATGCCATATTTTGTAGTAGTGTAGGGAGTAACCTAGTACCATTTGTGAGCTCAAATGATAACAACTTGCTTTTCAAGCTCTACTTAAAGGTTAGGTCTTTGGTTTGAGAATCGAGGAAAGCGAAACAAACATGTGTCAGGAAGGGATCGTTATCTAGTCAGAAACTAATTTGAACAACAACATTCTATCTTTAGGCTAAATGTGAATATCCCGAGATGTCTTGTACTCTCTGTTGAGTTAGTCACGGTACAAACAATATGTGGTTTAATATTTATACATTTTCTTTCTCTTTATGCTTCCCACCGTAGATCTTGAGTAATTACAAATTAACGATTTTTATTAAATATTTTTTTATGAACAAGATGCATTAGTTTAATGATATCCAAAGGCTCGAGATGATAGTATCTCTGTTCTGTCACGTATGGTTGATAAAATTAGTTCAAATCTTGAAATTTATTGTAATTTTTCTATTGTGATAGTTGATAAAGTAGTTTTGATTCATTGATATGTATGAATTACGTACTCATTAAAAAAGAGTAATGGATTAGCCTCCATTTATTAACCCTTAAATTCTTTTCATTAATAAATTGGGATAACATTAGTCATTATTGATAGTTTAGCCATTGCCTTTGCAAAAGTCAATTGCAATTTTTTTTAAAAAGAATAAATTGGGATAACATTAGTCATTATAAATTATAATATAAAACTACGATAGAACCACGGATTAAGGAAAAAAAAATTTATATAAAATAATACTCTAAAATTTATAAAAATAAAAGTAAATTTTCAATAATATTGAACTGATTTTAACTAAATGGTATTCAACATTGATGAATCTAAATAACTATACTTTAATTTGAACGTTATTTAATTAAACAACATTCAAAGTGAAATGATATATCAATCTTTTTTAATAGTAAAAATATATTATGTGGATATAAGAATAGTTTTTTAGTTACAAGTTTTAAATATACTATTTTTATTTTTTATTTTTTCAAAAAAGAACTATACAACCACAAATTATGAGGGTATCTTTGGACTACAAATATTCTTATTTTGTCACTCATTTTGACCTTTATTTTCAAATAGATCACATGAAATATTCATACTTAAATTGTTTGTAATTTTACCTTTGAGATATCTTAATTAATTGATATTATTATTAAAATTAATCAAAATGTGTATCAATAACTTAAATATTGGTATTTCATGTGTTTCAATTGAAAATAAAAATTAAAAATGATATCAAAATAAAAATAGAGATAATTTAAACATATCAATTTTAATTAAGGAGATAAAAAAAAGAACTACACAACCACGGATTACTTAAAAAATAAAAATAAAAAAGACATTACATAACCAAACTTGAAAAAAAAATTCAAGTATTCCAGATGTATTTACTTTCTTAACGAGAAAAATACAAACGATATCCCTATAAAATAAAGAGATTTGTGAAAAATTTAAGAATTTGACTAGTCTTTGGGTGTTGAGCTTATTGAGGAACTTGGAAATTTAGATGCACTATGTGCTTTTGATCATAATTTTTGAAAGAAAAAGATGGTGTTTTAAGGTTGATTTTAAGTGGAACTTGTTTTATATAAGTAGATAGTTTTCATTGGTTTTGGATTCTCTTATATTAGTACTTCAAAATAATATATTAGCTTGTTGAAAATATTATTAGGAGTTTTAGTTGAATGAGAAATTATATCTCAAAATTTATTCCTTGAAAAGGAAAAAAAACTTGTTTATATTTGACCGATATTGGAAAGTTAAGAACACTTTGAAAATTTTATGTAGCATTTAGCTTTCAAAGTATGATAAGATATTGCAAGAAGAATGATGGCTCTATGTGTGAGTGCATGGAGGTGCAAATTATCATATGATTGACCTAAAAATTCAAAAAAAATTGTTGAAAACGCCAAGGCTTAAAGGTCTTGTCAAATAAAACAAGTTATCTCAAAGTTGTATTATTTTTGCATATATTTTCATTACAATTCTATAGCTATATATAAGGAGATTTACTCTTTGAATTATTCTTTGAATTAAACATTCCTTAATTTACTCTTTGAATTAAGGATTCCTTTATTTACTTCTTGAATTAAGGATTCCTTTATTTACTTCTTGAATTAAGGATTTCTTGTTTTACTCCTTGAATTAAGGATTCCTTGTTTTACTTCTTGAATTAAGGATTCCTTGTTTTACTTCTTGAATTAAGGATTCCTTGTTTTACTTCTTGAATTAAGGATTCCTTGTTTTTCTCTTTGAATTACTCCTTAAATTAAGGATAATAACTCCTTGATTTACTCCTTGAATTAAGGTTCTTGATTTACTCCTTGATTAAAGAATTGATACTTCTTAATTTACTTCTTAATTTACTCCATAAATTACTCCTTACCTTTATTTCCAATACTTTCCCTCAAGCTGGATCTATAAGGTTTATGGATCTAAGTTTGCACATAAGTCGTTCAAACTGATGAAAAGCCAAGACAACAAAGGTAAAATTAACAAAAATGTTGATTACGATAGCAAAAAAAGGGCTTGGTTTCAATGTGGGACCTTTTCTTTTACCACAATACTTCCTTTCCACATCGAGCAGGTAGGAGCTGTAGGAGAGATTTAATCCATCATTTCCAAACGCTTGGTTTCAATGTGGGACCTATCCTTTTACCATAATACTCCTCCTCCACATCAGGTAGGTATAAGCTACAAGAGATTTTTAATCCATCATCGCCAAGAACTTGGTTTCAATGTGAAACCTTTCCTTTGACCATAATACTCCTCCTCTATATCAAGTAGGTAGAAACTGCAGGAGAGATTTAATCCATCATCGCCAAGAAATTTGGTTTGGAAAAAAAATTGAACAAGAAATCGCTCTAACAGAGTGCCAAATGCACTTTAAGACATCACATACTCTATTGTTGAAGGCAAAGATAAAATTACAAGAGCTACAAGTATATGTTGTTTCGGTCGAGGAATAACAATTTTTTTCACAAAAATCAACTTGCTCTGATACCATGTTGAAAATTAGAGGTGAAAACGCCAAGGCCTAAAGGCCTTGTCAAATAAAACAAGCTATCTCAAAGTTGTATTATTTCTTTCATATTTTCATTACAATTATATAGCTATATATAATGATATTTACTTCTTGAATTACTCTTTGAATTAACTATTCCTTAATTTACTCCTTGAATTAAGGATTTCTTATTTTTCTCCTTAAATTAAGGATGACAACTCCTTGAATTAAGGAGTTTACACTTCTTAATTTACTTCTTAGTTTTATCTTCAATACTCCTCCTCAAGCTGGATGCATAAGGTTTATGGATCTAAGCTTGCACAGAAGTCGTTAAGACTGATGAGAAGCCAAAGTAACAAAGGTAAAACTAACAAAAATGTTGATTACGATAGCATATATATATATATATTGTTGTCGATGTGGGATCTTTCTTTTTACCACAATACTTCCCCTCCACATCGGGCAAGTAGAAGCTGCAGGAGAGATTTAATCCATCATCGTCAAGAGCTTGATTTCAATGTGGGACCTTTCCTTTTACCACAATACTACTCATCCACATCATGTAGGTAGAAGTTACATGAGAAATTTAATTCATCATCGCCAAGAGCTTAGTTTTAATATGGGACCTTTCCTTTTACCACAATAATCCTCCTCCACATCAAGTCGATAAAAGCTGCAGGAGAGATTTAATCCATCATCGTCAAAAGCTTGGTTTCAATGTGAGACTTTTCCTTTTAACACAATATTTCCCCTCCAAATCGAGCAGGTATGAGCTGTAGGAGAGATTTAATCCATCATCGTCAAGAAATTTGGTTTAAAAAAAAACAAATAGAATAAGAAATCGCTCTAATAGAGTGCCAAACGCACTTTGAGCAGAGGAATAAAAAAAATCATGAAGATCAACTTGTTTTGATACCATGTTGAAAATTGGAGTTGAAAATGTCAAGGCCAAAGGCTAAGGCCTAAAGGTCTTGCCAAATAAAACAAGCTATCTCAAAGTTTTATTATTTCTTTTATATATTTTCATTACCTATAGCTATATATAATGAGATTTACTCTTTGAATTAAAGATTCCTTGATTTCCTCATTGAATTAAAGATTCCTTGATTTACTTCTTGAATTAAGGATTTTTTGTTTTACTCCTTCAATTAAGGATTCTTTGTTTTACTTTTTGAATTAAGGATTCTTTGTTTTACTTCTTGAATTAAGGATTCTTTGTTTTACTCCTTGAATTAAAGATTCTTTGTTTTACTCCTTGAATTAAGGATTCTTTGTTTTACTCCTTGAATTAAGGATTCTTTGTTTTACTCCTTGAATTAAAGATTCTTTGTTTTACTCATTGAATTAAGGATTCTTTGTTTTACTAATTGAATTAAGGATTCTTTGTTTTTTCTCTTTGAATTACTCCTTAAAGTAAGAATAATAACTCCTTAAAGTAAGAATGATAACTCCTTAAAGTAAGGATGATAACTCCTTAATTTACTATTTAAATCAAAGTTCTTCATTTACTTCTTGAATTAAGGAGTTGATACTTCTTAATTATTCCTTAATTTTATCTTCAATAACTTTGATAGCATGTCTACACATCTTGCAAATTTTGGCTACAAACAAATTTTATTTTTTTCTATTGAATGACAATTCAATATGACTAATTTGGAGGTTATTACTATTTTAAACTTTATATAATTAACTCTGTAACAACCACAAATATAGGGAAATCAATAGCCACTGGTCCTGTATGGTATTTAACAACTATTACTTTTTATCTTAATAGATATTTTTTCTTTTTGTTTTCAAACATTTATCTTTAAAATATTGTTTAACTCGTAACTCAATCACTTCTTTAATTTTTTGTTTTTTTATCTTTCATTATAAATTTACAATTTATATTCATATTGTGTTTTGATCTATTTTAATTTATATAAAAGTTCAATTTTTGTTTACCCCCTATCATATTTCCTAAAAATTTTAATATATGTTCATTTAAAAAAAACAATAAATATAATATTACTTGAAACTTGTAATTATAAAAAAATATTATCTATATTCAATTTATATATTTTTACGATTAAAAAAATATAATTTATCATTTTTAATTGAGTATCATTCAAATTAAACTTCATAATTTAAACAAATTAAATATTAAACTCTATTCATTTGATTTTATTTAATGTTATTAAAATATTAATTTTATTATTATAAATTTAAAATTGTTACTTTATATAACTTTTCAAAAAACAAAATATTCAAACACTATTTTACACTTCAAAAATAAGTATTGAATGATAAACACGACCGTTTAACATGTATTTCAATCAATAAAGTACGAAGATATAAATCTTGTATGTGTCCACAAGTCTTTCAACATGAATATTGTTCTAAATTGGTAGGTATTATGCTGTCCAATTTTTACTATACACAAAGTTTATTTTTTGCATTGAATGATAATTAAATACAGGTAATAAGGAGGTTACAGCTATTTTTTGAATATTATATAATTGATCTCATAAATGAGCAAAAACACATAAAAATCAATAGTCAATCTAAACTTTTTGGTCGTGTTCAACTCTTGCTACTTGATTGTTTTATACTATGAAATATTTTTTTCCTTTTTGTTTTTTATCATCATTTAAATGAAAAAAAATTATCTTATCAATATTATGTAACATGAGATTCAATCATTTTTTTTAATTTTTGTTTCTTTATTTTTCATTGTAAATTTATAATTTATATTAATCTCATGTTTTGTTAAATTTTAATTTATATAAAAATTTAAATTCTTATTTGTCCACTATTATATTTTCTATAACTTTTTAGTACATGTTTAATTTTTTTTAAAACAACAAAAATAATATTTTTTAAGATTTACAATCACAAAATATAAAAGTAATTTATATTTAGTTTATATATTTTTACTATTAAAAAATTTAGTTCATCATTTCAAATTAAATTTTGTTCAAATTAAAATATAATTATTTTAACTTATTTAAATTCAATACTATTTATTTGATTTCGTTTAATATTATTATAGCATTATTTTTATTTTAGAAATTTTAATTGTGTTGTTTTATATAATTTTTTATTAAAATAAATTTTGAATGATAAATACTACCGTTTAAAGTATATTTAAATCAAATTTATTTTTAAACATATAATTAACTTTTGGTTATGAGTAAAGAGGTGAAAAATGTAAATCATTAAGAAGGGGTAACGAAAATTGAAGAAAGTAAAATCTCAAAGGATGTTGACAGGTGACGTTGATTAGGAACTATAATTGAATTTTCAAAACAAATACATTATTCAAAAGAGAGAGCCAACCTCAATCAACGCAGTGACGTCAAAGTCTAAATTAGGTGTAGATTTTCTGAAACACATGAATGGAGTAGCTAAGTAGTCAACTCTCCTTTTTGGATTTGAATTTCATTATAAAGCGTTTGAATTTGAATTTAATTAAACCAAAACCCAAATTCTTCGAAAACAAAAGTAACTAATCCATAAACAAAAGTCAACAACTTTATGATGTAATAAAGCTATTCACTTGTCAATAATCTTTAAGAGGTTGACGTTGATAATGTTTAAAAAATTTATTAAAATTTATTAATTTTTTTATAAAGTATTAAAACAATCAATTATTTATATTTTTAAATTAATTTTTATTTAATATATTTTTATTTTTATTTATATAAGTAATTATATTTAATTTAAAATAATTATTTAAATTATAATTTTTAATGTTATTATAAATGAAAACCTAGATGATGTATAAGTGAATTTAAATTATTAAAAAAACTCTATAAATTAAACTAGTAAATTAAATGTAAAAATGATTTATAAATAAAAATATATATAAAAAAATAAGTGTAAAATATTATTTTAATATAAAAAATATTTTAATTCAAGAAAAAATATTACAATTAGATAAATTTAAAAGTAAATTATGAAGAAAATAAAAAAAAAATTAATATAAAATATTTTGTCAACAATTTTGCAATGATATTTATAGTTTCTACAATATTTTGATAAAAAATTATTCTTTCTCAATATTTTAGTCAAAAAATATTAATATTATGTTTCAATCTTGAAATATGAACAAAAAAGTCAATATCATGATAGTTTTGACGATATTATTTATATTTCAATCCTTGCTTGTAAAGATTAGATAAATAAAAATGTTAAATTAAGTTTTTTATTATAAAAGTACTATATTTTATGTTTGGTTCAAATAATTTTATTATTAAAATCTAGCATATTATTTTATATTTATATTAAATACCATTCAATTATATTTTATTTAAATTAAATACAATTATTAAGACTAATTTAATATTTAATATCTTCTAATTAAATATCATTTGATATTATTGAAATTTTATTATAATAAATTTTAAAAATATTATTTTTAATTTTTTTCTACAATTTTTTAGGTTTTATTAACATGTGAATTTTAATAATAAAGATCGGTCTCTATGTGAGAAAGATAAATGATCTACCACTTAATGCATGCATTATTATAATAATAGTAATTGATTTTTGGTCACATATCACCTATTTTAAATGTGATACTATCTATTGAGGGAAACTCATTACTGTTTTGATAATAATATTATCTCATTTTGAAATTTTCTTGTAATATTATGAAGATTTATTTTAAAAAAATAGATATGATATATAGCAGTACAATAAAGAATACAATGGTTGATCTTCAAATTCCCTATAGATTATAGATTTGAGATATTTTGTCTCGTGTCTCTCGAATTTTAAAGATTGTTTGGAAATCAACCTCTTAGAATTGACTGAAGGTTAACACTAATGACGCAACATGTAGAGCTTGAGGTTTAGTGAGTTGTGTAGTGTTTTTTTAGGACTTTTTGGCCTTTTATGTGAGGCTATTTTTACATTTTGTTTGTCATTGCGCATGCTTTTGAGGTAGAGCTTTCAGTATCTATTTATGTGATAAAGTATGCTGACTTATTTAGTCTAAGGAAACTTCAGCTCAAATTGAATTCAACATATATAGTTATACTTTTTAGGGCTAACGCTTTTTTGGGATCCGTTGGCACCCAACTTGGATGGATTCCTTGAAAAGAACTACTTACCTGAAGTTTCATTGCTCACATATTTTTAAGAAAGATAACTCTGTAATTGATATTATAATTTCTATGACTCATAATATTTATATGCGACTTGATGATTAAATGTCCCTTTATTTGTGCCTTTTTTGTTTCTTCATATTTTAGAAATTTTCGTAGATATAAGTTTTTGCTAAATTGCTTGTATTCCATGTTTATTTTTATATTTTGCTCTTATTATCAATACAATTCATAGGGGTGAAATTTATAGTGAGTGTGCTATAGAGGTATCAACATAATTAAGATACGCTAATTTACTCATTTATGTCTTCTATAATCTTCATTGAGAAATATTTTATTATAGGTAATAATATATTCATGCAAAGACTCATATGATCTATCATATAAGAAGTGTGTGAACTTATATCACGAAGTAATGTAATTATTTAAAAATAATTTAAATTTTCATATTTTATTTTATTTACATTTTTTCTCTAATTTTATTAAAAATTAATTGCATAAAAATAAAGTTAATTTTCAATTTTTTCAACTATATTACACGTGTGATATTTTTATTTTTACAATTGTAGTTAAAAATTTGAAAAAAAAATAAAAACATAAAAAATATTCATTAATACTATATAGTCATTTTTAATAATAATAGAATTAAACTGTAATAAAAAATATAAAATAAGTATTACTTTTAAAATTAATATAAAACTTTTACATTTTAAGAAAAAATGGTAGTTAAAAGTAGGGGTGTCCACCGGTCCGATTTTGTTTAAAAAACTTTAACCGGATTGGACCGAACCATTTGAAACGGTTTTAATTAATACAAATAAGATTAGACCATTTGATTTATAAAACCGTTCGGTTCAATCCGGTTTCCAGTTTGGTTTGGTTTGGTTTTTTGACACCTTTAATGAGAAATAATGTGAAAATTTTAATATATTATTAAATCGATCCGGTCCGATTAGACCGATTTTAAAATTAATACAAATCGAACCGAACCATGTAAAAAACAATTTTACTATTTGGTCCAATTCGGAACGGTTTATGGACACCTATAATTAAAAGTATATAATTTAAGTCTCAAGTTATCATTAATCTTTTAAAATAAAAAGTTTTTTTGGTCATGTTGTTATTACTAAATGGGTCATAAAGGATAAAATGTGATTATTATATTATTATTAGGTGATGGTAAAATATATATTTAAATTAAAATATCAATAAGACAAAAAGAATAACACATTATAGTGTTTGGTTATATTTGAATTATGAAAATAATAATTTTAATTCTTATTAATGAAATAAAGTACAAATCATGTGAAATTTAATTAAAAAATATTGAAAAATTAATTTCAACAACCTGGATACATGATAATTACGTGATTTGATAAACATTACATACGATTTAAAAAGTAGAAAATAGGTCGTCATAGGTGTTTACATAGGTAGATTGTTACATATAAATCGCTCTAGATTCCCAAGTATATTTTCCATATCGCCCACAGAAAAGGAAGGATTGGGGTCACATTGAGATCTTACAACTTCACCATATCTTGATCTCTAAGACCTCACATCACAATAACGAAATACAATTATTTTACTGGGTTGTATGTTTTATCGAGTTTGTCGTGCGCAAGCCATTGTTAAGTCATCTCTATAACCTCATTGTATCATAGCAATGTACTGACATACATTAGGTCGTGTATCTGTTACACATTTAATATCAAACAAAAGATAAATAATCTATATGACATAAAATACATATAATAATCCACAAAAAATAACAAGTATAAAGGAGAAGAGGTTACATTAAGTACTTAAGGTTAAAAAAACACACCTAAATCTTTTCATAAAGATATATAAAATAAAATATAAGTAATAACATGCAAAAAAGAAGAAGTAAAGGGCATACAATTGAGAAACAACATAAGACATACTTGATAACAAAGATAACAAACTAGTAAATCATAAGAGTTATTGTCTATATGATATGACATATGAATAACACGATAAAATTATGTGACGTAATGATTATACAAAACACTACAGAAGAAATGATAGATTGAAGGTTGAGAGGTAGATCAATAAATGTAACATATTTAAAGATTAGTTTACACTTATTTTTTTGTATATATGTGTAACATATATTAAAATTTATAATAAAATCTTAATTTTATACATTGTTGTACTCAAAATTAAATGCAATGGTTATTACTATATTGTTATAAAAATATGAATTAATATTCGTACATTTTGTTGAATAGAGATGTCATTATTAAATTTTTTAAATAATATAATTATATATTTTTTTATTTATATCATATATGACAAGTTATATATAGGATGAAATTTAAAATAATTAAATAAATTATTATTGAGCCATTTTAAAAATTATGGATGGATGTTTTCTAATTAAAAGAGGTATGACGAAGGAAAAGAAAAAAAAGGGGGGGAATGTCGGTCCATCTATCTACTTCATCCTTAGGATTTGGAATGTTTCCGACACTAACTGGAGAATCGTTTTAGTTTAGTTTAGTTTTTTTTTATAAATATTTTATATGTGCTTCTTATTATGGGAACGTAACTTTGAAAAGAGCTTTAAAATTTGGAGATTAACCGTGAATTAAAAGATATTCTTACTCAATGTCATATAAAATGTATTTAAGCATATAAAAATTTGAATAATAAATAAGAGTAATATATTTATATAATAAAATAAAATTAAATAATTTAAATAATAATCGAATAAAAAAATATTTTGGAAAGTAAACACAGACAAAGACTATCAAAGGTAACATTTACCCTACCAATTCTTGAACACTAATAGATAACATTGATAAACAACTTATTTTATTGTGACTTTTTTTCTTTTTTAACCTAAATTTTTTTCCTTGAGCACTATTATGATATTTTAAAAATGTAAAATGATACTGTTTTATTGTATAGTATGAAATCACATTTTACTTAATATAACACCAATGTTTTATATTTAGGCTTTTTGCTTATTTTTCAATTAACATTGTAAATATCTTGTAAATATTGATTAAATGTTATCATTTTAATAGTAGTACTAACAAATGACCTTATAATGGTAACAAAATTTATTTTAAGATATCATATTTCAAATTTCACATATCTTATAATGGTTGATTAAGAGAAAGTTTTGCATAATGCTGAATGATGATATGAAAATATTTTCATTTATTATTTTATTTATCTGTATTTTAAAAAATATTTTTATTGAATACAAATAATATCTTAAAAATATTAAGATACCTACTCTATTAACATGCACATACCTCAGATTAAAAAAAAACTGTAAATATCACAAATATGTATAGATTTTAAATGTTGTGTTTGAATTTAATTTAATAATAAAATTACCAAAAATAATTACCAAAACGAATGGTTGTTAGAAAAACTTGTACCTGGGGATTGAGATGATGATCATAATCAGAACCTCAGATCCAGACGTCCAGTGACTTAAATGTTTGTTGACATTTGGCGAAAAAATTTAATTTGTCCTTTTCTATGTTAACTCGTGTTGAGTCCTTGAGTGCAGTTGTTGTTTGTTACAAATACTTTTATCTTATATATCAATTAAAACACTAAATTTTTTTAAAAAATATCATTATATAATACATAGTTTATTATTTTATAAAAAATAATTATAAATAGATTTTTTTATTATATATTTATATTAAATAATATTTTTTATAAATATAATTATTTTAACATATATCGACATATTTTAAGAATATTTACATAATTTCTTCGTGTAATTATGATTTCATCTATTTATATACAAAATATATTAATTTAAAAACAAATCATGATTTTGAATGCGTTTTCAATCATTTAAGATCTTAATAGTATTTTTTTAAGTTGATTTATAGCGAGATAAATTTAGATAATATTTGTAATTTTGTAATATTTTAATGAATCTTTTGTTAATTTGCTTTTCATATTATTAGCATTAATAATATTTTTAGTAAGTAATCTGTTTAGGTTTTGAATTTTAACGGGGGAGTACGTAGAATTGTTATTTAAAAAAATATTGATAATTGTCCCATATTCTCAAAATATTTAATTAATTAATAAATTAAATTATTTTTAATTAAAAAATTAAAGAATCCGAAGAATTATAATAGCATTTGAGACCTCGTTGACGTAAGAATGTTTAAACTATTTTTTATTATTTAAATATGTGTTTTGAAATAAAAAATAGGTAAATTTTACCTCACTAAAATTATAATATCCATTTAACTTATTATTAATTACACTTTTTTTAGAAATAATTATTAATTATATTTAAATGTCATTTTTATTAAATAAAATTATTATCAATAAAATATTTTTATACCAATAATAATTTATAATAAAAGTTATGTTATTAAAAATATCGTTTTATTTTTCATAATACTAATTTTAAGAATAACATCTTTATTTTATTGAAAAGAAACAAAATAAAAGTGTCTATTAGACTGTAAATACTGAAATCCAAAATAGTCTTATTTGTTGTGTAGTTGTTGTCTGAAGCATCCCAATTTGAATATATGTACACCCTCCAAATCTTCATCATTTCTTCATTTTTCAATCCCACACCGTTTCTAAATACTCTCAACTCTTCTTCATCGTTTCTCTTTGTCCACTTTCTCTTCTGGGTTAAGTCACTTTCCAGCAGTTTCTTTCTCAGCCCCATTTTTGTTTTTCTCCACAACCAAACAGCATTTTAGTATCTCACTACTTCTTACTAACACGAACGTCTTTGTTATTGGACAGAGAAATGGCGCTCACTACTTCTAGAGGAAGAACAACTTCAGAGCTCCAAATCCCAAAGAAATGGAAAGATAGTAGTGAAACTAGTCCTGAGAGAAACAGAGTCTGGACCGAACCTTATAAGAATACTGAGAAAAAAGTCCCTGTTGTTTACTATTTGTCTAGAAATGGTCAGCTTGAACACCCCCATTTCATGGAGATCCCTCTTGCTTCCCCTGAAGGTCTATTTCTTCGAGGTAAACACTATAAAAACCCACTTCTTTTTTTTTTTTTTTTCAATCTTATTTTATCAGGAACCAATCGGAAAATAAACATTGTTGCTAATTGTGATTTCATTTTCTGAAAATTCTTCTCCTCAGATGTTATTAGCCGCTTGAACTTGCTTCGAGGTCAAGGCATGGCGAACTTGTATTCCTGGTCTTCAAAACGGTAGGTTGTTGATTTTTATCGTTCTGATCGATAATCGATTCCTATTTCTGTTTTTAACTCTGAATTTTTTTTTTCTTAATTTTTCAGGAGTTACAAAAATGGCTTTGTTTGGCACGATTTATCAGAAAACGATTTCATATACCCAGCACACGGCCAAGAATACGTTCTGAAAGGTTCAGAGCTCTTTGTTGAACCTTCTCTCGATCGTAAAAGCCTCCAGTCGTGTTCTTCGCGAACCCTAAGGCCACCATCGGAGTTACAGAAATCCAGCGACGAAACTGATTTTCCGCATCGAAGAAACCAGTCTTGGAGCTCGATTGACCTCCACGAGTACAAAGTTTACAAGTCCGAGTCTGCCATGGATTCCACCGGAAAAGCTGCCGCCGACGCTTCAACTCAGACAGACGAAAGTAAGAGACGGCGACGACGAGCTCTGAGAGAATCAGAAGAGAGAAAAGAACCAGAGGAACAAAAAGGTGAGCAGGAAGAGTATCAGAATCAAAGCACGGAGCTAAATAGGGACGAGATTTCGCCTCCGCCGTCCGATTCAAGCCCCGAGACGCTTGAATCACTGATGAAAGCTGGTGGACGGTTGGTGATCTCCACTGACGGTGCAAAAAAAGAGGAACCAAATCGAACGGCTGATAATTTCCCAAGTGGGAGAATGAAGGCGTCTACGGTTCTGATGCAGTTTCTATCCTGCGGTGCGATCTCGCTTAAGGATTGTAGGCCTACGTTTGAGAAAGATCAAGGGCTTTCATTGTTGGGGCATTATAAGGCGAGATTGCCTCGCGGAGTAGGGAACCAGATTGGGACCTCTATGGAAAACTCGAATTTTTCAGGGTTAAAGTTGGAAGACCAAGAATATTTTAGCGGGAGTATAATTGAGACCAAGAAGGAGAATATTCCAACATTGAAGAAGTCTTCTTCTTACAACGCGGATCGGTAAGTGTCTTGCTCTAACTTTTGGTGTGCTTTAGGCTTTGTTTATTTTTGCTCCAGGAGAAAGTGCTTTTAATTAAAAGGACATAAAAGCGCTTTTACAAGGTTTTAAATGCAAAAGCACCCTTAGCATTATTATTTCGTTTTGACCAAACAACAACTACATTCTGTTTTACGATTTTGTTCCTAATTTTGTTTCCTTAATTTTTGAATTTTTTTTTGTTTGTATTACTAACTATTGTTTTAAATTTAACAATTTTAATATAAATTTAAAGACAATTAAGTAAATGTGTTAATATCATTTAAAGTTAAGTGACTAATTAATGCAAAAATATGTTTTTTAACAAGTTAATTTTGATTAATATGATATAATTTAATTTTTAAATTTAGATTAAGTATGTTAAATTTTAAAAGATAATGACGGTAGTATTATAAAAAAAATAAAAAAAATCAAAGCTTAAAATCTAACAAAGTTTAGAGACTAATAGTATAATTTAGCCTAAATTAAATGTATAACACTTCAAAATTTAAGCACTAAATTATAAAAATAATAATTTTAATACATTAAATCTTACCATTATAGTACAATTTCAACATAAATTATACATTGATTTAAATTTTTTAATTGGAAAGTCAGGCACATAAGTAGAACAATGGAATAATTCTTTAAAGCTGTTGAGAAATTAAATATCTCATAAGAATAATAATATTTTTATATATTCGTTACTATATAAGTCGTTGTCTAATTATGCAATTCAAACATTTATAATTTATTACGTTTACTACATATGATCATCTCTAATACCATGATACAATTAGTTAAAAAATTAATTATTTCAAAAAATTTAAATGATTGGAGAAGAAAAACGAATACTTTTATACATTGATAAGTAATTTAGAAAAGTTTAACTGAACATATATTTCGCTCCTTTTGTTATTAATCTTAATAGTCAAGTTTGCGAATCAAACTTTAGTTCTTGGTATCCCAACGATCACTCTCACAGTTTTTAGAATCTGATTGGAGTTATAATACAAAGCATAGATAGTTTTAGATACAATGTTTGTTTTTGTTTTAAATTTCATATGAGAAGTGGTAGGTACTGATTATTAGCTGTATTTAAGAAACGTACTGTTCTGTGCTATGATTTAAATAAATGTACTTGATTTATATATCATTTTGGCTTATCTTGTGGTTCTGAGTCTGCATAATTTCTCTGAAGATCCTTTATGTCTGGTAGCTGCTGATTTAAGGCAATATAATTTTTCCAATTTCAAACAAAAAGCTAGCTGGCTACTTAACTAATCTGCAAAAGCTATCAGTAGTATTGAGCTATTGACAAGTGATTTTGTACTGCTCTGTGTGTAGAACAAGTATAATCTCTCAACCCCCATATATTAAGTGATCTTCTCAATAAATGATTTTGGTCTTGTGGGGACTACAAATTAAAATCTTTCAGCTTATTCAATTCTTCCAAAAATTAAAAATAAAATAAATAAATAAGAACAATGCTATTCACAAGGCTTGCCCATAAGTTCTAATTAAGTGGGGACCAAAATAGACTTTTTAGTTCTGTTTTTTGAAGCTAGTTGGCTTGGTTTCACATACCCAGTCAAACTTGTAGATTAAATTAAAAAGGGTTGACTTCTTTTTGTATAAATAAATTGCCATTATTTAGACGTTAGAGAGTACTTTATTGATGTTGATGAGTTAATATATTATATGTTTCTTGATTTGCAGGAGTTCACATTCACAGTTGGAATTGGCAGAGAAAGAAATAGAAGGGGTTCGATCTAAATGCATACCGAGGAAGCCAAAGACAATGCCAATCAAGAAAGAGAAAGAGAGTAGTAGTAATAGTAATGGTCAAGGAGAGAGCAATAGAAATGAGTTTACTCAGTAAGTTGGAAAATAGAACTAGAGCAAACAAGTTAAAAACCTTGCCTTGTAAATTTTGAAGTCTTTGTTCTTGCAATTTGAAGCTTATCATTTCTATATTATAGACAAAGGGGACTAAGTGTTTTGCATAACCAAACTACTTCTAAAAAGTTATAATACAACAGTTGCATGTACTTATCTCACTTATTTGATATGGGTTTATAAATTATGTGATATGAGGAGTAGTGAGTTTATAAATTATAGTAGATTTTTTGGAGGAAGCATTAGGGGAACATACTATTTTGAAATGCAGATCACGGCAGAGAATGCACAAACATTGAGAGAAGAAAAAAACTTAGAGTTTGATGATTGTCTCATTGGAATTTGGAGTCTTGAGTAAAGGATCAAATATTAGGTACCTTGATGTTAGTGTAAGGGTTGAACTTTGGCCTTAATTTCCGCAATTAGGTGCTTACTTCCAATAGCATTAAGACCTTTTTTTGACTTTTGAAACATGGGAAATGGAATTTTTGTCCTAGGTATTGTAAACGACTTTAGTATGCTTTTCCTTGTTTTTGAGCATGCACGTGAGGTCACTATGGATTATCATAGAGATTCGTGAGACCAGAGTTGGATTTCCTTTTTTTATTATTAGTTTGTGCGCTTGATTGATTAGGAGTTTAGGACTTAGGAGACCTTTGCCCTCATGTTTTTTGAGCAGCATCATTTATATTCAATGTAGTTCCTAGAAAAAACAACTCTGTATTTTTTGTTTTTAAATTTTGTTCATCGTTTTGTTTTTTTAATTTCAAATAATGAGTCACTGTGGATCTCTCAAAGCTTTGATGTTTTCTTACAAGTTCATACTTCATAGGGCTTTATAATCATAATGATGACAATGAGTCACTTCAAAGCGGATGCTAACCGAACCAAAACCAGGAGCAGCTCAAGGGTTATTGTGGCCTTAGGGGAAATAAAAATGTGTATTACTTCAATAATTGTATAACTTCTCTAGAGTCGCTTTATTAATGCACTCCATAGAAAGAAAGAAAGAAAGAATGAAAAAACTAAATGCATTTAGTTTGATATAACATCAAAAAACAGTTCCCAATAAAGAAGTACAATGTTTATACATTATTAATACAATGAAAACTTGGGAAGAAATAATAATCAAGGTGGTAATTTTCCAGACAAGTAGAGAGAGAGTTTATCTCTCAAATCAACACCATTTGTGTCGATAGATCCACAAATTTGTTGATGATAACCTGAGTCATGGTTATGAGACAAAGGCATCTCATCTTGCACCTCATCTTCCATATCAATGACAATGTTATGAAGCAAGCAGCAAACAAAAATGATCCTAGGCAATCTATGTTTATCTGGTCTCCACATAACTCCTTGAATGATCCTCCACATATCTTTTAATCTCGCTAATGCCCGTTGTGCTACAACCCGAGTCGCACAATGTCGCTTGTTGAACTCAACTTTTGACAATATGAGTTCTTTTCCTTCGTAGGGGATTATGAGATAGGGCAGTAAAGGATAACCAACATCTCCAATTATATATTCTCTTATTTCTGATCCTTTTGTGAGCTCAACCTTTTTTGCATTCAATCTCTCCCCTTTTTCACAAAGTTGGCAGAAATTTGAACTTTGAAATACCAACCAATCCTTCAATTTACCTGGCCAACCGGTGACAATGTCACGGAACCTCATGTCAGCATCAACAATTGCTTGCAAAACCATGCTATGATTCTTCTCATGATCAAGCCACACATTACTCGTAGGGTCTGAACCAGGCAAACACATCATGATGTGGGTTGCATCAACTACACCACAACAATTAGGGAAGCCCCAAATTTTCTCGAACTTGGATTTAATTTCTGTCATTTCTTCTCCTGTGGCTGGCCATTGTAGGTGGTGAAGCCCTCTTTGTTCCATGGATTCCACAAACCGCCATGTGATTTGGGAGACAGTTGAGTGGTTCAACCCAAATGAATCCCCAATAGTCACAAGTGAATCACCAGAGCTCAATCTTCTCAAAGCTACAGCTACTTGATCACATAAAGACATTGGATTTCCATTTGTGAACACAAAATGTGCAGATTTAGCCATCATATCTTCCTCAACTAGTGAGCATATGTACTCAAATGTTTTCCGGGATATCTTAAATACTGATTCGAACTTGTGCAAACCTTTCGATGTAGATTGAAGACCTGAAACAGTTTGGTTGAAACATGGTGTTATCATTCCAAAGTGAAGTCTAAAACTTGTGTTGAATGTTGCAATACATATTGCAAATGGTATTATTCAATCACCTGGATATAAATGCAAAATCAGACAATTTAATTTTTTTAATGATACTTATTTGATGTTTAGATTATTATGCAAGTTAGTCGAGGATAGAAATTATAAAATATAAAATCCGAATGAAGCTAAATGTAAAAGAACTTTGAGATGATATAGCTGAAATGATAACACATTCAAAAACTATTTTTACTTTTTAGTTTTAAAATTAGTTTCTAATAATATAATATCCATGAAAACAATATTTTTTTATCATTATATTATTTGTTACAATACGTATATTCGCATATTCATCGCACATAATTCATATCGATCAAATTTTTGGTGTCATTACTAGGAATTATAAACATTATAAATTAATTTTTATTTTATTTTAGTTATTTTTCTTTATTTATTTTTCGTAATTTTAATTTTATTTATTTTGTTTTATTTTTTTGACATCTCCTCTAGTCCATTAAAAATATATTTGGTTCTATTACATGGACAGAGTTAATAAGTGAGAAATTTTGCTTTTAGATCCCTAAATCAAGCGTACTTTCAAATTAATAAGAAAACAACAAGTTGTCAAGTGAAAAAAATAGTTAATCTATTAGAAATAAACAATAATGAGTTAAATTTGAATAATTAGATTCCGTTAATGGATTATAAGTACAGAACTATGAATGAATATGTATTACTTATATTAGAATGGCTGAATCTAGGTATTATAAGGCCAAACATTCAAGCTAATCAATTTGAATTAAAGTAAATGATGTTTAAAATGTTACAAACAGTTGGACAATTTAACGGATTATCAATAGAGGATCCTCATTTACATCTTAAATTGTTTATTGAAGTTGGATATTTATGCAAATTCAATTATGTGATTAAGAAGGCATTTAGGTTTAGATTGTTCCCTTACTTTTTGCGAGACCATGCTCGAGCTTAGTTAAACTATTTGTCATCTGGTTCTATTACTACTTGGAATGATTTGGTGGAGAACTTCTTGATAAAATACTTCTCACCAATAAAAAATATCAAACTTAGGAATGATATTACCTCTTACTAACAATATGAAGAGGAATCTTTATATCAAGCACGGGAAAGATTCAAAGAATTGCTAAAGAAGTATCCCCATCATGGTGAGAAGTAAATGATATCATGGCACTTATAGCTCAAATTTCATCTTTAGCAAATCTTTTGAAGGCTTATAACTTGCTAGTAAGTATAAACTAAGTCCAAGATTCAAGGGTGTCCTGTGTCTTTTGTAATGGAGCTCATTTATTTGATAATTGTCAAAATAATATTGATTAGCATGCTATGTGGGTAATGTGAACCGAAACAATAATCTATACATTACATTAATTATGTGATATGCTTGCTAGTTTTGATTAGATTGATTTAAATTTTTATGCACATGTTCAAGATTGATTTTGGTGTTCTTATTAAGAGAAAAAATTGTGGTAAGTTATGCAAATTGATGAAATTTACTATGTTTTAAAATCTATTTGATCATCTCTTGAAGCAAAATTTTAAATAATATTTAGCAAGAGAAATGATTTAGATCATATTTGGATCAATTGAACCTTTCAAGTTAACCATTGTTGATATCCATAGTCACTCATTTGAGCCCAATTAAGAATCTTTCATATCTTTGAGCCACATGTTATGCCTAACTAATAAACATTACCTTTACCCTTGTACCTTTAACTTGTATGAAAAGAAAAAAAGCAATCATGTCTTATGCTATAAAGTAAGGTAAAATGTAATGCATCTTATGTAAAAAAGAAAAATAACTCATAACATAATCATCCCTCTAAAAACAAAGAAAAATAAGTTTAGAAGTATTGTGAAGTTTAAAAAAAAAAGATATGAAATAAAAGAATATGAAAAGAATCATAATATAGAGTGTACTAAAATATTGAGTAAAAACTCAATTGTAGTTAAAAAGTGCATGATAAATAAAAAAGCTAAAGTGTGGAACAAGTCTAAATGTCTTCATTTATCGACCTCACCTAAGTCTTACATTACAAACATGAAAAACCCTTATTGATCTTTAGTTAAATGCCTATTTATATTAGTAGATAAGGATGTAAAAAATACTTATTTGACTTATACTAAGTTTGAATTGATTAGCATACCCATAAAGGTTGATTTCATGAGCCCATTGGATGAATTGATGTGCAATACATACACACAAAACAATTCGTTAAAAATCTTACATATTTGTTTATTGATGAAACGTTCATTAATGAATATGTGAAGCTCTTTGTCATAGAATTATACGACTATTAAGGAGGATATTTTTCACTAAATATACATGTATTAATAGATATATATATTTATGAATATACTACACATATTATTTTATCTAGTTAGATTTGACTTTATTTGAGGACAAACAAAGAGTTAAGTTTGAGGGTGTAACTTTATTCTTATGTATGTTATACATAATTAATGAACTTAATGAATAATATGCAATTTAATTGACATGAAAATATGATTAAGTTAATTACTATATGGTGTGTAGTTTACTTAAAAGATGAATACATGCTAGGTTAGATTCAATTGATTAGTAATTACATTTGAGAGATTTTAATGATTCACATATTTAGAAAATTAGAATATTAAATATTTCTAATATTTTCTCGTATGTTTTCTTAGCTATGAGTTAATTAATTACTGCTATTTATTTTTAATTCTTTTAATTTTATTATCTTAAAATATAAAAACACAAAAAACTAAGTTTTTACTTTTTAGTTTTAAAATTAGTTTCTAATAACATAATCTCCATAAAAATGATGTTTTCTTATCATTATATTACTTATTACGATACGTATACTCTCGTATTCATTACACATAATTCGTGTTAATAATACTATTTCTTCAAATTTTCAATAATAACCTTCATTAGTTTTCCTTAACCATATTGTGGAATTCACAAAAAAAAAAAAACAAAGTGTTCCGTATGTCCGTGTGTTTGTGCAGACACACGTACACACACCAAGGGGTTGTGAACTTTGTTTAAGGTAAAAGAGTCATAAATATAAATAGAACTGCTGCAGAGACTATAAGAGTACAGCAAAAGTCACTTTGGGATTGCTAATGAATCATGTTTAAAATCGGGAATCACTTAGTAAATCAGTTGGTTGACTGTTACCTCAGTTGGTTGTGTCTATCCCTTTGAAAAGTAGAGGTAACAAGATTGAATCCCATCAATCCTATTGATTGAAATAATAATAATAATAATAATAATATTTATGATTTCCGCTACGAATCTGAATATTAGGTTGGAGGTTCATGGTTGAAATTCGAAACGCAAGAACTTGAACTTAATTACATGGAGTAGTTCCCCTATCAAATCCAAACTCTACTTGGATTATCAATGTTGGGCTTGAAAAGTAAATCGGCATAAAAGAGCAGCACTGGGATGTAAGTCTTATTCGTACAAGTCAAGAAAAAATGCTTCACAAAAAAATATAACTTTGCTCATTCATCTTCTCCTCAAACAAATCTCATGAAAAGCACAACTTAATACATCATAGTTTACACGCACAAAGAAAGAGAAACATAAAAAAGCAAGAAGAAAACAAATACCGAAATAACAAAAAGCTACAGACCACAAGGATAGTGAAGTATGGGGAATTTTGGGGCAGAAATAACTATGTCATATATAATACAAATTGTGCTTCCCATTCAAAAGTTTCTAATACCAACATCATAACTGAATTTCAACAAAAGAAGAAGCCCAAACATTTCAAAACATCAAATAATACTAAAAATGATAACCGCCTGCACTCTGTAACCAAAACATCTAAATGTATGACAAAAGAATGAGATTTATTGATTCAAAATTCTATTAGGGTGGAATCTTGAACATCAAATGTAAGAGACTTTACTCAAGTATTCACAATAAATATATTGTTAGGACAATCACCAATTCTTGCAACCTCTAAACACTTATCCGCACACGCGCAAGAAGTCTTGAAAAGAAAACACACATAAAATTATAGAGTACACACAAGAGTTTGTTACGTGGTTCTTCCTCAACATGAGGCTTACATTCACGGTAACTAATGCAGTTCTAATCCATAACAACAACAAGTAATCCTAACAAAAATTTTAACCATCTCACAATCAGATCGATCTTGTTTGACGGTCTAAGAAAGATCCAACTCAAACTCTCAAGAAAGCTTTCTTTACACAAGTTTTTCTCTCTAATTTACACAACACATACAACTTACTTTCTCACCATACGACCATGAGTTACAATCCAATTTGATATTACAAGCTATACTCTTTATTTATACCCGAGAGAACCCCCATATAGTCTTCTAGCCCACATGCGATAATAGCTACATAAAGTAGTTTTTTGTTAATATGTTTATGAAACCATTATTTCTATTACACCAATTGAACATTTGTTATAACATGTCCACAAATCTCCAACTTGATGACAAATGACTCATTTGTTAGTTGAATTGAACCATGCACTACTTGTTCCATCCATCTTCTCTATCCTTCACCAACTCTGAGCAAGTTCATACAATGCATGAACTTACTTGTTGTTACTACTTTGGTCAACATGTCTGATCGGTTTTCTTATGTTGAAATCTTGGTCACTTTAACCAATCCACTGCAAATGATATGCAATCTTACATCAATATGTTTTGTCCTCTCATAGAACATTGAATTCATCGACAAATAAATTGAACTCTAATTATCACACCTCGCTTCAACAACTTTCTATGATACCCCCAATTTACTCATGAACTCTTTTATCCATAGAATTTCTTTAATTGCCTCAATATGTGCAATGTATTCTGCCTCAATAGTGGATAGAGTCATAGTTGACTGCAAATTGCTCTTTCAACTCAGTGTGTTTCCAAGTAAGGTGAATACATAACTAGTAAGTGACCTTCTTCGATCAAGATCTCTTACAAAGTTTGTATCTGTGAACCCTTCTACCTTCATAACTTTTTGAGTTCCTTCTGTAGATCAAACCTACCTTAGAAGTCCCCTTAAGGTACCTTAGGATCCATTTAACTCCTGCACAATTTTGACACAAACATGCTTACAACATTAAATGAGTGTGTTAAGTCTGATCTAGTTGCAATCATAGCAAACATAAGGCTACCAACGACAATTGAGTAAGGCACGCTTGTCATTTCTTATATTTGTTGATCAATTTTAGGAGATTGTTTTGCAAAAAATTTAAAATGGGATGCTAAAGGAGTTGATACTGGTTCGGATGTGTCTATTCCAAATTTCTTGAGTACCTTCTCTAGATATCCAACTTAAGTCAATAACAACTCTCCTTTCTCTCTATTTCTTGAAATCTTCACGCCAATAATCCTTTTAACCTCCCTAAGCCTTTCATTTCAAACTCAGTTTTAGAAGTTGTTTAAAGTTAATCAAATCTTTAAGATCCTTACTTGCTAGCAACATATGATCTACATACAAGAGTAGATATATTATGTTTCCACTGAATTCCTTTCTGAATAAACACAAGCATCATACTCACATTTTTGAAACTTTAAATTCATCATAAAGTTATCAAACCTCTTATACCATTGGCATGGTGACTATTTAAGTCCATATAATGATCTTTTCAAGAGATAAACTTCATCCTCCCTTCCCTTAACCTTGAAGCCCTCTAGTTGTTTCATGTAAATAGTTTCTTGCCATATATGCAGTGTTCATAGATCCTAATTGTTATAACCTTATCTTCTCACAGTGCACCTTGTTTGTAAAGTGTAATGAGACCTCTATCATTGATATGCCTAAGCTTATTGTGCTAGAGAGTAGTAAGAAGTTTAGATGAGGTTGTCAACACATTTCCATGTTTGAACAAAGTTTTACCTTGGAGAATGTAAAGCCCATACTAGCTTAAACCTCTTATGATAACTAGAGATCCTTTAAGTTCCTTTAACGTACCTTGTTCTAACTTGATTGTATAACTTGAGACATCAAGTGCTCCAAGAGAAATCGAATTCCTCCTTAAATCTGACACATATCTAACATTATGTACTATCTCTATTATGTCATCATTGAGTTTAACTTCCATGCAACCAATACCTTCCACTTCACATTCATAATTGTTCCCAAGTAATACCTACCCATGGTAACCTACATGTAACTCCCTGAATCATTTCTTGTTGGGACACGTGTAGAATGTGCAGCCAGAATCTAACACCCAATAATTTTCACATTTTTCAATTGTGATAGCTAAAACATCAAAGCTTTAATTTCTTTCTTTAACAATACTAGCATATGCAGTGCTCCCATTATCAGATTCATAATTCTTACCTTTTCTCAAAGGACAATTTCTCTTGAAATGGCCTTCCTTGTGACATTTGAAACATCTAAGAACTTTTTTTGCTCTTGGACTTTGATCTGAACTTCCCTCTCCCCTTAAACACATTGTTATTCTTCTATGTTCTCTCTCTAACAAACAACCCTTCACAAGTATCTCCTGATTTCTTGAACTTTTTATGATGGAGTTCCCAAGATTTTAGAGATGAACAACAAAATTGAGCTTGAGTTCTTCCCTTCCATAATTGATTGTAGTTTTAAGTTCACTAAAAGACTTAGGTAAACTATTAAGTAGGATTATAGCTTGAACTTCTTGATCAACTTCCTTGTCCTGATTTTCTAACTAGGCATTGATCATCTTGAATTGATCAAGATTATGTTCAAGGCTCTTGGATTAATCCATCTTGAAGCCAAAGAGTCTTTCTTTCCAGATTTCTTTGTCAGTTTTCAAATCTTGAATTTGCCACAAGACATTATTAGCCAAGCATAGTTCTATGCAACTAGTAGCTTTCTTTATGATTTTCTCCCTTTCTTCCTCTTTGGTGTCGGCAAGAAAATCTTCATCAATTGCCAAATCCACGTCTTGTTGTATCAAAACATTCTTCATCTTACTTTTCCAAAATGCAAAATTGTCCATTCCATTAAACTTCACGACATCAACTTAGTGGAAGCCATAGATACCTTCCTGAGATTTACGCCCTCAAGAAGATCACAGTGTCAAGAAAATCTAAGAACTGAAAGACACCATGTTCAAATACCTTAGTCTTTCTTGATTGCCATAGTTTGTATCCATATAAATCAATTCCTCATTCTTCTCAAATCTAGCTCTGATACCAATAATTGTTAGGACAATCACCAGTTCTTGCAACCTCTAAACAATCATCCACACACGCATAAGAAGTCTTGCAAAGCAACACAACAAATTGAAAATAAAACACACATAAAATAATAGAATAACACAAGAGTTTATTATGTGGTTCTTCCTCAATGTAAGGCTTACATCTATGGGAACTAACTAATGTAGTTCCAATCCACTAGCAACAATGAGTACTCCTCATAACAATCTCAAACAACTCACAATCAGATAGATCTTGTTTGATAGTCCAAGAGAGATCAACTCAAACTCTCAAGAAGGCTTTCTTTACACAAGCCTTTTTCTCTATTTTACACGACATATACAAGTTACTTTCTCACCATACAATCATGTGTTACAATCCAATCTGAGACTACAAGCTACACTCTCTATTTATACTTGAGAGAACTCCCTTATAATGTTCTAGCCCATATGCGATAATAGCTGATACTTATGAGACTGATATTTCTGTTACACTAATTGAACATTTGTTATCACATGTTCACATATATTTTACAAGCATTAGTTTTATTTGAAAATATTTGCATATGGATATCTATATCAGTAAACTTTCATGTTGAACTGTATCTAAACATCTATAACCTATGAGCAATTACTATATACTACAAATATATCACAATCACAACTCAAATAATTGTTCCTCATATAGTCATATGGATCCAACTATATTTACCAATCACACTATTTCATATCATTTGAGATTCATCTCAAATTTGATATATATAAAAAATTTCACTATATATCATAAATTTGCAATAATCATAGTTGGCATGGCAACTTATTATTGGATATAGATCTATAGGTCTCAGTGTACCTACCAACCATATTGTACCGTGTCTTTTGTGATCTATTGATGAATTAATAGACTTTTCCATAGCCTATATGTTTCATACTCACATTAAGAATATAATAGACTTTTCCATAACCTATAGGTTTCATACATATTTAGAATTTGTATTTCCCTTTCTCAAAGTAAATGTCTCCATATAATTCTATTGACAAGCTAAGATAACTAGATAAGTACAAATTCTAAGTAGTTGGAATAACAAAATCCATGTTAAACTAAAACTCAATACAACTATACGAGTCATAGACTCACAGGCAAAGATCAAGATTCCATGTTTTGTCTTAAATGCCCATCATCATCGAAAGAATGACTTCGGAGAAAGATAAAGTATTTTCTTATATCAAATCAAATGCATTCAATACATACCAAAATATGACTTGAAGCAGAAAATAAGAAAATAAATTTGACCCACTGCTATAAAGAAAAATCGAGATTTGACCCATCAAACAGACTTCAAAAACACAGAGAACAAAACCTACCAATCCATTAATATGTGACTTTTCCAACAAAACAAGGAAAGAACAGAGCAAAATAATAAAATTAATCAAAAAATAAATAGCATAAATCAACAATATAATGAAATAAAACGTACCACTTATTCTTTTCGAGAACTGATCCCACCAATCTGAAGAACCCTCCTTCTCCGAAGACACAGAACCAGAACCATTTTCATCAGGTTTCTTGTCTGTCTTTTTCCTCTTTTTGAATCCTCTTATAGGACCCATTAGAGCTCAAGAGCTTAATTGAAGCAAAACCTAGAAATAAACAACCAGAATCAAACATACTTTGTTATAAAATTTACAATCCACTAAAAAAGATAATACCCATTTGAAGAAAACACAATAAAATCATATTTACCCAATAAACAAAAAGATCATGGAAGAATGGTGAAAGAAACAGAGGGTCGAAAACATGCAAAAGAGTTCCCAAATAGAGAGTGTTACTAAAACTGTGTTAATAACTATGTTAAGGGTGTAAAAAGCATGCAGGAAAAAGAGAGAGAGTGAAAATGTGAAACTATTTGGGTAAAACAGATGAAATATACAAAGAAGGTATGTGGGTTGGTGCTTTTTTAGGACAATGTAGCAAGAGAAGCTAAAACACATGAATTTTGGTGCTTCAGCTGCATAGACAGACAATTCAGATTTAAGAGAGAGAAATAGATAGATAGATATGAATGGCTTTGCTTAAATTTTCAGGAGCTGCTGCCTTATTTAACAAATTTCAAATTTTAAAAGCGTATATGTTTTTTTTTAACTTTTGTCAGGCGGGGTAGGATTTTCAATAATTAATAATAAATAATATATTTAATTTTTATTTATGAAAAATAAATCTTATTCTAATAAAAAATATTTAAAAATTTGTAACGAGTTTAAATTTA
Source organism: Hippophae tibetana (assembly GCA_037013495.1). NCBI lineage: Eukaryota > Viridiplantae > Streptophyta > Magnoliopsida > Rosales > Elaeagnaceae > Hippophae > Hippophae tibetana. The sequence goes on from CM072810.1 coordinate 2,919,255, forward strand.
AAAAGTATTATTTTTCATTTTATGAACTTTTTATGCCAGAGAAGGTAGGTGTCCTCCTTGCTTCCTAAATATATCCCAGATTCCCAGCTAAATGCATTTGAAAATGACAAATATGTCGTTGACGCATTTCCTTATAAAGTTATTCACATGATTGCTAACTATTTTAATTTACAACAATCACCTGGTAGTTTATAAATAAAGTAGGTTGAATTCTATCAATTTCATCATTTTTTTTTTCCGCCACACACTACAAGTGATGCTTATCAATTGAATAAAATTAATTTAATAAAAATGAGAAATTTTCACCAGTAAAACAAAAGAAAATATGTTAGTAAATTAAAAAAATGAAATAATTTAAATGTATCAAAATTTGTTAATAAGTTGGGGTAAAAAAATAAAAAAAAAATAACTGGTAAATTTTTTAATTTGATTTCATTCAATATTTATAAATGATCGTAATTTAATTTAAATGACGATCATATAAAACACATTTTTAAAATAAAATAACATATTATAATTTTTAAATAATAAAAATATTATTTTTGTATTTATAAGTTTTAAAAAATTTATTTTTATTATTTTTTAAAAATAAACTCCCTGATAACAAAGTTATCTTATATTCTTAAAATATATGTATATATATATATATATAACAACTTTTAAAAAGGTATCATCTAATAACATGATCGAATGTCTGATTATAAATTATCAAGCAAGCAAACTTAGAGGCGTTATTTTACAAGTTAATAGTTGCTTAAAATGAGCTTCGTATTTGTTTAAGTTTACTTTAATTAAAATATAAATTAATTCAGTGTTGGTTTTTTAATTATGTTATTTATATATTTTAATTTATAATTTTTTAAATAAGTTACATTCATATTATAATTTAAAAATATTATCAATTAAATTACAATTTTTAAAAATAAAATAAAAATTATATATTTTATTAATAAAAAAATAATACCTCCATCCTCTCTTCCTTCATTCTCTATCTATTATTTCTCTCACTAATCTCCCACTTATTTTTTTCTTATTCTTTTTTCTCATTTATTTTCTCTCTCCTATTTATCACGAGAGATAAAGTGAAAGAGTTAGGGAGAGAAAAAGAAGAAGAAAAAAAGTAGAAAGAGAGTTATCAATTTTTTTATATTTTTTATTAATAAAATATATATTTTTATTTTTTTTTAATTTTTTTTTAATTTTGACTTAATTGATTATATTTTTAAATTATATAACTAATAAAATTACAAAAAAAATACAAAACTAAAATAACTATGCACATACTTAACTTAATTTAGTTTAATTTATTTTAAATAAGTTGTAATTTATAACATATGAATCAACTTATTTCCATTTATAAGAAATAAAATAAAAATTATAATTTTATTTTAAAAAATTATTAGTATAAATATTATTTTTTAATTATTAAATAAATACTTTTATTTGCTGACATCATCAAATTAAATATATATATACGAATTTGTTTTAATAATGAATTATTTAGATAAATTGTATGGATAAATCATAATAATATTTAGATAAAATATTTAAAGATATAGATATTAATAAATAAATAAATTTAAATTAATAAATTAATTTTAAAATAAAGAAAAATAATTAATAATAATTAAAATACATAGATTGAGTTTATTTAAGAGTTAAAATTATTTGATAAAAATATTTATTTAATATATATATTAAGAAAATGGAGATAATTAGGAATGTTAAAATTTATTAGAACTGACATAATTCATACTACTCGAATTAAATCAATCTAATATTTTTAATTTTAACTTTTATTAGTTTAGATTGTTCTTATTTTTATATAACTGATTTATATTGAGTTATTTTAGTTTTTATTTTTATATCATCGATTTATATCAAGTTGTTTCAATTTGCATTTCTTATAACCTTATAAAAACTAAACTAATTCATATATATTTATTTTTATTTTTATTGTATATAATTATTTTTTATTTTAACTTCAATTAGAGTTTTTTATATTTTTTTTCCTTTTAAGGAACTAATTTGCATGCACAAATAAATTAGATACCAAAATTAAAACACTTTATAAAATAAGTCATTATCATTTTTTATTATATATTTTGACTTTATTTTAAATAATTCTTACATGAATAATTAATTAATAAGAAATTTTTCAATTTTCTTTTCTTATAATTACATTCTAATTTTAAAATTTAAATATTATTTAATTTAAATATATTAAATAAGTGATTAAAATTTAAAAAAATTAAATTTATAGAATATAATCAAATTAACGCAATACTATAAACTATAATACACGAGTATAGAAATTTAATTAACAAAACTCATCATTTCATTAAATTATTTTGCCTAACGCAATGCAACTTAACCCAAATTAAATCAAAAAATTATTTCGAATTAAATTAATTTCTAAAATTTATTAATTTAGATATTGTTATATTTCAAAAATCAATGATCATAGTTTGGTTCCAATGATCTAAAATCAAACAAAGTATATATGCAAACCCCAGTAGATAACAAAAGAATAGTCGTAAATCGATCGTGTTGAGGAATATGAGAGGTTGAAAGATGAGATTGGAGGTTATGCACTTGTGTTATTAGAATTTAGAATTACTCGCCTAATCCTTTTTTTTCATCTTTTTTTTACAATCCATTTTCCCTAACTTATTTAACTTAATATAATGACTCAATTTTTTTATTTATATAATTTTATTCTTAATATTTTTAAATTTGATAAATTTAATTTTTATTAAATTGATTTAAAAACGTTATATTTAACTATGATAAAACTTAATTTTTTAATTCACGTATTCTCCGTATATTTTTTAAAACATAATTTGATTTATAATTTTATCATCTAACTTATCAACTCATCAATTATATAATTATTAAGTATATAATTATTAAATTATTTAGTTAAAAGTTAAAATTTTGAATTAAATTTATTTTATTAAAAATATGGTGAATTAAAAAGTTACGAAACAAACTAGGAACCAATTTGATGGATAAACTTCTTATTTCTCAATGATTTTTTTTAGTCAAATAATAAAACTAAGGTTATTATGTTCATGCAATTGGTAAATTTTGATCATCTTTTGGTAGTAGTAGTCTCATGCAGCCCTAACTAGTGAGATTAGAATATTGAAAACTTTAATTTCACAAATATCAAAGTATTACCCATAGAGACGCACATTTTTTAAAATTTTAACAATTCATACTATAATAAAATATTGACTAAACAAAAACAGTTATGGTTTTCACTAATTCAATAATTTAATCATAAAAATTCAACATTTTGAAAAGAAAAAAATTATTCACCAATTATATATAAAAATACTTCAATATTAGGGAGATATTTCAATTTTATCCATCTTTTAATCCTTGCTTCCAATTGAGTTAAGCATATTTATTTTTTTTACAATTATTTTTCTATCCCAATACTTCCATTGTACGATTATTTCCATATTACATACTTCTCCACTTTCGTGGAGGCATATATTTGTATCAACTCTGATCCAAAATTATTATGTAAGAAAAAAAATTACGCTATTTAATCTCGTTCAATATTATTAAATTATGTTTTTGATGTTATAACTTTAGAAGTGTTATTTTATGTAATATTAAGCACACAAAAAAATCACATCCAATATTTCAAAAACACGTTTTTTTTTCCTATGCTGGCTCCTGCTGAACATTGTATTTAGTTAACTTCATGATCTAAGAAAATTCAAAATAAAGCTTGATGGGCTAAAAATTACATATGAGCTTAAAAAAAGCTTACTCATAAGAAAGACACTACATTGCTTCAATTAGAAAGAAATCTTAGGTCTAACTCATTCATGAGCTACACAGATAACCTGTTTACCAACATTTTTACCTGAAAATAACCCAACTAATGCAGAAGGACAATTTTCCAGACCACCTTTAATATCTTCAATGTAAACTATCTTCCCTTGCCTGTAGTAATTGCTAACATCTTCCAAAAAGCGTGGATACAAGTCTAAGTAATCACTCTGTAAAAACCCCTGCATTCTTATGCGCTTTGTTATAAGACAATAAATGTTGTGAAATCCGAGTGGTTCAGAGAGATTTTGCTGAGATACCATCCCACAAACTGCAATTCTACCATGAATCCTCATGTTTCCGAGCGCCGCATCAAGAATTTCTCCACCCACATTATCAAAGTATATGTCAATGCCTTGTGGGAAACATCTGTTAAAAGTGAATGTTAAAGCATGAACTCATTTGGTGCAAAAATGCAACATTAAGTTTATGAATGGATCGTGTTTAATTGAAAATGATAAAAAGGCTTGAAGAACTAAGAAAATTCATGTATGACTTGTTACAATGATAAAGACTTTCTTTCTCATTCAAATAAGTTGTTATATATCATATATGTATCATCATTTTATCCGAATTGAGGACCAAAAGTAGCCAATATTTTACATTGAGCGAATAATGTCCAAAAATCGTGGGTTTTCACTATGTATGCAGTGGCAGAGCCAGCCAATAGGCTTAGGGGGCACCATTAAAAATTTGAATTTATTATAATAGAATACAATAAATATAAATTTAGAATTTATGCATCCAAATTAAAGAAAAGAAAATAATTGCAACTTTTTTAAATAATATGTACTGATCCAATGGGAAAGAAATGAAACTGATGATAATGATGTGAAATAGAGTTGTAATAGTTATACTTAATTAGTATATTATAAAGAAAAACAATAATAATAATTACAAAATTTAAATTTTGAAGGTTAATTGATAGGAAAGAGTAGTGAAATTATAAATGTTAAATTAGTAAATAAAAACAGAATGTCATACTTGTAAGGTCTACTATTCTGTAAGTTTTGAGGAGGAGCACAGAGCCTAAAACCTAGAGTAATCCTAGCTGATTTCTTATATTTTGCTCAATGAAGAATGAATGCTTTATAGTTTTATCCAATCGAAAGGGGGCACGTGCCCCTCCTAGGGTCAATGTGCCTCCACCCCGGGTAAATATGTATATGAGTTATATATAGGTTGTACTAGCAATTTTAGGACATTTTCTGCCACCCTTCTAAAAACCTGTGATTTAGGGTCCGAACTCAACATATTAGAGAATTTTGAAATGAATATATTTCTATACTCCAACCACTCATTACTAACCGTTTCAAAGAAGCATCCAGATCAGGCTCTTCCTTGTAATTAAAAGCTTCATCAAATCCAAGCTTCCTCTTCAAAAGGTCAACCTACATAATAGAAAACTTATCTAAAGTTTATCATGATCTTTCAACAGAACAATAAATGTACATTACAAGTGAAGAATTAATATACACTTGCATTTATTTTTTGTGATATGTTATAAGAGAAAGAAACCTTTACATAGTAGGATCCTCACCATTTTGGTTTTTGTCATATTTATATACAATTTCAAATTAATGAATAGTTACCAAATTAAGGAAAATAATACTTTAGAATAAATTGAGATGGCGGATCTAGGATTAAAAATCAAGAGAAGCACTATAAAACATTAAAAAATGTTTACTAGTTATCGTTTGCTTCTCATTAATTAAAAATGTTATATACATATATATATCACATTTTAAGTGTAAATATGTTCAAATTATTGAGTGTAAAATGAATTTTTAAGTAATAAAACCCAAATTTTAAAATCCAAAAAAGGCACAATTCCATTTTATATATGAATTTATCTATAATTCTATAAATATTACACCTAAAATTTTCTGTCAAAAATTATGAGACATGTGCCCCTCCTAAACTCTATACAAATCCGCCTTTGCATACATGGTTGATGAGTATTCAAGGGTGAAGATGGTTTGTCATCGGAAAGATTGCCTGATACAATTTGCAGAAAGAGACTTGTAAATAATAGAATTCTAACCTTTTGGCTTGTTCCAGCAGTTCCAACCACATAGCAACCATGCAACTTAGCAAGCTGGCCAACAAGCTGACCAACAGCTCCAGAAGCTGCTGAAACAAAAACAGTTTCGCCTTTCTTAGGAGTACATACCTCGAAGAATCCCGCATAAGCAGTAAAACCTGGCATACCTGTTTAATGTAAAAAAAAGAAAGTCCATTAACAGATTGCTTTGGACAGAAAAACCCATAAGTTTTTAGCATACAACTAAAGTACTCAGCCCCAGTTACTAGAAAGAGGCTTATCTTGCTTGAAACCCATCTTAACAATCCTTAGAAAGCTAATGGGGAATAAGAAGAAAGGAAACAAAGGTTTGAAAACAGGGCTTGTATGCTTATGCTTTTAAGACCATGTAAAAGTGAATCTAGAGCATTTACGAACCAAACAGAAAAGGAAAAAATAACTTTTATAAAGGCTTTCAGGGATTTAGAAATAATATTTTGTGCTCCTTGAGAAAGTACAAAGTTTTTGAAAGCATTTTCTCCTTAACTCACTTTTGACTGAAATCACTTTTTAATACTTGTAGCAATGAATCACCAAATTACTAATCACTTCTTTTTTTCAATATATTAAAGAGCAGAGTCAAGAATATATGTCTGAAATCCAATCGTATGTAAGATATGCCTCTCCTTTCATTGATTAGAAATTTAAGGCCATGGTCTCATAATAATCCAGTTAACAATCTCATATGCTATATGCAGATCTTTGAGAAATTATGTAGGCAAGAAAGTACTTTAGGTCCTCCAAAAGCTAACCAGGTTAAGCTATTTATCGCCTTTTCTCAATAAACATTCTTTAAGAAATTTCGCACATGGAATAAGCAATGAACAGAGCTTGGAATAAGTAGGTTGAATCCTTGTTCATATATGTATGTATAAAGAATTCAACCAACCCAAGTTTTAGTCTTCCACATCAGAATTGAGGTAAAGACTTAGCAAGTTAAAGCAGTTCGGGCTCTATACATGATTTAAGTATGTCGCAAATAACTCATTTACAGCTTGTAAATAGCATAAATTCCGATATTTTGTATCACATTTAACTCAAACTCAAAAAACACACGATTTGAGGACCTGAAACCAAGCCAAGCTACTAACTTCAAGTCCAGCGAATTGGCTTTATGTATAGATGAACCATAGAAAAGAAAATGACATTGATGCATACCAAGAAGTCCCACATGGAATGAAAGAGGGATGTCATTTGGATGAACTTTTCTTAGCTGTTCAGTTCTACGAATCAAGCTGTACTCTTCCCATCCAGTTATTCCTGATATGCAATCCCCGGGCTTGAAATTTGGATTATCGGAATCCACAACTTTGGCCACACCAAATCCTTCAAGTGGCTTCATAAAAGTACCCATTAAAAAAATTAAAAAATGTAACTTGTCTAACATAATTGTTGCCATATTTTAAACACCAGTAGTATTAAGATATGCAGTTCCTAGCTTTTCATTGATTTCAGATTAAAACAGGAATGTTCAAACTGTAATTGCAGTTATAATGGAAATAATGCTAGCAATTGAAAATAGTGAAAGTTAGGAGTAGTAAAATTGCTAAATAAGCTAGTTTGTGTAGAAAGCTAGAAACAAGCCCAAGTACTAAATTGGTTTTGAGTCCATGAATGAAGAAAACTTCCCATGATTGAATTTGCATATATAACGAGTATTGGTGATCCTCTTGTTAGTACAAAAGAGTTTATGAGATTGTTTAACCTTTTAGTTGGTACCAATTGATCTACAGCTTATCTTTACCTCCTTAGGGATATGAGAACAATGCACCATGGATTCATGTGTATGTGACTTTAAGCACTTAAAGCAGTAGTACGAGGATTAACATAGGATTTGTTTGCTTATGCTATTTGAGACTTATAAAAGCACTTTTGACAAGAAAAGAAAAATATTAAATTTGCTAGAAGCGTTTTCAGTGGTTAGAAAGCACATTTTGTTCTCAATCATAAAAAGCTCATAATTGCAAATTATGTGCTTCTTCTTCGGGAAAGCACACTCTCCTCCTTAAACCATTTTCTATCCCAACTCATTTTCGCCGAAGCACAAGCAAGCAAGCCCTTTACCTTTTTCAATTACATAGTTGATTAAGTGAATATAAACCCTAGGCCTTCCAAATATTTTTTATTAAATAGCTTCTCTAAAAAGATATTGAAATTGAAATGACAAATGCGGTTTTCTCTGTATCAAACTAGAATTACCCAAAACAACCAGAAAATCAACATCACGGGAACGATTAACACTTTGAGCTTGAAATGGTACAGAAATTCAAAAAAAAAAAAGCAAAATTATAGAAAAGAGAAAAATATGGGAAAAAGAAAAAAGAAATACCTGACCAGGAACAAAGGGAGGAATGTAAGAGCCATGGAAGTCACGCATACGACCCCTCATGTAAGGATCACAAGAAAGGTAGAGATTTTTTACTAAAAAAGCTCCCGACCCATTTGGAGACTTGAGCTTAATCTTCCCAATTTGGAGTTCCATGTCTGTTTCTTTTGGAATTCCATCTACGAACCCTTTGAGTATCACTTGCTTGTTCTCTACTTCTGCTACTTGATCCTCCATAACAATCACTCACTTGATAGTGCGTCTTTCTTTCTTTCAAGTTTCTGGTGACAAAGTTTCAAATGGTTTCTATAAGTTTATGTAATAGCCACTGGTTTGTGCATCCAGACCTAACCAGTTACCAACTAACCACCAAGCTGTAGCTTTCCGTGACATAACTATGGACGATATTTTAAATGTGAAAACCTTAATTACAATACTTAAAGTTAATTAAAATTAAATATATATTAAAACATACAAATCTATCTTTGAGTATGTTATATATATTTTTTATATAAATACGAGAATTTACAACATTCACAGAAATGGGAAAAAAAGGGGGTAAGAATAAATATTTTTAGGTGTAGCTATATCAAAATAATTAATCCATCTAACCTTAAGCTCCGTAACAAAGTTTTTCTTTCACACTTCTTATATACTTTTTCTTACTTAATCTATACTACTTTTTTTAAGTACGTGGCAAAGGATGCCATCCACTTTTATTTCTAATTCAAGGCGAACATTCGGCATGGCAAGCAAATAAAGAGCCTCCGTCTGTTTGAGACGTTGCGAGCTAGAAAGTGTAACGGTAGTTTACGTCGCAAAAGTGACGTTTGATTAATTATTATAATAATAAATATATAATTATATATAAATAAATAAAATCATTTTTTAAAAAATATATGATAAATAATAAAATAATAAAAATAATATCAATATTTTAAATAATATAAGTATTATCTTAATATATTAATTTTTTAAATAAATGTTAAAAAAATAATAAACATAATTATTAAATGGTGAGGAAACTGTTATCATCAAACCAATTGTTATTTTCTGAATTTATTTGAACCATCCTCTGTATCTAAGCTCATTCCTTTCACACACCTAACCCTCCTTTCACACACCTAACCCTTTTACTATATATTTTTATAAATTAAATATATTAATTATTTTATTTTAAATTGATGTTTTTTAACAATTTTATTGTTATATTTATCACTTGATATATTTTCCTTTTTAAATATCTATCCACACATGTAAAGGATTAATTCCATCCAAAAAAACAAAAATTAATAAGGAATAATTAAAATATCTAAAAATTTAATAAAATGATTTAAATACAGTAAAAAAATTATATATTTAATATATTTAATTTATAAAAAAAATCAAAATATTTTGCTACCAATCTTATTTATTGTGTTAACTTATTATTGTAACTTATTAGATTGGTTGGGAATATAAACTCAATCTTTAATTTGTTTTAAAAAAAAATGTCACTGATTTAATGAACCTGTTAGGTTTAAGAGATTGTGTTTACTTTTTCGATAACTCTAATAAAAAAGACATATAACATTTTAACTTTAGCTAATAATTATTATCTTTTTATATTTGTTAACGAAATAAATAAAAATTATACAAAATCTTTAAATACAATATGAGACATTAAGTTGAGGATATTTTCTTATCAAACTAAAGATTGATGGCTTATATACATCAATTTCCTAAATTGTAGACATAAAACATATAGAAAAAGTGTACATGTTAAATATTTTTAAAATTTATAATTATAAAAATAATATATTATATGATGAATTTATGTATTTTTATTATTAAAAAACTCATCACATAATTTTATATTGAATGTTGTTTAAATTGAACTAAAATTATTTAAATTCGTTAAATATTAAATATCACCTAATTGAATCACATTGAATATTATTATAATATTATTTTTATTATTTTAATCAATATTAAACATCAACTAATTAAATCACATTCAATGTTATTATAGTATTATTTTTATTATTTTAAGTTTTAATAGTGTTAATTTTTTATAATTTTCTAACATATTTTTACCATATTTTATTTTTCTTTTCTTTTAATGAGAGGCTTGTTACCTTATTAAATATGAGTGATGTGTTTAAACGATGGTTTTATTTAGTTCAAACTTATCGTTTCCACATCCGTTCTAGCCTTGTAGAGTCACAATCTTTTAATGCAAGTACTTTCTTAGATATATAATCGAATCTTCAAAAATTTGTGTTCCGTTGAATATTGTGAATGGAATTTACCTATGATAATATGTCAATTCACCTTCAATGCTATTGAGAGGAAAGACCATTTGCATGAAATTTGTAAATCAAGCAGCATTTAAGTATTTAACAATAATAGTAAAAAAAAAATAACAACATACTTTTGACTTAATTTATATAGGTTAAAAGTCTATCTATTATTAACGTGAATTTAACTTAATTAATTAATAAATAGTTAAAAAAAAACTTATTTAATTAATATCAATAAGTGTTTGAGATAATAGTTTCACTTTACTTCGGACGTTGAGAGATTTTACAAGTTTTCGAAATAATATCATATTTATTTATCAATAATAGAAATGAAATATATACTTGTTTTGATTTTTCGGTCACTTGATTACATCGGAAAGTCGGAATTAAATTTTTGAAAAAAAAATAACTTATATCTTCTCGAATTAACCTCTTTAAAAATAATTAATTTACATTCATAAGACATTGTAATAAAATAATCTTTTTTATTCTAATTCTACAATAAAATAAGTAAACACAATTAAAAATAATTTAATTTCAATGTTTCCAATTCTTTCTATTTTCTATCCAGTATTTTTTTTTTTTAAATTCCTTTCCAATTCTATTACAAATTAATAAATGTTCCCTAAATTCAAGATGTCCCAATCAAGTAAATACTTATTTTTATAGTTTTATGGAAATTTTATTATTTTTTTAATTTAATTTTATACTACATTAAGTTTGACATAAATAATTTACTAATAAAATTATAAATAATTTGTTTGAGGCTATGAATCTAAATATTTTAGTTTTTTCAAAAAACTCTTAAGGTAATATTATAGCACCATATTGAAACGATTCATTTTTCATTAATTCAAAGATTCGAATTAGATTTGAAGGTTTTCATTCTTAATCTAATCTAAATATGAATTTGAATATGAACAAATCAATTTTTTATCAAATAAGATTATAACGATGTTGAAGTTTATTTATGAATTATTGTCATATGTAAAACACGATATACATAATATTTAAATTTTTAATTAATTTATCTCCAAATAATTTATTATTATAATCATAACAAAAAAATCAAAAAATAACAAATATACTTATATGTATACTAAACTATTACATAGACTTAACAATTATATTTATTTTTTTAAATTAACATAGTCATTTAATATAATAATTTAATCTAATTGTAGTTTGTATAATATTTAAATAAAATAAATTATAATCATTTATAGTTTTAATAATAATTTAATCCGGATCAAATTGTAACAAATACAAAATCTATCAATCTAAATCTAATGAATTGTATATTTTTTAATTTATTTACAAAATATATCAATAAAATTTTATCTAAGTCTAACAAATTGAATTAATTTTTTTAATTTAAACATATTAATCAAATTATTTTCTCATACTTGACATTGACATATAAATTAAATTAATAACTAATCAAATTATATATATAATTTATATCTAATCAAGCTAAAATACATTCTTTTTTCCATGAAAAAAAGTACATTTTTTATTAAAAAAAAGAGAAAAGAGGGCAAAATTTCAATGATGCTTCCAACCTTCCGTTTTTTTTATTAAATATCATCAACTTTTTTTTTAAATATGTTTTCAACATTTATTAAATCTTCACAAATACCACTCATTTGTAATGAATACTAAAGTAAATATTAACGGCATAATTTTTTAAAAAAATATATCAAGAATGTTTCTAAAGTTTATCTCTAATAACATTATTGGATGAAGTACATGTATATGTATTTACATGTGATCATAGCATCCAACATATCTAGAGTGTATGCCTCGTACACATTATATAGGTTACCAATTCTCCTAATGGTAACCTCGAGAAGGATGTTTTTATGAAGCAACCATAGGGTTTTATTCATCAGATTACCCACAAAGTGTACAAGCTAAAGAAAGATTTATAAGGTTTAAAACAAGCTCTGTATGCCTGATTCCTTAAACTTAATACCTATCTGTAACAATGTGGTTTTGACCAATCTCTTTGTACTCTCTAAATCCAATGACATTGTGTTTCTTCTTGTATATGTAGGTGACATCATTATAACTAGCAATAATCCCTCAAAGAGTCAATATGTCATCACCAATTTACATCACACTTTTGCTCTAAAGGACATGAGATTATTACAATATTTCCTTGGCATTGAAGTAGTGTGTGGCTTTACCAATTTGTATCTCAATCAATCTAAATACATATCCTTCCTGTTTAATAAGATTGGTTTACTCGATTCCAAATCTCTTGATAGTCTTATGGCCTCAACAAAGTGCCATGTAAATTTGATTACACTCATCTTCCAGATGCTTCCGTATATCAAAGTGTCTTGAGAGCTTTCCAATATTGCTCAATGACAAGACCAGATATTGCCTTTACTATAAATTGATTATGTCAATTCATGGCTTCTTCAACTGGCTTGCATTAGCAAGCAGTTAAGCGTGTTTTGAGATATTTAATGGATACCCTAGCTCTTGGTTTACATTTCACTAAATCATCTGAGTTAGATTTTTTTGCTTACATTAATACTCACTAGACAAGTTGTTAAAATGATAGAAAAAGTATGCATGGATAATGTGTATTTCTCGATGGTAATCGGGTTTCTTGGAAAGTAACAAAGCAAAGGGTAGTATCAAGGTCCTCAGTTCAGGCTAAATACAAGTCCTTAGCAAATAGAGTTGTTTAGCTTACATGTATTTCTTCTTTACTATCAGAACTTCATCCTGACATTCCAATTATTCCTCTTATAATGTGTGACAATCTCGGTGCTCAACATATGGCTAACAATCATGTCCAATATGTAAGATCTAAATATATTGAAATTGATTGTCATTTTATGAGTGATCAGTTACTTAGCAAGAAATTGACTATCATTCACTGCTCTTTTGAAGATCAATTAGCAGATATATTCATAAAGCCCTTGCGTGTTTCTCGTGCTCAATCCTTGAAGGTCAAGCTTATGATATTATCCAAACCATAGCTTGAGGGGGGAGTATTGGATGAAATACACATACATGTTTTACATGTGATCATAACATACAACACATTTAAGGTGTATGTATCATATCATGTACCATATAGAGGTTACACGTGATCTTAAATAATCAATTATAATTAACCTCTAATAGTCTTACAGAGGATGATATAGATACAAGCATTCATAGCTTGTTTTCCACACATGAAATGATAGAATTCACATAAGTTTTCTTTAATGGTTTTGTAAACATTAATGTTAGACGTACTATTAAAGATAATCTCAATTAATAACATCATTAACTTTTTCAATTTTTAAATCATTAAAATATCCTTTAAAAATTATAAAGTATAATACATAATTTATTATGTTTATGTTTATTAGGAAGAAATTATAAAAATTTATTTAAATTAAAAATGACCATAAAAATAATCTTACATTATTAATTTATTTCTTAAATCAATAAATCATATTATTTATTATCTATTAAAATTGTACAGAACATTTGTTTTGTCACAATTATATCACAATCATAACGAAAATTTTAATTTTTTATTAAATACAATTACGTAAATCTAATTAAAATTATCAATAATCTCATAATATATTACTTATAACTTTAATTTTATAGTTGTATAATATTAATCTACAAACAAATATGTGTGCTTGCCGCTATATGATTTTGTAAAAGAGTTTATAGAAATAAGTAATTGTTTCATTAAAACGAAGCAAGCAGGCAATTGCATTTTTCGCTGATATTTGAGACTTTGACTCGAATTCACATTTAACATCAGTCTCTACCAAGTTCCGAGTTACTTCTCTTGTCTGCTTCGAGAACAGTCAACTGAATACCCCACATGTACATGACTTTCCCACTTGGCGCTCTCAAGCTTCCTACCCAAGTTATATTCTCATGTTTGATAAGCTACGCGGTGACGCAGACATACCTTTTATCGACCAATAAGGCATCCTCACCATCACTAACTACAAAAAATACCCCTACTCATACTTCATATTCACAACGACAAAACGTTCCTTAACCCCAAAGAAAACAAGGACAATCCCGACATTTCAATTTAATAAAAGCAATAGTTCTCATCAGCACTATAAATACTCGCTTCTACTCTCCACTTTCTCTCATTCCATAACAACTCGTAACTGAAAAGCTCCAGTATCTCATCAATCTATTCTATTGATTAAATTACATCTTGGAATTTTTATTTCATTTCAATTCAAGAGTAACAGCGATGAAGAGAGGTAGAGAAGAAGAAACAAGAGAGATCGAAACCCTAGGCATGGCGAAATGCTTGATGTTATTATCCAAATTCGGCAAAACTGATCATGAATCAGTAAATAAAGATACCTCCGGCAACCGTGTTTTTGTTTGTAAAACTTGTAATCGAGAATTCTCATCGTTTCAAGCATTGGGAGGCCATAGAGCGAGCCATCAGAAACCGAAACTCGGTGGGGATTTTGTTGGATTGAAGATCAAGCCGAAGACGCACGAGTGCTCGATCTGTGGGATCGAGTTTCCGATCGGACAAGCGCTTGGTGGTCACATGAGAAGGCATAGGCAGGAGGTTAAGAAACATGTTGATGTGAAGACATTAATATTGCCAGTGTTGAAAAAATCGAATAGTTGTAAGAGAGTTATGTGTTTAGATTTGGATTTGCATTTGGGATTCGCACCGCCTGAGGATGATTTGAAGTTGAGTTTGAAGACTCCGACGCTCATTGTTTCATAGTGTTATTTATTTATTTTAATGCCAAGAGTTTGATTTATGTATTTGGATATATTCACATAGAGATGACTTCTTGTTATGATTTTACAATTTTATTTAGTGTTCTTTTGTATTTATTTGAGGATTACTTGGTGCATATAGTATACTTTGTAGTTTTTTAATTATTTTGCTTTGGTTATTCAATTTATTAAAATATTATTACATATTAAATGTTATTTTAGTTAAAATTATATTGTTGTTATCACATAAAAAAAACATATTTACAATTTAAATTATTATTATAATAACGATTATTCAAATAACATAAAATTTAAATATGGATAGTTTATTAACAAATGAGATTTTTTCTATTATCGTAACTAACAACATTTTGATAAAATAAATAGTATTTTAAATAATATTTAAGATAATTATCAGTACTTTAAGTCCAATACATTTGATAATTGCACAAATATTTGTTGCTCAGTGTCATCAAAACCTTATTATGAAGTAGGTAAGTGTTTGGTTAGTGGTTTATTCCCCTAATATATGAGTTGTGAAATATTATTTCAAATAAATAAATATTGTTGATGTTATTTTCGTTTAAGATAATGATTCTCTTGTAACCTAGCTACAAGAAAAGATTACTGAGACACTCATGTGGTGTATTTTCAAAGGAAATGTTTGTAACATATGTTTGATATCATATATCTCATCTTCTATCTTATGTGAAGTGTACAATAATAAATATATGTAGAAATTAAAATTAACCTGATATGTATTTTATCCATTTAGATAAATTTATAATATCATGATTATCTTAGGATGATTATTTATTTTGAATAATTAAGGGATATATATCAATCATTTATCTATTATAGAGATTATCCAATAAATACGCTCACCTAATGAGTCATCGCCTATTAACCTTATGTAATTAAACACTAAATAATATTAACTTATTTATTTTTTAACATTAAATAATACTATCATTACGTATAATATATATTATTAATATCATGCATACTAACGTGCTCTTCCTACTTAAGAATGTGAGTTATAATATACCATAGAAGGAGTGGTAAGTAAGTAACACAATTTAACAAAATTTGGTCGATAAAAGTATTAGAGTTAGGATTTTTACAAAATTTAGTAACATTCAATCTAACTTTTGGATGAATTTTATTGAACTTATTATAACTATGATGACATTGATCGAGTGCATATATTGTGGGGCATTAGAATGACAAGTGATCATGCTCAAAATTATTACACTTAACTAAGAGTTATGTAGTGTAGCTTTAGATATTGATTTTACAGGGAAACAAAATTAACAAAAAGGTTCTCATAAAATAATAAAGAAAAAAATAAAGAAAAATAACAATAATTAAATATAAGAATTTTGAAACAAAATAAAATTAGTATTAAATAACAAGATTTGAGATTCACTTAATTATTTTGTTTTGATATTACTAACATTCTTATTTATTACTTAATTATTTTCTTTACATTCCAAACAAACAATCAAAAGATATAAAGTTGAAGATCAATAATAAAACTAATATACTTATTTTGAGAAAATATTTTTATTGAATAAGTAAGATTTATTGTTATAAGTTATCTAATATTGACAATATATCAAAACGATAATATCACAATAAAATAACAACTTATAAAATAAATATAATAATTATAAACTAAGAGTTACACGTAAAGAAAACATGATTGAATTTTTATATTGAAGAATATAGTATATTGAATATAACAAAAGATGAACATAATAATTTCTCAAAACATAATTGTAATCTAGAAAGTACTTATAAGAATTAAAGAAGTAAATAGAAAAATTACACAATAAAGTTTATCTCAAGCCTTGCTCTAGCTTTAGCTTATCTTATAAATTATTTCAAAAATTTCTAGAGCGAAAGAATGAGAAAAGAAAATAAGAACTCTTTGTAATTTTTTGATGCTTTATAATATTAAATGCTCTATCTATTTATAGTATTGGAGTATAAAGATTTACTATGTCCTCGTAATATCAAGTTATTTTCTTCTTGAAAACAATTGATTTGAAAAATATTTTCAAAGAAATAATCGTAAATAAATCTCTTATCTCTTCGTAGGATAAAGATTTATCTAATTTAGAGCTTTATACAAAAAAAATTATTAGAAATACTAACAAATGTTTAAATATTATATATTTTAAATTTAAGCTTATTTTTGAGTTTGGAATAATTTGATTTAGATATTCTTCATGAAATATGAAATTATAGATAAATCTTTTAAATTTTTATATTAACTTGAATCATCTCATTTGGATATCTGAATCAAAGGTTATGATACAAATTCAATAGCTTGTTTATAAATTTTGTGAAGATATGTTGCAAAATTTAAATGTTTTTGATATTCTTTTGTTGATTTGTTTTGTTGATCCTACAAGTATAAAATAATCATAATTAATATAATCAATATATATTGAATTAATATAGATAATTATTAATTTTAAACTTTTTAAATCATATATATCAATTAATTTACATATTTTATATATGTATTTTTATACTATTATCAACTAAGCATATTTGGGTAGGTTGGGTAGGTGGGCATATACGTAACTGTGAAATGTTGGAAGAGGTGTGTAAGAGTATTCATGAGGGACACTATACTTGCCAAATTAGAGTAATGATGGTTTAAATTCACTAGCTCGAAATGTTTTACCTAGGAGGTTGTGTCCATAAATAGAAACTTTTTATTTGGAAAAAAAGACACTAACAAATTTATGTTTGGATTGTGGGGTTTGGTCATTATTTTGACCCCATGTGATTTATCGACAATTTTAATTTTCTCTTTTTGTTGTTACAAAGATGACATTTTTCGAATAAAAGTGAGCAAATTCTAACATTTTTGTAATAAATATGAGTATTTACTATTTTTGTGGACAAAATATTTGTTTGTATTTCTATGATTGTTATCAAGTCTATCAAGCTAAATCGAGGAAGTGTAAGAGTTTCGAATAGTCATACTTCAGATATATTATTCATAACTATCACATATAGGATTGCACTTATTTATTCACTAGCACATTTTCACAACATGAATCAAGATAACATATATCACATCGTAATCATAATCAAATGACTCATATTCACATATTATTGCATACATATTTAAGTGAATTTAATATAGACTTTTGGTTGAATCAATTCTGATGTTGTATGATTGAGTTATAAGCCTTTTTAGATAGAGGGATCAATCCTTCTAGCAGACGTATCAATCCTACTGTAGATCGATCTCTCAACGATCATTAATTGATTATGTCAATCTACATAACTTTAAAAAAATGAGGTCTAAATAAAGGGATTGATCCTCACCTTAGATGGATTGATTGAGATGAATTATATGCAATGAATACGCAAGTATACATATCATAACAAGTAATATAATGAGAAAAAAAGATCGTTCACGTAGAGATTATATTATTAAAAATTAATTTTTAAAACTAAAAAGTAAAAATTAATTTTTTTGTGTTTTTAAGTTTTAAGAAAGTAAAATTAAAATAACTAAAAATAAATAGCAGTAATTAATTAACTTAGAATTAACAGTTAAGAATATATATTAGAAAATATCTATGAATATTTAATCTCCTAATTTTTTACACATGTGAATCACTAAAACCCTTCAATATAATTTATCAACCAATTACATGATCAATTTAATTTAACCTAGCATGTATTCCTCTCTCAATTAAACTACACATCATAGTAATTAACTTAATCGTACTCTCATGTTAATTAAATTGCACACTATTTATTAAGTTTATCAATTATGGATCACATGTGTAAGAATTATATGTCTCTCTCTGCCTTGAAACTATGCATGTTATTTAATCAAGACACACAATTAAATAATTTTTTCAAATCCATTTAATTACCTCTATATATGAATTATTGGTCAAATAATTAATAACATAAAAATTAGATTAAATAATATAATTAAATTCAAATCATAATTGGGATGAAATATTAGATCATCACATGTAGAAAATTAGATTAATAAATTAGCTAGACATAATTTTGTTCATAAAGCTCGTATTCTTTTGTAAAGAAAGAAGAATAATAATAAATACAATCAATCTTTTTAATTGTAACATCAATCTCCTCTTAAATCTCCACTAAAATTGTATCTTATTTTCAATTTTTTAATTTTTTCTCTTCTTACCTCAAAACACTGATATAAAAATATATTTATATCAACTCATTAGAGTTTTGGGGCAATTAAAATGTCAAATTAGGCTCAGATGAAATTTAGATTGTCATAAGGGTTTTAGGTGAGTGTTGTGATTTTTGATTGAAAAAAAACTCTTGTTAAAGCTTTTTCTTCTTAATAATGACATAAAATTGAACAACCTAACAAAAAATATAAACGGTAATTTTTCAGTTTTTTTGTTCAAAAATTGGTTTTTTATTACAACTATAAACAGTGAGGTAGTTTATAGTGACTTCGGTGGTTCTCTGGCGGCAAATGGTAGCATGGGAGGAGGCCCAAGAAGAGGTGAGCCTGGGATTGGTTTTCTTCACGGTGGTGCAACAAGGTAGCGGCAGCGTGAACTAGAAGCTGCATACCAGGAATAGAGGTGTCGGATCTGCATAGCAATAGTGGGGCTGGCCCGACGACATCCTTTTGGCTCGGGTGGCAATGTTGGTTGGCGAAGGCGACTATGGCAAGGAGGGCGGTGGTGGCAGCTGATGATGTAGGAAAGTTGTGCTTTTTTTTTTAACGTATTTGAATTTATTTTTTTGTTATTGGATTTTTTTTAATTAAAAGATGGATTTTTTTAATTGAAAGATAAAAGAGAAGATATGATTTTGTTTAATAAATAAAACTTGGTTGTGTTAATATTAAACTGAGGTATAACGATAGAAAAATAGATGAAAAGGATGAGAATATAGACAAAAGCGAGTAAGTTTTGGACGATTTAAGTTTAGGCAAATATAAATTAGGAAAATGTAGAAGAGGAACAATAACAGAAAAATTTATATTTTAATTTATAGTTTTAATTTAAAAAATAATTACAATATTATGTTTTATTTATATGATTAGAATAATAAAATAGATAAATATAAAATAACTAATAATAATCTAAATAATTAATAGATAAATTTATATAAATCATTAATAATTATTAAATTTTAATTAATCTATAACTAGATTTGCTTGACTCATCCTATCTTCTCTCGATTAAGCTTTTTACGAGAGCTAATGACCAACACAAAGTTTCACCTGCCAATAAAAAAAGGGGAGAATGTTTTTTTTTTCTTTTTAAAGCAAAAAAGAATTATTATCACAATATAAAATTATCAAACGCATAAAATTACCTTTCACACGCTATTAAAAGTTTGAAAAGATCATCCCCTTCGCCAAAGGAGGTTCGAACAAGTATTTCAAGTTTTCTATTTTATAAGGTGACACTTTCCGTTAGTAACATACTAATAAGTAACAACTAATCACAAAATTCTTATGATTTTTTTATAGTTAAGTTTAATAAAATTACTATATTTTATGATATATTTTTTATTAAATTTTAATTTAAATAGATTTATTTAGCACATATTTATTCTAGTGTAATTTTCAACATATTTTTGATAAAATTTGTGCATGATTATCTTCTAAATCTAGATCTAAATTTATAGGTTTTTTTTATCAAAATTGTTACTACTTTAGAGATCAAAAATATGAATTCAAATAAATTGATTAAAAACATGAATATAATATTAAAAATAATTCAAACAAACAAATAAAAACCCATAAAAAATAATAATTATTACTAATACCATCAGCTAAATGATAAAAAATGTTACTCGTATTTTAATATGCAATTTTTATTAATTTATATCTTATAATTAAATTCATTAATATACTATAATTTCAATGAATTAATATAAGTTTCTCTTTTTCAAAAACAAATAATAACCTTAAATATATATGGTTTAGTTTAAAGCAAAAACAAAACAAAAAAATCATCAATTTATCTTGCGAAGTCCACCATCATATTAAGCATAGCAAAATTTAAAGTAATCAAATGTCTTAAAGCACTCTCTAACGTGTTTGAACTTTCATAATAGAGACAATATTTGTACTTCTTAAAAAAATAAATAATTTTAAGAAATAATAATTATACTTCTTAAAAAAGTAAATAATCCTTGATAACTAATTTAAAATGCATGCTTAAAAAACAAATTAATTACTAAAAATGTAAATTAATTGGTAAAATAAAAATACCTCTAAACCATTTCTAACAATCTTATGCCATACCAAACACCTCAATACTTCTCTTTCAATCACTTGTAGTCAAACCACTTCATTTAAAACCATAGCCACATCCAAATGAATCCTAAGATTTGTCTTGCCAAGAGGGAAAAGTTTAGACAAATATGGGAAAAAGATGGCTCGGCACAAGATAAAAATATCAAATTAACAAGAAACTAGCTTTCACTTTCACACACTAAGTCAAGTTTGAAAGAATGACAATAACTAGAATTACAAGCATCCGTCAGAAACGTCATACAATTAGTTTCCTTCCTTTGCAAGGTGTTGCTCCAAACCATGCTTCTTCTAAACTTCATGGTATTAGGAGCCACAGCAAACTGACTTTTGTGCATCTTGACTGGACCCAGCTCCCTGGTCTTGTTGATTGAGCTTGATTGTTGTCGGCTGTGATGGGTCAAAGATATTAAAGCCACAGAAATTTTCAACATAAACTTTCATGATTCAACATAGGCCAGAGAAGAGAAAGTACCTCAGATTTGGAGTCAGTGTCCGCAAGCCTCTGCTTTATATCTCTTGCTATTGAAAAGAAAACTTGCTCTACATTTAGATTGGTCTTGGCACTCTGTAGTAGAAAATATCTTTCAGTACATATCACACGGTATTTAACCAGATTTCAGAATCGACATGGTTCACTTACAGTCTCAAAAAATTGGATTCCGTACTCATCAGCAAGTGCTTGGCCCTTAGCAGTAGGCACAGCCTGAAATGAGCAGTTTCATCGGTAAAAAAGTTAAAGGCAAAGCATATTATTTACTATTCACTAAAGCAGATTCTACAAGATACCTACAATAGGTGTGGAGCTAGGAGTTAAAAAACCATTAGATTAATGGTTTATTTATTTTAGCATTTCTATTATCTTGGAATATTTAATTAGTTCGTCGTTATTAGGGTTTTAGTGTGCCTTATAAATAGGTTTTATTTGGGGATCAGTAACATTATTGACTATTGGAATAACTCAGTCTTCCTTCCTCTTTCTTTTATCTTCTCCATCATTTTTCTATTTTGCACTAGTTACAGCCGAGGCGGGAAAGCAAGGAGGGAGAAAATCTCAACCCTATGAACAGGAAGCGAATCAACATTTCATTACAGGTGCCCAGCAAAATGCATTTTCCTGGGCATTTTCCATACTAATCCCAGGTGTATCAACTGTCAAGCAGCCTAGTTATGCAACTAAGCAAATTAAGGATGTACAACAATTGATCAAAGTTATGCAACTGAGCAAATTAAGGATGTAGAACAATTGATCAAAGCAATCTAGACGGCAAAGAAAAGCAACTTACCCTCTTGCTTTCATCCATGTCAGCCTTGTTACCCACCAATATCTTGTTCACATTATCTGAAGCATGCTGTTCAATGTTGCGAATCCAATTTTTAATGTCTGAAAAATAGCAAGTGTCAGCATTAGATCAATATAGAAAGCAGCAGAAGCAGTCTTTGCGAGATTAGCACACACGGTAAACCACCCTCATCAATCTACAAGAAATATGCTTTGACACATATCATGGTCAAGTACTAGAACATGTAAAACGAGAAAACAACAGAAGAGGGTGGATGGAGGCAGAACACAGCTACATAATGAGAGGAGAAAATTACTGTTGAAAGATGATTCATCTGTTACATCATACACGAGCAAGATACCCATGGCTCCGCGATAGTAAGCTGAAAAATGAGGATAAAGTTATTAGAGAAATTCTGAAGGAATAAGAGAATGAGAAGGGTAAATAGCACAGCAGAGGGCCAGCTAGTGAAGAAGCATATTATAAGAAAAGGGGTAAGAAGAAACAATGTAAAGAATGTAGAATACAAACAATGTGGTACTTTGTTGGAATGACATCACACCATATTCATCATTGTAATCTCCATAAGAAAATGTAACAAGATGAGTAGTCATGGTATCAGAAAAACTATATCCATTTTCAAGTTATATACACAAGCATTCCTACACGTATCTATGACAGTAAAAATAAGGCAATATAAAAGACCACAATATTACCTGTGGTGATTGTACGGAACCTCTCTTGTCCAGCAGTATCCCAAATTTGGAGCTTAACACGTTTTCCATCAAGCTCTATAGTTCTTATCTTAAAGTCAATGCTGCATAAAGAAAAAAATAACCTCATAGATTCCTCGTAACTATCCAAGAAGAATAACTACTAAGCAGCAGTAAAATCAATTGTTTGGAGTTCATACCCAATGGTGGTAATGAAACTAGTGGTGAAAGAGCCATCTGAGAAACGCAAAAGAAGGCAACTCTTGCCAACACCTGCAAAGCAAACAACTATTAGTCAGTAAAATAGGTACCATCCTTAAATCTGCATGTTTTCTAACCTGCATAGTGTACCTAAATATATAGAAGGCAAGCATGTAACACGGTCAGGGCTATACTATTTATTTAAACCAATGCTACGTGATCAGGCTTGAACAATGCAGAAAAACGTCTAAAGATTAAAACAATAACATAAGATCAGTTAAAAGACAAAGATTTGGTTAAAGTCAAAAGACAAGGAGGACGACATAAGACAGATTACAATTCAACGTGAATAAAAAAATTCTAAAACCATTAGCATTAGTAAGAAAAATCAAAAATGAAAAAACTTACATGCAGCTTAGTTAAGTTCAATGAGTTTCTAAAGCAATATGACAATAAGTGGCCAAATTTGTTGGCCAAAAAAATTAACTTATCGATCATGAAAAAGATGAACTTCACCGTAAACAACTAATAGGCAATGACTAATTAAGGGCCTGTTTTGTAACACTTTCTATTTTCAAGTTCCAAGTTTTCAAAATGTCTGTTGTTTAGTAATTAAATCAATTTTCAAGTTCAAAATTAGATTAAAACTCCTTTTTATTTTTGCACACTTTTTATTATTTTTGAAGCTTAAAAAAATTAAAAACTATATTCTAAGTTAACTTTTCTTTTAGTTAATTAAATTTTACTTCTTTCTTGTGACTTAAGAGATTAATGAAAGAAAAAAAAATGACTTTTTACCAAACCAGATTTTTGTCTTTTCCTCTAAATAAATAAGAAAACAAAAAACTAGTTTCAAGCTCAAGAAAAGAGAAGTTACAAATAGAAGTTGAAAATATAACTTGTTACAAAATGAACCCTAAGCAGTCTCAAATACAAATTGATAATCAAAAGAAAGGATCACGATGACTAATTTGCATCCATTAAAAAAAGGCTTAAATTAGGCCAAGGCGTTCGAAATCCTCAAGAACTTCAAATCCAACGTAAACAACTTTTTGTTTTCCTTATTTTTAAGCTTTGTTATACCCTAACTTCAACAAATCATACATAAAATATGTCAAAACTCCAACCTCCAGGGATCGACAGGGTGCATGCTTAAAATTTGCATACATCAATAACAACGTATAAACATGATCGTATTTGCACCGTAATGGATTGAAAATTGAGATCCAAAACATTACGTTGCGTTTGTTTCTCGGGAAAATAGCCAAAGCACAAAGACACAATAAGGGAATCGCAAACGATAACAAGCACATACCGCTGTCACCGATCAACAATAATTTTATCAGGTAATCGTAATCGGCTCGAGCCCTCGCCGGCGGAGCAGCCATTTTTCTCCTTTTTTACAATTAATTAAACCTCAAAACGTACAAGTTCCTCTCTGCTAACAATAAAACAAAAAATACGTCAAGTCCAAAAGCAAATAATCAAATATTAATATCTCTTTGCAAAAACAAATACAAAACAAACAAATACCAGATCGGAAATGAAAACGAAAAGAGAAAAGTGATCGTCTTCGAGTGGTCAAAAGCTCAAAGCTATGGAGATACAGAAAGAAAATCAGAGAGAGATAAAGATTGTTTTTTTAGCAAAAGAGACGGACAACCTACGCACGAGCTCCTCGGACTACGGTGGGTAGCTAAAATGCGCAGCGTCCCAATCTAGATTCACTATTGCTTTCCTTTCTCCACCAAACTATGCGTCGATTGCTCCCCTGTGCACGATAGCAAATCCACCACAATTTGAGAGAGTGGGGGCTCAAAGAGAAAGAGCAGGGAAAGTTAAGGTGGTGTTAATGGAATAAAACTCCAAGCAATGAAATGAAGACAGCTATAATTTTGTAGTTATCAGTTGAGAAAAAGGTTGGAATTATTATCATATTTTATTTTATTGTTTTTATAATATATTTATTATTAAATTTAAAAATTATTAAAAAAATTGTATTTAATATATTTATTTTATGTTAATTAAAATTGATTAAGGTATTTTCCATAATTTTTAAAATTATTAATATATATATTATAAAAACAATAATATAAGATGTGCCAATAACCTAAGAATAAGTAAAAATGTGGTATTTTACATCAATAAAATTTAAAATTAATATAATTTTTTTTAAATAAATATTCAATAGAAGACGTAGAAATAAAATAATCTAATTGATGAGAAATATATATGTAATAAATAATAATTTTTATTGTAAGTTTTGATAATATATTATCATAATTGATATAACGGTTAATTATAATACAAAATAAGTTAATTATCACCTAGATAAAATTATGATTGTATTACAAACTTGGGATAAAAAATAAATAATATACTTTATCCTAAATTCATTTCTCAATATTATTTAAGAATCAAAATTTCACAAATTCTATCTTTGTTATATTAACATCACTCTACTCGTAATAAAAAGAACAAATGGTCACAAAAATTTATTATTTTTAATATAAATGCATTTAAAATATGTACTTATTATGTAAGATAAAACAAATTTGTTATCTTTATAAAAATATCACAAATATTATTTTATGAAAATGAGACAATACAAATCTATTATCTTTATAAAATAGATTTCTATAACATTATTTATAAAGTAGTAAACTTATAATGCATTACCTAATATATAAGAATAAAGTATATTTTCGTTAAACACTACTACAATAAAAGGCTTTAAAGTTGATTTTTAAATAACTTAAAATTTTAAATTGGTTCAACTATATAATTGACTTAAAATTGTGTCAATTTAAAATTTTAAGTTAATCATACGTGTCAACCGACTGAATGTCATACCATTCAGACGCCTTAATAGCTCAATCCCGCAAAGGTCTTGGTGTGTGATTATGATCTTTTTCACCATTGAAATATTTCTTTCAGTGTCTAAACTTGTGTCTAGATGTTAGAAATCATATATGTCTTCTATAAGACGTATTTCATCCACGAACAAGATAAAATTGTAGAAATGTCATTGTTATAGGACATCTCATATAACCCTTTGTTGCATTTCAAGTTAAGTTTTCATAAGCAAAAAAATCATTAATTGTCTATAAAAGTAACTCATTATGTTAAATTAGTACTTATCATGTGCATCATAAACCTTAACATTATCATTTTATAACGTCTTTTAGTCATCTTTCAAAAGTTGTAAATACACATCAATATCAACTCTAGGTTATTTCGACCGTGATATCAATAATGTTAGCATTATAAAATTTATTTTCATACACAACCAAGGAGTAAGATTGTATGTTACCATAATTATTGACCGATAGCTATATATGTTACTTAGAAAATTATGTAGATTAATTTCATTAACAACAATAACAAGACAAATATTTCGCAGATTAGATGCAAATTCATAAGATAAATTATCTATTACTTTCCAATTTGGATAATCTAAAGAATGATGTAGCATTCTATCATTATATCAATTCTCTGAATGCCACATTAACACCTTTGATGCCTATTTACTTTTGAACAACATCTGAAAGCAAGGAATTAGAGAAAATTATCAAAAAACCTTTACCGATGTATCTTTCTTAGGCGTTGTCTAATTTGTGACATGCTTTCATCTTGATTCTTTGTACATCGGATAATCACCTAACGTCTCATATTTTTTCCTATAAAGAATGCAATTATTTGGACAAGTATGAATCTTTTGATATTACATACCAAATCGACTAAGAGATTTCATCACTTCATTCATTGAAGATGGAAACTTATTACTCTTAGGAAATATATCTATTAGTATATTTAGCAATTCCATGAATCTTTTGTCTGAATAATCATTTTTTACCTTTACATTGTACAAATGAACATATCCTCACATTTTAATGTATTTCTTACATTCTGATACAACAAATTTTTGACATTCTTTAAAAGTTTCATGGTCATTCTCATTCAATTCATCTATAAAACATATTTTCGTATATACATTTTGTCTAGAGTGACTATCCTGATAAGATGTATCTAATACACTCTCATTCTTATTTATCTCTTGAGTATCATTAATATTTTTTTCATTATAATACCAACATTTATAACTCAAAAGAATACCATTACGGATAAGTTAATACTTAATCTCATCAACATTATAAAATTTCTCATTTTTAAATTTAATACATGGAAATCGAATCATATTGATTTTTACCATTTCTACGAGTGAATTTCAATAAAATTTATACTCTAAAAATATAGTTGTGCTCAATTATATATTTTAACATCTAATATTTATATATTTTCAAGGATATTAAACACATTAAATATATACCAAATAAATATAAATACATTAATCACCAATACTTTCAGAGTTTATTATATAAAATTTATAAATTATTAGAATATAAATCAAAATATCATATACAAATAAATACAAAATTCAAATAATTAATAAATTTATTATAACCTTAACAATATATATATTCTTTTCACGTATAAATAATATAATAATATAAATTATATAAACATCCTAATTAAAAAATATCATTTAATACATGTAAAAATAAGTTCACAAATTTTTTTTAAGTGTGGAATGTATGTATATATAAACATGAAAAGTAAATAAAAATACCTTGTATTATTAAAGCATAGCTTGTCAAAAAATGAACATTATACATAAGACAATATATATATATATATATAATCAATAATTATATTAATTTAAATAATTATATTTAAATATAACTATTTATTATATCTTTTTAATTTATTGGTAAAAATAAATATGAAATATTTTTGTATTTATATATATAATAATTAAAACAATTAATTTAACATATAATTGATGGATTGTTTTAAATTTTTTGAAATTTTATAAATTTTGTAATTTATTTGTCTATATTTGTAAAAAAAGAATTTATTTTTATTAATAATAATAATGTCTTATAAAATTTAAGTCTCAATAATTTAAACGACATTAATATTTTAAACCTTGATTATAAATGTAATATAAATATTGTTAAGTGTTAATTATTATGTGTTTATTAAATTATGTATTCACTAAAATAACAAAAATATATTTCAGGTTTACATAATAACAATTATAGTGATTTTGTTTTTACACTTTTTATATTAAAAGTATTTGAGAAAAGAAAAAATATTATGTGAGATTATCCTAAGAGTATTTTCATTTTTTTCCCATTACGATTTCAAATATTTTTATTTTTTATTTTTTATTTTTATACATGTTTAAGAGTATAATTTTATCAAAATTTTAATAAATTCAATAACAAATGGTTTTCAAATGATCAAAACATCAAATTACACCTTAAAATATAAATATTATTTTTAAACATACATTTAAATAATTTTTATTTTTAAATAAATTTAAATAATTTATTAGGCAGTAATATAATATGTATAACATTCTTGTATACTCATGATGCTTTTTGTTTTTTAATTGGATGCGAAGTTAAAGATCCAAAATGATGAAATAATGCGTCACGTTGACGACTACATGCACTAAGTTAAAATGTAAGTCATTTTCCAGTTTTCATATTTCAGAAGATAACAAACGCTGTCTTATAAGAAAAAAAAAAACTTTTTTAAGGAAAGCACTTAAATTTGTTTAACTGGACCACGTAGGTGAATAACTAAAAGTTAATACGTTTAAAGATTAATAAAACTTGATATTATTAATTTTTTCAAAAGAAAATACAAAAAACAATCAATCTAATAAAATAATTAACTATGTTTTATATTCTTAATCCTATTCATATATACTAAGAGAGTATTGAAAAGATTCAAGTAATATAGATATTTGTGGGTTCATAAATTCGATGATATTTGTTTGTTAAAGTCAAAACTTGGACCGATGGTAAATTTATTAATTGGGAAATGAAAATAAAATAAAATTATTATCTTTAATATTATTTATTAATTTATTTACGTGATTCTACTAAACAGAAAATAGATTCATACTATATAAAAAATAAACCTGATGAATTAAAATGAAAGAGAATAAAAATATTATTTTTATCAAAATATCTTTATATTATTAATTTTTTTTATATATTAAAAAATTAAGAATTGTATTTTATTTAAAAAATATAATAATCTTTTTATTAAAAATAATATATTATTTAGTTTTAAAATTATATATTTTTAAAATCAATCATATGTTGATTCTCCTTTATTA
This sequence comes from Hippophae tibetana, assembly GCA_037013495.1. NCBI lineage: Eukaryota > Viridiplantae > Streptophyta > Magnoliopsida > Rosales > Elaeagnaceae > Hippophae > Hippophae tibetana. The sequence continues at coordinate 2,949,220 of CM072810.1, forward strand.
ATCTGTCCTGAAAGTCTAAAATACTGGGGTGACCCGACAGCTCATTTTATCCCATTTTCTATATATATATTAAATATTAAAAATATAATGTATATATATTTTAATAATATAAAAAATATAGTTTTATGAAATTATAAGTAAAAACAGTTAATCATTTAAATCATATATAAAACAGAAAAAACACAATAATAAATATTTATAATTAAATTATATATTTTTACTATTTAATTATGTACTAGTATTATAATTAGATTTTTTTGTTTTAATTTATTGTTTTTATTATCATAATGTAATTTAATAAATTATTTTAATTAAAAATTAATTAATTTAAATAAAATATTTAAATTATTTATATAACATGTGAATTTATAAGTAATTGGTTTGAATATAATATAATTGATTAAAATATATTTAATAATATAAGAAATTAGTTGTTAAAAAAGTTTATTAAAAGTGTTAAATTAAATTTTTTTAAGGTAATAAATTAATAATGGTTTCGTAATTAATACGCGTGTGTTGTTGGTAAATAGAAAGTAAAACTTTAACCGTCAATAAGAGCAACAAGTGAACCATCGGACGGCTTAAACATACCAATCCCTCAATCCGCACCTCCTATTCCTAATAAATTATTAAAATCATCATAACCGTCAATCAGATCATTTTTAAAATACATCTAGCGAATAAATTTAGGCCATGTCATTAATCCGCATCAAGTTTAAGAATCCAATCACAATAAAGAACTCTCACCTATATATTATTCTCGTCGATTTCTTAAAAAATCTCATCATCCACTTATCACAGTAAAAAATCTAATCGTCTATATTCAAACCCTTCTTTAATCTCTCTTCAAACTTTCAAAATCAATGGCACCGAAAGCAGACAAGAAACCAGCTGAGAAGAAGCCTGCAGAAGAGAAGAAGACAGCGGTTGCCGAGAAAGCTCCGGCAGAAAAGAAACCCAAGGCCGGAAAGAAGTTGCCTAAGGAAGGTGCCGCCGGCGACAAGAAAAAAAAGAGGGTGAAGAAGAGTGTTGAGACCTACAAGATCTACATCTTCAAGGTGTTGAAGCAGGTTCACCCAGACATTGGGATTTCTAGTAAGGCCATGGGTATTATGAATAGCTTCATCAACGACATTTTTGAAAAGCTCGCTCAAGAATCTTCAAGACTTGCTAGGTATAACAAGAAGCCAACTATTACTTCTCGGGAGATTCAGACTGCTGTGAGACTTGTGCTTCCGGGTGAGTTAGCCAAACACGCCGTTTCAGAGGGTACGAAGGCGGTTACCAAATTTACCAGCTCTTGAGTGCTTTTAGTGGTTGTGTTAACATCTGTAGTCATGGCGGTGGTTGTGATTGAAGGTTTTATCAATTGGATAGAAGTTCATGTAATCAGGATTAGGTATTAACTAGAATCTTTTGTGTTGTGCTGTGTATGTTTATATTGGATCTTGGTCCTATGAAATCAATCGCGTTTTAACCTTTTTTGTTCACGGATTTATTATTTGTGTATTTCCCAAATATTAGGCATCAAATAATATTCTGTTTTTTTAACTATTATTATTAACCAGTAGTCTGTTAGCAAATTTTTAATTTTTACAAACCAAATTGCACCTAAATTAGTTAATAAATTGAATTGGATTGTTTGAAATAATCAAATTTTCATTTCAATTTAATAGGAGATTTTAACATGGATTACGCATATTTAGACAAATATTGATTTTTTTTAATTAATCTTAATTTTGAATTATTAATATTTAAAATAAAATATAAAGATTATTGATATATTGTTATAAAAATATAAGTTTAAATGTATACTTGTGTAAATAAAAATATTATTAAAGTTACCAAAAATCGTCTGTATTTATCGGTCTATTTCTTATGTAAAGATTATAAGATAACTACAAATCTGTTTTATTAGTTGGAGAAACAAGGGAACTAACCATATTTTAATGCAAGCAAATGTTGTATTATTATTGTTTTTCAATCTTTAAATAATTACACTAACAATATTTTTTTATGATTGAAATAGTGTTTTTTTTCAAAGATATATAATTAAAGTAAAATATGTTCATTGTTTTAAACGACATTGATGTTAGAAGTCGTTAGTATCTATTAATAGAAGAATTAATAATATTATTGTATATTTATTATTTTCTTAAAAGTGTTTAACTTTATATGTATGGTAGATCAAACATTTCAATTCAATATAAGTTAAATACATGACCGTTAATACTAATATTATATTTAAAATTATTAAAAAATTAATTTTTTTAAAAGTTCAAATTATCAAAAAAAATTATCAATAACTTTTATTTATTTAAATCCATTACCAGGTACGTCTGCTTGACTTTATTTAGACTTCTCTTCATTGTACATCACCAATTAGATCCATTGAATTGAAATAAACTTATTTAGTCTTTGGTTTATGGAATAACAAAATCCAACACAGCAAATGATATAATCCTTTAAGAATTGTAAGAGTTTTAGACCTATCTTACACTGGTTTTTTCTTTTCGTAGAATTGGTATATTTCACACTTCTAAATGATATCAAAATAACAATGTTATGAGATGTCACAAGGGTTTGCCTCCTTATTAACTTACAAATACTATCCATTACCACACTTGGATACATTATCGCATCTACAAATATCCAAATCTAATTCTTTTTAATAGCAACTACCCTGAAACAAAGCAATCCATAGACAAGTTAAACCTGCCTGGCAAAGAGAAGGCGCTGGATATGGCTCAAAATACTCGAGATAAGTCATTCCCCTGGTTACTCGTGCTCATGATCTTGAGATTGAATCCTTATGGTAGGTAAGGACCTCCAGCACCTAATGGTTACTGGTTAGTATCCATAACATTAGTGAGTTCTTGAATCATGAGATGGTAAAGCCTGTTGAACGAATACAAAGATCTCTAAAGGTTAAAAATAATTGATACCCCTACATTGTTACAAAAGTAAAATATACACAGACGGTTGGAATGTTCATACATATGTCTCTGAACTTTCATTGAAACAAGATCAAAACAGACTGCCAAGCATTTAAAACTTAATTTGATATTCATCTGATTTTTTTCTCACAGAAGTGTATATCATTAGTTCATTATGAGAATCTTACCTGATGTTGACGGGGCTATAGTTTTTGAATTTTGAGTAAATTGCACACGTATATTCCGGCCGTCTAGCAACTGATAGAAGCTTGATGAGTTGTGGTCAACTTTCGATCCAAATAAGAAACTTAAGAGAACTCATTTTCAACAAAAAAAAAAAAGAATGCGAGTACCTGACCATCCATTTCATTAAGGGCTTTGCTTGCTGCTGTTTCAGAAGTAAAGTGCACAAACCCATATCCTTTTGATTTCCCACTCTTGTGATCACATATTACTCTGACTGCAAGATGTTAGAATTCTTTTAACATATATACCATCATTCAACTCTAAAACATCCATATACATACTTTAAGAAACTTAACAGTAGATATTATTACCTTCAATTATATCGCCATGCAGCATAAAAGCATCCCTAATAATGGTTTCATTTGTATCATAGGAAAGGCCTATCACTCAAAACACAACAAAACATGATTTTGAATACTCATGAAAATTGGACAAAAGTAGTTCTCACAATCCAAGCAGTTTTTCAGTTAAAAAAATCTTGTGGGTGGATTTAAAAAAACTAAGAGTAGGGTAGTACGCAAACAAAATGGCACCGTAAAATAATTAGAATGCTTGGAACAAAAGATAAATCAGCTGCTAATCTCCCAAAAAGAACCGAGAGCAATAATTAACTCCCATGAAAAACAAAAACCTAAGAGATTTAACATGAAATATGTAGAAATCGGATGATTAGACTATGAATTTGTCAAACACAAATTTAGGAACTTATGAAACTCCCTTCATTATAATACATAACACATTCAGTAGTTCACATCTCTTAGTATTTTGTTTCTTTGCATTCCAAGAAAATTCAAAGCTTTATCATTTATATCCAGTGAAAGAAAAACCACTTTATGTTAGAGTATATCATAAAAGAGTCTCACTCTAAAGTAATATTTATAAGTATCATCATCACATCATCCAATGGGGTTAACTTTTTGGAGAGGCACACCATGTTACTTGGGACTCTACAAAATTTAATACTTCATCAAAGAACCAAAGCCTGTAAAATACATGCATTCCTGGACAGGCACAACTAGTGTCATCTCATATGTGAACTAACACAGAGTCTTTGGAAGGCCATTTTATATATGATAGCTCCTAAATGAAGAATCAGAATTGTAATAGCTTTCTCATCAAAACAACATTCACTGACTTTGCAAATACGGAAAGGATTTCATATTGAGATTCATATATTTTCAAATAACTTTACGAGTGAAAAGATAGAAGAATTACATGCTGAAAAAGTGGAAAGTTTCATTTCCAATAACTATAGTTCAAAGTACATGACTGAACAAAAATAATATTACATACAATGTTTAACAAAAAACGACCCAGAGCGAAAGATCCAAACATTTTTCCATTTTATCATTTTGTTTCTTACCGATCTGAGAAAAGAAATTACATTTTCTGATTTACCACAAAAACAAAAGCAGGGAAAAAAAAACTAAAATCTTATTTAAAATTCAAAAATTTACCTCCAACGAACAACTTGGTAGAAATGTTACATGCCCACAATTTCCTAAAACAAGGAAGAGTGTTCCAAACACGAACTCCTCTAATTGATCCTCTCATTTTCTTCTATTATTCACACTGAAAGTAACAGGCAATCGGAAATACAGTCATAAGTAGATATCATAAAATTGAACAAAAAGATAAAAAGGAAATGTAAAAATTTCCGGCCTAATCAACAAAATACAATCCAGCCCATCTCAGAACCATCAGTTTTTGTTTTCATGTTGTAAATTTAACAAACAGTTGGTAGACATAGCTTTTGAATACATGTGTAAATCTAATCCTTTACTCGTCTATCACTCACAAACTTTTAGCAAAAAATTAGCTTGCAAACTTTACCCCATGATTATTGAACAGCCTTTATTGAGGAGATTCCCAAATCTCAAATGAAGTGGATGCCTCGAAAATTAGCCTAGGTACGATTTTTTTTTTCTTCCTACAAAAAATGTAAAAGTTAGACCGGTTGGAGTCTTGAGGTTTAACGCTCCGCTCCTTCCGTTATTGGACTCGATATACGGAAACTCTAAAAAGTAGAACGACATCGTTTTACTTATTCTTTCTTGATTTTACACCTAATTATTTTATACATGCAATTTCATTTTTTAATAACATTATAAAAAAATTAATTTATTTTTCTCATAATATAAGTAAACATATATTTTTTTACTGATAAAGATTAAAAGTAAAATTATGTTAAATAATTGTATTATTTATAAAATGGAATGATTTTATTATTTTTGTTTGAAAATCAGAGAAATGGTAATCTCTAACACACATGACATGATATATGTAAAAAAAAAAACTTAGTTATAATTTTTCATGTAATTATATGTTTTTTTAATTTTTTATTATTATAAATACATAATATTAAACAAATAAAATATTTGTGTTAACTAATACATAAATATGAAATAATTAATATTAAAATACGATACGCTAATATATTACAAATTGTCTAACAAATGTTCCGATAAAGTAATATTAATCAAAAATTATAACTTTGCATTAAATTGTCTAACAAATGTTCCGATAAAATAATATTAATCAAAAATTATAACTTTGCATTAACCAAACGACACGTATGATATATTTGAACAAAAAAAGAAACACGTGCACACAAAATTAATACATATTTTTGTCATTTATAATTTTTACTATTTTTTTACTCTCATTATCTCTCGTTAGTATTTAGGTTTATGATTTAAGGTTTAGTATTTAGTGCAAAAACATGAGAAAAAGAATTTGAAAAAAATAAAAATAGCACTTCTTTCTCCACTTTATATATTTTTATTATTAAAAAAAATATAACATAAATTTCATTTTGAATACCATTTGAATTACAATCATTTATACTCGTTTAATATTTAATAATATCTAATTGAATTTTATTTAATATTGTTAGGATGTTACTTTGTTTTTATAAGTTTTATGCATGTTATTTTTTAATTTTTCAAAGAATTTTATACAAATAGATAAAGATGTTAGAAAAAAAATAGAGAAAAAAAAGAACAAGATAAGAAAGAGAGAAAAAAAGGAAGAAAAATTAAAAAAAATATTAAATGACTAAAATATCATTCATTATTTAACACAAAAAATATATTTAACAAAATAGATACATTTTTAAGAATATAAATACTTTTATTATATCATTAAAGAAGAAATTATATATTAGTTTTAGATCATTCATTAAGTGGTGTTCTACCTAATGAGATTCAAAATAAATGCATTAATTTTTAATGTAATATGCAACTATTTACTATTATTTTAAAACCACCATAAGTTCTATAAAAACTACCAAATTACTTACTCATACACTAATGAATAATTTACATCTTAAAAAACTTGTAGATCACAAATGATAAAGAAAGAGTAAACTTAGTTAATAAAGAATCTTATAGACCAAACCCAATAAACATTAAATCATCATATAAGTATCCACAAAATAATTATCTTAGAGATAATTATGAAAAAATGTGTGATATTAAAATAAGTAAAATTTATTTTAATAAGGAATAATTATGAAATAAATTATTTTTCGTATGTATACTTATATATGTACACAATCACAACGATTGAACATATAATAAATTTTTCGCATGATATAAAATCACAACTAAACATTATTTCTCATAATTGAACGAGATTATAGATATTTTTTAATCTTTATCATCTCATTATTAACTCAAACATAGATAGACCAAAGACCACTCATCACACATTAATACAATATCCTAACAATTTGTTCTTATTACATATCTATGAGACAACCTTGCTAAATGCTAATAAAAATCTAACATAAATAACTACCAAAACAATAATATAGTAAAATAAAATTTTCTACGGAGGATATAAAACCTAAATTCGCCTTATAGATTAGGTTTGGTCTTCCATTATGAATGAGTTAAACCTAATTGCATATGAAAAACGCTCACTCAATTGAGCTATCGGAACTTCCCTTGAACATTGAAACTAGAAGCTCTGCTATGCATGTACATGAAAAATTGGACATAAAAATGAGGGTCTAGATTCGACGGTTTTATTGGAACACTATCACATTCTGCTTCCACGAAACTGAAGGTATTGAAAAGGTGTTAAACCAATCTCAATTCAACAATGGTTTGATGGTGTCAAACAATTTGAACCAAGAATAAACACCCAGGCTTTCTTGAAGACTGTTTGGCAAAAATAATAGATTTTCGACATATCAGCTTACTTATTCCCATCAAGCCATTTGCTAGTATCTCTATGGATAAAGAATGGGTGTGTTCTTAGGCCATCGTAGAAATATATATAGGGTCAACAACTGAATATTTTGAGAAAAACGATTCAAATGATTCTTTCCAGATACAATTGTTGATTGACATCTCTAATTCTTCGATACATGCATGGTTTTTCTGCGTTGGGACCAACTCCCTAAACTTAGCTTCGATATGTACTTGATTTGACGAGTTAGGAATTAAAACCTTAAATGTACGTAAAGGAACACCATCCCATAAAAAGAACTTTACATGAAACTGGTTTGCGGCCGTTTAGGCCGAATAGCTTCTCAACAATTTATCAAGGATTGGATCATATGTTATATTCTATTCTCCTAACTGGGGTTTCGGGAAAAACTAAGTTCAATGTTGCCACAATAAACTTTATAATGTCATTTATTTAATAAAAAATGGAATTTAGGTAATTACTTGTGCAAAGAAACAAGCAGTTCCATTTCACTAATAATAAAAGAGATCGAGCAACCACATCATCTTTTTCATTTCAAGTTTCTTCCCATAGTTTTTTCCCCCCTTCACAAGACCAACTGAAATAATGGACAATTCCTAAGATAAATACCTACAATGATTACAAGGCAGTAAACCAAATAGTTTCTAGGCGTGTCAAGATCTATGCTTTTTTGGGAGACTTGGTGGCTTTCGAAGGAGACTTTGCGACTGGTTCCTTGGTAGCTTGATTTGTCTTCTTTGGCAAGAGAATAGGGTTAATGTTGGGAAGGACACCACCGTGTGCTATTGTAACCCCAGCAAGCAATTTTCCAAGTTCTTCATCGTTCCTTATGGCCAACAATACATGCCTTGGAATAATCCTATTCTTCTTATTGTCTCTAGCTGCATTTCCAGCTAACTCCAATACCTGAATATAAATCCCAAATAAATATTACTGATCCACGAATTACTAAAATTGGGATAACATAAATACTTCGGATTAACACAAAAAAGAGAACTTTAGTAACGGAATGGCAAGTATCATCTCTTGATTGAGGAAATAAGAAATTAACGATTAAGGAGCTCTGAACTAAAACCATCCACTTTTTTTACAGAAACCAAACAGATCACAAACACGATTAATACTCTTTCTTGTTCTACGGACAAAATTAAGAAATGTGGTTTCACAAACCCGTTAAGACAGCTAACATTATCAAGTTTACTATCATTCCCACATTTACAGGAACTACGGAACATTTATTCGAACACATTGAAATTACCCCTTTTATGTAAAAATCAGTAACCTAGATTCAATCAAACCAGAAGCTCACACTTTCACTGCTACAAATCACAATAGCGAACATCGCATGGCTAAATTAATCACATAAATTACAGTGTTAGAGATAATATAACAAGTAATTACCTCAGCAGCTAGATACTCAAGCACAGCAGCCAAGTAAACTGGAGCACCAGTTCCAACACGCTGAGCGTACCTACCCTTCTTCAAGTAACGCCCAATTCTACCGACGGGGAACTGCAAACCGGCCTTTACAGACCGGGAAACCGGCTTCTTCTTTGGACCACCTCCTCTTCTTCCTGCGGCTCCTTTCTTCACCTTTCCAGTGGTGTCCATTTCAATACCTTGATCTTCTCTCTTAGGAAATCTGAATCTAAGCCTTTTTAGGCCTCTAAGATAGATAATTCGGCGAGAACAGATAAAAATTGGGAGGATGGGATTAGGAAATTTCAGATATTTGAAATTAAGGCTGCGTTGAATCGTGATTTTATAGAGAGAGTGACGTAGGAACGATTGTTTCTAAATGAGGTAGTAGAGGCACACAGGTAAGAGTGAGGAGAATGTGTGAGTTCATTTGACGTTGGATTGAACCTTATCGACGGCTGATGAAAGTTTTAGCCGCGATCCATGTTTGCTTAAGTTTTACCAATTAGAAATGAAAGTTACTTTCCTAACTTTACATCCACAAATTATACATGTATAATAATACTCATTTTGTAAAAAATATAAAGTAAATTGTGTTTTAAAAATATTAGAAATCCACGTATAAAATATGAAAGTTGAATATAAAGATATTATACCTTTTTTTATACTTGTTTTTTTAATAATTTATTATTACCATTATAAAAAATTATCGTACAAAAATAAATTATTTTTGTGTTTTTTATATCTTTTTAATTTTTAATTTTTTTAATTTTTTAATTTTTTAAATAATAATATATTTTATCTAAAATAATTATAAAAATAAAAAATTATATTTATTCTTATGCAATGATATTTTTATAACAAAATTAAATTATTATAAAATTTAAATATTATTTTTTAAAAAACTCTAACTACATATATATTTATGACAAAGTCCTCCATGCATTACGGCAAAGGCAACTTTCGGTGACATTGCAAACAATATTTCTTGGGGATATCTTGTGAATCAATTTCATCCGTATCACATTACAATTTATTTCATAATTTTTAATCATATAATTTATCTATAATGTTTATAAATTTGATAAATCTTATTTTTAAAATTTTTAAATTAATTTAACTATATTATATTTAAATTAATTTTTTTAATATATTTGATCTATAGATATTTTAAAATACATAATTTGATCCTAACATATAACAAAGTTTATAATTTAATAACTTTTTCAATAATATGATAATTAATTATAACTTCGTTAAATTAATTTAATAGATATTAAATTTTTGGATAAAATTTGTTAACCTAGAAATATGAAGAGTCAAATTGTATGAATTATTACGTGATTAAGTTAACTTAACACTTTATAATTTTAATTTATTTTATTATTTTCTAATTTTTTTTAATTTAGTTATCTTTCTCTATTTTTGTTATGTATATATATATATATATATATATTAAGAGAGATCTATTAGTTTTTTTTCAGATCTATTGATTGAATAAAGCTTTCCTGTCATGTTAATTTTGTATAAGGTATAATAAACGTAAATCATCCAATCTTAAAATAAAATAAGTCTAATATTATTTATAATTATTACAATAGTATATTTTTTTAAATATAAGATATTATTTTTATATATGCATAATAAATACCAAATAAGGTTAGGTAACAAATCTTTTAAAACTATTTTAAACTTTAAGTTTGATTTACAATGTTTGGATGTGAATTTAGGACACAACACCCTTAATAAGACATAACTAAATACTCTGTTGTTAGTAGAAAATTTTCTTCACACGAATCCAATTGTCACGTGATCTAACTTGTAGTTTTTTTAAGTTAAATCATGTATTCAACATTCGTGGAAATATGTGATATAATTAGGGACAAAAATATCTTAAATTTTTTATTGAAATTTTCAGAAAGTAAAAGTATTTATATAGATTTTTTTTCAAAATATCTTGGATAATATTTAAAAATTTCTTAGTATTACATAAATTGTTTGGTAATTTTTTAAAATTTTGATGAAATTTTTTGAAATATCAAAAAATACCAATATTTACATATAGTGAAATTTCGGTTTTAAACTTTTTTTTAATTATATCACATTAAAGATTCATGTAAATATTATTTTATTATAAAATAAGATAATATTTATGTAAGGTAATCAATTTTAAATTTTGATAAATTTTCATATTTATTTAAATAATAAATATTTAATTATAAATTATAACTCAAATAATTGTGATTCACTTATAGATAATTATTTCATATAATATTTTTCAATTATCTTTCTCTCATTCTCTTTCATGCTATTTTTTTATTTTTGACATATGTAATTCTTATTTTTAAATAATTTTTTACTTGTATTACTTATTTTTATTAATTTCAATATAAATTTATATAGATATCATGAAATTAAAAAAATACTCTCTCATTAGTATAAAATAATATTAATTATAATAGGCTATCATTTATATATGTTTTATGAATCATATATATATATATATATATATATATATATATATATATGTATATGTATGATGTTTAAATAACAAATATTGATTTAATTGATTTATTATTATTTTAATATTTTTAATATTTTATAAAAAAGTTAAATATTTATAAATTTCAAAAAAATTATAATTTTATTCAAATATTCATATATTTAATTAGTTTTATTTTTAACATTTTTAGAAAAACATATATATATAGTTTCTTATCTTAAAATTGATTAAAAATAAAAATTTTATTTATGAAAAACCAAAACAATTATGTCATATAATTAAATATATTTTTATTTATATCAATATTAACTTATATTTGTTTAGAAACATATTTGTCAAAAATACTCATATTATCAAAATATGATATAAAATAAAAATATATAAATATCATAGTATTTTTAAAAGTTAGTTAGTCTTTTAAGGTGTATACGTGGATTTTATTTGTCTATGCTTTCCCTCCTTAATTTTTTATTGTGTTTTATTTATTAAAAAAACAAACATGATAAAATATAATCATCCTAACTCTTATTATTATAAAAATTAAAAATAATATAAGATAAATAACTAATATTAATAAGATTAATATTTATATATTATATATAGGGTAGCATCAAAAGATTTTTTTCCCTTTTAAGTTCACAATTTAGTATTTAACTAATATCTTCACTTAATTTTTTTATAGAGATATATCGAAGATTCTCAATGGAAAACGGGAACCCTCAAAAGGAGACGATGATCCAAATATTTTAAATATTATTTTTATTTTTAATAATTTTTATATTTTTATTATAAATAAAATTTTATAAAACCAATAAGCTAATAATAAATATTTTATATTGAAAAAATTAAAATTTTGAATCAATAAATAATATTTATGCAAAAAGGGAGAAAATTAAGATATAAATAACAAAAAATACATAATATTTTCATATTAAATAATATTGATATTATCTTTTTAAAAATTAATTTAAAATAATAATTGTTTGATATTAAATATGTAACATGTATGCGACTTAATAAATATTGGTACCTTGCTATGATACATCGAGGTTATAGTAACAGTTCAACGATGATCCGGATCTGATGAGCTCAATAAAAGCACACAGTATAGCCAAATAGAGCACCTTGTTATCCCAACACGACCTCGGTCCTCACCTTATGTTGACGATCTAAGAAACCTACTTGGGAACTTAGAGCAATCTATACGAAGTGACATGCCTATGTATACACCTATGACGATCTATTTTTTGCTTATGAATTTAATACAATGTTTATCAAATCATGTATCATGTAATTACCATGTATCCAGGTTGTTGACTACACGACCTCCCATGTATCTAATATGTTATATTTATATATATATATACCCCTTCAATGAGGAGAATATAAAATTCAATTCAAATATCTAATTTTTCACTTCTCTCTAAAATCACTAAAATCCCTAACACATAAAATTCTCTCCAAACAATTGGCACTGTTTGTAGGAACTTAAATCTTTCTAGTCCATAGATAGAATTTAAGACCTGATCATATTACTAAGAGAATTAATTTGTGTTTTTGGGATTTACACGTCATTAAATGAATTGTCCACTTATAATAAACGAATAGACAGACGACCTAGTTTCTATGGCTTGAGAATTTGACCTTAACGATAGGGTGCCTCTTTCCTCGCCCTTTAGGTCATTGAAAAAGTCACGACCTAGGAGCCATTTCAACTAGCAAAAATTGAGTATCGATCATTCGCGATGCAAATGGACCAACACAAGCAACACAACACTTAGATACCTCACCAAATAGTAGTTAGAATAGAACATGAGTTCGGAAGTGAAGAGTTCTTTTTACACTCATAGTCCCCAGATAATACATCAACCCTCTAGAAGGGAACATGTATCATGTGCCCATAATCCTCGTCAACACACAAATGTTGAACAATACCCAAAAAATATTTTGGATCCCCATTTTATCACTGGGACTTCCAAGGTGAATCTCCCCACACATGAGATTGCAATCCAACCAGTTCATCTTTATGACTCCAATGAAGTATTGGACAAAAATTAAAAGAGATGGAAGAAAAATGTGGACAAGAGTGAACGAGAGGCTCAAAAGGTAGGAAAAATCAAAAGCATGGGGCGACATTGAAAATGTTTTGCAATCAGTTATCGACGTCACTTTTCTCAGATGTTATTGAATTAACATTACCTCCCCCAAAATTCAATGCTCTCAAGTGTCCTACCTATAAAGGAACCAAAGATCCTGTGGCATATGTTCTTTAATTTAAAATGGCTATAGTAGTCGTCAGTCTATCAGGGGACAAGCGAGAATCAATGTACTGTAAACTATTTGTGGCCACCTTATAATACTCGGTGCAATAGTGGTTCATGGAGTTACCCTATAAGAATATTACTAGTTTTGACGCTCTAGTCAAAGTATTTGTTACAAGTTATGCTTGCAATAAATTTATTAAGAAGGAATATTACCTTCAAAATAAGAATGACGACACGTAAACTCAGGCACTACTTCGGTGCCTACAGAATAGTGGTCTTTACCCCTTACCCTTTGAAAAATATTTTGGGTAAATCAAGTTTATCTGGTCTACTTTCTCAAATATCCATTGAGTTTAGAGAATTTAAGATACATTACAAGCCTCTGGCGGCTATAAAAGAACAAGCCCTCGTATATTTCATCGTTGAATGGACATAAGAGTATGCACAAGAATGTATGCCCGTACATACAGGCATAGAACCAACTCCCATGGGAAAAACACCCCTCCTGAGTCAAAATTATGGAAAGTGTATGTAGATGGAGCAAGCAATTTGCAAGGAGCGGGAGTTGGAGTCGTAATATTCACCCCAATGGAAGATTTAATAGAACAGTGCCTTCGCATCACTTTCCAAGCAACCAACAACATTACTGATTACGAAGCTTTACTCTTGGTGTTGCAACAGTTAATAACCCTTGGAGATAAAAGGGTATTTATCCATAGCGATTCTCGGCTGGTAGTAAATCAAGTAAATGATGATTTTGAAGCTAAAGAAGAAAGGATGAAGCTTTATGTGCAGGACGTGAAGAAAGAAAAGGCAACATTTGAAACTTTCGAGATCAAGCAAATTCCTCGATGAGGAAATGCCCATGCTGACTCCTTGGCTACATTGGCTTCTATAGTAAATTCAAATTTGAAAAGAGTAATCTCAATCTCTTGTTTGTCGAGACCTATCATTGGCACAGGTGAAGCAAAAGACCAACCTTAGTGAGACGTCATTTCTACAATTCACCTTTCTTGGTTGAATCCATATTTAAAATACCTTGTCAATGACATCCTTCCAAAAGACAAACACTTAGCTTGCAAGCTCACAACAAAAGCAAAAAACTACACTAGTATCGAATGGGTACTATATCGAAAGAATTATGGTGGCCCGTGGCTAAGATGCTTACCCATTATAGAAGCTCAGATAGTGCTAAGCGATTTACATGATGACCAACGAAATGGATAGAGGCCGAAACTTTAGCACAAATCCAAGAAAAGGATGTGGAGAAATTCATATGGTGTAACATCATATACCAATATGTATTACCTCGTGAACTAGTTGCCGATAATGGTAGACATTTCACTGGACAAAGGCTAATATATTTTTACAATGAAAAGGGCATCAAACTATCTCATTTCACCCCATACTAACCTCAGGTTAATGGCCAAGTTGAATCGTATAACAAGATACTTATAAATATATTATGGAAACATTTGGAGGGAGCCAAATGTAAATGGGTTAACGAATTACCCGATGTTCTTTGAGCCATAAGAACTACCCCCAAAATGTCAACATGAGAGACTTCCCTCTCTCTTGTTTATGAGACTGAAGCAGTCATACCCTTCGAGATACAAGAACCCACTCTTAGATCTAGCATCACTCAAGACAATAATGATCACTTAAGATGCGAGGACCTTTTTTTTAACTAAAGAGAAGTGAGAAGGAGCCTTGATATGACTTGGGTCACAAAAGAGAGTAATCCAAAAGACATATAACAAGTTCGTCAAGCATAAGAGTTTCAGTATAAGAAAGTGGGTTTTACGAAGAGTGGTAGGCAACAAAGTCGAAACTAGCGCAGGAAAGTTTGCTACAACATGGGAAGATCAATATCAAATATATGACATTACCCTTGAGAGTTCTTACTTGATAGAACATGATGGGATAAAGGATGAGCTGAGTTGGAACGGAGAACTCCTCAAAAAATATTATTTATAAAGTTAATGATTTGTACATCTAGAAATACAATATCTTTTGGTTTACCTTGAGTCGTTGAACTTTATTTTATGCCCCAAGTTGGAAGTAGTCAATAAACCTTCTCGCTTAGGATGCGAGATACGTCCTTATGATAGGAGGTGGAGTCCACTGACCCCCCCACTTGAGATGTCGGCTACAGTCCTTACCACATTATAGTGCAATTATGAGTGTTTCTCGACACAAATCTTCATTGCATTTTAGACATGTAAAAATAAATAATAGGAGTTCCAACGATTACCAAACCAATCACACGTGATATAGTATTACAAACATTACATTCCTTTATAATAGGAACTTTATGCATGTTTTTTTCTCGAGCGCCCTCTATTTCCAATACTCAACTAGTTTGTGTAGTCCATCTCCACTACTACAAAAATGGGTATTAAAGTCGGTTCAAGGCGTGAACCGACTTTAATTTTTTATTTTTTTTATTCATTTTTAACCTGTATTCGATCAGAAAAAAAACCAAAATCAGTTTAGCAAATAGTTCAAATAATACAAATATTTGAAAAATAAAATATTAATTAATAGTAGAAAAATTAACATAGTTTTGTTCTATTTTATTCAAGAGCATCATATTCTTCTTCTTATGTTATAATACAAACCTACATATATAATACAAAAATCTATACACATAAATAATAACACATAATAACAGAAAAAAATATGAATAATAGGGGATCTAAAAGATTAGTTAGAGAGGAAGAAAACTCATTAACCGATGCTAGAAATGGTAGTCGTAGGTGGCCAGAAAATGAGAAAGAGTAGAGGAGGAGGTTTTCGGTTTTTTAGAGTTCTGCAACGCTGAAAATAGTTTCTGTTTGGGAAGAAAGAAGAGAAAATATTTATCCACGTGTGTAGCGTCAGTTCCACGTGTGAACCAACGCTATGTTATGTGGATAGCGTTAGTTCTAGGTGTCAACCGACGCTACGTCCACGCATAGCGTCGGTTCTATATCGAGCTGACTTTAAACCAATTTAAAGTCGATTTTTCCACGTATCGACTTAAATACCCATTTTTGTAGTAGTGCTCGTTCCTCCTTGTACCTTTCCTATTCGATATGCGACAGTTTAAACTCTTCACGTACGTCCGCTAAATCTTGCTCCAAGGCTTTACTATGAGATTCCAGCACACTTAATTATTAATCTACGAATTCAGTTGTTTCTCAACACATTTCAACTTCTTTTTTTGAATCTCTTGCTAGAGGTATGTCCTATGATCAACGACATATAGTACATATCAATAATAAATCTTGCAACTTTATATAATTCTTATACTAACAATAATAAGGTACTTACATCGAGAACATGCCTAGCTAACTATCATATGCCAGATCGTTCATTTCTCTCTCTGTGGTCTATATAGATAGACGGATGATCCTCAGGCACCCCAAAATGGTGATATAATTCCTTCTGAGCACGTGGAGCGTTAAACATTCCATATGTGAAAAGATTATTGATACCACTAGTTTCACCTTTCTCTTTCTTCAAAGGATATATACTTTGCAAAGGGCTAATATCTTCCCTCAATGAGGGCATTCCCTTCTTCAGAGGTAACTTCTCATCACCCGATCTAATAGTTCATAAAGGTGTAGAAGACATCCCATCCTGATCTGGCTTAGGGAGTGTTTTGCATTTCTTATTTTATTCTTTCCTCAGAAATTTGGGGGAAACCTAGTTAACTTCTTCGTTGTGGGCGGGAGAGGTAGCTCGTTTACTTGAGTCAGGCATGACTTACATAGCGAGCAAGGTTTTCTAATTCACCTTCTCGCTATGATTGGGAGAAATAACTTGTTCCCCCATAACAGGGATTACTTTTGCAGATGGTGATGACACCTTAATAATATTCAAAAAAACGTGACCCTCAAACAAGTCATCCAAGTTTACCTTGCTATAATCCATCCTTATATATCAACGACCTACGATAAAATTATGAATTCTATTAGGATTTAAAATGTTATTCTTAATTCAGATTATCAAGGGTGACCTCAGATGCTCAAAATTAATGCTTTCATAATCAAATGAATTATAGGAATGCTGAATGGGGATAAGTAAATCAATTAAATAGAATAAATAGAAGCAATAAGCCAAATTTAATGAAGCCAATTTAAAATCCCAAAATATTTATTACACAATCTGTCTTTACAAAATATCAAAATAAATCCCTCTTAGGGGTGGCTTCTTCCATCACGCCCTCGAGTTGACCACTAGGAACGACCTCAGTATTACGGGGTGAAGGCTGAGGAGTATCAATTATAAGTGCCTTGGACCGATCACCTTGAAAATCTCGCATTAAATTAAAATAAGGCCGTGTCAAATCCATTTTTTCAACTTGGGTCCTTAGATTGCTCACTACGAAATTGACACCATTTTGGTAAGCTTTAGTGCAATCCACTTTCAAAGTGTACCAAATTAGACAATGAGTTCACCTGATTTAACAAAGCACCCAGTTGGCCTTGTAAGGTGTGAGCTCTGTCCTCAGCCTCCATAGCGAGCTCCTCGAAGTGTTTGGTAACTTGTCCTTTCTCGAAGCAATATGTGTCAACTTTTCGTAGCTTTTCAGACTTATCAATAAGGTCACCTCCGAGTTTTAAGATTTTGGCATCTTTCTATTCCATCAGTGCATCCTTATATTTAGCAACTTTTTCATACTTCACTATTTGTAAGTGACTAGCTTGAACCTTGCGCTTGTAGCCTCTGAGGGATAGCTCGCCTTCCCTCACCAAGCACACTACCTAAAATAATATGAGTTAAAACTTTGTATCCTTAAGATCCCTATTAGTATCATCAGTAAGGCCATAACAAGTTACCTCAAATAGGTGATCTACTATCAACTCTGCATTGGTGCCTCCTTCACTCCTATGGGCCACCCTAACATACGACCTCTCGACTTCAATGCCAAAATGTTGGAACAGATCCTTTTTAATATTTGTTCATCCAAAAATCCATTCACTGAAGTAGGTGACTAGGGTGTCTAAAACCACAACATCTTTTAGAATGACTTCAACAAGTTTGAAGTCATCCAAGTCCATTGCCTTCATTCCCGAGGTGTACTCTTCTCCGAATTTCCTCTTCTTTGAAACCTCGTGCCTACGAGGTGATGAAAAGCTTGGATTACCATATGTGGCTCGAGGCATCACGACCTTTGTAATTGAAGCAACCTCTAACTCTTCTACAAAGGGAACTTTGTCCCGAGTTGGTGAAGGAGACATAGGCTCCAAGCGAGGGCATGTAGAAGCCAGGTCTTGCACACCCAAAGTGTCAATTAGGTTTTCCAAGTCAATATGGGAGTAGTCCATACATGTAAAAAGAAATTTAGATTAGTAACTTTACCTTGAAATCAGAGTTGAAAAATTACCTCGTAAATAAAAAAATGACATTGGTATTCGTTTAAGTAATCCTTCTACACCTTAGATTTCTTCAAATAAATTACAACCAGGATATTGCCATAACTTTCACGAGATGTATTATGTAGCTCGATTCCTCTAATATTCTCTTTACCACTCGGGTTCAACTTGCTTATAAGTTCACTAGCCCAAGGTTGGGAAGTGTTAAAATGGTTATTCCAAGTATACCGAATGGAAAAATCTGTCTCATTACCCTAAATGTCCCAAGTGATATAAAAGTACTTGTCTTTCCAACCAGAACTATTATCGAGGAGTTTAAGATGCAATCTGTGGCCAAGAACACAAGATATATACGCCCTCTCTCTATCCAGCCCATTCCTCTTTAGGAAATATAAGCTTTTCAACTCATCGTTTGAAAGATCTATTCTGTGTTCCCTTAGTAACCATGGAGAGGCACAAAAGGGTTCGCCACCCATTTGGATTTATTTGTGCAAAATTTATATCAAAGGTGCTCAAAGCACGAGCTATCAATTTAGGGAAAGGGAAAGGGAGACCTATTTTAAAGGTCACTAAATGTATCCCCTACCACCATGGTAGAGGATCATTAGTATCACATAGATTAGGAGGTATTGGCATTATACCTACATGAGCTGGGAGATCGTATGTTTGCCTTATCTCTTTTAAATATTTTGATGTTAGAACACTGAGCATCTTTTCAATCTATTACTTATCTTTATTCTATGGGTAGGCTTACCCTTATTTTCCCTCTTCTTTTTAGGGTGTGGTACTTTGGCAGATGCCGACATGGGGATCTTGATAATGGGCATTAGACCCCGTGAAGATGAGGCGAAAATCACCTTGGATCTCGAGTAAGAGGGGAGAGCGAGAATACTTTCCTTAACAGTTCTCGGGATAGGCCTATTATCGTTACTCCCTGTCATTTCAGGTCGTTTGGTTTATAACGACCTTGTCGGTACATGACCTGATCCAGGGGATATATCTTTAGATGAGTCTCTTTTTGAAGACTTGTTCTTAATAGAGACTACCTCAGGAAGAGGAGCAACCATTTCTTTTCTCGTATGAGACATAAAAAAGAGGAGATAAAAGATAAAGAAAGTACCTAAATAATGTGAAGGTCGTTTGAATTGTGAGTTCACAATACAACAACGACCTAACTTCCAATTGATGTTGTTATATGAACGAACTAAAATTCCAACCAAGTAATTTTTTAATGATCTAATTAAGAATAGAACGATGTCAAATTGATTAGCGGGTTGAAACTCTCTGAAGGTAAATTTACTAAGTAAAAACAGGTAGGGTAAAAGTAAATTTCTCCACTATTTATAAAGATGGAGCGATAAGTTGAAAGGTTTAATCATTAAATAAAAGTAATTAAAAGAATATAATTTGTAATTAAAACAACCTCGTAACTGAGAGTTGTAACATCTGAGAGGCTGTAATCTGTCAATTACGTTGAATCATTTAATATGACTACTTTAAATTAAAATTGACGACCAAGTGTTATTCTCTTGACTTCTCAAAATCAAGAGAATAAGAAAGTTAATGTTTGGTATTAAATATGTAATAGGTATGCGATCTAATAAATGTTGATACCCCACTATTATACATCGAGGTTATAGGAATGGCTTAATGATGGCCCAGATCTGTCGAGCTCAATAAAGCACACAACGTAGCCAATTAAAGCACCTTGTTATTATACCGCAAGGTTTTAGAGATGAAGACTTGGTAGAATTATAAGGTCCAAATGCGACCTCAATTCTCACCTTATGTTGAAGATTTGGAAAACCTACATGAGAACCTAGAGCGATCTATACCAAGCGATTTGCCTATGTATACACTTATGACAACCTATTTTATGCTTATTAGTTAAATGTAATGTTTATCAAATCATGTATCATGTAATTACCATGTATCTATGTCGCTAGCTACACGATCTCATATGTATCTAAGATGTTATATATATATATATATATATCCCTAATGAGGAAAATACATAATTCAATTCAGATATCTAATTTCTCATTTCTCTCTAAAATCACTAAAATTCCTAACACATAAAATTCTCTCCAAACAATAATAATAATAATAAACTATAAAATAATTATAAGATTTTAATTTTTTTGAGTTTAAATAAAATTTTGAATAACTTTTATAAAAGAAAAGTTATTAATGTTTTAATATAATGAAAAATAAAAAATATATAAGGTATTATTTATGATTAGTTTAAATTTAAATATAATTAAATTTATAAAAAAATTAAAATATTAATTTTTTATATTTATTAAAATATAAATATAATTTTAAAAAAAGATGAAAAGTAAGATCTTTATTTTTATTTCATCTCATGTTATAAAATACAAAATCATTGTTATTTATTTTTCATTTTTTTATTATTTTTTTTAATTAGATAATTTTTATAAGGATTTGAGCATAAAACAATTTACTAAATTTTTTATATTTATTAAAATATAATATATAATTTAAAAAAAGATGAAAATTAAGATCTTTATTTTTATTTTATCTCATGTTATAAAATACAAAATCATCATTCTTTGTTATTTATTTTTTATTTTTCTTTAATTAGATAAATTTTATAAGGACTTGACGAAGAAAAAAAAAGTCTAATTTTTTTATATTTATTAAAATATAATATATAATTTAAAAAAAAAGATGAAAATTAAGATCCTTATTTTTATTTTTATTTTATGTTATGTTATAAAATACAAAATCATCCTTCTTTGTTGTTTATTTTTTATTTTTTATTTTTTATTTTTAATTAGATAATTTTTATAAGGATTTGACGCATGACAAAATTGACGACTCTAGTTATATATAAGATTTCATCCTTAACAATGCGTATAGGTGTTTTATAATTGATACCGACAACTGAAATGATGGGCTAAAGTAAAGACGACTTGAATGCACCGGATGAAGTCTTACCATTAAGTCAAAGTTCTCGAAGCATTATATATATCGTGTGTGAAGATGTGAATTTATAATATTGTTTTGTCTTCATGATATCACATTTTAATGTGCATAAATTACCTATTCTGTTTTAGTATTATAAGATGTTCGTGGATATTAATATTTGTTGTATATGTTAAATACAATTGTATCAATATGTAAAAATTATTTATTTCAAATTTTTATTTTTGTTTTTTAATTTTAGTTTTGTTTTACTCAAAATGAACAAATTAAACAATATTTAATATTTTACTTATCCCTTAATTCAATTTTATTAGAACATTTATATATTTATATTTCGTAATATATTATATATTTAATTAATATCTTTTTAAAGAAAATATAAATAAGATCATATAATATTAATAGTAAAAAAAATTAGATTATTTACTCATTTATCATATCTTAATTAAATTTTTATTTAATTTTTTAGATTAAATCTAGTTAAGATTAGATATCTCTTGTGTGTATGAGAGAAAGATTAGAGATGTTGAAAATAGCTACTATAATTAGGAAATTGACATTAGCTTAATTGATAAAGTGAGATGAATATGTAAAATTGTGATGTTCTTTCTTCGGATGCATTGTATTATTTTATTTTAATCTTAATCACATTTAGTTCTAACTAAATTTATTGTTATAGGGCTATTGATGAAACCTGTTTGTTCATCAACTTTTAGGATTTTGTAAATTATATTTTTTTTCATGTATAATATTTAATATTATATATTGTTAATAATATTTATTCAATATGTCAAACCTTAGTTATTCAACAATAAATATGAATTATTTTTTTTAAATTCTTTTCATAAAATTGATTAATTGAATACTTAAGAGTATAACTAGTTTAATTCATTGAATACTTAACAATATAACTAGTTTAAGTAAATAAAAACTTCAAATATAGTTAATTAAAAATGTGCTTCTTATACATATGTGTTCTGAAGTGATATAAATTGATTTTAATTGTCGCTTAATACTCTATAAATTAATTTGATAATTAGATAATTACCCCATTAAATATTGGTGGATTCTAAAACTATGATAATCTCAATATATATAGAATTCTCACTTTATATTGATTCTATTTTATTGTCATTTTTATTTATTGTTTTAAATTTTAATTTATATAAAAAAAATCTTTTAATTAAGTTAAAATTATAATTATCTTAAATTAAATTAAATTTACAGAAAGGATTGTAATTCTGTTAGAAATGTTAGGAATTAGTTAGAATATTGTTCGTGTAATCCCATCCATGTAAGGCTATATATAAAACCTCTTGAATTCATCAAAAGAGATCATAAATATATTAATCAATTCTCCCTCTCTCTCCTTCAAGTTCTTTTCTTCTTCTCTTCTCTTCTCTACAAAATACATAACAATGGTATCAGAGCCGGTTTCAGCCATGAATACCCGAAGGAAATCAAATGTTGAGTTTCATAATGATGTCTTGGAAACTCTAGCTCGACATGAAACAAGCTTCGATCAAGTTGGCTCCACTCGTATCAACCCAGAGATCAACCCCTTCACACGAGAGGAGACTCTACGCTTACACCCTCACACTTCACGATCAAACACAAACAACCCTCATTTAAACTTGAAACTATCATTTCCTAGATTTTCTAGTAAGGATCCCATCGATTGGATCTATAAAGGTGAACAATATTTTGAGTTCACCAACATTACCTCAGGCCAGCAAGTGCAACTTGCTTTCTTCCGTCTGAAAGGCATTGCATTGCAATGGCATCAGTAGCTGACCAAGTTTCGGGACCACTCACGTGGGAAGAATTCACCAATGCTGCTCACCTTAGATTTGGATCAACTGACTACAAGGACCCCTTAGAGGCCTTAACTCACCTAGGGCATACTACAAATGTAGCAACATACCAGGAATTGTTTGATAAACTATCTCATAAGATGGACGGCTTACCGGAAGAATTCCTAATAGGATGCTTCATAGCTGGATTGAGATATGAAATTCGCCTTGATGTTAAGATCAAACAGCCTAAAACATTGGCTAATGCCATTGGTGTAGCTAGGCTCATTGAGGAAATGAATCTATTGCATAAGAAGTCTGCTCAAAATCCACGTTATTAGCCTTATACAAACCCTTCAAAGCCAACAACCAACACCAAAGTTGGTGTGCTTAGACCTTCACCTCAGCAGTGTTCCACTCCACCCCAACCATTGACCTTTAAACGGATTACCAATAAAGAAACATGAGAATGAAAAGATAATGGCCTATGTTACTACTGTGATGAGAAGTTTGTAGTAGGTCACCGCTACCTGTGACCTTAACTGCTTATGATAGAAGAATTACCTCAAAAACCCATAGAAGCTCAAGAAGAAGAACTTCCTGAACAAGAGCCTCAAAAGTTGGTGCCAGAAATCTCATTCCATGTTATAGCAGGTACCAACCATCTATAAACACTTTGAGTTATGGGAAAGTTAAGAAATAAGAAGGTGTTAGTTTTGATAGATGGGGGTAGAACTCATAACTTCATTGACCAAACCATGGTTTCTCAGTTTGGCTTAACTGTCACTAAGAGTAAGAGATTGGAAGTTGTGATAGTTAATCATGAAAAGATAGAATATGTTAGACAATGCAGCAACCTTACTCTTTTTATTCAAGGGTATATGGTCTTTGTAAATTACTATGTGCTACCAGTAGTCGCCTATCAAGTAGTGCTCGGGGTTTAATGGCTTGAAACCCTTGGACCAATCGAGATGGACCACAAAAAGCTTACCCTCAACTTCAAGGAAGGAAAAGTCAACCATATGTTCCAAGGGTTATATCAAACCCACAATGCAGCTCTAAATGATAAAGAATGCAGTGAGCTGCAGAATATAGGGTTATTTCTCCAAATTTTGTCGATCGGTGCCTGTGACAAATAGGAAAACAACCCCATATTCCCTGAGATGAGACAATTGTTGATATAGTTCTCACATATATTTGAACTTCCTTCGTACCTTTCACCAAGACGTTAACAAGATCATCATATACCCTTAAAACCAAGTGCAGGACTAGTCAATGTCATGCCATATCGTTATCCCTATTATCAGAAAGAAGAAATTGAAAAGATGGTTAAGGAGATCTGTCAATCAGGGTTGATCAGGCATAGCAGTAGTCCATTTTATTCACCAGTGTTGTTGGTTAAGAAGGTTGATGACAACTGGAGATTTTGTGTGGACTATCGAGCTTTGAATGATAGCATAGTTAAAGATAAGTATATCATTTCTGTCATTGATGAGCTGATAGATGAGCTCCATGGAGCTCAAATCTTTTCCAAATTAGATTTACGATTAGGGTATCACCAGATAAGAGTACAAGAAAAAGATATCCCTAAAACATTCTTTCAAACCTATTGAGGGCATTATGAATTCTTAGTAATGCTCTTTGGCCTCACTAATGCCTCAGCTACCTTCCAAGGTCTCATGAATGACCTCTTTTGACCCTACCTTTGAAAATTCATTTTGGTGTTCTTTGATGACATCTTGATATACTCACAATCGAGGAATGACCACCTAGTGCACCTAAGAATGGTCCTCAAACTCTTGGCTACTAACAACTTGTATGCCCAAGAAACCAATTGTAGGTTCAGAGTGACACAAGTAAAATATTTGGGACA
This sequence comes from Hippophae tibetana, assembly GCA_037013495.1. Taxonomy (NCBI): domain Eukaryota; kingdom Viridiplantae; phylum Streptophyta; class Magnoliopsida; order Rosales; family Elaeagnaceae; genus Hippophae; species Hippophae tibetana. The sequence goes on from CM072810.1 coordinate 2,974,784, forward strand.
TGTGGTCTTAAATCAAGGTGTCTCAGTAGACCCTTCAAGTAGCCAAGTTGTTATGGAGTGGCCAACCCCAACCATAACTAAATGAGTCAGAGGGTTCCTACCGTTAGTTGGTTATTACAGGAAATTCATATGCCATTTTGGTAGCATGGTAGATCTCTTAACTCATTTTTTGGGCAAGGAAGGGTTTCATTGGGATAAGACGGTTAAAAATGCCTTTAAGTAGCCAAAGGTAACTCTAACATCCCCACCAGTCTTGAGCCTTCCAAATTTTTCTCAAAAGTTGTAATTGAATGTGATGCTAGTGGCATTGGTATGTGAGCTATCCTTACTCAAGTAAACAAACCAATAGCCTACTTTAGTCAAGCCTTAAAAGGCTCAACATTGGCTTTATCAATTTATGAAAAAGAGATGTTGGCTATCATCCAAGCCATCAGGGTATGGTGCCATTACTTACTGGGAAAACCCTTCACTATATGCATAGATCAGAGGAGCCTTAAGTACCTATTAGAACAGCGAATTACCACTCCAACATAAGCACGATGGTTGCCCAAACTCCCTGGTTATGACTATGAAATTGAGTACAAACGTAGGTAGGAAAACCAGGGAGCAGACTCTCTTCATGAGTAGTGGAGTTCCACTTCCTAAGCATATCTCAACCACATGCAGATTGGTGGCCATAACTTCAGAAGGAAGTACAACAAGAACCCTTCTATGCCGACTTGCTAGCCAAATCCTCTCCAACAGCTACCCACAAACTGCTTCAACTAGATAGAGTGTGGTTTGAAGATAACAAGGTATATCTGAGTCCCAACTCCTCCTTTATACCCAAGATAATAGATGATTGTCATTCCATACCAATTGGAGGATATTTTGGGTTCCACAAAACCCTTTTTCGCATCAAACAAAGCTTTGTATGGCCCAAACTGCGCCAAATGTTGAAGAAATTCATAAGACAATGTGAGCCTTGTCAATGGTTCACAATTGAAAGCATGAAACCAGTAGGCTTACTACAACCCCTCCCCATATATACTAAGATTTGGGTTGACATCTCAATGGATTTCATTGAAGGGCTACCATCTTCAAAAGGGTACACCGTTATAATGGTGATTGTGGATCGTTTAACTAAATATGATCATTTTGTTCCTATGATACACCCATTCACAGCCACCATTGTGGCCAAGGAATTTGTGGTCAACATGTTACGCTTGTATGGTATGCCAACCACGATCATCAGCGATCATGATAAGGAGTTTATCAGCTTCTTCTGATATGAGTTATTTCACTTACAGGGCACTCAATTATGCATGAGTTCCAACCATCATCCCTAATCAGATGGGCAAACTGAGACCAACCACACTCTCGAGCAGTATCTACGTTGCTTTACTGAAGACAAATCATGCAAGTGGATCGAATGGGTTCCCTGGGCTAAATATAATTATAATACTTTTGTGCACTTCTCAACAAAGATGACTCCTTTTGAGGCAGTATTTGGTATTCCACCTCCACACTTATTGATGTATGTCCCAAAAATAGCCCATGTTCCAACTGTAGATGAACACCTATGTGCTAGAGACATTCTTCTATGATAATTAAGAAACAACCTGTTGTAGACTCAGAACCGTATGAAGTGTCAAGCTGAGAATCACCGGCGAGAGGTCTCCTTCCATATGGAGATTATGTGTATCTGAAACTCCAACCTTGTAGACATACCTCAATGGCTTTTTGTTCCTCTAGAAAGTTAGCTCCACGATTCTTTAGGCCTTACAGAGTCATTGCACGAGTAGAACATGTAGCTTATAGATTGACTCTTCCTTCTGACTCTCAAATACATGATGTATTTCATGTCAACTACCTCCAATATCTGATCAGGAAATGATCATGCCTCAGCCTGAAGCCATTCTAGATTTTCGTGTGATTCAGAAGGACAAATATCCACCCAAATATGAAATTTTGGTCAAATGGAAATGAGCTTTAACCAAAGTAGTGACTTGGAAAAATGAATGGCACTTTCTAAAATCTCATCCTGACTTCATCCTTAAGGACAAGGATTCTCAAGGGGAAGGAGAAATGATACGAGCAACATCTGCTCGTAATACCTAGGTGCAACATCGAACGCGCGACAACACAAAGCAGTGCACATCAGTAGGCACACGTGGGCGCAAAGGGAGACCTCGAACGACACAGAAGTAGGCAACGCACATCGAAGAGACCATTGAATAATGCAGTGCAGAAAGGATTATAATACCGTTAGGAATGTCAAGAATTAGTTCAAATATTGTTCATGCAATTCTATCTATATAAGGCTATATATTAAACCTCTTGAATTCAACACAAGAAAAAAAATATATATATTAATCAACTCTCTTTCTCCTTCAAGTTCTCTTCTTCTTCTATGCAAAATACATAACATATACATATTTATTCTGAGGTGATATAAATTGATTTTAATTATTATTTTACACTCTATAAATTAATTTGATAATCAGATAATTACTCAATTAAATATTAATGGGTTCTAATACTCCGTAAACTCAATATATAGAATTTTCATTTTATATTAATTCTATTTTATTGTCATTTTTATTTATTTTTTTAAATTTTAATTTATATAATTTTTTGTTTCTTTTAATTAAGTTAAAATTATAATTATCTTAAATTAAATTAATTTTTTTAAATTTTAGTAGTTGGTAGGTTCAATATCGTTGCTTATATATTTATATTCTAATAAACACGTGTATTTGCAACTATATATTTAAATTTTGCACAACAAGTATAAGTAAAAAAACAAGGATATAAAATATAAAATATAAAATAGTTTAAATAACATTGGTGTAGCTGAATCTAATTATATTAATATGGAGTCTACGAACCAATGTTTATTGCAAGATCCATCAAACCAGGTCTTGCCCGCATTCTTCTCTCATGTTCTAACTACTTTGTGGTAGATATTCACTATCGGACAAAACTGTTTATAACTGTAATTGTGTAACATAAGAAAATACTCCACTTTATATATATATATATATATAAGTAAAAGTTAAATTACAAATACTTCATTTTAGATTTTATGAAACAATAAACAATCATACTCCTTCGTGTCCCTATTTCAAATATTTTTAAAAGATATATTTGCAAAAAGTTAAACTTTATAATTGATACTTAAATTTTAATTAAATTTATATATAATTTTTAAAAAAATTTAAAACGTATAATTTTATCTTAATTTTTTTAAAATTTGACACATATTTTTCTAATATTTAAAATCATACAATTTAATACAAACTTTTAAAATTTCATATATATATATATATATATCCCTAATATTTTAAATAATACAACTTAATCTCTAAACTTGTAAACCTTGTATATAGATTCAAAAAATTTAATTCACAAAATATGTATTGATTTAATAACTAAGAATATATTTGTAAAATTTTGGTATTAAATTATAAAATTTAAAAATTTAAAGAATTATATGTAAAAAAATTAAAATTTAAAGATTAAAAATTTAGGGATGAATTTACTTAAAATTTGAGGACTAATTAATGAAATAATTAATTTTTTGCAAAAATATTAATAAAAATAAAAAAAATTGAGAGAATACTTTATAATAAAATAATAAATGAGGAATATAATTACCTATTTTCTAACTTTACGAGTGTTTTTGATATTTTAGAAAATATAACGATTTTTCCGGTATTTTCCCATAAGTAAAACACAGTTAGAAACTTATTAATTGTCATGTAGAAGAAGTTAGTTAAACGTGCTTCCACTACCTTTTTTTTTCTTCCTAAATACATCAGCTACCTATTATTCCAAAACGGTGACACCCCAAAAACTTAAAAACATAATAAGAAATTTAAAAAAAAAATCGCTTCATTCACTACACGTTCTCTTCCTATCTTTTTCTAATCTATTAACAAACCTCCCATCTTAATTTCCTTTAAAAACTCATTCATCGATCTTCGGATATATAATGTGTCTATCTTTATTCTCCTCAATCTCGAGGCGGTTTAATATGAATATGGAGGTTTTATTATCGGCAGTTACATGGACGATTGTCTTAACAACGACGGTGGCAATAGCGTCGTTTGCTCCAGAGATAGCGTTTGTATCAGCGACATCACCGTCGTCGTCGTTTTCAAAATCATGTAATGAGGAAGGGTATGTAAGAATACCTTTGAATGATCCAAGGGAGGCCATGTGCTTTCCTGCTCAAATGGTCAGAAGATCTAAACTTGATTTCTTTGTGCCTACGGTTTTTGCCGCTTTGGCTGTGGCTGCTTCGGCTTGTGTTGTTCGGGCTTTGAGTTTTGGGGATGATGATTGATCTTTCTTAATCTTGTAATTAGAAAAAGGGCAATTTTTTTTCCTTCTTATCTACTCAATTAGTCCCTGAATTTATCCGTTTTTCTTTCTAATATTATATCATTTTTTTTAAATTATAAAAAATAACACTTTAATAAAATTAAATATGTTTTAATTAAGCAATGTTTAACATTAAATAGATTAAAATATTGTTTAATGTGAAATGATACACTTGATTTTGGTTTTATTTTTAATAGTGAAAACGTATGAACTAAAAATAAAAGATAATTTTTTATAATTAAATTTAAATTTATTAATTTTATTTTATTTTTCTTTTTTTCAAATTTAATATATTTAATCCTTGTATAAAAATTATGTTGAAATGGAACTTTAAATATTAAAATTAACATATTATAAAATAATTTTTGAGAATTATAAAAAATAATAATCATAAAATTTATAACAATAAAATTAAAACTTCAATTTAATTTAATAATGTTTAACATTAAATGAATTTAAATAATTATAATTCAATTAGAACGAAGTTCAAAATAAAATGATATATCTTATTTTTTTAATAGTGAAAATATATGACATGAATATAAACGATGTTATCGTTGTAGTTATAAATTATAATTTTTTAAATATTATTATATATTTTTACCTTTTAAACTTTTAACTTACTAGATCATATTGAGGAGACAACATCCACTTATGGTCTAAAGAGTTTGAAGTATGGTTGTGTTGTCACTTCCAAGATAATAAAACACATGTCAAATGAGTGGTGTCCCTGAGACTAACCACTTCAATTACCTAAAAGATAAGACCCAATAGGGTTGTAAGGAAGACATTCAATAATGGAAAACATAAATAAAAAATAATGGAAGCTCAACCATCACAAGGCCCTCCCAAACAAGTAGAAGACTTATTTAGTTAATAACAACACTATTTTTAAAAATCCAATTGAGCTAAATGAGTAATTGTTGTTATAATTGGGTCCTAAGGAATGCAACAAAGTGGCACATGAAATAACAAATTGGTCAGTGAGTACATGCAGATAAAAAAAGGATATTTTCGGGAAAATTATCTTCTTCCACCTACAATCTGTATAATTTTATATAATGACTTAAATGAAGAGTGAGCCTCCTTTTGTATCTAAACATTATTGATAGAAGAGAAAAAGAAAAAAAAAACTACTTTTTTAAAGTGAAGTTGAAGTTAACGAATACACCACAACTGATTATAATCCCAATTGAAGATATTAAATGGTAAGTAATATTTTATATTATATCTTATTTAATATTTTTAATAGATTTACGATTATAAAGAATCATAATTATTAAAGATAAATATATTTAATTTTTTTATTTTTATAATTGTAATTATTATTTAAATTCATTATAGATAAATATGATATTTCATTTAATTACTATTCTAATTCATTAAAAAAGTAAATACGATAGGATTGAATGAATTCACAAAATTAATGAATTATACCATAAGTTAATAGGATATTCTATCTTAATTGACAACTCTAATCTCAAACAAGTCTTAAAGTTACATCAAATAAATCGATAAAATATCAATTTATTAAATATTTAAAAAAATGCATAAAAGGAACCAAAGAAACCTAAAATTTTAATACATATTTTGCAAGTAGAAAAAAATAAAAGATGAAATCAAATCAAACAAATTAAAGCTATGACAGTTGAGAAATATATAGAAAAAGAAAAAGGAAACATAACTCAAATTAATGTCAATAAATCCATTTTATAATTAAATTTGTGAGTTTGACTTCTCGTCTAACCAAAAGATATCTATATTACTCAATTCTTGGCTCTAAATCTTGTGCTTCTAATTTATTGAATTTTTCCATGTTAATCCTCACATAAGCTAGATTATCTAACATAACAAGAGTCAATCTATTTTTCTTTTTTATTTGTGCAGCTTCCAATGCACTCCATTTCTATCACATGATGATGAGTTATGAGGTTGACTTAAGAATATAAATTGCATATTTCTTTAACATGGAAAGATTATCATCGCACTAATCCCACCATGTTACTATAAATAATGAAAGTAAAATATGAATATACTAAATTATTACGTTGTATAAAATTAAACTTTCGAAATGAAAACAACATTTCATTAGAAAATACAAAAGAAATAGCTTATTAGGATGAGATGTTTTCAACATTGTCATTGCAGTCTAAGTAAACACATTAGCCACTTTAATATTGTAAAATTGCACTTCTCTTATAAAAGGTTCTTTTTCTAATAACACAAAGTTTAAACCATTTTTCATTTCATGATTTTTAATAAATTATAACACATATATATGTATGCTGGATTTAAAAAAAGTAGTTACAATATGTATTTAATATATTATATTTGAACTCTTTCTTTTTGGCAAACAAGTCCCATATGAATATATACTGAGATTCATTATCACGATACTGTTGTCTAATTGCTTCCTTTGCTATTTCTATATCTTCGTATGAATAACTAGCTGCTTGCCCATTACCATCAACTAAACTAAGAACTCATACAAGTGGTTTTAAAACTTGCAACACATTTTTGCCTTCTTTCCAAAATACATTACCCTGAATAATATTAGTTACCTTTTCACCAATTGTACTATTTACCATGAAACCATTTCATGTGTCTTTCAAAAATAACTAAATTCCATGTATATTACAATGAGTCTGGTATAAATTAGGATACTTATTGATTAACATCTTCCTAACTAACTCAAAATGGACAGATTATCATCAGTAATGAATTGCACAATTTACTAATATCCAACATCATCTATTACGAAAGATAAAATATCTTTTAAATAAAGTTCAATTTTTTTTCTTGGATATTTATGTAAGAGTTATAAGTGTTTGTTATTTTTGTGGATAAAATATTTATTTACAAATTTTTTTTTAGACTCGCTATCAAGTCTATTAAGAATCTATTAAGAAAAGTAAAACAAATACTTAAGTTTTAGATAGTTGTAATTTATATATATATATATATATATATATATATATATCTTTATAATTATAACATATATTATTACATTCGTATATTTAATAAAACTTAGAATTATTTTTACTATTAAAATATTTATTTAAAATTGGATCAATTTATGAAATTATTAATTAATTTTTTTTAATATATTTTAACATTTTTAGGATGTGTTTCAAAAATTACTTTTTATAATATTAAGGTTTTTAATGAATTTTAGATACTTAATTCCAAAAAAATTATAATCCTAATACTACTAGATTATCACTATCATATATATATGGGTTGAATGAGGTAGTCTGTCAGGAAAAAAAACTACCGAATAGTGATTTTATTAAACACGGAGCAGGGAAGAGAAAATATTTTTGGGTGACCAGATTTGGTTTCTTCTATTCGGTAATAAGGTGGAGTTGTATAAATGATTATATGAAAAGGTGAGGCTGGGTTTTTCATTCATTAGCCATATACTTCATTGGTGCACTATCCAAGATATAATTATATTGGCAGCGGCAGGTAAGATAATTATCTATATACTCAAATAATTTTATGTATAACAAAAGGGGTTTAATGATATTGAATAAGAATTAACTTAAATTTGTATCCATTCGTAATATATTTTTATGTTTATATAGCTTTTTATTAGAATTTTATATATTTAAATCAAATAATAATATAAATGATCATAATTATTTAGATTTAATTAAATTAAATTTTAAAAAAATTATTTTTATTGAATTTATGATTAATTTTATTACTCTAAGATTTACTAGTTAATTTGAATTAAAAATAGTCATTATTAAATCCATTTTAGAATATACAGAGATACTTGTTTTTTATGTTAACTCTGTTTGTAGTTATTCTATAAATGTGTTTAATTGGCGGATAACTTATTAGAACATTAGTTTGGATACCACCTACGTTAATCTTAAAAATTATAAAACAGAACAGGACTAAAGTAGATTTTGATAATATCTTAGAAAATGTAGTATAAGACCAAATTTGTAATTGAATATTTAGTTTTTATAGTAAAAAGTTAGATGATCTGGTTGACTAGTTGCTTTTCTCTTATATCATGATTGTGACCTAATTTATTTTCACTTAAAAATATTATATGTTATTTTTAATTTCTATATTTTACTATTTACATGTGATTGTATATTTGGTTGTTTGTTTAAATTATTAATTTATAAATTGATAAAATCTGAAAATAACATATTCACTCTCTTTAGGTTAATTAGGTCTGTATTATAAACTTTTAATTAGTATCATAGCTTACACTAGACATACTTAGTAAGTTTGATCCTTAGAGACACATTTTTACTTATGGACCAAATGAAAAAAGATAAATCCTATGTTAGACCCCTACTTTTTTATGGATATAATTACCTTATCAGAAGGCTCATATGAAAACCTTTCTTAGACAAGACAAAAAAGTTTGAAACATTATTCTTGATGGTTGAGAACCACATTCATTAACGAAAGATAGTGAAACAATCATAACACCAAGCAAAGACTGAACCGTTAAAGAACACACTCTTATTGGGGCAAACCAAAAAGATCTAAGCTAAATCTTTGCTAGAATATCGATGGATAAGTTCAATCATAACTCTGATTATGAGACTGCTAAAGATGCATGAAATGCACTTGCTCTTACTCATAAGAAAACTTTCCAAGTAAAAAAAAAACAAAATTGAGATTTCTATCATCTTAGTTTGATTTCATTAAAATGAACAATACTAAAACTTTTGATCAATTCTATGATTGCTTTTGTGATATCATTAATGCGTGTTTTAACTTTGGTAAGAAAATTCTACTATCTATATACGTATGCAAACTCCTAAGCTCCTTAACATCAAACTACAAAATAAGAGTTATAGCAATAGAGAACATCAAAAATGTGGACACACACTACTAAACATATCTATTACCTCAATTTTTAATTGTGATTGTATGTCTATGACCACGGTTATAAGAATCGAAACATAAGTGAGAGAAACCATATAACGTTACATATGGTCTCAGTTTTTTAACCGATACCATAGATATATCCTATGACATCGTTCTTTAAATAACCAAAGCCATAAACATACCATATGACCTCGATTTTATAAAAAATCTGAGACCATAGAGATACCATTTAGCCTCATTTTTCAATATAAATTGATAAAATTAAAAATCGTTATATTAAAATTAAGAGTGAAAATACATTTGAGAGTTTTTATATGCACCAAAACATAATAAAATCTTACAATAGTTAACTAATCAAAATATGAAATACATGAAGAAAAAAAATTATTAATATTAATACTAATCAAATTGACAATTCCCTAAGTCATTGCCAACAAGACCACTAGAAGTGCCACTAAAAACCTGGTGTTGGTGCCGGCACTTGCGTGCTGCTGTTGTTGGTGAATGCTTCCAGAATATTCATAATAACTTTGTAATAACTTTGTCTAAACGTGAGTTGTGCTTGTGTTTAGTTCATTTAACATCCCATAAGAGGTTTTGTTATTTCACCAGTATCAAAAGCAACAAAATTGAGTCGGAATTTTCGAACCACTTACTTGTAGCTTAGGATGCTCATTTCCAAAAGCATCAATTCTTGGACTAGATCATCAGATCCCTTGAAGTGCTTAAGCCAATTTCTCAATATGTTTGGTTGTGGTCTCGCATGTAATACACCATGGTGCATGTACCTAGTTCATAAGAAAGGCAATAAACTTTCCTATGTAAATAATTGAAACAATTTACCAACAGAAAAATTCTGCAATCCAAAGGCTGCATCAATTCAGATATGAAAGAATGAAAAGGAGAGAGAGAGATAGAAGGACAAGCACCGCATGTATATGAAGCAGAACTTAATCATAGCATCTATAAAATGGATCCGTAATTCATGAAATAATGAGAAAAAGTTCCCCTCTATTTCTTGAGACTGAAGTTGCAGGAAATTGGGAGGGGTAAAAAATGCCCAAAATATAAGGATGATTGCACGTATTTAAGCATATCAAAGAACATGCAACAAATCACACCAAATTCAAGAGCGTAATCTCATGCAGACCATTTAAGACAAAAGTAATGTTTGATTCAGACTCAAAAGAACGGGATCTCAAATGTTTGCATAAACATAAACAAATGAAAGGTATAAGAGTGTGCATACCTCTAGAAGAACATTATTGGGACTCCTTAAAACCATTTCATCAAAAGTCTTCTCTATTACGATCTGGACAGTTGCATCGCTCTGCAATAGTCAAATCACGTACAGTGGTAATGTTGCATTTTTGCAGCAAATGAAACAACACCAAAATAACACAAAAGGAAGGGTTCCAAATTTTATAATATCACATTTAAAATCTTATACGCAACTACTAGTGCATTTCATGTAAATGACAAGAGAAGCATAAAATTATGAAACCAGCATGTTTTTTATATATGTGAAAATAAACCTAATCAACATCTAGTTTTTCAATGGATACGATGAAAACATTAAGCAGGGACACAGGGTTGCCATTTAGTGAATAAGCTGACAATTTGAAACAGCATGAACTGAATTCTTTTTTATTTGATTGATGAAACATTAACTGAATTCTTACGTGAATCTGATATAGTCTAACTATTGTTCCATGATCATGACAGAAAAGTAGATGATCAAATTCTATTTCAAAAAAGGAAGTAAAGGTTTCCATGAAAAATATGAAGGGCTCACATTATCTGGGATAGGTTGTGATTTGAAGGATGGTGCATACTACCTTGCAGGAGCCTAGAGCAGAAATCCTATAAAAGCCAACGACAAATACCACATTAACCACTTTGGGAAAGATTTTCCAAAAGGAAGAAGAAAGTTACAAATCTTATGGATCAGAATCATTACTTCTATGTTGTTCGGGGTTGGATCTGCCTCAAGCAAAAACTTAGTGCTGACACTGTTATCAAAAGCAGTCACCTAGAAGGAACAGTGGGAAATGAGAACAATCCCACTACCAGGGCAAGAGTTAAAGAAAAAACAAAGCGATTGAAACTTAATGGAAGCCACATAGATGATAACTGAATAGCTAACCACAGTGTTCTTCGATTCTTCAAGCCCAAACAAATTTAAAAAGGGCTTTGCGAGGTTTTCATCCAGAATGTCTATATATACGAACATAAGCTGCACATAAAGATAATATGATTAGGAAATTTATGCAAGTTATGTAACAGCTTGCAGAGTAAAAGTTTTGCTTCAATTCGATACCTTTGACTTGAACTTTCTTGCAACATCTTGAAGAGGCTCTCTAAGTTTATTGCTCATCTTCCTTAGCAAAAACAATAACCTGCAAAATGATGAAAAATAAGCCATCAAAACTAGAGAAATGTATAAGCATGCCACCATACCAATCATTTGCTTTGCAATCTGTAATTCATGATAATTATAGGAGTACAAATATTAGAAATGATACTGGTAGAAAATCATATTAACCGTCCTATTGATAAATGCAATGGCATAAATTATCATAATAAGGATTCTTGAGTTCTAGAAAGAAACTAGAAACAGATGATCAATTTTATTGAATATTCTAGGAAGCATTCAGCCTGATTTTTCATTGTTTAATAAGTGAAATTGGCAGACTTTCATTCAACACAGCTTAACATCAATTATTCACCGACCAGAAATTGCTGCCCAAGCTTTTCTTGATTCGTTATTGCTGTAACTTAAAAAAAGAGACATGGACTGTTATCTTTTCTGAGATCATACGTGATTCATATAAATGTAATGCATCGCCCGAGATCAACAAATTTGAAAAACAGAAAACATCCTTTACAGAACACTAGAGATTTGATCCCCCAAAAAAAAGCATTAAGCTAAAATTAGAAAAAACTAGGACAGATATATGAGGTTTCAATTTCTTTGAGAAATAAGCACTTCAAGGAAACTGATGAAACAAACTAATTTAGGAGGAAAGAAAATAAATAAAAGGATCAGTACCAAGAATTCATCAATAACAGATATAAAAACACCGTAATATCAGAAAATGAGCACCTTCTCCTATTAAAAACATATATAGAGGAGACAATTATCAGGAAATGCCTTCTGCCTAGAATCTACAAGTATGTATGGAAATAGAAAAGAAAAAGAAAATATAAAGCTTTCTCACTCATTTCAGCTTCCTGTCTTTAATCCATCTCCGTATTCATTGGACTGTATAATTGTTTTGCCAGGTTGGCTATCGTTGTTGATTTCTTCTTTGAGCTGGCCTTATATCGGGATTCTTACTCCAACCTGTCTCAGAATTTTCCCTCTGAGACTCAACTACTGAAATCCCAGCTTGACTCCTCCGGCGTCTACGGTCCTGAAAATTAACCAGATGAGATTAGAAGGGTCTAATGGTTGAACGTCAACCTGTAAAGAAAAACAGGCATAAAAATAAATATATAAAATAAAACACAATTTGGGCCAAAATTTTGAATTGAACTATATATTGTTTGAGAAAAAATGTAGATTTCATTCACCATGGTTATACTAATATTTTCATAGGAAGACAGCTGCATGAAAAAGAACTTAATTTAATCCTTCAAAAGTTATTTCAGAAACAAACCTCACGAGGTACGGGACATTCCCCTGATTCAAGCATTCGAGCAACCTGACCCAAAGTTACCTAACTTCTTTCCACGCACAAGGTACCCTAAAATGAGAAGGCGAGACGAGGTCGGCGAGAAGGCGAGACGAGGTCGGCGAGAAGGCGAGACGAGGTCGGCGAGAAGGCGAGACGAGGTCGGCGAGAAGGCGAGACGAGGTCGGCGAGAAGGCGAGAAGAGGACGGCGACACATGCAGAGCGGCAGAGAGCGAGGGTGAGGGGGAGGGGGAGAAAAGGGAAGAAAAAAAAGGAGCGAGGGAAAAAAATTTGATAAAAGAATTTGACTTTCGTATAAAAGAAAGGAAATACATAAAATTAAATTAATAAATTAAAAGCCCATGGAGTAAGAAGGGGCAATTATGTCATTTCATTGACTTAATTAATAAACCCATTTAGGGTTTGTTGTGTGTGGATTCTGCAGTTTTTAGAATTGCAGCAGCAACTAGCAGAAAAACTGAGCAGTTTTTCCCTCTCCAGCCAGTCTTCATCAAGTGCTCCGATCGAAGGCCGTTTGTGGTCCGATTAAGCTGAAATTTTGCAGACAGGTTCACGACTCAAGACTCTTTAATCTGTGCGGTGGGATTTTGATTTGGCTCACCGGTTTGAGAAATTCTGAGCAGTGAACAGTGACTACGAATTGGGTTAGATCTCTCCATTCTTCTTGAAATAATTGTTAGTTTCCAAGAAGTGTATTCTTGATGATGTTGTTGATTATTTGCCTCTAGTTTTACCTAGAGAGAACTGTTGTACAATTGTTTCTTGATAGTGGAAGTTTTGGAGAGGAGTGCCGTGGTTGTTTCCTTCCTACACCGGGAAGGTTTTTCCACGTAAATTACTTGTGTTGATTTTGTGCATGTTTCATTTTAAGCTCTATTTATTTATTTCCTAAAATATTCACACAAAGAAGGAGAATAGGTTTAATTCCGCTGTTTAGAGCTTGATTAAGTTCGAATTGAAATTGTGATTCTCCTAACAAGAGCGAGGGTGAGGGGGAGGGGGAGAAAATGGAAGAAAAAAAAGGAGGGAGGGAAAAAAATTTGATAAAAGAATTTGACTTTCGTATAAAAGAAAGGAAATACATAAAATTAAATTAATAAAATAATTATTGTATTTTTTAAATTAATGAACACAATATATTATTTTATTTCGGTTTTAAAAATAAAGATAGTTCTATTATTTTAATTAGATTACGGTTATTTAATAATCGTAACTATATAAGTTTGTTTATATTTAAATAATTTTTGTAATTTAATTTATGGTTATGATTATTGATAAAATCGAGGTTATGTGTATATAATTACCCTCGGTTTTTATTAAACCATGATCAAAATCCAATAGTCTTGATTTTTAAAATAATTTAGGCTAAATTTTTGAGATCATATATCATTATTTTAGTAATGACACTAAATATTGATGAACTTATCAAGCAAATCCAAACCTATAAGCATATTATTGATCTATATAAAAAAAACAATGATGTGGCATTTAAAAGCTTAAAAAAAAACATCTAATAGTGATGAAGGTATCAATGATGAGTCACTAGTCTTGTTAACAGGAAAATTTATAAAGTTATTGAAAAATAAGGATCAATAGAATAATCAATCTAACTAGAGAAAATCTAGTCATTCAAGGGAGTGAAAGTTAAGGAACTCAAGCCTCTTAGCCCTGATGATAAGAAAACTAAGCTTACTAGTATTTAATACTTTACTTGTGACATTTAAAAGCTTTAAAAAGGACGTTTATGATAGTGATGAAGTTATGAATGATGCGTCACTAGTCTCGTTAGCACAAAAATTTATGAAATTTATAAAAAAGAAGGGTCAATAGAATAATAAATCTAACAAATGATAATATAGTCGTTCGAGGAATCGAAAATCAAATGAACTGAAACCTCCTAGCTCTAATGATAAGAAAACTAAGCTCATTAGTCTTTAATGCTTTACTCGTGAGGACTTTGGTCATATTTTTACAAAATGTACTAATTACAAAAAAAAGTTAGAAAAACTTTTAATGTTATACTCAGTGACATAGAAAATGAGCAGAATAATGCTAGTAACTCTGAGGATGATGACATCAATTATCATGCCTTCACCACAACTAACAAAGCACACCATAATAACTCTGATTATAGTTCGGATGAATAAAATAAGAGAGTAAACTCTTTTCTCTTATTGTCTAAGTTTAATATATCGAATTATGAAAAACTATTCATGGATTGTCTAAGTGATAGAAAAGAGAGAAATAAACTACTTATTAAAGTAACTAAACTTAATGATATCGTCAATGTTCACAAAATAAAATTCCTATAGCCTATATAAAGACAAAAAAGGAATTGTTTCAACATATTAATGTCCTAAATCCGAGTCTTGCAGAAACTAAACAAAAAAACTCAAGTAAGAACTTAGTATTGCTAAAGAGATGGTGATGAATTCGCCCATAAGTGCTGAAAAATTGACCAAAGTCTTAGATTATAGAAAGTCACATGGAGATAATAAAGGTCTTAGATACATAGATAAACATTCAACACATTCATCATCCAAAACTCAATTTGTAAAAGCCATCATTGCTCTGGTAGGAAAGGTAAATTTTGTACCTTATCACTCTAAGAAAATTCAGTTTGTTCCTATATGTCATCATTATGGTAGGAAATGATACATTATACCTAAGTGTAGATTTCTTTATACTTATTATTCTATCACGAATACAAATGTTTCTAAGACACCCCAAAAAGTTTCCAAACATAAAGTTATTACTGTAAGAACTACACAAAAAGAGAAACTTAAGAAACCAGTAAGTCAAACTTTTAAACTTGTTCCACATGATACTTCCAAAATTAAAAGAGGATGGGTTAAGAAGTCTGAGTTGCATTACTTTGTAGCTCATGTAGCATTTAAAGCTAAATCAAGTACCACCTGGTATTTTGATAATAGATGCTCTAAACAAATGATTGAGAACATTTTTTTGTTTAAAACATTTGAAGTATACAATGAAGGGACGATTACCTTTCGTGATAATAAAACATCTAACATTGTTGAGAAAGGCTCCGTTCAAATAAAAGGTATCCCCAAACTTGATAGAGTTTTATATGTAGAAGGACTCAAGGCAAACTTGATTAGCATAAGTCAAATATGACAATGATTTTAATGTACAATTTACGAACAATCACTGCATTGTAACAGATAAAAATGATGAACAATTGTTATTTCATTGACACATTATTCACAATAACATGTAACCTAACTAACAATGATCAAATTATCTTTTGTAATGAAAAGTTAAGTCACATAAATTTTAAAGATTTTGTTATATTAAGTAAAACTAAGACTATACATGGTTTGCCTATTCTCCTAAAAGTTGAAATACATGTATGTGAACCATGTCAATTGGGTAAACAAACTCGGATCACTCATAAGAAGATCAAGAGTATCAATGCAAACATGGTACTGAAATTGATACATATTGATTTCATAGGTCCTATGGGAGTCGAAAGTATTTGAGATAAAAATATATCGTAATTGTAGTAAATGATTTTTCTCGCTACAATTAGGTAGACTTTCTTAAAGATAAGTCAGATGCTTTTAAATTCTTCATCTCATATTATATAAGAGTGTAGATTAAAACATGTGAGAAAATAGTAATTGTAAGTACTATGAGTGTTGATTATTTTCGTGAATAAAATATTTACCTATAAATTTATTTTTAAGCTTGTTATCAAGTCTATAAAAAAAACCGAACAAATGCTCGAGTTTCAGATAATCGTATTCCAGATATATCTTTTATAACTATGACACATAAAATTACATTTATATATTTAATAGTACATGTTCATAAATCTAAAATTATTTTTAGTGCTTAAAAATTTTTTAGATGTGTTTTAAAAATAATTTTTTTATAATATTAAATTTTTTAATAAATTTTAAAATTAAACCTAAAATATATTTAACCTTAATATTATTAGTTCATTGATGAATTAAGACCGGGAATAGAAGTTAGAACTACAGAAGTTGTCGCTGCCGAACACTGTTGAAAGCTTTTAAGAAAATAGATATATCAAAGAGTGGCGTCAATTGAAGGTAATATAGTTCTTCTTTCAATGTATTGGGACAATTCACTTGATTTACTCTAATCCCACGTACAAGTTAACTTGTTCAATTTTGTGTCCATCAAAAGAGCAGTGCTTGGAATATCATTATTAGTGTCCATCAAAAGAGCAGTGCTTGAAATATCATTATTAAAAAAGTAATCAATATAAGCTGGGACATTACTTTTTGTGGGGATAGTTTTTAAAAACTTCGTCAGGTAACAGGTTAATGATTTTATAATTATAATATTTTCTTGATTAATGAATTATCAATAATTAGAGCGGTTAAATATGTTGGTTAATAATAAATTGATATGATTTTACAATTATAATAGTTTCTTGATTAATGAATTATCAATAATTAGAGCATAAATGGCTAAATATGTTGGTTAATAATAAATTGATATCGTATATTTATTAATAAATTTATTTGATATTTTTATCTTTATATAGTTTCTTTTTTATTATATTTTTATATGTTTAAATTAAATAATTTTATGTATGGTCATAATTATTTAATTTGATTATTAAAATTCAAGAAGTTATTTTTATGGAATTTGTGCTTAATATTTTTGCTCTAGAATTTTCTAATTGATTTGATTTAAGTGACATATGTTTTAAATCATCTAATTAAGATTATTTATTATTAAATCCGTTCTAGAATATACATAGACACTTGTGTTTTTTGTGCTAACTATCTTATAGTTGATATGTAAACGATATGATTAACAAAGAGCTTATTGGAATGTTGGTCTAAAAACCGTTCACGGTAACATTAGAAATAGAGTAGTGACTCGTAAGTAAAGTACATTGGGGTAATATCCTAAAGAGGGTAGCATAAGATCGAGTTTGTACTTGAACATTTGATTTTCATAATGGAAAGTTATGTGGTCTGGTGGTTGTGGTCTAAGTTGTTTCCACCTAAAAATATCATATGTTATTATTTTATTTTTGCACTTTATATTTTATTCTTACACGCGATTGCATGATTAGCCGTCTTGTTTAGATTATTAAATTATATATTGGTAAAAATTAAAAATAACCTATTCACTAATTCTAAGTTAATTAGGTCAATGTCTTATAAACTTTCAGTAACCATAAAGAGATTGAGAATAGATCATGAAAAAGAATTTGAAAATATCAAGTATGTTAACTTCTGCAACGAACATGGTATTTTTTATGAATTCTCTACTCTTATCAGACCTCAATAAAATGGAGTAGTTGAAAATAAAAACAATATACTCTAAGAGATGACTAAAGTAATGCTTCATGCTAAAGAAGTCCTGCAACGAACATGATATCTTTCATGAATTATCTACTCTAATAACACCTCAACAAAATGGAGTAATTGAAAAGAAAAAAAACAATATACTCCAGGAAATGGCTAGAGTAATACTTCATGCTAAGGGACTCCAAAGGTTTTGGGTTGAATATATAAACACTGTATACCGCATTATAAATCATATATTTTTTCCCATATATAAACCAAACTTCCAATGATATATGAAGAGGTAATAAACCCAATCTAAAATCCATGCATGTTTTTTGAAGTAAATGCTACATATTTAAGGATCGAGAACAATTGGGTAAGTTTGTTTCAAGAAAAGATAAAGGTATATTTCTTTGTTATTCCCCAAATAGTATAGCCTACGTAGCCTTCAACTTTAGAACTAATGTTATTATGGAATTCATAAATGTCATTATAGATGATGCATATGACCAAGTTACAAGTGAAGAAGTTGATGATGAAATAAATTTCAAAGCACCTCAATTACCAATAATCAGTGATACCATCAGAACAAAAGAAGAAGAGCTTAAGGAAAAAGGAAAAAAAAAAGATATAATCATTTTTTGACCAACAAGATATTGTATTTATTCAACACTTATATACATGCAACCTTATTTTTAGCGACTTAACTTATTTTGACATTTATTGTATAAATTATTCTACAATTTTGACTTATGCACACACATATTCTTGTATATGTGATGATCAATATTGACACGAACTTATTCATACACTCACTAACATACGTGTATGCTATGCTTGAAGTTTATGAATTCTCTTGAAAGACCGTAGGACTTTAACTAACCTTGATTACAAAATTATGTTGAGTTGTATTTCTTGCTTTCTAAAATTTTACCGTAAGGAGACATCTAATATTGAGAGGACTATCTATCGCGATGTGTAAAGCTACCATAGTGAGCGGGGATGGCTACTTTGCAACTAGTGTGAAAGTCATCATACTAGATTTATGACTCGTGTATAAAAAAAGAGAAGAAATAGTATGCTATAAATAACTACTTATAAAACTTATACTTGACATGCACAAAAAGGAATAACCAATAGAGGCTAAAGAAAAAAAAAACTCACATGTCTCATTTATAAAATAAAGAAAAAATTGAAGTCCTCTTCTAGTAGATATATTTTATTTTGTAAGATCGAATACTTAATTATAATTTTACACGATATGTGATATATTTTTTTCGAGTCTTTCTTGATTGATCATAAATGAATGAATTAACATATTTGTAAATTTTAAATATATATATTGCTTTTAATTAAAAATTAATATGTCATTATATGTTCAAAGTATGTTTGTGTACATCTTCTACTCTACATGTTTATTTATACAATAGATAATTAAATTTTGAGTAAAAAAATATAAGTTCTAAATTGGTTATGTGATTATTTGTGATTAAATGAGTTTAATACCTTACATAGTTATCTGTGAAAATTAAAAAAAATTGATTTTTATTTATTAACTATTTAATTGATTTTTAAGTTAATGAGTCATAGTACTTAGAAGAAGTTTAAACTACATTGTACTTTTGCATCTATTTTTTACATTGCCCTATTACCTTTAAAAAGATTTTAGCTCCATGATATCATTGCATACATTTTTTTATAATGTTTTATGGTGTTATGCATGTAGAAGAGAACACTTTTACATGAAGATTGTTTTTTTCGATGCTTTTACATTACATCATTTTGTTTTATTGTGAGTTTATTGATATGAATGCATGCACTATATGATTATTCTCTATACTTTGCTTATTTCTATTTAAATTTAATCAATGTATAATAAGGCTTTCAAGCTAAGTTATCAAATGATTTGTCTATGTTATTTCAGTTACTTACAAGCTCTCAAGTTGCAGCGAAGATGGATTTACCAAAACATAAGATAGTTTCATTATGAAGTCTAATACATCAATGTAATTTTACATTACTCTTATAAGTGTCATGTAATGAGAAAACGATTTTACCACATGAAAATATCAAAGAGTGAGTTTGTAAAGACTATAAGTATTTGCTATTATCGTTGACAAAATATTTGCATGTAAACTTATTTTTAAGCTCAATATCAAGTTCATCAAGAAAAACCGAACAAATATTTTAGTTTCAGATAGTCGTACTTCAGGTATATCTTTTATAATTATCACACGTAGTATTGCATTATTACATTTAATAGTATATGCTCACAAAACTAAAATTATTTTTGCTACTAAAATATTTATTTAAACTCTAATCAATTTATTAAATTACTAGTTAACTTTTTCTTAAATATATTTCAATATGTTTAGGATGTATTTTAAAAATGACTTTTTATAATATTAAGGTTTTTAAAATTTTTTGGATACTTAAATTTAAAAAGATTTAACACTAATACTATTAGGTTATTACTATTATATATATAAGGGTTGAATGAGGTAGTCTGTTGAAAATAAAAACTATTGAATATCGATTATATTAAACATATAACAGAGAAAAGAAAATATTTTTGGGTGACCAAATTTGGTTTATTTCTTCTATTTGGTAATAAAGTGGAGTTGTATAATTGATTATACGAAAACCTGATGTTGGATTTTTCATTTGTTAGCAATATACCTCGTTGAAACAGTATTAGAGATACAATTATAACGACAATAACAGGTAAGATAATTATCTATTTGGTCGAATAAGTTTATTTCTAATAAAAAGAGTTTAATGATATTGAGTAAGAATTAACTTGAATATGTATATATTGGTAATATATTTTTATTTTCATATAATTTTTTCTTGATTAAAATTTTACATATTTAAATCAAATAATTATATGAATTTATTTATTAAATTTTACAGAAGTTATTTTTATTAAACTCATGATTAATCTGCTTGTTCTAGAATTTATTAATTGATTTAATTTAATTAATATATGATTTAAATTGTCTAATTATCATTATTTATTGCACACAAATACTTATGTTTTTGTGCTAACCTTGTTTGTAGTTGTTCGATAAACATGTATGATTTACGACGAGTCTATTGAAACGTTGGTCTAGATACGACTCATGCTAATCTTGAAGACTGTAAAAATAGAATATGAGCTCGTAACTAAGTACATTGTGATATTATCATAGAGATGGTAGCATAAAATCGAGTTTTTACTTAAATATTTGGTGTATATAGTGAAAAATTAGGTGGTCTAGTAGACTTATATTTTTCTTCTTTAAGTCATGTTTATGGTTTAGTTTGTTTTCACTTAAAAATATCATATGTTATTTTTAATTTTTACACTTTATTGTTTACATGCGATTTCATATCTAACCATTTTATTTAAGTTATTAATTTAAAATTGATAAAATATAAAAATAATTTATTTATCCCTTGGGTTAATTAGATTTGTATTATAATCTTTTAATTCAAAAATGTTAACCCTATTAGAAAGCATGTAATAATATTGATAAATGCCTTTTGTTTCATATCACTCTAAATATGTGACATTATTATACATCATGTCCCAACTTAAGATTTTCTAACCTTCACAATATACTCATCAACATCAATTCTAATGAAACATGCTCACTCAATGTTTTGTCAAAATAAAAAAATTGATGGTCTTTGAACAATATTAAATGCTATGTTATTCAAAACAAAATGTTGAGCAAGTAATCTATCTACTTTACTCTTGTCTTTTTTCTTGTATAAGTCAAAAAATATTTTATTATTGTAATTCTTTTGAGAATAAAAATGCAAATTGTGAGCTATCATCACTAATATAATTTAAATTTGAATCAATCTTACCTTTCTTAAAAGAACTTGAGGTTGCAAGATGAGCATTTGCTTGAGCTTCTTTAAGAATCTTTGTGTAAATACCAACATCAAGCCCTTTAATTCTAGGTAAGTGAGATTTTGGCCTCGCAATAAGTCTAGAAAAATACATTCATAAAATTTGCATTTAGAACGATTGTTAGTGAGTTCTTCTGTCTGCATTTAAAGTTTATCATTTTTTCGAATATCTCACTACAACATCATATTTATAAATAAAAAATTAACTTTTAAATCTTGACTATTAAGAATACATTTGGACTAATAACTTTATAAGTTAGCTTGCTTTAATATTATATTAATTTTGAATCTGACCATAAAAAGAACAGTCTCAGTCTTCAAATTTTTTTTTGAAGGAACAATGCTATGAATAATTTTCAATCAATCACAAGTTTTCTCTTATTTTCTTTAGATTACAGGGAAAGAAGTCTGCAAACAAAATAAATCTCTCGAACAAAAGGAAAAATTAAAAGTCAAAAAGTGATATGTTCATATTCAATTTTAATTAGTTTTTTTCTTAATTTTTATTTTTATTTAATATAAAAGACAATTATACTTATACGATTAAATAAGTTCAAACTTTTTCTTCAAAAAATCACATAACACAGAGACTGTATATAAGAGAACTTTGAACATAATAAATTTAGGTTTTTAAATAACACGAATTTTAAAAAACGTATGATACGTATAGCAAATTAAATGATAATAAAATTAACGCAACTTAATAGGACAAAATTATATTAAAGTATACATGGCTTCGCCCGGACTCGAACCGGAGACCTTCAGTGTGTTAGACTGACGTGATAACCAACTACACCACGAAACCTGTTTGGCGGTTCAATTACAAAGTTCTTATATAACTTGTGGTGTGGATAGAGAGTCACCCCTTTTTCCTCGGTCTCTTATTAAGCCTCCTATCCTCTCCTTGATCCTTCCCCATTCTACAAACCCTAGCTCTTTCTCTCTTCTCCCTCTCCCTCTCGAATTATCCATCTCTCGATCTTCAAAGATGGCAGATCCTCTAAGCATGTCGCTTGATGATATCATATTGAAGAACAAATCTGGATCCGGTAAATCCAGAGGTCGTGGCAGGGGTTCCGGACCTGGACCCTCCCGTCGAATCCCCAACCGCGCTGTCAATCGTACTGCTCCATATTCGGCTTCAGCTAAGGTTTGTTTTCTTCGTCCAGATCTGTCATCTATTTTTGGTTTTTCGTTATTATCTTTGTCGATTTTAGGTTAATTTTCTTATTTGATCTGAATTTTTTTCATGGGATTAGGCTCTGGATACAGCATGGCAGCATGATATGTTTGCAGATCAGCGAGGAGCCGCCTTTCCAGGTCAAGGTGGACGAGCCTCTGCCATCGAAACTGGAACTAAGCTCTACATCTCTAATCTGGATTATGGCGTTTCTAACGAGGATGTTAAGGTACTTTTTTGTTTCTGACTTGGATTATGTTTTTATTCTTAAAAAGTTATCATTATGTGCGTTAATATTTAAAAGATGAGTTACTTTTGCATCTGTTACTGATAGGATATCTAATTCCTTTGGATGTATAGATTATGCGAAATTAGGACTTGTTTAGCATCTCATGCTCCTAAATTTAACGTTTTTTGTTATTTTTTTATTTGTGAAGAAACTTATTAGGAGTTAGAGATAATAGTTTGTCAATATTTTTTATTTTTTTATTGTATCCAACTGTTGAATGCAGATGTTTGTTCAGTTTTTACTTTTGGTTTTTAGACTGCATCTTTTTGACATGACAAAGCATTTGATTTTGAAAGATATATATGCTTTTATTTGCTATGGGACTTAGATAAGTGATTTTATAATGTCTAGTTTTGGAATGAGCTGTTCAGTATGAAGATCATAGTGGTTGTACAAATTGTTGCCTTCAGATTTTGTTCATGTCCAAGATGTTTAACATTCTTATGGATGGACATTCTTAAATTCATTTGGTGATGGATCTATTGGCTTTTAATTGCATGGAAGTGGCTCAAATAATGACAATTTTTTATTTGGCCTTTTAATGGTAGTTATGATATTTTGCAGGAGCTTTTCTCCGAAGTTGGTGACCTCAAACGTTATTCAATCCATTATGACCGTAGTGGAAGATCAAAGGTATCTTGTCATGTTAGGCATAAGTGATGCTTCAGATGATATCTTTCTGTCCAGCTGTAGTTTAGAAAAGCTCTTTTTCATAGGGAACAGCAGAAGTTGTCTTCTCACGGAGAGCAGATGCTGTGGCAGCAGTCAAAAGATATAACAACGTTCAACTTGATGGAAAACCAATGAAGATAGAGATTGTTGGAACTAACATTCCAGCTTCTCCTATACCTCCTCCAGCTAGCAATGGATCTTTTGGAAATACAAATGGATTCTCAAGGGGGTATGTTTCTGTTTTAGTGTTTTAGTATTTTAGTTCTCTCTGCTGGCTTAGCATTTCGATCCTCCTTTCAATTTTGTGTCATGAGTTTTTCTCATGCTATCATTTCCCAGTTTTGGTATTTTGAATGCGCCTTTGTTCTGGATTAAAGGATGAATCATTTGTACAAATATTGAATTGTGATAAAACATTAAGTGATGAAACTTAAGACCGTGGTGGAGTTGGTCCCAATGGAAGTGTGCAAGATCCACTAATTTAGTTGGATATGCTTGATTTGGCAAATGTGACCTTAGATCTGTTTTCTTGAATATGCTGTGGGTGCTTGCTAATTTTTGTGCTTGTGGTCTTGTGCAGTGGACAAAGTAAGGGTAGTGCACATGGAAGGCTCCGTGGTGGCGGCAGCAGTGGTGGCCGTGGGTTCAGAAGGGGCCGTGGTCGGGGAAGAGGTGGAGGTCGTGGTGAAAAGGTATCAGTGTCTGCTGACGATCTTGATGCTGATCTGGAGAAGTACCACTCAGAAGCAATGCAGGAAAACTAGAAGCCAACTGGTGTTTAAATCTTTTGCTATTATGTCTTCTGTCCTTTAGGTGCTTGGGTGATTTGAAAACCTCTTCTATTTGTGTATCTACAGAAATCCAATTTTAGAGAGAGAAAAAGGAGAAATTACTCATAGGAAGAAATGTTAGAAACTTGTCATATGGAGTTTGGGATTTTAATGTTGATTGTTCCTTTTAAACTTGGGTACGAAACATGTGGATGAAGAATTGTTCTTCTCAGCATGTAGCACTTGTACTTTTGGTTTCTTTCATCCTCAATTGCTTCCTCCAACAAGTTGAAAATGGAAGCGGGAACCTATTTATGTAAGCTTCTTTATATGCTTAGAAAACATTGGCTACAACTACAAGATGTGAAATATGAAAAGATTGAGGCTAAGGAATCACACTCTGCTGCAATTTCTTGGTTACGATGTGCCATTGCATGTGAAACTTGGGGACTTCATTGAGGTAGATCTCTTTGTTCTTCTTTTGTAACTTGTAATAATTGCTTTAGTTTTTCCTTAATGCTTTGCCTGTGCGGTTGACTGAGCTGGTTAGATTATCCCACAAGGAATAACTTACCAGTTAATATGATATATCATAATCAAATGACATGGAATATCCCTTTAGTTGAACTTGTTGACATGAATGGTGGAAACTAAGCAGGTGTGACATAGGAATGATGGAATGTGACATTTCGGCAATTGCATTTGGCTTGGAATGTCATGTTCAGAATGCACATTGTTTTCTCAGGCCTTGTCTTGGAGGGAAACTGATGCATGCTTGTCAATTATGCTGCGTGAGACAGTGGGAATAGTGCTACCGAAGTATTTCTGGAAAAAAATCATTTTTTTGCTGCATAATTGTATGTACATTAATGTGCTTCATCTTGATGTGGTCCAAAATTTTAGGGTTTCAGCGTCGAAGCATCATCATAACTGTTCTGCCTCAGTACCGCTTTAACAGTTTCGGTAGTGTAACTCTGCCTCATACGTATGTGTCTGCTTTATATGGTGATTCATGATTGGTTGGTACATTTTTAGGAGCACAATTGAACTTTATTTTTTTTGCATTTGACAGTTCTGTTAAATAGAGCACGTGCATCATGCGTGCAAATCCTGTAAATGCATTTTATACTAGCTTTTTAGGATGCTGATGCCTGGTGAGTTTAGCCCTTTGTATTTGCACGTTGGTATTTTTTCCTGTAAAATTGCTGTAGTGTCTTTCTTTTTCTTTTGGTGTCAAGCGCCTTTTGAAATCTAATGAGGTCATTGTTAATAAAGCTATAAAGTCATAAGCAATTGCTTAGACCTTTGCTAGTTTCTTTATGAAAAGGCCTCTCAAATCACTGTCGTATGTTTTGTTTATAAAGAGTTACCCTAGTGTGCGAATCTTTCGATAATAAAATTTCAATTCTTGAGATCTGTTTAGGGCTCATGTATATTAATTGAGAAATGCTTTTAGGATGCATGTGGTATTATAATTATTTTGACATTTTATCTTCATAATTTAACGTTCAGTTTAATAATGATGAAGTTGATGTGTATAGCTTTTCAAAAAAAAAAAAACTGACTTGATGCGTATGACATTAGTTT
This sequence comes from Hippophae tibetana, assembly GCA_037013495.1. Classification (NCBI taxonomy): domain Eukaryota; kingdom Viridiplantae; phylum Streptophyta; class Magnoliopsida; order Rosales; family Elaeagnaceae; genus Hippophae; species Hippophae tibetana. The sequence goes on from CM072810.1 coordinate 3,001,406, forward strand.
TATAGAATTACTTGTAGTTCTTCCTAACCTCTGAATTGATGATTTACAATTAGTACATTAACTCCAATAGTGGATAAGGATTTTAAGGGTGTTTTTGGTTCATAAAATGAAAAAGGAATGGGAATGAGAATGTTAATAAAATTAAATGTAAGGAAACAGTATTATTATTATAGTTTTAATTTTAGGTTTAATAATTGGAATAAAGAAGAAATCAGTTGTAGTGTTTGGTTTTGAAAAAGAAATGAGAACGAGAATGTTAATAAAATTAAATATAAAGGAATTAATATTATTATTATAATTTTTGGTTTGATAATTGGAATAAAGAAGAAATTAGTTGTAGTGTTTGGTTTACAAATATAATAGAATAATAAATATTATAATATATCTTAATATTTTTATGTTCAATAAAATTTAAATAATATTATTTAATCCTATAAAATATTAAAAATAAGAAAAGTATTTTGATAATTTATTTGAATTATTGCTTATTTGTGTGGTTTTTAAAGGTAAAATTGAAATAACAAATGGGATGTAGATGGAATAATGATCACTAAAAAGAATGGTAAAATTGTAATTTTTTATCTTTTAAGAATGAGATTTATTTCATTCATAATTAAATATTAAAATATATAAAATTAATTTTATTTTTATTTTTATTTTAATCAATTAAACATGTAAGTGATTTCTTTCCTTGAAAATTGTAAAAAGTGAGGTGGGAAAAAATGGATTTATTGTGCATTTTTTCAAAAAGTTAATCGACTTTATCATAGACGTAGACTTTGACTAGACCAGAGGTATTGGACTTGATGTGCATCAATTAATCACGTAAATTTTCAAATTAATTAGACATCTTGTGATTTAATGTGTAAAGTGCTAGCGTTTTATTTTTAATGTGAGTTTAGGAGTATTTTTGAAATAATTAAAAAAAATGTTGTCAAAAGCAAGGAGATAAACTTCAAACTTTTATTTTCTCACTTTTCCACGCTTACAATTTCAAACAACAAATCCATGAGCAAAACATGAATGGCATTTCACCAAACATAAAAAATATTCTCATAACGATCAAAACCACTATGATACAGATTGAATTGTACGAGAGGGTGTATAACTGTCTTGGGTTAAGTTCGATTTCTCAGCTTTTCCCGATTGTAAAGATAATTCTGAGTAGATAGTAGAATATATAACCTTTATCCATAGTGAAATTCTAAGACTGGTTGATTTAATTTTGTTAATTTATTTAATCTTATAATTATTAGAGTATACTTATTTATTCTTATAATTTTATTTTTAAATCAAATTATCCAATTTTTTTAAAATGATACTTTTTCAAAAGAAAAAGAATTGTTTTAATTAAAACAAAAAAAAATTATCTACTTTCTTCTCTCTTGTTTCATATTAGTTTGATATATATATATATATATATATATATATAACATTACATGTATATGTGTTAATTATATAGGGGTATACATTAGAGTGCATCAAAGGTATATTAGTAAAGCATAAATTAACTTAGGTTCAACATCGTTGATAGACGGTTTGATGGTCGGTCTGTTAATACTTTAGAATGTTTTGGACATGTGAGGCCATTCCTATGATCAACACTCTAGGCATGAGCACATGTTATTGTCTTGGACAAGGTACATGATAAATTGGGTTGTTCAAGGGTTAGGCTTAAGCTCGACTCTTATATGCTCAAACATCAAGTCCTTCTATTCTTATAGCTTGATTCTTCAATCGGGTAGAAGAGTAGAAGTTGGTCAGTCAAAACAACCAAGAATACGTAACGTTTTGGTACATCCCAATAAATATTTGTAAGTTAATTGGAGAGGGAAAATTTGAATCCCTATTTAAGGAGGGACCAAGGCTCGGTTTCCTTATCCCCAGAATATCGAATCAAAATCTCAACAAGAACATTTTATCTTTTCAGCTCGTACCTTGTAATTTCTTTACTTCAATGGTAAGATATACAACTCAGGATTAAACTTTTTTGCTTGAGCTTTTTTCAAGTCGGTTCTTAATTTCACTCGTCGCCTTTTTCTTTGAAAACTTGACTTTATGTAACTCATATTTCCCCATATCGTATTTTTTCTTTTTCTGTGACTTTTTGTAGTAAACATGCATAAGGAAATATCATTAAGGACTACAGGTAAAGTAGTTTTACCTTCATGCTTCTCGAGCTCATCTCCTTGAAGAGTCTTCAATACTTAAGCTATTCATGACAAAAGGAAAAGAAAGCACCTCGGGTGATGAAGAGATGTATGAGATTCCCACTACTTCATCTCAACCTCAAAGCACTCCTACGATTAGATTGATCATACCACAAACATAAATATTTATTCCAAGGTTATGGAGAAAAAATTCCAAACAAAGGGGACTAGGGCGCTCACTGGTCGGACTAAAGGTTGGAATGCTAAGGTTGAAACAAGTGGTGTAGCTCCAAAGGACGAGGCGAGACTCAGATGTATGTACAACATCCCCTTTATCGGTCTAGATAATGATTCCAAGCCCAGTGTATTGGATAATACTACCTCACTTAGTGGTTGGACAACCTGTCACAAGAAGGCTTTCTGGCTCAGAGTTATATTTCCCTTGTATAACTTTATAAGAAATTTTTTTAAGTTTGACTCAACTTGCGCCAGGACAACTAATGCCTAATGGGTGAAGATTAGAAGTGTGCAAACAATTTGATCGATCCGATTCGTTAATTTTTTGAAGGTTTCGATCCGACCAATCAGATCGGATTGGATGAAAAAAAATTCATCCGTTAAGTTCAGATCGGATGGAGGATTTCACTACGGTTCATCCAATCTGACCGAAATTAATTATATTTATTAAATAATATATATATATTTAGGTTTTCGTTGTCGTATGTTTTCTTTCGCGCAACTTCATTAGGTTTTCCATTTTTCCTTTCCATTTTCGTCGCGCAGCTAAGCATTTTGAATTCTCTTTGGCTTGTTGCTCATCATCCGGTATCTGATTGAAAGCGATAACAGAGGTCCTTCCATCTAAGGATTTGATTTGAGTGAAATTAAATATTGTGGATGAAAGTTTTTCTCTGTAAGTTCATTTATTTAAGACCAAAACTAAGTGGATTTTGTTTATGGCTCTGTATCATTTTAGAAGAGGATATATAAACTAGAAAGAGAGACTTGGCTTGTAGTATGACATGTGTTCTATTTGCTATTTGTCGGTTGTTTTGTTAATATCCATCATTTTTTCCTCTTCTTTTGTTCATTAGTTTTTTTTTCTCTTCACTACTTTCTCGATTGAGTTCTTTCTTTATGCGTTATCAGATACAATTACAATTACAGAGGTTTATTAATTAAATTTTATGGTAACTTTTGAAACTAAGTAACATGAGATTTCTCAGTTCATCTTCTTTGGTTTTCTATCTCTAGTTTTGCATCTAATGATTTGAACATTTGGTTTTTGTGTTATGTCAATGGTATGAGTCATGCTATGATAAAATCTGAGATCAATATGAATATAATATATGTTTTCCTTTTGGATTAGTCTCATAGAATATACACGATTTTTTTGGCCTGTCCTCTTCAATGATCTACTTGTTCCTCGACCATTGATACTTTTATTCAAAGAGGTAAAAAATTCCCAACAAAATAATTAGCAACTTTTTACTTCTTTCATTTGTTACTATTATTTATTTATGCTATTGGTGGTTGGCCTAATGTAATGGTAATAACATTTATTTATTTTTATTTTAAATTATAAATTTGAATTAGATTAGATTATATATTAAAATCTTTTTCGTCGACATAAAAGGTGAGTGCATTTTTTTAAAATGTAATCCTATTAAAAAATAACATTGGACTATCTCAGAGTACAGAAATTTGATATCTAATGTTTAAGTTAGTTTAAATAGAAATAATAAAAGAAGAGATTAGAATATCTTTGTGTTCTAAGAAGAAGGAATGAAGACAAGATATATTATAAATATATCTTGTTTATGTCGTAATGAGATTATATATAAGAGAAGATTTATATGATGTAGATTATTTACCAATATAAATAGATTTAATCTAAAATTTATTTGTTGTATATTCTTATTGATATCGCTTTCAATGTTGATTATTCTTATTGACATGGCTTTCAATCTATTGTCTTGTTCCCTGTGTAATATCTACTGTTTTTGTTATTTCATTTATCTGATAGCATTTTTATAACAACTGTTTTTCTACACAATGTGTTTATTGCATTAAGTTGATTATGTCTCACTTTATCTTAGATGGAAAAAAACACATCTACTACGGATAGTCCACTTGCAACCACCGAAAGTGCAAACGCTACCCATGTTGTTGAAAATCAATATAAGAATCCATAAAATGCTCCACCAAAAACTAAAGATCTATATTGAATGAAAAACTTGAACCTTCTATAGATAGCTATGATGGAAAAGGTAAGCAAACGTTTTCTAAACCTCCTTCTTCTACCTAGAAACATTTTGATATAATGGGTGAAGGCTTAGATCACAAGGCGAGATGTAAATATTGTTCAAGGGAGTATGTGTATGTATCCAGCAAGTCTGGTACATCAAACTTAAATGCTCATATTGCTATGCAATGTAAATTATTACCTGGTAGATACGAGAAGAAGCAAAAGATTAGCTTTTGAAAATGTCACAAACAATAAAGAAGGTGTACTTATTGCACACACATTTATTATTGAGGTTTGTAGGCTTGCACTTACAGAAATGATTATAGTTGATGAATTGTCATTTAGTCATGTTAAGAATGAAGGATTTAAGAAGAATAGTAGAGTTTTGGAACCAAGGTTCCAAGTTCCTTATCGTACCACAGTTACACGAGATTGCTTGAGTCTATTCTTAAAGGAAAAGGATAAATTGAAAGAATTTTTCTCTAAATCATTTCAAAGAGTTTGTTTAACCACTAACACATGGACTTCTGCTCAAAATTTGAATTATATGTGTCTCAATGCTCACTTCATCGATGATAATTGGAAACTCCAAAAAAGAATCTTAAATTTTTGTGTAGTTCCTAGTCATAAAGGTGATATCCTTGGGAAAGCAATTGAGAAATGCTTGTTAGAGTGAGGAATCAAGAAGATATTTACTATTGCTGTGGATAATGCTAGCTCAAATAATATATTAGTTTCTTACTTGTGTAAAAAAGTGAACAATTAGGGTGGTGCAATACTAGATGGTCAACATATGCATATGAGATGTGCAACTCATATTCTAAATTTGGTTGTGAGAGAGGGCTTGAAAGAACATGATTCAAGCATAAGTAAGATAAGAGAAATTATCAAATATGTCAAAGGATCACCTTCAAGGTTGTTAAAATTTAAGGATTGTGTGGAGCAAGAGAAGATTGATACTAATAAAATTTTATGTTTAGATGTAGTAACAAGGTGGTATTTCACCTATTTAATGTTAGAAGTTGCAATAAGATTTCAGAACGCTTTTGAGCGTTTAAAAGAAGATGATGTGATATTTAAACAAGATTCAACATTGGAAATGATAGTTGCAAAACTTCTGATATGTTTGATTGGTCTAATGCTCACATATTTATGAGGTTTTTGAAAATATTTTATGATGCAACATTGAGGTTTTCTGGTTCTGTATATGTTACTTCAAATTTATTTTTGGATCAAATTTGCTTTATACATAACCAATTGAGTTTCTGGTATGAAAATACAAATTTTTTGTTAAGCAAAATGACAAAAGAAATGAAAACAAAGTTCAATAAATATTGGGGAGGTGTAGATAAGATGAATGATTTTTTTTATTTATTGCAACTTTTCTTGATCCAAGACGTAAGGAACAAGGTTTGAAAATTTGTTTGGATCTTTTGTGTGATGAAGATGATATTATGGTTGGTCATATGATGAAAAAATGTAGACAAACTTTGAATAATATGTTTGATCAATATTTAGTTTTGTATTCTGCAAATGTCCAAGCTACATGCTCACAACCTTTAGACACAGAAGAAGTGGATAGTTGTAACATTGATTCATTTTCACTGTAGATGGATTGTTATAAAAAGCGTGTCAAAGATGCAAAAAAGACACACAACCAAACTGAAGTAGATAAATATTTGGGTGAGACATGTGAGGATGTGGATGATGAGTCTTTTAATCTTTTAGGTTGGTGGAAGGTGAACACATCTAGATACAAGGTTCTTTCCAAGACTGCCAAAGATGTTTTAGCTACGCCTATATCAACTGTAGCTTATGAGCCTGCATTTTCTACATGGGGAGGGTTATTGATTCTTTTAGAAGCTCATTGTCCCCAATAATTGTCCAAACACTTATTTATACTAAGAACTGGATTCGATCATCACCAATAATTAACATTCATGAGTCCCTTGATGATATTGAAGCAATTGAAATAAATAATATTATTTTAATTTTCATTATTAATTGATATCATTCTCTTATGATTTATGATTTAATGTTCTTATCACTTTCTATTATCTTCTATTTTGTAGATATGTTGGGAGGCATTAAGGATATAACCCTTGACTGAGTATGATATATTATTATTTTATTTCATATATTATGTAATATATATTTAGTTATCAATTTACTAATATTTTTTAAATTATGGCTAATTGGTGATGACACAATGAAGTTTTTTGCTATTGTTCTCAAGATTCAAGACACGATTATTTTCAAGATGGTTAATGGATGTTAAAGAGTGGAATGATCAAATTAATTTAGGTTTAGATTATTGTGAACTATTTTTTTGTTTATTATTTGAATGAATTGTTAAATTTATTAAAATAACTATTATAATCGACATCATTATTGACGTATTGTATTATTTTTGTTTTATATAGGTTTGAACATTTTAGTCTTATCTTAACCTTTTTATTTGATTTTTTAAGGTTTCTTTTAATTGAAATAATTTTATGTTATGATTTATGTGAAAATTTAATTTTTTTATTCAAAAATATAATTAATTAAGTTTATTGGTCGGATTGATCGGATGTCATCCGAATAGTTTATGAATCGGATTGATCGGATGTGAAAGTTGATCGGATCAGTTGCGGATTAGGATGTTTCAAGCTCATCGGATGGTCGGATCGGATCGAATAAGCATAAAATTAACGGTTTCGATCCGATGAACACCTCTAGTGAAGATACATGTTTTGTCTTACTTTAATATGTAGAGAACTTAGGGTGGAGTTGGAGATGCCTAAGTTTAATTATGCATATGTATTGAAACAAAACCCTATAGCTATTAGAAGGGTTTATAAGTCAGCTAAATAAGACCGAGGTATAAATGTAGTCCTCTTAGAGAATGAGAAAAATTGGAAAATACTTTTTCATGTTTTTGATCTGTATGAGACAGTTGAAAATAATGAGAGGCTAGTGCAAATATAAAGCTCGTGATAAGAAACATTGCTTCCTACATGATCACTTTAAGCTAGGAAGCAAAGCAAAGACTTGCTAACATATAAGATTATCTACGAGAACCCATTCCTTGGAGAGAATTATTGAATACATATCATTTTATAGCATGTGGATTGATGAGACCAATTTTAATATAGCCTGTAATAAGAATAATCTGCAAGCACTGAGAATCATCTCGATGCAAGACCCCACCCAATGAATTCAAGGGTAGATTTGAAGTCGTGCTTGATAATGGTGATGAATGAGCTTGTGCTTTCATTGATGATTAGTTACTTTTGAATATACTAACTCTGTTTTTCTTATTTTATAGCCATGAAATTTGATGCCAATGCTTTGTTAGCTCGTTTAAAGAATAAGAGAATTTGAAAAGGCATGGGTTCAAAAAAGGTGGTGGATCCATCACAAGGCTTGGTCTTCTCTAAAGGAAAAAAGGAGCAATAGTTCCAACATAGAAACAACTCATTATCAAGCAAAAAAAAACAACACATACAAGCACTGAGAAGCCTATACCTATACCGATCTCTATTATTCAAACTTTTAAGTTGGTGGAAAATCCTTCATTAACCACTATATGCCATCAAATACCTACTCATCTCTCTTCGAATCAACTAATACCTCACTCTACCATACAAGACTCGAGAAGAGGAAAAGATGTCATTGATGACTTGACTACTGAGGTTGAAGGCGTGAATCTCTATAAAGGTATGGCTCTAGAGAGGATGGACCATTATGTTGATAGTCTCGCATACACGGCTCATGAGAAGCAGCTCGATGCCATGTGTGAGGATGTAAATCCTACCCTAGTAATGGGTATGCTACTCTTTTAAGTAAGTAGTGGCTCCAACCTTTACTTTGCTCGACTATATTGTCCTATCATTCATATGTATCTCACTTTTTTAGACTCAGCTTATGTACGAGATTAGTAGTGTTCGCAGTATTGAGAAGCTAAAGAATGAGCTTGAGGTTGAAAAAAGATCTATGACTCACCCCAAGCCAAGAATGTTGTCTTACTTGACAAGGCTAACAAATGGGGAAGTAAGGCCATTGGCAAAGAGGAGAAACTGTCTCTTTCCATAAGCTAGATAAAGTCAAACACGAGGTAGTTTAAGGTGGCAAAGGAAACCAAGAGCAAGCTTGTGTCCGAGGTTGAAACCTAGAACCATGAGCTGGATATTGCTAAAGCTAAATATGAAGCTTGTGTTTGAGATTACGGTGCGACCTTAATACTTTGGTCAAGAAGCTCTCATCAAGTGTTAAGATTGGCCACAACTTGGCCATGGACTTCTTCAAAAAAGAGGCTAACAAAAGGAGCTTTGGTGAGTACTATTACAATTTTTTTTAACATTCTAGTCACTCTTTCTTATTCACCTAATCAAATTCAAAATGAGGGTGAAATGAGGGATATAAAGAAGGTGAAGAAGTGCCCCAAGGTAGAAGATCAACCTCATTAAGAAAATGATCTCAAGGTGGGAGATCAACCTTTACAAGCTCGAGATGTTTAATTTGTAATTAGCTCAAGCCAACTTATTTTTGTAATGGCTCAGCCTTCTATTTTAATATATGTAAACCTTTTTTGTAAGGCATGCCTTTGTCAAATGAAAATATGATTATACAAAAATATTTATGGTTTTCTTCAAAAGTAGATTATGCATGTATTGCACGAATATTTGTACATTTATAACACATTTATTGATGTTAACCTACCTCATGGCTTTCAGGACATTTTTTCAATTACTTATCCCACTGTCTTGCCTTATAAAAGGTATCAGGTAACTTGGAATTCAAATGTCTTATTTGCTTTGAGAAGTTAACATGTTTACTCCATCTTTTTATTCAAGCTTTATGGCTTCTGATTAGGCAAAGAGACAAATCTTGGATGTCAAAGTGTAGAATTGAGCAAAACTATATTTTTGGAGTTGAAAGTTTCATGGAATTTTCTTGTAGAAATAGCAATACTAGAACTAGTATGATTCGATACCCATGTGTTAAATGTAAAAATGAGTGATTTCATGAATTTGACGAGGTTAAGTATCACCTTATCCGTAATGGTATTCTTTTGAGCTATAAATGTTGGTATTATCATAGAGAAAATATTAATAATACTAATAGGGAAGAGATAAATAAGAATGTGTGGATTACATACATCTTATCATAATATACAAACAGAAAATATGTTTCATGGTGTTGAAGATGAATTACGCGAGGACGATCCTGAAACCTTTTTAAAACTTATAGAAGATGTCGAAAAACCGTTGTATCTAAAATGCAAAAAATACATTAAAATGTCACGATTGGTTCATTTGTACAATGTGAAAGCAACACATGGTTTTTTTGACAAAGGATTCACAAAATTACTAAATTTACTAGTCGATATGTTTCCTGAGAGTATTGACTTGCCATCTTCAATGTATGAAGTGAAGAAATCTCTTAGTCAATTTGGCATGTAATATCATAAGATTCATGCTTGTCAAAATGATTGCATTCTTTATAGAAAAGAATATGAGACATTACATGATTGTTCTATGTGTAAAGAATCGAGATGAAAGCATGGTACAAATGAGACAACACATAAGAAAGACGTGCCTGCAAAGGTTCTTTGGTACTTTCCTCTGAATCCTCGCTTTCAAAGGTTGTTCAATAATGAAGATACATCAAAGATGTTGACTTGACATTCAGATAATCGATCTGATGATGAGGTGCTACGTCATCCATATGATTCTTCAAATTGGAAAGTAGTAGATAATTTATCTCCTCAATTTTCATTTCATCCGCGGAATCTTTGTCTTTCCATTGCTACTGATGGAATTAATCCACATAGTTCCCTTAGTAGTAGATATAGTTGTTGGCCAGTAATTATGGTAACATACAACCTTCCTCCCTGGTTGTGTATGAAAAGAAAATTCATGATGTTAACATTATTTATCTCAAGACCAAAACAACCTAGTGTTGATATTGATGTATATTTGAAGCCTCTGATAGATGATTTAAAGATGTTGTGGAATGATGGTGTAAATGTTTACGATGCACATAAAAAAGAACACTTTAACTTGAAGGGGGTTCTTTTATGGACAATTAATGATTTTCCTATCTATGGAAACTTATCAAGACATGCAACAAAAGGTTACAGGGGATGCCCTATATGTAGTGATGAAAATTCTACAACTTATCGTGTTCACGGATGAAAGATGTCTTATAGAAGACATAGAAGATTTTTGCCATTTGGACACAAGTTTAGATACCAAAAGAAACCGTTCGATGGTGAAGAAGATCATGATCATGCAACTCGACCTTTGCGAGGTGTTGAGATATTAAGGCAATTGAATTGTATGACATTAAAATGATATGGAAAGATGAAAAAAAACTCACTAAGGTAGGGAAACGAAAGAGGTCAACTAATGAAATGAGTGAAAATGAAAAAGAGTTTGAACCGACTTACCATGGTTGTTGGAAAAAAATCAATATTTTGGGAATTACCTTATTGGAAAGACCTATACATTCGTCACATATTAGATGTTATTCATATTGAGAAAAATGTATGTGAGAGCTTGATTGGTACTTTACTTAGTATACTTGGAAAAACAAAGGATGAAATTAAAGCAAGCTTGGATTTAAAGAGACTAGGCATACGACCTGAATTGGAACCAAGGGTGGAAAATGATAAGAATCGAATATACTTACCACCAGTATCGAGAAGGATATGTTTTGTAAATGTTTAGAGGGTGTGAAAGTTCGTGATGGTTACTCATCCAACTTAAGAAATTTTATGTCTATCACCGATAAGAAACTGTATGGATTGAAATCACATGACTGTTATATCTTAATGCAACAGTTATTACCAGTTGCTATTAGATCAATTCTTCCAAAACATGTTTGATTATCATTAATTCGGCTTTGTTCATTCTTCAATACAATATGCAAGAAATCTATATCAATTGGCGAGTTAAATTCTTTATAGAAAGATGTTGTAGAGACTTTGTGTCTAATTGAAAAATATTTTTCTCCTTCTTTCTTTGATATAATGATTCACTTGTGTATTTATTTAGTTCGAGAGGTTCAATTGTGTGGTCCTACTTACTTAAGGTGGATGTATTCTTTTAAGAGATATATGCAAGTCCTTAAAAGATATGTAAATAATAGAAATTGACCTCAAAAATGCATGGTGGAACGCTACATTGCTGAAGAGGCCATTGAGTTTTGTTCTGAATACTTTAGTGGTTGCACTGAAATTAGGAATCCTACGCACAAGTTGTTCTTAGAACGTCACATGATCCAAGTAGGTAACCCTATGCTTGGTTAAAGTAAGAAATTGTTTATTGATCGCACTCGATGGGAAAAAGCACACTGAATCATTTTGGTAAATAATAATGTGGCATAACCGTACATAGAGTAAGTGATGTTCATTGTTTCATGATTGCAAAAATCATTTTTTATTTAACTATTAATGATGATATATAACTTCATATATATTTAACAACATTACAAAATACATTTAAACTTATTGAATCGATCCTCGTTATAAAAAAGGAGGAGAAAAATGGTTGTATGATGAACATAAAGGAGAGCTTATTAATTGGTTTTGCAACCATGTAAGTGTTGCAAACAAAAATTCATGCATGTATGTTCTTAGATCTATTCAATGTTGTAAAATTTTGCTCTAAACACATTTCATGTTTTTGTATACATAGATTCGAGATGAACTCAAGAAATTCAATCATAAAATATCAAAAAGTTTACAATGGCTTACACATGGGGCCAAAATTCGATTTCAAATCATTTTATAGTTTCACAATAAATGGATCGAGGTTTACGACTCAAGTTAGGGACAAAGTTCGAGTAAATAAAAATAGTGGTATGAAGATGGTTGCACAAACTATGCAATTTTCCAGTTCAAAATATGCTAATCCCGTACTTTCTGATATAACATATTATGGTATAATACAAGATATTTAGGAATTGGATTATGAGGTCTTCCATGAAACAATTTTCTTGTGTGATTGGGTCACAGATTTTATCAATGTTGGATATAAAATAGATGATTTTGGATTTACCCTTGTAAAATTATCTAAGATGTCACATTAATGATCCTTTCATGTTAGCACTTCATGTAAAACAAGTATTTTACGTGAGCAATCAAATTGATCCAAGATGGTCTGTTGTGTTAACGCCGCCACAAAAAGAGTTTTACCATTGTGATGTTGTAGAAGATGATGACCCTATGCTTGATACATTAACCAATATTAGTAATTTCTCAAATAAATTGCCTAATGTATGTGATGATCTAGTTGATGATGATGATTCTTCGTCATGGGCTCGAAGTGATTGTGAAGGAATATATGTATACAATCAACAACCTAATTAAACATAACATATGTTCTATATTATTGTAATAACTCTTATATATATGTATGTTCTTAAAATTGTCAATTAATTTATATTTCTTCATTATTTGCAGATGTTTCATGGATCCTCGGATAACAGAGCTTATAGTTCTTAAATACACGTAGTTCTTAAAACATTGACATTTTTTGAAAATTGCATAAATTTTTATTTATTTTTACCTTTCTTTTGAATACATGTGGTTGTGAAATATATAAAATCAATAAAAGAGACGGAGAGTTGTAACTTGTAACTTTAGAGTAGGGTTGAGCAGTGAAAATATTAAAATACCCGCGGGACATTTGGATTGGCTCCATTTGAAAAAACTGCCAAAAGAAACCCAAATTTATCTTCGGTATCGTAATCCGCGTGAGAATCTGACGTCCTATCTACCCGTTGATTTCTTACCTATCAACGCTTGTACTCCCTTAAAAAGCTATCGCACGGATAACAATTACTGACCGTCAATAATCATAGATACCAACGGTCCCGATTAGATGCCGCCAAACAATTGTTTCAACAAATTCTCCAAACACATCTCTGTATAAAATCCTCAATTCCTCTGTTATTTACCATCGAAGCAAACACTCTAAATTGAAAATCATTTCAATTCGAATTTTCTTACCATCCAAACGCTTTCAAGAAAATGTCTGGCCGTGGAAAAGGAGGCAAGGGTTTGGGCAAGGGAGGAGCCAAGCGTCATAGGAAAGTTCTAAGAGATAACATTCAAGGTATTACAAAACCTGCGATTCGTCGTTTGGCTCGTAGAGGAGGTGTTAAGCGTATCAGCGGTCTGATATATGAGGAGACCAGAGGAGTTCTGAAAATCTTCTTGGAAAATGTGATTCGTGATGCTGTTACTTACACTGAACACGCTAGGAGAAAGACGGTCACTGCCATGGATGTGGTTTATGCTTTGAAAAGGCAAGGAAGGACCCTTTACGGTTTCGGTGGTTAAATCTTTATGTGTTATTAGCTATAGTAGATAGGAGAAGTATTGAATTGTAGATCTTGGCTATTGATCCGTATTCTCTTTTTTATGTTGTTGTTATTGTTATTGATACTAATAACAACGAACTCTTTGTTTTGGTATCGATAGAGGTTTTTGTAATTTGTACTCTTAATCTGAATTAAAAGTTTAGCAACTTTCTATGACTTTCTCTGGATCATTTCTAACTATTACATTTTATTTTATTTTTTAATATTGAATGCATTACCTTTTTCAATCACAAAAGATTGTGGTCATCTGAACTTACTGTGATTATAAAGCTTTGCTCCGTTTGGTAGGAGTTTTTTATTTTATTTTATGTATTTTGAAATAGTTAGAAAATAATATATGAATGGTCCAGAGTAAGGATTTTTTATTTATTTATTTATCCTTGTTTCCATTTCATTCATTTATTTATATTTAAATGTTACTTAATTCAATTAACATTTTAGAATATATTACATTAATAATTACAGATTTATTAACTGTGTTAGATATAAAATATATAAATTAAGGTGAAAAATATACAATTTTCTATGTTTGTTTGAATTTAAAAATTAGATGAAGAATGTATAGTAAGTTAAATATTTTATTAAAGTTAATTTTATAAGAATTGATATAATTCATATTTATAATTTTATTATATTTTATATATTAATTTTTTAATGTCTATTTTGTATTAATGTATTTCAACTTTCTAACCAATTAATCATTTCTTACCTTTTCATAATCTCAATAACCAATACATAGTAGCAATATGCTACCATCAAAGGCATTAAATGATAAGAAGCTTAAGAAGCCCCCCATTATTCATATAGATTTACTTCATACCTCTAGATTCCGAACTGAAGAAGAGTTTTTAGAATTATTGTCACTTTATTTATGGTACTGATAGTGAAAAGAGTTGGGTTTCAAATTGTAAGAAACATTTGAAATTTTGTGTCAAAATGAGAAGAGACAATGCCCTCACAATAGATGATCATTTTTCTTTAATGAAAGTTATTAAGATCTGATTGTTTTTAACCCAATAATTTTTGGGAGGCAAAATTTTCAAATCATAGGTGTTATTAAAGTTTGGAGTTTATTTATTTTCAAAGATTGATTTAATAGTTTAATATTATTATTTATTAATACTATACTAGAAACAAAAATATTAGATTAGTCGAAAATTGGTGTCCGTCTGATCAATTGATTGTAATGAAAATCACAATCCGATTTGGCCAGTAGTATACAATAGTAATCAGATCCAACGGCTCGTAGTGACCCCCCAAAGAGTCGTCAACAGTTACAAATACTCAAATAAATAGTGAATTGAGAACGTAGATTTGGAAAGGGCAAAAAAATAAAATAAAATAAAAAATCAAGAAAAATGCCGAAGTTCGATCCCTGGCCTGTATTCTTCAAGCGGGAATGGAACAGAAACTGGCCATTCTTGGTTGGATTCGCCATAACTGGCACCCTCATTACCAAGTTCTCTCTTGGCCTGACCGGTAAAATTTTATGCTCAATCCAATCGGTCCAGTTTTTATTTTGCCCTAAAATCTAATTCTGTACCTAATTTTGGGCTGACCGATCTGCAGAGGAAGATGCCAAGAATTCTCCATTTGTTCAGAGGCATAAGAGGTACTTTTCCAACCTCCGAAACTGAGATCTTGTTTTTTGTTTGTTTGGCTTTAGTCAAATAATTTTTTTTGCATATGTAGTTCAATAGCGTCATATATGTTTGACCTAATTTATATGTTCTGGGTTTGCTTTGCTTTGAAAATTTTCCGACGATAATATCATATTATTTAGCCGTTGACATTTAGTCATAACCATAACATTGGGTATCTTACTGCCAAGTTAATAATCTGTGTTATGGTGTCCATGAAAAGTTTGTTTTGGGATTTAATTGTTGTCAATTCACCTGCTAAAAATAGGAGACAGTTGCCTCTTGTGGTCTTATTTTTGGGTGCTCAACCTTGTTTAATTGCTAATGTTACGGTGATTACAGCGTAGCAATATTAACAATTGAGAGTCGCGGAATAGGGTGTGAAGATCGGGATTGGGACTTGAGGATTCTTTTCTCTCTCTGGCTAAAGCAAGCAATATTAGCAATTTCGTTTGGCTATTTACAGAGGAAATAAGCATAAAAAATTAATTAAGTGAAAGGGGGATTAAAATAATTAATTAGAATTCCTATTTTACCTTGCCCAAATAGTTAAAAATGGAGGTTTATTATCCATTACTGTTAAAAATGATTAAATTGAAACTTTTTGAAAAATATGGGTACTAAATAGGAAACTTTTTCATATCATAGATTTTAAAAGGAATTATTTTAAAACATGGTGAGTCTGTGGAACCTTTGATGAAACATGGGTATTGCAAAAGTATCAAGCCCCATTGTCTGTATTATATGTAGATTTCCTCAATAAGCCTACAACCGCCCATTGGTTGTATTTCCATGAAAAGGGGACCTCCTATGGTGCCCAGATACAAAAGAGGTGAGAGGATGTGGTGCAGAATCTCAATAAGTCGTTCAGCTTGCTCTGCAAAAAAGCTTGGTGCAAGCCAATTCTTACCCGTGGGAGCGGTAATTAGAATTTTTGCAAAACTTATGTTTATAATTTGTTTGGAATTGATTGGGACTTGGGATTGAAAAGTATGAAAACTTAGAATTACTAATATGTAACCCAGTGACCTTATCCCTTATGATTTCCATTTCACTTTGAGTGTGTGTTTAATGTTGTAAATTGTGATGAGATGTTAACGAGATTTATAGTATAATATATTAATTGAGATATTTTATTTGTCCTTATTGGATCTAAATGAGACACGTAAAGAGAATAAACCTATAAGAGACATTAAATAAGACATGAGATGAAATTAGACAATAAATAAGATAATATAAAAATGAAATAAGATAATATTATAACATGAATCTATAATAGACATTAAATAAGATATGAGATGAAATGAAACGAGACACTTTATATCTCTAAGTGCGTTTACTAAAGGAAAGAGAATGAGAGGAAAAGGGAATCATTCTCATTCTTTTGTTTACTTCCTAAACATGATGAAAAGGGAATAAGGACCCACAAATTTGAGAGTAATTTCTATTGATTGTTTTTCTACTTCCCTTTATATTCATATATTTTCTCAAATTCACAAGATGTAATTACAAAGTTATCCCTTATTTTAATATTTTTTGTTATTATTTTTAAAATGACATTTAATCAAATTAATATTTTTATTTGGTTTCCTTACAGTGTTTTAAGAAATACAAAGAAAGGAAATTAGTTTTAGCTCCCTTCCCTCTTCATTCGTATTCATGTTTAGTTCCATTTCGATTTGATTTTCATTATAGATCAGTATACATATCCTAATTCAATCATTTATGTGAAGTCTATATTAGTATTAGTTTTAAAGACCTACTAATTCTATACTACTGTCTGATATTGTTAACAAATTAATGATATAAAAAATTTATATTGGCTGAGGAGATTGTGAAGTAAACTGTACACTGATAAAATCTCTCAATCCAATCTACAGCTTGGAGATATTAAGGTCATATGATGGTTTAATTTGCCCAAAAAATAACACTTTGTCCACAACATACATTTTTCTTTTACAGGTAATTTCTTGATGTTAGAGGGGTTGCATCTGGGAGGAAGGTTACTTTTGTTTGATGGATAATAACACAAAGAAGACATTTAACCATTTTTATTTTTTATTTTTTATTTTTTTAAGTTTGATTATTTTTCTGTCATGTTATGTATTGACTCGAATAATATAAAAGAAAAACTTTAATCGGCCATGTAGTCAATTGTAATATTCCTTTAAACAAGACTATACATCATACAATTACTAAGAATTTATTTGTTTGTGCTTTGCTTTCATATATTTGTCAAAAGCGATTTTGGTATATTGCTTTATGAAGTATATAATCTGTGCTAAGCCCAAGGTGTGTTATATGAGCTCTGAAGAACAGCAACTAAACATCATACAATTATTAATGTTTGTTTTTTGCGGGATCTCAGCAGAAGCAAACAAATTCTAATTGCTCGAGTTGAAAACAGAAGTTCGATTCTGATGAGCCAAATAATATAAAAATGTAGATGAAAATGGGAATAACTATTGCAAGCAAGATTTTGCATTGTTGAAGATAACTTTACAAAAATATGAATTAAATGCAATACTCTCTTGAAAATTTATTCCTGCTATAGCAAAATTTAAACAAGCAGCAAAGAAAGGCACCGCCATTATTTCGTATGGTAACACAATGGAAATTGAAAGCAACAGAGAAGTGCATTCTCAAGCTCTAGTTTTCTTTGGCCGGAGAAAAGAAAAGAAAAACTTGAATTGTTTGTGTTCGAAAGTCACTCCTGCTCATCTGTCTTTTCAAAAAAGCAGAATCAGATCCTTTTCGCCACTCCCAGCCTTAGTCTGAAATCTTCCTCCATAAGTGGAAGACCGTCGCGCAACTTGACCTTTGGCTCCCAACCTAGCAACTCTTTTGCCTTTGTAATGTCAGGTTTCCTCTGTCGAGGATCATCGGGAGTGTTCTCCACTGTCTTTATCTCTACTTTGGGATTAATCAACTGCAAGGTCAATCCCAATCACCGCATACTTCAATATTTATTTTTAATTTATTTCTCCGTTCGGATGTTTTTATTTTGAAAGTAGTTTCAATAGAAGCATTTATGTCTTTGCGATGAAAACTTTTGTAATAGTTTTGAGGGCACTTAATTTAAAAAAAAATTACTTTTTTCTCCTAAAAAGCATTAATTATGTTTCTTGAATTTTTAGAAAGCACTTGTCTGAATGATTTCCAAACACTAATAAAGTGCTTCGACTCAAAGTATCAGCCCAATGAGAAAGCAGGTGCAGTGCATCATATGACCTCCTTTACTGTCAAAGGTGAAAAATGGCAAAGAGAAACTAACCTCCTTTACTGTCTCTGCAAGCTCAGTCATTGTGAATTCACCTGAAAGTAACAAGATATAACCTCTAAGTTGATCAACACAAATGAAAATAATTAAATGTTGAAGTCTTTAGTATATTTTTCAGATGTATGCACATCAAAATCTTAGAAGACTTACCTGGGTTTCCAATGTTGATGGGTCCAGTGTGGTCTCCTTCCATGAGACGAATCAAGCCCTCAACCTATACTAGTTAAACGCAGAAATTTTAGTTCCACTAAACCATTACGTAGCAATGCATGATATCGAAAAGAAAATGTGAAGTTTCGTACCATGTCTGAAACATAACAGAAACTGCGAGTTTGAGTTCCAGGAAGTTGGACGGTCAAAGGCTCATCACTACATCAATCAAAATAAGATATCAAAATAAAAATCTAAAAATTGACTCAACAAGAATGTTTTTATTTCTTAATAACGAACCGAATTTCCAGACACAAACAAATAGATTTACATGCAATGAAATAGAGTCACTTTGAGATTCCCTATGAAATGAAGCATGAAACGGAACCACTATAAAGAAGTTCAGGGAGTTTCGAGCTCATATTGGTTATGGATTGAGAATGAGAATTGAACTCCATGAGATCAAATATCATGTTGTTCCTTAGTAGCATCTTAAAACAAAACCAATATGGCTTTTACATGGTCACCGTCTCAGAGAAATGCTGATTTTGGAGCATGAATAAATATTAAAATACAATTAACCAATGGCAAAAGAGTTAATTGATAATAAAACAATGATTTCACTTATGCAACTAACATCATTAAAACAGAACAAGGTAGGTAGTAATGCATACTACCATAAAACTATTGAAGTTCATAGAAACTCACCGGAGTGCTTGGGCTATAAAATTGCTGACAACACGTCCATCATCAATGTTCATGCGTGGTCCATATGTGTTGAATATTCTAGCAATGCGTATTTCTGTTAATAGAAATGAAGAAAATAAACATATCAATTAAGTAGTAGTGCAAGGAAAGCATTTTACTTAACAAACGAGGACAATTTAAAAAGGTAGGAACAGGAAGCATTGTAATTACCAATTCCGTGCTGTCTATGATAGTCAAACATCAATGTCTCAGCCACACGCTTACCCTCATCATAGCAGCTCCTGACCCCTAAGGTTTTAAGAGGATGTATTCAGTGATAGCAGAACAATTAGAAGCAGGTTAGGCCAGAGAACAAAATACCAAACGTCAGTGTTTTCTAGATAGAGTATAACAGGACCTCCATTTATTGGCATGTGATAATCTCATCAAAATACAAAGATATATCCATGCATCCTGAATATGGGATCACTAGGTGGTACCTTTTATAGGGTGGCAATTTCCGATGCGTGTTCACACAATTATGGCACGGATAAAAAAAAAGCATGGTTGGGAATTAATTACTAAATCTTTTATTCATTCAATCATCTTATTACCTACCAAACTCTTTTATATGTCAAAAAGCAGACAAGCAGACACGATATTGACACAAATTTATCACGATTTCCATCCCTAATCTTTTGCATAGACCTCAAGTTGTAGAATTACTTCTGGCAAATTGTCTAGAAAGTAATATGCAGAAATTGATAATGTAATACGATCATGCGAAACCATGATAAGATAAACAACTTATGACTTAACCAATAAACATTGAAATTGCAATTCTATTATGACTCATATATATTATTATCCAAGCATATTACAGCTTAGGATAAGCACTTACCGATTGGGTTGACATTACCCCAATAGCTTTCCGGTTGAGGATGTACAAGAGGATCTCCATACACCTCAGAAGTTGAAGTAAGCAAAATCCTGCTCAAGAATGTCATACTTGAATAAAAGGTTCCGTTTTTTATCAGTGTAATCACTGAATAAGTGCAAATTTAGTCTGCTTACCTTGCTCCAACTCTCTTGGCAAGTCCAAGCATGTTCAGCGTGCCTATTACATTTGTCTTTATTGTCTGGTAGAGAATCATAAGGTAAAATGTCAGAAAACATATTGAGGTTCGCCAAACAGTTTAAATGTTTGTATGGTGGAAAACCAACTGCCTAGATGATAGGTAAAATACATGAAAGTTATGGTTATGTCATAAATATTTCTGGCTGCTTTTATTAAGTCAAAGATATAAAGGAATACAAAATTTAAGAGAAGTGATCGAATAATATGCTTGAATAGAAAAGTTCGATAATATATAATGATGCTTAAACTTTAAAGATTATACACACCTTTACAGGGTTGTGTTTATAGAAAATTGGGGAAGCTGGGCATGCAAGATGGTAAATCTGATCAACCTCGACCAGTAATGTCTCAGTGACATCTATACATAAAGAAAGGGAGGGAAAAAAGATTAAGCAAGGTCATACAAACAAATCAACACCACTAATTTGCAACATAAATTATTGATAAAAAGACGATGGCTGCTGTATAATCAAAAGAAAATGATCCTTTAAATCATGCTTTGACTTTACAAATCAACCTTTCAGAATGTATTGTTTTTAGCATTTTCAGAACATACGATAGGGAGACAATCAAAATCAATCCTATGCATGCCAAACAGAAAGGTCCATAATAGAATATGAGGCCCAAATTCATGGCAAAAAAAAAAAACCATTTCAATGGCTTATCTAATTTCGTAGAGTAGTCAAGCCTGGCTAATTATACCACAACTAAATAAACATCATAGTTCACAAAGATCATGTTTGGCGTAGTAGCTGAAACCATGAAGAAGGGTCAACTTAATATATCTTGATTCCATTGCATGTTTTGATTAAGGCAGATGAATTCAGCAAGCACGTATGGTTACAAAAAGTAGCTGCTAACAATTATTGGAAAAGGAAAAACTACCATGCCGCATAAGCTCGAATCTGGGATGACCAAACCATTTTCTAAGATTGTCCTTTGAGCCGGTGAAATAGTTATCAACAACAATCACCTGGAAACAAAACAAGATAAACAAATAATCAAGCAAAATCTTATTCATATATCACACATAAGCTATGCACTTTTGTTTTTTTTTAAGTCAATTCCCCAAGATTTCTAACAAAACAACCTTAGCCAAGTTCTAAATTACATGAAAGATAATCCTGATAAAATATTAAAATAATATAAAAATTGTAGAGAGAGAAAACATGAAAATATAAAATGTTCATTGTGTTTGCTTTATGTTAAATAGACAAGACAACTCAATTTATAGAGTTTACGTAACTAAGAGAATTTCAAATCTCTGCAAATTACTCAAAATCAATTGTAATTCGTCATGTCATATTTTGTGCTAAAGTTCACAATTTATATATCCATATTACTAAGCCTGTAAATAAAATAGAAAAATGCTTACCTCATTTTTTTCATTTTCCATCAATCTGTCAACCAGGTGAGAACCAATGAATCCAGCTCCTCCAGTGACCAGGATTCTCATATTGGGCTGTCATTAACTCAATCCAATAAGCTCAATAGAAAAAAAGGAAATTAAAAAAACTAAAACCTATAGAACTTATATTAACAAAAATAACATCTCAATAAAATTGAATAAGATCCAATTGGACGGAGTTTACAATTGGATGGGTCATAATGACAATAATTCAAATTAAACCGTTTTCAATATAAAATGATGTACCAGACTTTTTTTAATAGTAAAAATATATGAGTTATAAATATAAGGGATGCTATTTTTGTGGTTATAAGTTTAAGGGATGCTATTTTGTGGTTAAAAGTTTTAAGGAATGTTATTTTTGTGGTTATAAATTTTAAGGGATGCTATTTTTGTTGTTTTCCCTAGAAAAAAAAAGGAAGTAACAAGGAAATCACTTCAATAAAAAAACAGAGCAACAAAATTGCAACTATGTTTGAAAATTGTTCAAAAGCACAGCCAATAACAACCTAAAACAACTTCGTTGAATTGCAAAGTTCAAATTTTGAAGCAGATATAGAAAATTCACGCACAGGCTCAATAATACCAGAACCAACAAAAAGTTAATATTATGCCTGTCAATAAAGCATGTAACCAACTGCAACATACATTTTTAAGACATCAAAGACATACAACAATGTCTTAAATTAGAGCAAAGAGACCAATATATGGACATACTAAAACTCATCTTTTTCGATCTTAGATATGCCTTGAATGCTCCTAAAGTGGGAATGGGAAAGGGGAATTAAAAGGCCACCACTACAATACAAAGATGGGACAAGATTCGAACTTCAAATGGGAAAGTTAATGACAATTCAAGTAATACCTAACCACCTCGATGATGGTTCTTTAGACAACTCATTAGCAGAAGAAATAAAATGAAAACTATGCAATCTCTGCTACAAAAGTCATAGATGGTTCTTTAGACACAATTTATCCTAGAAGCTAAACCATTAATATACCAAAAGATGCATGAGAAAGAGATATGGATTAGAAAATGCACCACGTGTTATATTTATTGGCAAAGTAAAGGTCATCTGAACCAATGAGGTGTTGACAATAAATACCAACAAAGAAAGGCAGCTACCAGAAGCATACACATAATAATCACTCCAGCTGCTGTCATTGGTTTAAACACGTTTCGAGGACCGGTACAGACAAAGTATGAGTAGCCTCTTTATCAAAAAAAAAAAACATTGGGTAGGCTGTAAAATCTATGAAAATGTCCAAAAGCAAGCCCTTTTTACCTGACAAAATTTGGAATTACGCAATGGGGATGGCAATGGAGGTGGCTTTGTTGTGGTCTTATGATCTCCGTTGGATGGGTTATTTGCCATTTCAAAGATCCCTCAAGAACTCACAGACCTACGAAAATTTCACAAGAATTACACTCCGATCTATTACAATTTTATATGGGTAATTTCAAATTTTAAAGTTTGAATCTTGAGGTATTTGACTTCATATTTCACTGAACCCAAATTTTTTTTTTATAGAAAGAGCAAATAATGAAACCTGCAAACGAAAATATGCCCTAGAAGAAAAGCACCAAATAACCCTATTTACCGTTTGGATCGACCATGCTCGATGATCACATAACTGATATTTATAGTCTCAACAGAATTCTTAAAAACCCTACCTTTAAATTCCACTAATCAATGAATTTTACAGAAAATTAATCAAATGATTAAATTAACCAAATCGAAATCCTTCAAATTCACGGGAGCTAGGGTTTTTATGATAGCTCCTGGATAACAATATTTAATACAGAAATCACACCAAACAATAGGTGCTTTCTATAAAAAAATAAAAAATATTTTTTTTTTTAAGTTTTTGCATTAATGTATAAACGCTTATTACCTTCTAAAAACCTTTGAAATTTAAGATTTTAATGAGGGTGGCCGAGATTAAAAATGAATATAAGAGATGGGTTATTGAGGTTTTGTAGGATTAGGTTGCGGTAATCACGTAAATTAAGGTTTCGAGGGATTGTGCGGAACTTTACCCAAAAAAAAAAAAAAAAACGTTGAATTGTTAGTAGTAATTAGGTATATTAGCATATGGATAACTTTACTTAAAAAAAATTCCTCATTCACACCGAATCACTTTTGTTGTATTTTATAATATGCAATATGAATCAATGATAAAAAATCAAAATAAGATAGAATCAAAATAAATATATTAATTTTATTTGATAGTATTTTTATAAAAGTTGAAATAACTATAAAATAAATTATATTTGAAATATAAATCAAAACATGTTAGGTGAAAATCACGGCGAATAAAAGTTATATTTTATAAAATTATTGAAAATAAATTATTATTTATATTTGATTTATAATTAATATATTAGTTTTATTTTTTAAAAAATAATTAATATAATAATATCTATAATTTTAATTAAAAATTAAATTTATTTAATTCATAATCATTTAAAAATTAAATAATAAAAATATAATTAATATGTTGAGTTGAAGAGATGAAATTGAATAAATGTATCATATTTTTACATTAGTTTAATTTTAATCTTATTGTTGGAATATTATACTTTTTTAGAGAATAAAATTATCCCAACATTTGTATAAAGTAAAAACAAAAATTAAAGAAGAAAGGAAAAGAGGACTTGAGAATCAAATTTTAAGAAATTTGAGAATGGAAGATAAATTTGTGAATAATTTTCTTTTATTTTTCTATGCATTTCTTTAAAGTAAATATAAAAAATAGAGTTGTTATCTTTTTTTTATTTTCCATTCTCTATCAGTAAACACATTATTTATGTTTAAAATAATCAAATTCATTTTAATTTATAATATTATAATTAAATTTAAAAAATATCCATAATGCATTAATCGATCCAATATTTTGATTTATTTATTGTAATTATTGAGAAAATGAATAACAAATATTTATTTTATCTTTTAAAAAATAGTTACATGCTTAAAGCTAAAATTTGATTCGTGTATAGCTTTATAAACTTATATATAATATAAAATATTTATAAAAGTGAAATGTTTGTATTAATTTTTTTAAAATAAAAATAAATAAAAAGGATTAGTTATAATATAATATATTTGTGAAAATGAGATTATTATGTTATTTTTTTTAAATGAAAACAAATAATAAAGATTAATTGATTTTCATCCATACTCGTTATCATGGTATTTTTTTCAACTTAAATATAAAATATAATTTGAAGTCAATTTTTTTATTTATCAATTAAAAATAATACATTTATAAAAAAAATTACTTACAAAACACGTCATCCATTAAAATAAATAAACAATACTTAGATGAAGTAATTCTTACACTAAATAAATTTGATTGTATAAGTAGAAGATGGATTCTTATTAAACTTGTTAAATGGGTTGAAGAAATCTTTCGATTTTTGTAACACTCCCTCCATATATATGTTGTATGATGATAAGGAAACCAATTATTTATAATTATAATGATTATTACTTTTATTAAGGAAAAAAAAAATTTGCTATCATGTAGTGACGCTATATCAACTTAGCTTTATAACGAATGAATAAAATAAACTTCAACTTTTTCCCCACATGTGGCTGTAGTTTAGTGGTAAGAATTCCACGTTGTGGCCGTGGAGACCTGGGCTCGAATCCCAGCAGCCACAATTGTTTTATACAGTCGTCACATTTTTTTGGGCCATTGGGCTAAACTGTGTTATAGATCCGGATGTGCATCCAATTGCCAACCGATATCATTTCCTTTGAAAATATGTTTGAGCAAGTGTGCTGGTTATATAACGTTTGCTTATTTCAGGTTTATTTGATAGTAATAATAACGGTTTAGAATATTTTTATGTTTGTTTGAAAATTAATATGGACTAAAATATAAAATATTTAAAAACTGAAATGCTATTTTTTGTTCACATCTTTATATAATCATTTATTATTTTATTTCATTTAAAAATTAAAATAATTTTTTAATCATACTTTATTTATAATTTTATAGATTTTATTTTAATATTTATCATTTTTTTATTCAACTGCTCAAATAATCATAATAGTAGTAATATTATTTTTATTAAATTTAATTTTTGTACCATTTTTTTTATCTTTCTCTTTCTATTATACAAACCAAATATTAGTGCTTATCAACTTAATTTAATTGAAGGAAGAAAAGCATGCCCTTAAGTTCTTATTTTTGGCTTTCGAGTGTGCCTTAATTTGCTTTGAGATTACACAAAATATCACGACATATCCAAGTATTGTAACAAGGTTAGATTAGAGGATATTACGAAGAAAAAAAGAGAGGTTAGATGGCAAAATCATCTACAATAAGCAACAAAACTGTGCTTGCTTTTGTTGGTAGGCTGACGTTAATTGAAGAGAGGAGAAAAATTCTAGTTATTTCAAACTTGGGGTGAGATTGTCAAGTTCTGTTGGCTTTGTTTTTGCATGTGATGGTTACACAAGGGGGCGATTTTCCACTTCCAAACTAGGAAATTGTAGTTAGTATAGCTCCAATTAGAACAACTCGTGCTCACATGTCTTGTGGTAATTTAACTGCATTAGGGTCAACAAATAAATGGAGTTATGAAGCTCACATGTCGTATTAAAAAGAATATTTTATAATGTATTTGTTCCGATTGCTCGTATGTATTGGTTCAATAACGATTAACAGCCATGATTCAGAAGTACCGAGTACCATTGCTGGTAACAAATATAATTCTACCCACTCATCCATTGTCATTTGCGACATGCTTTGTGAATTATATTCATAATTCAAGGAGAATACCGTCGGACAACATCAACAAGAATTCAAATAACACTAGGCTGATCGATATTTTGAGGTTGAGGAGTTAGAGTAGGGCGGTCCTTAACCAGGGTGCATACTGCATCCGCAGGCCTAAAAAGGTTCCCAAGAGTCATAGTTACTACAAAAACTTATACAAGTGCATATTATAGCAGTAAGTCAAACCTATTACATTGGGAGGGCTGCACAGGTAGTAGAAAGCTTATCTGCTTATGCAGCTTTCATATTATTTATATGTAGTTTTGCTATCACCACTATACAACTTAAACTACCAAAATTAATAATAACTAAGAATAATATTTGATCGAAACATGTTATCCATGGTATTATTGACATAGCACATAAATATCATCATAGTATCGAGGGACAAGGGACAAGGGACAAGGGACAAGAGAAGTGGAAAAAGCAGGTCTGGCCTATGGACATATCTCACTTGGGAAAAGATGGACGGCTTTCAGGGTCATACATTACAGCAATAAAAACTATGAAAATCCAAAACATCAGGACACTTATTATGGCAGTTCTTAATACCTGGTCACAGTTACCATTGAGGTCAACCCCTGTCTCATAAGTTGGATTCAATAAGAGCTGATCTTCATCATCGCAGATATCTGTGGTCAACTCTGTCTGGGAATTTTGCATTGTGGCAGACTTGTATTTATGAGTCGTGCTCAGCTCAGAACATCTTTTGCATGTACATTTGCCACCAAGGTATAATGGCAGTGTTTTAAGGTACTCAGATAGAACCTTTTGGTACATATTCCCCTCGATTCTTAGCTTCTTTCGGGTCACTGGCTTTAGTATCTGATCCAAAAAAAAAAAGAGAAAGAAAGCAAAGTCATGTCTCTTTTGTACGTTAGGGAAAGAGCCAAAACCTCTAATAAAGTTAGATATTTGTGTTTGATTCAGATAATCATAACTAGTGCTTTGTATAAAACTGTAAAATACTAAAATCCAAGATCCAGAAAACAGGGTTATGGAAGCATACTTGTAAAAACGTTTGAGCAATAACACGGAGAACTGGAGGAAGCCGAATGACAAATAAGCACCCAAGACGGTTCGGGAAATGATCTTGAAGAAGATTAGAACAGGTTCTCATAATATGCATGGGGACTTTCAGAGGAGATAAGCCTTCGCAGTCCACTAAAACTGTTATATGAGGATTTTCTTCATTCACTAAATGCAATACTCCATGCTCTACTTGAGATACTGCAGTTGCAATCATTCATTTTCTATCATTTAATCGCAAATAGAAGCTAATGAATAAAATACAAATATATGCATTAGAACAAACAAGAACTCGTAAAAACCAGAAGGATAATGATGTAAAATAAAATAATCATTAGCTCTGCTTAAAATATCTAGTTTTATTTCAGTAATCAGTACAGTTGTAATTTTATAAAAGAAAATTATGTTAATAAAATGTGTCAGCAGAGAACGTCAGAAACTTTAGGGACAAAAAGACATACTGATAGCTTGAGCAAAACGAGGTCTATCAGATGATGGCAAGCTGATACAAGCTAGTCCAAGCCGTACAATGAGACAAGGTCGGTCTTCTATGTCAAATCCATGCCAGAAGACCAAATTTGACCACATCTCAAGCTCCTCTAATGAAAAAATTCCGTAAGTTTCCCTCCAATGGATCGTCTTCTTAATCGAAGATAGGAAGCAGGAAAAGTCATTGCTTGCAGCACTATAAAATCTTCGGAGTTCGTCATTGTTAACTCTGCATAAACACCGCTACTATGTCATGGTTTGCTGGAACAAAGACAAGCCACAAAATTCAATACTAATATCCTAAATTATGAACAAGTGGAGCTCGAATGAGCAACACAAGGTTAAGAACATTTTAAGATGAGAGAGCACTTGATCAGACTATAAATGTCACAAGGGGGAAAAAATTAAATAAATTAACCAGCTTCATCACGTAATAAATTTTATCTATAATGTGAACTTTGAGCACTATGTCGTAGGGAAGCCAAAATGGCTAAAATATAATAAGCTACATCAACAAAGGAAAAGCACACCTTTAACTGCAAATTAAACTCCTATCTGTTGAATTTAATTTAACGAAATGGAGAAGATACACTCAAACTAATATCAATATTATATTATAAATATTAGATATTACAAAAACTCTCACAACACAACACAACACAACCCAACCTAACCTCCCCTCACTCTTACTCATGTCACTCACTAGTCACACACTCACATTTGTCACAACACTCATCACAAGCTACTTTCTTTTCTTATCTTTACTCAACACCTATATTTATGAGTGAGTATGTCGGCTTATAAACCGATTTTAAAGCTTCCAATAATTACTACATAATTCTAGATAAATCAAAATATTTCTAATATTAATAACATCTAGAATCTTCAATATAAGCCATTCTAAATTATTCTAAAAATAGAAAAATCTAAAAGATTTAGAAAGTGGCGAGAAGCATTGATGACTTCTAATACTCCCCCTCAACACCCATTGTCTCATATATCTCTTTTAGTTACTATGTTGAGTCGACGTTGTAGCTCCTCCAACTTTATAGTGTCATTTGGTAAATACATTTGCCACTTGATCATCTGTCTTTATTTGTTTAAGCTTTATGTCTCCTTGTAGTACCTTTTCTCAAATAAAGTGATAATGTACCTTCACGTGTTTGGTTCGTGCATAAAACACTGAATTCTACGCTCGAATAGCTGATAAATTATCACAATACATTGATACTGGATACTCGACTGTTTGGTGTAAGTCTTCAAGGACTTGCATCAACCACATACACTCTTGAGCTGCTACTGTTGTGCTCTGTATGCTTCTGTGGTTGACAGTAACACAGTAGGTTGTCTTTTGCTACACTAGGAGATTGCTCCTCCAACGAGCTTGAAAACATAGCTAATGTTCGATCGACGTGTATCATGATCTCCCGTATAATTCGTATCACAATAACCAACCACCCTACATTCTTCATTCTTCTTGTAAAGGAGTCCAAGATCAAGAGTTCCTTTCACGTACCTTAATATATGTTGGACCATCTCTAAGTGGGTCTTCTTTTGTTTTTAAATATAACGGCTTACAACTCCTATTGCATAAGAAATGTTTGGCCGCGTCAATGTCATATAAATAAGACTTCCAACCAATTGACTGTACATGGTCTCATCCTCCAAGTTTTTACCTTCATATGCACAAAGCTTGACGTTGGCTTCCATTCCAACATCCCAAACTTTAGCAATAAATCCGTTGCACACTTGTGTTGGCATACGAACAAACCCTTCTATGTGTAATCCACTTCTAGCACGCAGAAATGTTCTAATTCCCCAAACTCTTTCTTTTGGAAACGTATAAATTCTCTTTAGCTTTATGAATTTCCCTTTCGTCATCTCCTATAAAAATTAAGTCGTCAACACACACCAGAATAATTGTTATCCCTGTTTTGTCCTTGACGAACAAACTTAAATCAATAGTTGCCACCATGTAACCATTCTTGGTTAAGAACTCTGCAATTTTTTCATACCATGCTCACGATGCCTGCTTTAACCTATAAAGTGCCTTTCTTATCTATTTACACGAAATAGGTTTTATATCTTTTGGTTTCGACACCAATTTCTAAGTTTGATTTTGTTTCAGAGTTACAATTTATTCTTCCATGGCTCTTATCCATTTGAGGCTTTGAGGCGCCTCCTCATATGATGTTGGTTCTTTCAAAACCATTGCATTATTGACATACATAAGTTTTAGTTGTATGACACTCTTTGGTGCTCTATAATGTACACCAACTCCCCAAGGATTTTGAAGTTCCTTGAAACTCTCAAGTACTTCTCAACACAATAGAACTTGATGCTAACTCCATTGGCACGTGTATGAGCTTCTCCTCATGCTTGTGGAAACTATCTACCAATTCTGCTTGGCATTCATTGAGTTTCTCATCAAGCTCGTAAGAGCAATTTGCCAACTCTGCTTGGCCTTTGTTGAGCTTCTCATCAAGCTCATTGAAACAATTTGACAACTCTACTTGGCTTTCTTTGAGCTCCTCCTCAAGCTTAGTTATTGCAAAGGATGCCTCAACATCCCATTCTTCCTTACCAGGAGTAGACTCTTGATCATTCAAGGTTGCAACATTGTCTTTCACCATTTTCTTCCTATATCAACAACCTATCGCATAATGACCCACTTTTCTGCACATATAACATGAGCCATTACACTTCCTTTGCCCCTTGAATTGGCCTTTCTTCTTCTCATGAATGTTTTGTGCTCCCCCTGCTTGAGGGCCTTTTTTCCATATTTTCTTTTCTCCATTTTTTATTTGTTTTTCCTTTCACCCAACTCTAGTTACTAAATGGTGCTTCCTCTTGTGACTATTTTAAGAATAGTTCATTCGATTGTTTAAATAAAGTTTCTTTATTAAGCAACATATTTTCCAATTTTATTAAAAGTGATAAGGTGGACCATTTTTGTATTGCAATAATGTAAAGATCATATTAAGAATTCAATCCATTAATTATGATTCTTCTCATTCTATCCTCATCAATTTTTGCCTTAGGATCCAACTCTGCTATCTCTCGACAAAGAGTGTGTACTTTGAAAAAGTATGTGTTGATGTACATGTCTCCTTGTGACGTGATCATTAATTTTCTCTCTAAGAATTGGAGTTGGGCCCCGTTCATTCTTGAAAAGAGTTTTGCAAAAGTATCTCATATTTCCTTTGGTATCTCCATGTCGTCAACGATTGGCTTCGACTCTGACATAATTGATGATAGTAAAACATATTTAGCTCTTCCCACCTTTCTAAAGTATTTATGATACACATCGAAAGTTCTTGTAGATAAAGTTGTCTTTGTTCCACCTGTTACCTCCCATAAGTCTTGTCCTTGTAAGTAGGCCTTCACCAAGGCACGCCATTTTATGTAATTATAATCGTTGAGTTCATCAATTCCTTATAGATCTCTCATTATTGTGACTTGGTAAATCTCCATGTTTAGCCAAGCAAGCTTAAACTCGAACAAGCTTTACGATCCTTTGCAATTGTGCACGATCATACTGAACTCTAACAGAGAATCGATTCCTTGATCAATCTGCTCTGATACCACTTGTTGAATTTAAATTAAAAACATGGAGAAGATACACTCAAACTAATATCAATATTAAATTATAAATATTAGATATTATAAAAACTCACACAACACAACCTCACCTCACTCTTACTCATGTCACTCACCAGTCGCACTCGCACTTCGCACAACACTCATCACAAGCTCCTTTTTTTTCTTATCTATACTACACACACAACACCTATATTTATAAGTGAGTATGTCAGCTTATAAACAGACTTTAAAGCTTCTAATAATTACTATATAATTTTAGATAAACCAAAATATTTCTAATCTTACTAACATCTAGAATCTTCAACTTAAGCTATTTTAAATTATTCTAGAAATAGAAAAATCTAGAAGATTTAGAAAGAGAAGAGAAGGAGTGATGACTTCTAACACTTCCATAGTTGGCATTGAAGAATTAAGCTCTTACCAAATTCATTATACTTGCTTGACAAATCCAAACAGTGTAAAGAGAATGGAAAATAATTGCATGACTATAGATTAAAATTTAAAATTGACAACTATTCACTCATTAACCTATTTTATAAAAAAAGAAGGCAAATAATTTCGAAGTAAATATTAGAATTGCCAGATTACCTCTCTGGCAAATTAACCCCTTGCCTTTCCAGCTCTTCAAGTAGTTGTATCAACCATGTTTCGGATGCTAGCCTTTCAGGTGATTCATCAGAAACCCTACAGATCTCATAAAAGCTGGTATGAATAGTTCAAAAGGCTTTTAAATAAGTTCTGTAGTAAGTAATATTAGTTGCATTTTTAAATAACCTCATAATACTATGAGAATAGACAAAATATAAAAAAAATGCGTTCCGTAGTTATATAAAAATCAATGACTAGTCATAAATATTCATCATGACTGTTGTCTTAACCACAAATGTAAGATTTAGAGACTCTTGCTTCATATTTACCTTGATTCCTCTATAGCAGTCTCTATGCACGGTACATCTGTGCTTACTTCTGAACACTCATTTGAACCAGCAATACCACTAGATGTCCTATCAGTTGGTTCTGCTTCATCAGTGATAGCTGTTGCAATGGAGATAACAAGCAGCGGCCTTGAGATTAACTGGAAGCATGCAAATAAAATAACAGTTAAAGCTCCTGAGATAGAGATAATGGTAGAGAGGTAAATGACATTCAAGAGTCAATAACAAGATATCCATGGTCAGCATAAGCATTGATGCAGAATCTGTTGTTAAACTGTGTTTCATACATTCATATAATAATAAAAGGAATTTGCAAAATAGAAACCTGCATCCCTCTAACCAAACCCTTGAAGGGAGAGAATCTTTGGATCCACTTGAATGGTGGATAGCACAGAAATTGAAAAGCTTGAAGACTGCGCCATACAAGTGGACACTTGGCCCTTGACAACCTTCGAACAGTCTCTAATGCAACAACTTTCAGTGCAAATAATGCAGCATGCCCAACTGCACCGCTTCCAATTCTATCACGGCCTAAAGAAGCTATATTGCTAAAAGAAGACTTTGAAGAAGACTTGAGGGAAGCAACTGAACATCTTTTGGCTAACTTATTGTCAGTAACGACACTGGATGTTTTAACACTTGTGGTTGATCTAGAATGTTGCAATGAGTCCCCCATAATGAAGAGTTTCAAAAGAGTTCAGAATTCGTCAAAGCTACAACAATAGCAAGCTTAATATATTTCCCTAGAATGCTGGATGTGGATCCATTCAAAACTACTGCAAAAAATATGATAGAAAAAGTCCATTTAGCATATTTTGAGGTGAGAGTCACCAACTGTAGCTTGCATAATCATCCTGAAAAGTAATAGACAGATCAACAAAAACACCACAAGACTAATAGCACAGGTCCTTTAAAATCCATACATAAGTATAAAGGGAAAGATTTTCATTTACAATGATAAACCAGGTAGCATACCATTCTGCTTACTTCAAGATATGCTAAGTTGCAAACTACTGTTCCAACACTAAAAGAAAAAAAATGAAAAATACACAAAAAAAATGACTCTACATACTCTTATAATTTATATCAAATGGTAGGTTACATACTCTCCTTAAACGTATCAAAATCCATAACACCATATATCCAATCCAGCTCCTTTTTCCAAAGTTTTTCGCTTGAGGAATGCTAATGACACATAAATTTCCAATCATTGTGCAAGTGGCAAAATAACTTTAGAAATGAAAATGTTATTAGTTTTTCAATAAAATGATGCCACGTGGGACAACATAATTCGTGTGAGTGAAAATATGTGTGCATTTACCGTTTCTCTCTTCACTTCTGCAAAATTTCGACGCAGAATATCATAGTTACAACTTTGGACATTGGACAGAGGGGGGAAAAATGACCTACCGCTCACTAGTAATCTAGCTACACAAAACAGATTGTTTCAAACTTCTAGGACAAAAGATAAAAGGTTGAAGTAGTGCTGATCGATAATAACACGTTCTAACTTCTGAGAAGCTAAAAGACTTCAGACGCCCACAAATCTCAATTTTACGTTTTAGTCCTAGCCATCGTCGATTCACATAAATTGAAATAGTGTGATCCTTTTCATAAATTTACAAAAAAACGAAGTATAATAAAAACTTTATGATTCAATAAACATCATAAATTCTCACCGCCGAAACGCTAGCACAAAGTCGAACTATCCGCACCGCTTGTTCGGCTTCATGAGAGCTGAAAACTAAGAGGAACAAATTAAGCGAAGCTAGGGTTCCACCAATTAGAAGCTTCTGATTTTAAGGAAGTGATCGTGAACTTTGATCAGCTTTATCTATAGAGAAAATCTTTCCCTTTGTCTCGCGAATTATCGATCATCTTTCGTTACGATCATATCAGTTCCTTCGCTATCGCTTAGTCGGCAACAGAAACTGTGATGTGATTATGCGGTAGGCGTATGTGGCTCCCACCACATGACTTCGACGATCCGAAAGCTGGCAAGGTTGAGCACGTGTGCGGTGCATCACATGAATGAGATACTTTTGATTTCACTATTAAATATTTTTTTTATTATCTTTGTATAATAAACTTTTATAAATCTTCTTATTAAAATTTATTAATTAAAGATTTTTTTAAAATATTCTTTATTTTCACTAATTTCAAGCATATGATATCAAATATTTTTTTTAAATTTTAATTTAACATATAAATATTAATTAATTTTCTAATTTTGAATTATTTAAGAATAAATATTATTATTAACAAACAAAATTTAAAATTCTATTTAATCTTACATAATTTTAATGAATATGACTCTACTTCTGTCTTTCGTTTACTCGTATTTGATCTTTAATTATCTTATTAAAAATCTCACTTTTTTGATTGGTAATAACAACTTTTTGTCTTTAACCATTCGTATTTTTATTTAAGATATAAGAAAAATATTTGATTATAGAAAAAATAATTTTTTTATTGATTAAGAAAAATAATATTATTATAACCATAGTTTTATGCTAATTTACTCCATAAAAGCTTACCTAGATATTATCTAAGAAGATAGGAATGTTTAGATTATGTAATTAGAATTTGGTATGCCCCTTCTTTATATACTTGTCTTAAAGACACATGGAAGGATAAAAATTACATATTATCTTATCTCTTCTTTACTTTTCTAAAATATAGACACTAGAAGAATAAGTATTATACTTTATCTTATTTCTTTCTTCCTCTTTAAGAATTCATATCAATACTTATTTAACAAAAATTACTTACTTACATGCTTCTTCTTGATATTTGATATGTGGAATCCTCTATGTCATTTATACAATAAATACATTTATTGTCTTTAGTTTGCTTTTTTGCTAATTGGAAAAATTCCTATTTGATTCTTTTAACTACAACCAAATCATTGTAGTAACATAATACTTAATAATTGATAATTTTCTCAATATCTTCTTGAATTATATTCAAGTTATTGCATGAAATCATTATGACCTTACTTGTGGAGTAATTTACCACGATTTCAATGAATGTTCCTATTTTTTTAATTTTATAATATATCTGCCTCAATATGACTCTTTCTTGGTTAAGAGCTTATTCATCAAACTCTTATTCTAGTAGAATCTAGGGTTGGTCTACTATTATTCTTAAAGATGCAATTTCTATTTTAATAAAATAATAAGAATTGATAGGTTTTTCTTTGTACTAATCTATTATGAAACTGAAAAATCCTAAAAAGATTAGACAATCATTTGCTTTTACTCTTTTTTTTTTTAAATTAATAGTTTTTTAAAAAACTTCAGGAAAATGATTTGATTATATTAAATTGTTATTTAAGTAAATATTTTCAATCAATTCACAATAAAATAACATGTAAACAAGATTTGGATATACTTTTCCAATTATGTTGAATCTGTTGCATGTGATTGATTTTGTTCCTGATGTATGAATTTTTTCTATAGTGAAAAATTTCATGGTTGAAGTTAATCTTTTCCTTATTTTCTTGTTAAATTATAAAAATTCAGCCATTAGTCTGAGTTTATATTTCTTTATCTTTCATTTTCTTCTTCAGAGATAAGAAATGTATCATTTATTTTTCTAAAGATTATTGGTTTTGATATTTTTTCTAGCATTATCATATCTTCTTTTGCAGTTGCTTAGTTTTTTAGTATGCATAGTTACCTTCTAAGTTTGCTACTACATCATTGGGTCTAAGAAACTTAGGGATTTTAAAGTAATATTTTTCTTTTCCTGTTTAATTCTTTTCTTTGAGCTACTCCTCATTTTCTTCTTCTATTATTTCAAAGCATATAGTATTTAAGAAATTATCTTTTTTTGATTAATTTTGAAATTTCATCCTTTTCTTTTGAGATTTTAATCTCTTTATTTATTAGAATGCTAGAATTTTTTTATTTTTCACATAAGAATGATCTTTTGAAACATAAGATCTCTAGTTAATCTTTTAAATCTTTTATTTTATTTATTTTTATCTTGATTTCAATGTCAAGATTGTTCATCTTTTCTGCAATTATAAAAATTGCTAATGAGACTAATTCTCTAGTTAAGGCATTAGCTAAATTATGATTTTCTCTATGCAAAAGTTCAACATCAAATCTATAATGGTTAAGCCATAACTGTAATTTGATTAGTTTTTTTTTTGTTTGTAATCTCCTGTATTATTAGCTCTAAAGAAATATTCAAAAAATTTATTGTATGTTCTAACAATAAAACTTAAGAGTATTACATTTATAACAAACTTTTTATTGCATTTTTTACAACTAAATATTCTTTTTCATTACTATGATAGTTTAATTTAGATTCTTGAAAAACTCTTGAAATAAACATACATGAATATTCATCTTTATCATCTACTCTTGCTTTTAATATGACTCTTCAATATTCATGTGAAGCATATGTTTCTATTATTATTTTATCATCTAGTCTTAGAAAGTAAATTGTTGATAAATGGTTTATTTGTGCTTTATCTTTTTCATGTACTGAGTATCTTGATCGGTTCATTTCAAGATATAATCTTTCTTAAGTTTTTCTTGTAAAAAATTTCTCATTTATGTTAATTTCTTAATATATGCTTCTGTATATGTCAAACATCTTAAAAACCTTTGTAATTAGTTTTTGTCAATGATGGCATTGAAGAATCTTTGTATATTATTTAGCACATGAGATTGAGGTGGTGTTTTTCATCTTCTATTTCAAGCCCTAAATACTTATTTTTTTGTTGTGCTAATACTTCTTTTTTCTCAAACAATATTATTCATTCTTTCTTAAATTTTGTTAAGATTTTTAATATAGCTAGATAATGCTGGTTATATCATCAATATAGACACAACAAAAAGAGTGATATTCCTTAAAAAATACCATCCATATGTCTTTGAAATATTCTGTTTGTTTTAATCTAACTAGTATAACAATCTATTGAAATTGTCTCTGTGGATAACTAAAGGCTATTAGTAATTATGATTCTTTATCTAATTTGATTTTCTAGAATTGATTGTTACAATCAATTCTAGAAAAATATTTCTTTCCTTTAATTAACGCTAATAACTCTTCTTTTTATGAGATAAAATATCCATTTATTGTTTTTTTATTTAGTGATTTAAAATTTATCATCATTCTCTTCTATTTAGTTCAATTACTCTTAGTTCTAAAAATTCTTGAATTTGTTTACTGAATTCTTCTCAATCTTCTAGAGTATAGACCATAGGTTTTACTCTTATAACCTTATTAGGATCTTTTAGTTTTATACTTTCTAATTATGTAAGTTTATTAATATTTGGATCTAAAAGATTTTTTGAGCTTACTATCTTAAGTAATTTCCTTACTTTTAGTAATCTCTTATCTTCTTGTATTTCTTTTTAAGAATGGATTTTCTTGATTAATAAAATCCAGATCATCTTCATCTTATAGTTTTGCTATATTTTCTAAATGTGGTTTCTTTTTATCTCAACATGTTTTTGTTTTTTGTGTTGCTTAATAAACTTTTCTGATGATACATTCTTGGCATTTTTAACCATTAAAATGTATATTTTTTCTCGTTCTAATGTTGTTATA
This sequence comes from Hippophae tibetana, assembly GCA_037013495.1. Taxonomy (NCBI): domain Eukaryota; kingdom Viridiplantae; phylum Streptophyta; class Magnoliopsida; order Rosales; family Elaeagnaceae; genus Hippophae; species Hippophae tibetana. Next base: position 3,039,897 of record CM072810.1, read on the forward strand.
CTTATATTGTGTAAATGGTTGATAAGTTTAAAAAGTTATTTCTTATCAAGAAATCAACTCTTATTTCTTGTTGATACATGATAAGGATATAAAACTTTTCTCTACGTATTATAATATCTATATATTTTATAATCTTGATATGAAATGTTTTATTTACTATTCTTACTATCAAGTCTTTTGAAATTATAGTGCAAAGTTCTTATAAAAAATATATTTACTTGCTACACATATACTGACTATAGTATCCATGTAAATGATATATATTATATCATTTGAATTTACATTATATTTTTATGTAGGTACTAATAGAATTAGTTATGTTGTATATGTCATTCATCCTTCATTTTCGATGTTTCTTCTGAATCTATTTCCTCTTCTTCAGTTTCACTCATTAAGTATATTGATTATGTTTCATTAATGTCAAATTGTTTCATGGGTTTTAATTGCATTTTATAGACTTGTTCTAATATTTTTAAGTTTTTCTTATATTCCTTTTTATGGGTTAATTTATTAGGATATTCATTGGCATAATTACATTTCTTATTATATATCCAACATCTATAAGTTTTCTTGCCTGATTGATAGTAATTTTCTTTTTTTTTTAAATATATTTTCTTACAAGGTTCCTTGTTATCTTGTTTTCTAAATTTATGTTTCTTGTACCTTTTATATTTTTATTTGTAAAGCTTTTATATTACATCTTTATTTTCCTGTCATATGAAAATTACTATTATCACAACATATTTTAGATTTTTCTTTAACATAATTATATTCATTTCTTCTTTGATATTGTAAAATCATTCAAGATTTTAGTTATTTTATTCTTCCTCCTAAAGTATTTGGTATCGCTACAGAATTTCTATTTCTCCAACTTTCTTCAAAGGTCTTAAATAAAGTCTATGAGAACTTTTAATAAAATATTTTCTTAAATTATTGTTGTTGTATTTTTTATATCTTATGATAATACATTTTATATTCACATATAAAAGAATTAATGTAGCATATATCACATATTTTCATATTTATTAAATGTCATTTAGCCTTATTTATTTCTAGTTCACTTGTTTTAGTAATATGGTTTTATTTATCTTCTCTTATGAATTCTTTATATATTTTATTTATTACTTTATTTAAAGAATATCTTCATGTTGTCGAATCTTCTTGTCTATGAATATGTATATCATTTGATACATTATTAAATCATAATTTAGCATTTCAAGTCATGTTATGGTTTAATAATACTCTACAAATTGATATATTTGTATTAGTAGTTTTCAATTTCTATATTGTGACACTCATTGCACTAGCTCATTCAATTAATTTTTTTTTCTATCTCTAACACAATCTAGGTCAAGATAGTTAGTTTCATTATTATTTTCGTGAAACTTAAATTCTGGTGGTATAAATATTCTAATATCCCTATATAATCCTTCTTCTATTTTTGGTTTTTTGCTTTCTTCTATTTGAAGGGTGAGGTTCTTCTGGTATTTTTCTATTCATTTCATTTCTACGAGAATTAGAAGTTTCTCCCCTTACTATAAGAGCATTACTATGTTTCTCTCCATAGTAATTTTGGAGTTTTTTAGTTTATAATTTGTTTCACTAATTATTATCATTTCATCTTCTTTTTTATTAAAACATATTTTTCTTCATAATATTTTCTGAATTCTTCATCTATTAATGTTAACAAACTTATTAATGTTCTTATATTTTTATCTTTTAGATTCATAAATTATTCTTCTAATTATTTTTTATATTCTATTATGTTGAAACTATACATTTTTCTTCATCTTTTACCTTTTCGTTTTGGGGAATAATTTTATCGGATCTTCTTGGTGGTTCTTTCTTTAATCATTTTAATGGATCTCTTTTTAGAAAGTTTTGTTGCAATATTTTGTCATAACTATTTTTTCTTATTTCTTCAAGAGTTTTTTTTTTAAATTTTATTTATATTTTGTAAGTATTCTATTTTTTCTTCTAAAATAATAACGCTTTTATTATATCTATTTGGTTATTTGATATGCTTATTAGAATATCAATATTTTATAATACTATTCCTTGTACCTTTGATATATTTTTTTTAAAATCATTTTGTAATTTATCAATTTTTGTTATTGACATTTTACTTCATGGATAAGATTTTTGACTTCTTTATTTTCTTATTTTAATTTTTTTTATTTCTTTTTCTTGTTTCTATTCCTATTTGCTTATTTTTATTTTATCATTTGTAAATTCTATTCGTGGTATGTTACTTTTTTTCCTGCATCAAAAGGTTTTTTTAACATTCGGGTTTCATTCTTTATGTATTTCAAAGTCTATTAATATTTTTGATTTTATTATTTATCCGATTTTTTGTAAAGTTTTATCTATTTTATGAATTTATTTTGTTCATATATTAAACTATTATAATCGTTTATTAATAAATATCCTAATATATAATATATTGAAAATTGATGATTTCCTTCTTTTATTATATCTTTTCTTTCAAATTCATAGACTAAATTTAATACTTAGTTTAAGTTGTTATTATTAGTATTGATGGTGAACTTAATATATGCTGTAAATTTTAATTTCTGATATTCTAAGTTCTCATGGAACATTCTAATAAAATATATTTTCTATTTATTATTCTATTATTTAACAATGCTAGTTTTATTAGTGTATCAATTTCTTCTCTAAAATGTGCTTTTATTAATATATAGATTCTTCTTAAATGGATGTATTCAATTTTTTTAATTTTTCTAAGTGATTTTTTATTGTTTATCCATAATAGTTTCTTTGTCAATTAATGGTATATTAAAACTTCCTTTTATGTATGTAATATTAATATTCATTTCTTTATTACTTATTCTATAATAAAATATATTTTTTCTTAAAAATATTTTTCTTATTTTTGAAAATCATGAATCTTTAAATCCATCTAATTCTTTAAGATTTAGGTGATGTTTAGTTCACAAAATGAAATCAAAATCAGAATGAGAATGAAATGAAATAGAAAGAAAAAAATGTTGTTTGGTTTTGTAAATAAACTTAATACTTCTATATTGAGTAAAATTTAAATAATATTATTTAATTATTATTTTTTCATTATAAAAAATACATTATTGAAACAATTATTTTTTTAAATAATTATTACTTAAAAAGAAAATATATTATTAAAATTATTATTTTTCTAAATAGTGTTTAGGGTTTTGAGGTTTGTGATTTGGAGTTTAAAGTTTTAGGATTTGAGATTTGAGATTTAAGGTTTAGTGTTTATTTATTTGGAATTTAAGGTTTAAGATTTAGGAATTTAAGTTTTAGGATTTTAGGTTCTAGGTTTTGGATTTTGGAGTTTAGATTTTAGGGTTTAAGATTTAGTGTTTAGGGTTTGAATTTAGGGTTATATTTAAAGTGAGGGTAAAATTAGAAAAAAAAATTTAATAATATATTTTTAAGTTTATTGGTATAAAATAATAAATTAAAATTTAATAACATTTTTATAATATATAATAATTTTATTCTTTAATGCGCATGGACGAGAAGGCTCTAGCGTTTTCTGCCTCCTCTGTAAACTGTGTCACTGTCTGTCTCCTTTTTCATGCACCAAGACATATTCCATATAGATATCACCCGTATCCACGTTCCTATCATAACAAATGCTTTATGTTTGAAGAATAAATAAATAAGTATTTCTTTTATATTGATTGATGGATTAAATAAATTGTTTGATATATTAAGATTTGTTTTCATATTTAAAGACAACAGTTATTTTACAATTATAGGCCTTTGAAAAATAAATCCATCGCTGATATATATTTTGAATTGAATAAATCACATCCTACAAGTTCGTTATTCGTCGTTCAATTTATATTTAACTAGTTATTAACTAAATTAATTAATTTTGCACTTAGTTTTCTTAATTTTTAATAATTTATTCTATTTACTTTTTTAATATTTTATTTTAATTTCTTACCTTTTTTATTTAATCACTTTATTCTTTAATTTATGTCAAAATTGCCCTTTCATCACATATAATACATACGGTGATTAAATTTACCAAATGTAGAACATTATTTTCAATTTTCTTCTTTTCAATCTGATTAAAGTATTATTAAAAATAATTGTTAAAACCCAACCTTTATACTATTTTATATGAATATGAGATAAAATAAAATAAAAAATCTTCATTTTAGCTGAAGAAATTAGTTTAAGATTGATTTAGAATAATATTTTATTCAAATTAGGCGTTTAAAACAATATCAAATAAAATTAAAATAAGATTCAATTTTAAGTCACACAATGAATAATTAAATAAATAAAAAATTAATGAATTTATTTTGATTATTTTAAAATTTAAATTACATTTAAAATAATTTCAAATTATAATATTTTTATATTTAAAAATATTTTATTTTAAATAACCAAAAATATTTAAAATGTTAGACGCATTAATTAAAAAAACATATAGCTTGTTAGTTTCCATTGAAAGGTTTTTAATTATATTTAAAAGAAATATTTCTAAATCTTACTACCATAAAAATAATGCTTTTAAATTTATTTCATATAATTATTTAAATTAGTTTAATATTTAATATTATTTAATTAAATTAAATTAAATTAATTTTTTTTTATAATTTCTCAATTATTTCTCGCCTTCCTTATTTTGTTCAACTTCAGAGTCTGGTAGATTGGCTCTCAAACCAAAATTTGCTAAAAACAAAACACAGGATTAACAAGCCAACAATCCCAAAAATCAACTAAAAGACAACGGAACTCAATACCCAAATCAAGGTTACACTACTTTCACATTACATAATACATAACTAATATGATTAACCAAGTAGTTAATACCATTAGCTACTTCATTAACCCATTAATTAATTTAATCAAGATCAACCCATTAAACATTGATCTTAACTAACACTTCCCTAGTGACAGAAAATAACCTTAAGCTCCCTTGGCGAAGAACACTCATGCATAAGAGAAGGACTATCATGAGCATGAGTAACAGTTGAAGGACAAGCATGTTTAAAAAACTCTGAATAACTCGTTGCTCTACAAGTCTGAGGGCTATTATAGTGATTTCTACAACACATTTCGTCCGTACCAAAAGCTTCACACCCACTTTTACAAGCCACAACAATACCGTGACCTGGTGGGTACCTAAGTTGTAACCTCTCGGGACACGTGACAAGCAGATCCGCTTTACAACCCACCACTGGACACACCCCTTTGCCTTCATGTGGCGTCACCGTCATCGGGACGTTAAATCCGTCAACTAAGCTAACGCCGTAAGACGACAAGTCATTTGGGCCGTGGTGGAGTACAAACTGAGCGAGAGAAGCTGGAGGTTTGCCTCCTGCTCCGTTACATTCTAAGCTTCCACCACAGTCGCCGGTGGCGCATGCAAATTGGTTGCCATTGTGGTTACAGTGAGTACGGGCCCAGATCCGACCCGACCAGTGTTGGGTTGGAGCGGGGAAGGAACGGTGGGTTAGAGATGGGAGTGCGAAGCCGCCACGTTCGAGAACTGGGTGACCGGAGTTGGGTTGAATGGCTGGCCAGATAGGGAAGGGACAGTTGTTGACTACAGTCAAAATGAGTGTAGCGTGAGATTGGGTGCAGAGGATTAAGGTGGTGGTGAGGAAAGAGAGAGCAAAGGAAGGAGCCATTGTTGTGTGTGAAAGCAGAGAAGTGAGGAGGGTTATATGTGTAGAAAGAGAGGTTTATTAGCCTGGTTTTTATAGAAAGAAGGTGATAGCAACAGTACTTTAGTCTAGTTAGTGATAAGTTGAGTGGACCAAATTGCCCTTGTATTCGGTAAGTTATTACAAGGATAATATATATATATATATATTTTAAATAGAAATAACTGATTCAAGCATATGTATAGTACCACAAAAATTCAAATTCAAATTTTCATAAAGGATAAGATTATGATTAAGTTAAGATTGATGGATGTAAGTATTACATACTGAGAGAATATTTTTAAGTGTTTTTTATTAGTTTCATATTTTTTTTATTAAAATTTATTGAATTAATTCGCACAAATTGTTTACTAAAAACATGAAACAATAATATTGTCAAAACTATTGATATAATAAAATAAAAATCTTTAATATCTAACTATTTATTTATAATAAAGATTATTTTTTTTATTATATATATTTAATTTTAAATTATAATTATAACATTTTTATTACTAATAATTTTAATGATATCAAAAGAACTTAACCTCATCGAACCCCACTAAAATCCCCACAAGACGACATATGTTTTTGAAACGAGGTTCTCTATAACGCGATATAAAGAATCTTTATTTTATTGAAATTTTATAAATCTAAATTCAAATTAAATTAAATAATAAATATAAAAAATTAAAGAAATCAAAATTGAATAAATTACTGTAATATAAGAAGAATTAGATGAATTCTATCGATATAAAGACATTATTGTTATTATATATATCTATTAGACTATGTATATTTATTAATATATATATCTATAAATATTAGAAGATTTTTATTATATATATACATATTGTATAATTTACTTGTATTAGTATATTACCTCACCCAACAAAGTGTTGTCTACATCATCCAAATCATATCATCATCTTCTGAATTAGCTTAAAAAAAAATGGTTTTGTCCAAACAACAGCTAAAAACATGAAAAAAAGATTGCTTTCACATGGTTGTTCTGATTTGTCCAGCTTTGTTTTCGAAATGTAGAGAATTTATAAGTTGTATGTAAAAAAATAGAAAATAATAATATTTTTAATAAAATTATTAAGTTTTGTTGATTATTATTTAAAAATAATAATAATTGTATTTTTAATAATATTATTACACTTATATATTTTATTGTTGGAAAAATCGGGTATATTTTCCCTATTCTAAGTAGTAACTATTCACTTATGATTTAAATGAATATAACTCAAACTAACCCGACAAAATAATGCTATTGAAAATATAATGCTAAAATAAACTAAAACAGATATTGAAACAGAAATATTAAAGCAGAAAAATAATAACACCAGAAATTTAACGAGGTTCGGTATAAATGTTACCTAGGTCCTCGGGCGTCGTTGATCACTTCCACTATCTCCAATTGGATGAACTCTAAAATTACAACTAATTGGGCAAAATTGAGCTAATCAATTACCCTTACAAAAGAGAGGAAGATTTACAAATTTTGAGATGTTTACAAATGGTGAATGAGGGCTTTATTTATAGCCTCAAAACCAACACTCATCTTCATTCCTAATCAATGTGTGACTTTACTAATTTTCTCACTAAGGAGCAATATATAACAAATCTCCACCTTAGCGACTTAGTGGTTTTTAAATGATTTCTTCAATTGCTAGATCAACGACGCCAGTGCCAATTCAGATCTGTAGGATGTTAACCAAGTCCAGACAATGTTTGAACTTGATTGTTGTTACCACCTTGGTCATCATATCTGCGGGATTCTCTGTCGTACTAATCTTCTGAACTAGTACTCCACCTTCTTCAATAATCTCTCGCACGAAATGATAACGAACGTCAATGTGCTTTGTACGTGCATGGTAGACTTGGTTCTTTGCTAAATGAATAGCACTCTGACTATCACAAAACACCTTAATATGTTTTTGACCAACTCTCAAGTCTTCAAGCCTTGTAACCAAATAGCTTCCTTCACAGCCTCTGTAACTGTCATATACTCTGCCTCTGTAGTAGACAAAGCAACTGTGGACTGCAAGGTAGACTTCCAACTGACTGGTGCTCTAGCAAGAGTAAACACATAACCAGTAGTTGACCGACGTTTATCTAAATCTCCTGCATAGTCAGAATCACAATATCTGATTGCATATTGACCAATGGTATTATCCTGCTGAAATACTAAACCAACATCTACAGTATTTATAATATACCGTAGAATCCATTTCACAGCCAACCAATGTCCTTTACCAGGATCATGCATGTATATGCTTACAGCACCAACCACATGTGAAATGTCAGGTCTTGTACACACCATTGCATACATCAAGCTACCAACTGCATTTGCATATGGTACATTTTCCATATATTCTCGTTCTGCATCATTCTTAGGAGATAATTGAGCACTAAGCTTGAATTGAGGAACTAGCGGAGTACTTACAGGTTTTGTCTGTTCATTCATACCAAAACGTTGTAGTATCCGCTTCAAATATTGACTCTGGGTCAAACTAAGCTTCCCCTTCTTCCTGTCTCTGCTTATCTCCATACCGAGAATCTGCTTGGCTTCTCCCAAATCTTTCATCTCGAACTCCTAACTTAGTTGAGCCTTCAACTTTTCAATTTCTGCTTGGCTCTTCGATGCAATTAACATATCATCGATGTACAATAGGAGATAGACGAAAGACTCATTTTGTAGCTTGCAAAAATACACACAATGATCATGTGTGCTTCTGGTATACTTTTGTTGCAACATAAACTGATCAAATCGTTTGTACCACTACCTTGGAGATTGCTTCAATCCATACAATGATTTGTTCAGCTTACAAACCCAATTCTCTTTACCAGCAACAATAAACCCTTCTGGCTGAGACATATAGATCTCCTCTTCTAAGTCACCGTGAAGAAATGCGGTTTTCACATCAAGTTGAACTAGTTCCAAATCGAACTGTGCTACCAAGGCCAACAAAATTCTAATGGAAGAATGTTTTACAACTGGAGAAAATACCTCATTATAATCGATTCCCTCCTTCTAAGCGTAGCCCTTAGCCACCAACCTTGCCTTGTAGCGAATACCATCTTTGTTAGGAAATCCATCTTTCTTTGCATACACTTATTTGCTTCCAATTTCCTTCTTGCCCTTAGGTAGTTGTGTCAACTTCCATGTTTTATTCTTCTGAAGGGACATAAGTTCTTCATCCATGGCTTCCTTCCATCTTTCAACTTCAGGGCTTCTAATTGCTTCTTTATATATGGAAGGAACATCATCATGCACAACTGAAAGTGCACAGGCTACCGTATTCTTAAATTGAGCAGGTAAGTCTTCAAAATCCTTGTATCGAGCAGGTACCTTGACATTTTGTCGTCGTGGCCTATCAACTGCAGTTTCTTCTTGTTGCTGTGGAGGTTCTTGGGTTAAAACCTCTTCATCTGATTCATCTTCTGTCAATGGAGGATCAGCTTCTGTCTTATCTTCACTAACTCGATTAACAATTTTGCTTTCAAACTCCACTTGTTTCGGAGTTTGCTCCACCTGCTCTAAAGTGCCATCAATCTTCTTAGTTACCTTTTGCAACAAGGCAAATTCATCAAAGGTAACATCTCTGCTAAAGATTATCTTTTTCGTTTCAAGGCACCATAGTCGATATCCCTTAGAACCAGAAGGGATCCCCAAAAAAATGGCTTTCTTGGCTCTTGGGTCCAACTTTGATTCCATTACATGGTAGTATGCAATTGAACCAAACACATGTAAGAAATCGTAATCTCTAGCAGGTTTTCCAGACCATACCTCTATAGGTGTTTTGCCTTCAAGAGCAGACGATGGTAGACGGTTGACAAGATGACATGCATATGTCACAGCCTCAGCCCAATACTGCTTGCCTAAACCAGCATTTGACAACATACACCGAACCTTCTCCAGCAAAGTTCGGTTCATACGTTCTGCAACTCCGTTTTGTTGTGGTGTTTTTCGAATAGTGAAGTGTCGCACTATCCCTTCTTCTTCACAAACTTTCATAAATGGATCGTTTGTGTACTCAGTGCCATTATCAGACCTCAGATGCTTGATCTTTTTATCAGTCTGAGTCTCGATCATCTTCTTCCATTTGAGAAAAATTCCCAGCACTTCATCTTTCTTCTTCATGAGATACACCCAAACTCTTCTGGAAAAATCATCAACGAAAGTGACATAATAATGTTTGCCACTCATGGATGGAGTTCTTGTTGGCCCCCATACATCCGTATGGATGTAATCCAAAATGCCCTTTGTATTATGGAGAGCAGTGCCAAAGCTTACTCTTTTCTGCTTCCCCAATACACAATGCTCACAAAATTCCATCTTGCCGGTTCTCGCACCTTTTAACAGACCTTGCTTTACTAGAATTTGCAAAGCTTTTTCACCAGCATGTCCCAAACGCATATGCCACAGCTTGGTAGTTTCTAAATCTCTTTCTTCCTCTGAAACTGCTGCTGATGCTGTCCCAATAACCGTACTACCAAGGTAGTAGTACAAGTTATTCTTTCGAACACCTTTCATCGCCACAAGTGTTCCATAAGTAACCTTCAATGCCCCATTTTGTATGGTCACAGTGAAACCTTTTGATTCTAAGACTCCCACAGCAATGGGATTCTTCTTCATATCTGGAACATAATGAACATCTGTCAAGACCCTGGTTGAGCCATCTTGATTCTTCAAACGAATTGTACCGATTCCCAAAACTTTGCACGGATAATCATTACCCATGAAAACAACTCCACCGTCTAGTTCTTCAAAGTTAAAGAACCACTCCTTGTTAGGAGACATATGGAAAGTACATGCTGAATCAAAAATCCAATCACCAGGATGAGATGATGTTGACGAACCAACCAATGCAAAATCTGAATTTGAATTGCTTTCAGCTACACATGCATCAGATTGCACAGCTTTTCCTTTCTTTTGTAGCTTTGGACAATTTTTCTTCCAATGGCCTTTCTCATGACAAAAGGCACATTCATCTTTACCAAGTCTTCCTTTTGATAGAGATCTACCACTCCTCCTTTATGTTGTGTTTGCGAATGTCCTCTTACAGACAATGCCTCTGCTGCTTCATTCCTGCTTTCTCTTTTATCTTTCTTTATAATTTCATAACTATACAAAGCAGTACAAACTTCCTCAAAAGACACTTTATCCTTCCCAATGAGTAAGCTCGTAATAAGATGATCAAACTCATCAGGAAGGGAAGCTAACAACATCAAGGCTAAATCTTCATCTTTAAAAGTTTCATCCATATTTAACAAATCTGCTACTAATTGATTAAAAGCAGTAATGTGGTCGTTTATTGTAGTACCTGGAAGGTATTCAAACCGGAACAACTTCTTCTTCAAATAGAGTCGATTTTGTCCACTCTTCTTCATGAACTTGTTCTCCAACGCCTTCCACAACTTACTTGCGGATGTCTCCTTCATGAACGTGTATTTTTGTTCTCTTGAGAGACACGAACGGATTGTACCACATGTCAATCGGTTGATATTTTTCCACTCTACTTCATCTGCTCCATCTGGTTTCTCTTCTTCAATAGCGATGTCTAGACCTTGTTGAAACAGAGCATCTAGAACTTCGCCTTGCCACATGCCAAAATGATCGGTTCCATCAAACTTCTCCACCTCGAACCTTGCATTCATCACCATAGTTCTACTTGACGTGGATGACTGGCCTTTGTTTGAAAGAAATTTTTCTTCCGCCATTTCTTCAAATTACAACAACTAGCAACTATATTCCAATAGCAAACAAACGGAATACAAACAAATGCCTAGGTAGAAAACCTTCGGCTCTGATACCAATTGTTGGGAAAATCGGGTATATTTTCCCTATTCTAAGTAGTAACTATTCACTTATGATTTAAATGAATAGAACTCAAACTAACCCGATAAAATAATGCTATTGGAAATATAATGCTAAAATAAACTAAAACAGAAATATTAAAGCAGAAAAATAATAACACCAGAAATTTAACGAGGTTTGGTATAAATGTTACCTAGGTCCTCGGGCGTCGTTGATCACTTCCACTATCTCCAATTGGATGAACTCCAAAATTACAACTAATTGGGCAAAATTGAGCTAATCAATTACCCTTACAAAAGAGAGGAAGATTTACAAATTTTGGGATGTTTACAAATGGTGAATGAGGGCTTTATTTATAGCCCCAAAACCAACACCCATCTTCATTCCTAATCAATGTGTGACTTTACTAATTTTCTCACTAAGGAGCAATATATAACATTTATCTTATCGAAATAAAACACACATTAACTATAGTTGAATACTAATATATATTTTCTCTGAAAATGTAAAAGAAACATGGATATAATAATTACTTTCATTGGAATATTCTTGAGGAGATAATTTTGGTATACTTTTATATTTGAATGGTAAAGGATGACGCTTTGGCAAAGATTATTGAAAAATTAAGAAAATAATATGAAAAAAATGTGTGTTGGAGTAGTACATTTAGAGGATGAGGCTTTGGCAAAGATTATTGGAAAATTAAAAAAATATAAAAAAAAATTTCATGAATATTTTTAAAAAATATTATTTAATCCTTTAATTTTAAAAAGATATTCATTAGTTTTTTTTATTTATAAATAGAGTAAAATAAAACTTTATTGATAAAAAAATTTAAACAATTATTAATAAAGATATTTTAGTTATGTATCAAATTCTATCCATCTAAAAAAAATTATAAATATAGTTGATTTATGTCTTTTATCTTCACTATATGTTTGGAATACTCATGATAATTTTCTTTTTTAAGAAAAATAAATTCAAAACTATTAAATATCTTTTTTTGACATCATTTTTATAAATAAAAAAATAAAATATTATTTTATCAAAATTAAGAGACTAAATAACACATTTTATATAATTAAAAAAAACAATTTGATATCCCACTCAAAATACTAATAATAACAACACTTAAAATTTTTTATAATAAAAATAATAATACAATAACATAAAACAATAATGAAATAATATATAAGATTTTTTAAGAATAAAAATATACAATAAATATAAAGAGTATTATTTTTATAATTATAAATTATAAATTTTTTTATTTTTATTTTTCAATATTATTTGACTTTATCTAATATTTTTTTCCAAATTACTTAGATATTTTTATCTTTGATTGTAATAATAACCTAAAATAAATAAATAATCATCTAAGATAACTCATGACGTGTAAATATTATATATGGTAAAATCCAATGGTAATCTTTAGCTATATAATAGACAATCCTTGGTGTTAAATAAATAATAGAGATATGATTGAGATTTTGTTTATTTTTGCAAACACCATTAGAGGACTAACAGCATTGGAATATTTATGTAACTCTTCATCTCCCCCGGTTTACTTTTAAGTGTAAAGCAGGGTTTAAGTAATATAATTATGTATTTAATAAGTGACTGTTATATTGGAAAATTATATCACAAATAAAAAATATACTGTAATGAAACTTCCTACCCAAAATTGTTAAAACTGTTTCGCTCGAAGTCTTATGCTACATAGCCCCATGCTTGGTTTCCAAATCATAGAAAAACATCACATTTGGACATAATTGATATTAAGAAGTGAAAAACAAATAATTATATAAATTATTAACGAAATTGTATAAGTATATCAAATCCCACTACATCATTTAACTTTTGAAATAAGAGTTAATTACTTTGTGACAACTAGTATATGGGATAAAGGGTAACAATTGTGAAATAACTATGACTAAAATGTACAAAATCTAATAACTTTGTCTTTAAACATTAAAAGTTTATTAACAATTGAAAATTGAATTAAAAGCTACAAACTACAAAAAAAAAAATTTAAAATGAAGAGTGTGATACATATGGGTATTTTTAAGTTATTATATGTCTCTAAATCAATTGTAATTCAAATAATATGAATTTGAATAGATTTTAAAAACATAACAATTTAAAAAATACATATATGTGTATTCACACCTGTTCTATTTTAAATGTTTATGTAAATTTTAAATTTTTGATATATTTTCCAATTCATTAGTGTAGTGATGGAGCCGCCTAAAAAGCTAAATTGGGGTTTAACTCGGTCAATATTTAGTCCAAAATTTATTAGCTTCTCGTTCATATGAAAATTACTTTTTTTTATTTTTAATAAAATTAAAAGATGATATGAGTTAACTTGAGTTTTATAAATTGTTTACATTAGTAACTTACTTTAAATTGATACACTTTAATCGTATTACTTTTACATTAATAAATACTTTAATCATTTTATATAATTTTATATAATTTTTGATGATTTTGATATACTTTATTTTTTAGTTTTTTATAACTTTCAAAAATATTTTTATCTTCAAATATTTACTCGTGAAGTCCCTACTAGCAAGATTTATTTTAATTTAACTTAAATTTTAACATTAAAAAAACATCCTTAAAAATTAACAAAAAATGACTAAAGAGTTTAAAGAGCAACAATAATGTGACTAAAATTTACCAATTTTAAGAAATGTAACTAATGTAATAAATTTGTAAAAATAAAATCATCAAAGTGTTATGGTATTCATTCGTTACTTAGAAAATAATTATAACTTATTTTTGATAATATTTGAGAATAAAAAACTAACTACTCTTCTTTAACAACAAAAATAAATTTTTAATTTAAAAAAGATTTGATATATTTTTATTTTATTGATTTAATTATTCTTGTATTATTCGTTTAAATGAATGAAATATAATTAAAAAAACTCATACATTTAAATAAAATTTAAAACTCTAAAACTTTAATATTTTAAAATAAATTGTATGTTGTTAAATTATAATTTATTATCTTTAATTTATAAGTTTTATATTTTATATTTAAGATATTAAAATATTTGTTATCCAATTGTATTTAATTTTCCCCCTTAAATATACCACTGAATTAGTGGTTTAATAATGTTACATACAAAGATATTGATTTATATAATTTAATCATACTTAATAAATCATTGCTGCTATTGATTTATATAATTTAATCATACTTAATAAATCATTGCTGCTATTCGACCCAAACTTATATTATTTACACGAAGACGCTTTCATCTCATGCCTTATCAATTGAAAAGACAATTTAAATATAGTGCGTAATATTTTTGCAGGGAATTGAGAGGTGTACGTTGATCATCATTTAATAAGAGTAACAGAGAAGTGGTGAAAGTACAGAGACATCCTGGAAATGTTTAAAAATATACAACTTTTCTTCCTATACATTAGGGACAATTAAATTTCTAATAGCTTGAAATATATTAGAGATTATTGGATTTAACTGTAAGTACTCTTTTTTTAAGTTTTCACAAAATGTAAAAAACCCTTCAAATTTAAAAATTAGATAATTACACCACTTTAAATATTATTTTATTATAATATACTCCCTCAATTTAGTAACTTTTATTGTTTTTCTTGCAAACACCTTCATTACATAATTAAGAAAAAATATAATTGTTATTTTTTTAACTTATAAGATCTCATTACTATTTTAAAAAACATCAAGCGGAGTATTTGTAATATGTATAAAATTATAATTAATCCTTTTATTACAAAATTTTGAGAAACTTGGCAACAATTGACAATGAAATAAAACTTTGTATTTGACACCGTCATGATATTGACATATACATGATATACAGGCCTGGAACGTAAGAGGGATTTCACTGGTTCGTCAATGAAACGAAAAGTCAACTGTTGCCTCTGTTCGTGTACATTTAAAACACAGTACTTGTGAAGATCTTGAACTTGGAGAGAGAAAGGGAAATGGTAAACGTACCTTGATTTTCAAGCATGTATATAGCTGAAAAATCTCACCTCTCCAGATTTCGCACATGATTCTTTAAGATAATATTTTCTAACTAATTAAGGATTCAGAGAGAGAGAGAGAGAGCAGAAAAATACACAAGAATAAGAGTTTGAAGTCTCCTAAGAAAACTGCAGTGCAGCAAGCAACTTGTGTAAGTCTGCTCAGGTACATGAGTTTTTCTTTTGTGTGCGTGGGGAGGGGGAGAGGGTTATGTTTCAAGTGTAATGTGAAGTTCTAAGACAATTACAATGCATAAATTACAATATATTGCAAAATTAATGAGCCAATAGGCCAAACATAAAACAAGCAACTATATACTAAAAATGATACAACTGATACAGAACTCACTGTAAACTACAAAAATCAGTATACAATCATTCATGAAGCACGCTTCCGTTTTGATCGTTTGCTTTTTCTTGACTGAGAATAACTGGGAACCTCTTTGCTAGCATTAGAAGCATATGCTTCTTCAAGAATCTCCTCCGCCTGTTAGAGGTTTGGAATTAGTTCTAAATAGAGAAATTAATATCTAAAATATAAATGTAAGAGACCTTTGTCGAAAAGAAATTGTAGACATGCCAGAGTTTACTAATCAAAACAATGTAAAACTAAAATGAAATCAGAACAGGTCCTGGTACTTTTTCATCATTTCTTCCACCGTAAGGAGTAATTCAAATACACTAGAGTTGTGATTACTTGAAAGGAACTTCATAACTTGTATTTTTCCTACTGTTTTTTAATTAGAGTAATTATCATGCATTAAGGCTTCTGTGCAATTGCATGATTTTGGAATTTGAATATTTTCTTTTCTTGTTATGGGATCAAATATAAGAAGAAATTAAATTTGGAAGATCATAGACACAAAATATTAGGTAATCCTAAAATTTAAAATTTACCCTCTTTTCGTCTCTATCATCTTCTGAATCAGATATAGTAGCTGATGTTTGAATCTCATCCATTAGATTCAACTGTCTCTTTTCCTCCTCTTCTTTTAACTCCCTGACTCTGTTGATCACCATTTTCATCAGCAAAAGAGATGCACAAAAATGCAAAATAACATTAATGTGCATTTTGAAAGCTAGAAACCCACCTGTCACCTGGCCGTACTGGCTGAGATGCTGATCGTTTTGCACGTCCTGCTGTAATGATTCCACTGGAATTTTCACTAAAAGCAGGTTTTGCACCTCCTAATTTACGTAACCATATCTGTTGAGCTGTGCTGAGGACATTGTTTGTGAACCTGAAGATTCAAATGTTATCACCAGTAATAAAAACAAAATTTCCCTAGACAAGATAAATCATATTTGAACTTCAGCCCAAGTAATATTTTTATGGCTGTTCTTTTATGTTTAGCAAACAATAACCTGGAATCCCCTACAGGACAAAGCGTATATGGCATTACTTAACATAAGTTTACAGAGTCTATATGGCCTTACTTATCATCAGCTTGAGTTTGGATAATCACATGTTATTTTTACCTAATTAGGTTTGTCTTCTCAAGTTAAAATCATTACATGGAATGAGAAAACTAAATGTTCTATGACAATTGAGTTTATGGAACACATCAAATTTAGGAAATTCAGAACATATGAGCATCAACAAAGTATATGCCTGCAAAAATGAATCCAATTAAAACTGTTATAAAGAGACTAACCAGTAGATTGATAATCCCGATGGAACGGACAAGGAGAAGTAACCAATCATGAGAGGGAGAAACTTGAATACAAGAAGAGTGTTCTTTTGAGCTGGATCATTGGTCTGTGAAAAAAAGGGCACTGCAGTCCAATAGTGTACATAGAAAATTAGAGAAGTGAATTGGCAATAATACACGCCTTTACCTGGGGAGGCTTCATAATTTCCATTGAAACGTACTGAGAAACAACAAGGAGAACAGGTAAAACAAGATACGCTATGGTGTCATGCCAGCCAAGTGGTGGATGGCCATCCTGAGAACGGAATATGCATTAATAATTAGTATAAACAAAACAGCAATAGTAAGCTTATAACATGAACTTAGCTATCAAATTGTCTTAGAAGAATAACAAAAAGCATATTTTCTAGTGCCAGTCATGACGTGCAATAGAAGATACATACAACAAAACATGACATCTTCAAGATTCACCGAACAAGGTGAACGCATCAAGTTGTAATGAAAATCAATCTTCCAATTTTCACTAATTACCTCTCTATTCATTGACTAAGCAACGGTCTATATAAAATAGGTACCTTTGATTAGTTGCAACAAGAATACCAGAACATATATCGAACATAAAGCTTATATGGATCAGCTTAAGGGATGATTGAGAAAATTAAAGATCAAAGGATAAGCAAAAAACAACAGTCAGCCATAAGGATTTTCATTACCACAAATGGAAGCAACCAAGAAACGCCAGATCCACTTTGTCGAGCAGCAATTGTTGTTGGGCCACCCAAAGAGGGGATCCAAAAGAAACCTTCAGTCAGCAAACCCTTCGCCAATAAAAAAGGGAGAAAGAATTGAATAAGAGGCAAGAGTCAGCAATGTGCAGATAGTGCAATGATGATATCAAAATCGAGTACATCAAGATAATGGGATAATTGTAATGCATACCTCATTAGCCACGTTTGAAAGAGCTTGATATAGCCCTATCCAGACTGGTATAGTGGCCAAAGTAGGTAAACAACCTGCCGAAAAGAGATGTCCAAGAGATTGACATGTAATCCATGATCCACGTTACATTTTTCACATTATAAAAAAGAAGAAGCAAAAGGCCAAGGGCAGATATCTACACGAATACATGTAAATAATAGAAGCTAAAAATGAATGCTTGAACAATCAGGAGAGCACCTGCTAATGGATTAACCCCAGCTTGTTTGTACAGCCGTGATGTCTCAAGTTGTATTCTTTCCTTCAATGAACATAATAGAAGGGATAGACCAGATAAAAATAATTACAATTTGACAACAGAGACAGAAGCATCGTCACTCAAACTCAAAATGTGGAGAAATTTCTCATAAACATAAGACTCACTTGATTGCCTTTATATCTTTCTTGAATGGCTTTAATTTTAGGTTGAAGGTTTTGCATTGCCAGCGTCGATTCCACCTATATATCACCAGGTTATCATTGATTGAACAAAATTACGAGCCAAAGTGGAAACAAGCACCGACCTGCTGCTTGGTGAGAGGCAACGTGGCAACTTTAACGATAATAGTGAGCAATATAATCGCAAATCCATACGCATAAGGGACATGTACAGACGAAAGTCCGTCCTTCAGTATCTGACTCAGTTCAAAGAATCAAACATTATAACCAACGTCAAGTATATCCATTTAAAATTTTAGTAATCGCGAATCAATTCAAATACTTATTCCTCAATATTTTAAACCAAAGTCCAATAACTAAAGATTAACAAGTGAAATTACTGTTGTGTAGTTCATATCCAAGCGAATACAATTACCTTAAGAATAAATTCCATTCCATCGGAAATGAAGCCAAACCAACCGCCACTTTTCTGCGCTGCACCAGCTGTGGCGTCATCGGAGCCGGCGGTCGGGTCTATGGCCACTGCGGCATCGGCAAGAGTGTAAAGCAAACCTTCAGCTCGGCTTGCAATAGCGTTGAAACTGATAGAGGATTCGAAGGAATGAATTGGAGGAATATCATGGAGGCTGAACTTGACTCTGGTAGCTAATAGCCTTCGTTGAGGGAAAGTACTTTGAAGACCATGGCGAGAGACAGAAGGATGAGTAACGCCGATAAACGGTGGCGGTGAGATAAGAATTTTCGCCATGGACGTGATTCTAAGGAGAGAGAGGTTTAGTAGTCGTTTAGAGATTCATGAGGCTGAGAGATGAAGATGATAAGTGGATTGGCAGTGGAAAAGAAAGAAGAAAAGAAAAGCTTTGTGTCTAGAGATCAGGGGCGGCAATAGTTCTAAACCAATGGTTGAGCTCCATGTCATATTGAGAGAGGATTTTATCGTCATTTAATATGATTACAAATACGTGATTCAGAAAAGGCCATGAAATGAAATAAATGTTCGTTTTGGAATTAAATGCACCAATTATTATTATTATTCGTCCATCATTTTTGTAATGTATAAATAGTACATTTATTTTATTTATCATGTTATTATTTTTTTTATATATTTTTATCTTTATATAATTATTACATTATTATTAATTCATATATTATCTTCATTTAACTATTTTATCTTTATATAAAATTTTAATCCTCGTATTATTGTTCTTCATTTATTTTTGTTCCACTATAAAGATTATATTTATTTTTAATATTTAAAATATCAAAATCAAAATTTAATTTATTTTAAAAAATATTTTTTTGTTATATTTAATAAAAATTAAAATTTCGTTACTTATTCTCTTACATAATTTAGACATCTCTTTAACATATATGATAAAATCATATTTATATTTTTTAACATTAATTATTTTATTTATTATTTCAAATTTTCTTATAATATATTCAAAAATAATAAATAAAAAATGTAAAACCAATATCTTTATACTATCATTCTTCATCTATTTTTATCATTATACAAATATTGTATTTACTTAAGTATCAAAACCTCAACTAAATTAGTCTAAATATTATGGTATATTTAAAGAAAAATAAAATTTTATTACTTATTTTCTTACATGTGATTTGTATATAAAGTAATAATAAAATTGTTTTTCTATTTTTTAACATTAATAATTTTATTTATTATTTTAAATTTTCTTATAAAAATAAAAAAAATAAAAAATATCAAACTATTATATTTATACTATCAAAACCTTAATCAAGTTAATCTAAATATCAATTCTATGTTATATTTAATGAAAAATTCATTACTTATTCTATTGCAAGTGATTTTCACGTGCCTATAACATAATGGTAAAATTATATTTATATTTTTAACATTAATAATTTTATTTATTATTTTAAATTCTGGTGTAAAAAATATCACCACTAACTTTATACTATCATTCTCCATCTATTTTCATTATTATACAAATATTATATTTATTTTAATTCCTAAAGCATAAAAACTTAATCAATTTAATCTAAACATCAATTATCTCTTATATTTTATGATACACAATTTTTTATTACATAGTCTCTTACATATAACTTGTATGTGCCTATAAAATAAATTTCAAATTGTAAATCCAATTTTAACCCAATTAATTTTATTT
The DNA here is from genome assembly GCA_037013495.1 of Hippophae tibetana. Lineage (NCBI taxonomy): Eukaryota > Viridiplantae > Streptophyta > Magnoliopsida > Rosales > Elaeagnaceae > Hippophae > Hippophae tibetana. The sequence continues at coordinate 3,060,595 of CM072810.1, forward strand.
ATCATTTTAAAAAACCATCAATAAAAGATTTACTAACTCTTATTTGTTTTTTACACTAAAACCCTATCAGTTAGATAGTAAAAGTAAAATAAGAAGATAGAACCGAATTAGCCATATATATATATTATTGTTTTCTCCTTGAAGTCTAAGATTTTTATTTATTTTTTCCATAAATAAGTCATTCATGTAATAATTAATAATTAAATAATTAATTTTAAATCATAAGAAATGAGTTTATATATAGGAATATGTATATAAACTATTAGCAAATCACATTCTAATTTTCTAATATACTGAATAATGATTTTTAGATGGAAATAAAATGTGGTTATACTTAATAAGATCTATTGTTTTGAAAAGCTAAAATAATTCTAAAGAGAGACTAAAACCAAACAATTTGTCATAATATAATATTATTTTATTTTATTTCATTTAAATATTATCTCATTTTATTTAAATTATAATTTTAATGGCTCTAATTTTAAATATATTTTGTATTATTTTTCTTATAAAACTTATCTTATAAATAATCATATATCATATTTTTTATTATTTTTGTATTAGTTTAATTATAACCTTATTTTCTATCATCACATTTATCCGGAAAAATGAGATATCTTAATATATTGCTATTTTACCATAAATCTCGGCCAGAAATGGTCGTCCGTTACTCTTGTTAATCGTATTGTATTGTAGCAAAATATTGGTAAGCCGGTGGGGTGTTTAAATCAATGTTAAGGGGTTTGAGGCTAACTAGTTTAATCACAACCTCAAGACTTTTTTTAAACATAAACATAATGAAGAATGAACGGCATATTTGTCCGGCAGCAATCTACTTGAGTTCCTGGTTGAGGACCTTGAGGTGAGTCAGCTCCACTGTAGTAAACTAGAAACGCACAAATAGCACAGAATGTGACAAACTAAACTTCAACGGAATTTGAAACTGAAGAAAGAATCATTAATACAGTCTAAATTAGCTTAGAACTAAGGATCCATCTATGGGGAATTATGCTTGTTTATTTATGCTTCTAAGAGACTATGTAAAGCACTTCTGACATCAAAAACCTACTTTTGAATCAAACTATAAAACATTACTATAGAAGAACAAATTATGTGCTTGTTGAAAGTGCTTTTTTTCATAACAACTTTTAACATAAGCAAAACAAACAAACTCCAAAGTTAGTTATTTTAGAAATACAACATATTTCTATCTCTTCCAAAATCAGGAAGATACCTTTTGACAAAAAAAAAAAGGAAGATATCATAAAGCAATTAACTAATATAAGCAAAAGCAAACCCACTCTAAAGTTATTTTGGAAATGTAACATTTTTCTATCTCTTCCAAAATCAGGAAGATACCTTTTGACCAAAAAAAAATTCAGGAAGATTATCATTGAGCAATTAACTAGGTGGTAGGATGCTCATGTCTTGCAAGGCCACTAATAAAGCATAAAAGCAACAGAAAGAGAACAACTAATTGTTCAGATCAGAAAGACTTTGGTTGAAAGAAATCTCTTTCTTCTTTTCTAAATACAGTTTTTTTGAATATTTATCTCTACGTTTCTTGAATGAATGTCTAATTCAAGATAACAACAGCTCGTTGGTACCAAGATTAGGGCGAAGGCAAACACGAACCTCATGCTCTTCAGGTCCTACGCGGTGTTTTGGTACAATGATCTCTAGACCTGTTCCTGTTTCATCACCGTATGCTTCTAGCTTAGCATCATCTGGAATTCGAGCAGGCAGAGGAATCTCTCTAATGAACTCACCAGGTGGGCAATGCTCCGGATAAGAATCAGTGAGCTTGAATGTTCTATCATTTCTCTTGATAAAAGGCGAGCAGGCTGTACTAACAGATGATATTTTCACCACCCCATGTGTGATAGTATTCCACCAAGTAACTTTAACTTTTTGGAGATCAGAAAAGGGCAAGCTTACTATTAACAGGTAACCGTCTTCATTCTCATAGATAGTTTTAGCAGCTGTAACAGGTCCATATACATTTTTCATAACCCCACTAAATTCATTTACCCATGGAGGTTCAACTTGGTCCATTTCTGAATCGTGCACCCTATCTATCTGTTGATTCATGTCCAAACAACATTCTTCTTCATTTCCGTTTGTAAACAAATCCTTCTTCCTCTTGTGACAAGCAGCTGATATGTCCATTCCATTTCCACTACCATTTGCATGACCAGGTGGCCGAGCTGACAGATTCAGATTGGGACCATTGAGCAACTTTTTGGAAGGGCACTGTGCATTAGTAGTTCTTAATAAAGGAAGGGGTCTTTCAAGCTCAAACTCAATGTTGGGAAGGTTTCTCCATGAACAAAATTCACTTGCTTCATCAGTTGGAACTAAGAAGTTCAGATCCCGACCTGTGAGTTCCATCCATCTTTTCTGGTCTTCCTCATCAACAGCCATCAGATTAGGTGATGGAACTAACTCAATCCCATGCAAACACTGAGGATTTGAGAGGCCCCTATAATGCTTTCGTTGCATTCTATGAGACCTGACAAACCCCTTATCAACACTGAAAGGAAATAAACGTTCTCCATGGCGCGAGTGTCCATTCATGTAACTCCTCAATTGCATCTTACCCAATGCATTCTCTGGCCTCTCTTTAAACACCCACATGTACATATTCTCCATATCATGTTGAACCAAGAACACCTCATGATCAAGATCTGACTTGTCAAATCCTGAAACTCCATTAGCATCAATAACTATCTTGGCTTTTGAATTCTCGTTTAAAACAGGTTTAAAATAGTGACAAAAGAAAAACCAAGCACCCCAAACACTGTCCAATCTCTTGGCACACTTCCGTACTGTCTTTGATAGATTAAGGTGAGCATCAGATTCATTCATTTGGGCTCCAAGGGTAACTTCTAACATATCAAAATGGTCAGAATTCCATGAATGTGGAGGAGGACTAAGCTCTGTAGACAACGGGAGATTAATATCCGGAGCCCCAGATACAATTATAGGCCTACCCATCTCTCTATCCAGTTCTTCATGAGAAACAGAACTTGAGTCCATGGATAAAAGTGTGGATGGGTGATGATTCTCCATAGACAAGCTTGTCAGCAAATCCTCCCCCATTTGAACCCTTAATTACTCTTCTAGTAGTTATTTTCTTAGATCAAGATCTATCTGGGTGTTATTTACTATGATCAAACACTACGTGGGCATTATTTTCTTCGATCAAACCCTACCTGTGCATTACTTTCTCTAATCAAACATTTTATGGGCATTATTTTCTTCAATCAAAACTTTGATTTCCGATTCAAACTACAAATAAACGAAACGATGAAAAAACAATCAAAACCCCAGATTACGGTATCAACATTGACATCAGCAATCTGCAACTAATAGCTCATGTGACGAAGCGTAATATAAACAAGATTGTTATTTTTCTTTATAATTCAACAAATAGAAACCAAGGAAAGGTCAACAAAATCGGAGGGAGATTTAAAAAAGAAAAAGGAAAGTGGAGTATTTAAACGCCCTTCACACTAACGAGATAGCATTCGATACTCAATTTGGGAAAGAAAATAAAAAGGAAGAGAAAAAGGTTGGGGATGAGACAGTTTTACCTTTGGAAAATTGAGACTCCACAAAAGCAATAACAGAGATCTTCACTCCCAAATCTGAACCTCCAAATTCCAATCAGCTTGTCTTGGAGGAAAAAAATAATTGTGAATGAACCGATAACGGTTTTCGTCAAAAGCACTGTTTATAATGTATATGATGACGGTGTCGTTGACGAGTAACGGCACGTCTAGTGTTTGCTTTAGTAACTAACGGTTTTATCCTTGGGGAAAAAAAATCTTATATTTCAATTGAAAACCTCGTGGAGCATTTTCAACTTATTGCATTATTTTGATACAAAATTTATATTATATTTTTCTCCCTTCTTTTTATATTATGATATAAATTATTATACTAAAATATATATTTTTATATTATTTATTTATTATATAAAATCAATTAATTAATTAAATAATAATAAATTTAAAAACTATATCCTAAGAAAAATTAAAAATTTATTAACTAAAATAGTATATTTATTATATGAAATAAACATTACATTTAATTAAAAAATACAATTAAAAACACACATTGATGGTCATTAATTCTATAAATATTGTTTTAATTTTAAAAAATAATAAAATTTTACTCAAAGATTTCAATTTCATAAGCAAACCGAACATACATGAGTTTATTCAAAGTAAATAAGTAAGAATTATTCAAAAAAAAAATCTTAATAACAAAAACATGGATCTTAATAAGGAGAAAAATCTCACTCAATAGCTACTATTTCAAAATAGCACAAATATTTTTCGTCAATATTTTAATACTTTTTTATGCTTAACAAATGATTTACCCTATTATTAAATTGTTATTTTAATTCGTATTATATTTTAAACTCTATGTTGTATTTAGTAATTTTTTTAAAAAATTATATCATATACATAATTTTAATTTATTATATGTAATAAAAATTAATAATATCATTAAATAATGAAAAAATATATAATCATAACAAATTTCATTCATAGATATAATTAGGGAGAAATATAAAAAAATAAAATTAGATTTTTTATTTAAAAATATTAATACATGAATAATGTTGAACATCACACCAAATTTGGCACAATATTATTCATTGTGTTATATTTGATGCAATATTTGGTGTTTCGGTTGAAAAAGGTCTAAAACACTATGTAAATATTATCTTCTTTTTTATCCAAATGTTATCTTAATTGAATTTCAAATTCTTTTCAAAAATTAAGTATTATTAGAATTTTTATATATAATTATAATTAAAAATTAAAAAAATTCAAATATTTGTCCGGGTTTTTTTATATAATAATTATTTATTTTTAATGCTTATATATTTTAAAATAATTCTATCTAGGCTTATGTATAGATACTTAACATATTTAAGATATCATAGTTTGATTATAATAATTTAATTAACACAATTTAGTTTATAATTACTATAAGAAAATGTGATTTTTGGGACAAAGATTGTTGTTCTTAAAAGCCAAGATTTTGTCTCAAACGAGAATTAGTGACAAAAAATTTATCAATTTCTTTTGTTACAAAGTGTGGGCCGCATAAAGTCTACTAGAATAAAATTCAATTTTGTCCCAAAAAAAATTAAGGATAAACATTTTTGTCCCTTAATTGTATAAGATTGTGTTTAAAAATAATAGATAGCTTGCTCAAAAATGTTTTAAGGATAAAATATTTATTTTTAAAAATTAAATTTTTATCCCAAAGTTTTGTCCTTGAAAATTATTTTATAAGACAAACAAATTTGTTTCAATTTGAAATAAATTTGTCCCTAAAACATATTGATTCTCTTAATAACGTTTTGAGACCAATTTTTATTATTTAAAACTCACAATTTTAGGACATAATTGTGACAATATTTTGTCCAGACTTATTTGTGACAATTTTTTTTGTCTTTAAAAATATTTGTAGAAAACATTCTAACAAAGAAAATATAATATCAAATATTGTTCTACAAAAATTACAACAATTATTTTTAATTTCACCAATACAATAACAATTCACAAGCAACAAATGTAGAGTTAAAATTATATATATAGGTTACATTCCATCTATGTAGATAGTAACACTTAAACATATTCATGTAAGTGCAATATGTTTAAAGTCTAATTGATAGTCTGTAAGGGCGCCAATAGTACAACAAACCTTGTTAATGGTGGAAGCTTTTAGTAATAACTATGAGAGTAAACATTAGATAAACAAAAAGTAAGAGCATATAGATATAAAACATATAGATATAAAAGATAATTAAAATACAAAATTAAAATTTTAACAAAAAAAGTAGATAATGAAAAAGAAAATAATTTAAGGTAAACACAATAAATGAAAATGCAATTATAGATTTTTGTATTTTGTATATGTTTATTAATCTAGACTAACTAGATTTTCAAATTGTTAGTTAAAAAAAATTGCTCACTTTACTACTACTTCAATGTATTTAAGACCAAATAAAGAATAGGAAAGAAGTTGAAAAATAAGCTAAAAGAGAGACCTCATTTTCATTGTCACCAAGTTAGCCACTATAGATCCTACCTGTAATTCAATAACCATATTATGCCATGTATTATATGATATAATGCAAAAAATCAAATAACTTTAAGTGACAAATATATATTACACATGCTCATCAATTCTATATGGAGCCTTTCCACTTCCCTTACCATGATAATAAAGTTCTTCTCCATCACCTAAAATGACTCGAGTGGTCATTATATATTTTCTTTTCATAATCATAAGTTACTCTGCAACATCAAACCATATATGATCATTGATTTATTTTTGCATTCGTGAAATCAATTGGCAAAACAAAATTTTAGAATGCAAGCTTGAAGATAATATCATAAAGATAAGATAAACTAGCAACAACATGAAGGTTAAGCCAAATTGGATTAGAGAATCACAAAAGTATGAGCAATGATTTCTCATACAAAGGAATGGGATTATAAAATAATTATTACATTGATAATCTCTAGATGCATAAATGAGCATAAACCTTTATATAAATAGCTAATGACAGAATGTAGAAAAAAATGAAAACATTTAACAACAGCAAGCCACAAGCCACGTACAAGAACTTAATGATAAGCCAAATAATAGAACAATAGTTAACCCACTACTACAAAAATGGGTATTTAAGTCGATATGTAAAGTTGGTTCGGTGTACAACCAATGCTATCCACGTAGGATGTAGCGTCGGTTGACGTGTCGAATCGACGCTACACGTGGACGTAGCGTCGGTTCCAGGTGTCAACTGACGCTATCCACGTAGCATAGTGTTGGTTGACACCTAGAACCGACACTATCCACGTAGCATAGCATCGGTTGACACGTGAAACTGACGCTACACACGTGGATACATTTTTTTCTCTTCTTTCTTCCCGAGACAGAAACTATTCCAAGCGTTGCATAACTCTCAAAAACCCAAAAGCTCATCCACTTCTCCTCCACTCTTTCTCATTTTCCGGCCATCTACAACTACCGATTCTAGCATCGGTTAGTGGGTTTTCTTCCTCTCTAACTAATCTTTTAGATCCCTTATTTTTTTAGCAAAATACTCAAAAAACATTATACACGTTTCTCACTTACAAAACATCATTTTTCTTCATTTCCTTCATTTTCTCACTTCATTTACTTTTGTAAGTATTTCTATTAATTTTACGCACTTATTATTCATTTTTTTTGTTATTATGTGTTATTATTTGTGTATAATTTTTTGTATTATATATGTAGGTTTGTATTATAACATAAGGAGAAGAATATGATGATCTTGAATAACATAGAACAATACCATAGTAATTTTTCTGTTATTAACTATTAATTAATATAATTTTTTCAAATATTTGTATTATTTAAACTATTTGCTAAACTGATTTTGGTTTTTTTATGTTATTATGTAGTGATCGAATACAAGTTTTAATTTGAGTATAATAAAAAATGGGTAAATTTTGTAAAATAAAATAAAAAATAAAGTCGCTTCACCACGTGAACCGACTTTAAATTTTAAGTCATTTCATTTAAAATCGGTTCAGTTAACTCACTTTAATACCTTTTTTTGTAGTAATGACCCAAAATTGCATATTAATTTTTTACTTCTGAGAATACAACATGCGAAAAAGTTATCATAAAGAATCAACCCTATTGAAAAAGGTATGGCCCAATCTTTTTAAACAATAAAAACCATAAATAGTAAGTTACTTTTTCTTCAACCTCAAAACTAATGAGTGACACACAACAACACAACAGAAGAAACAATAGTAGCTATTAACATTTCGAGCAAGGATAGATATACAGAGCACATGAAGTTTTGGATTATGTCAAGCATATGTTGTATGCAAATTTCGTAAAGCATTTCTACCATCCATATAAAGAGCAAGATGACTAGGGAATATTCGAGGCAAAACTTGCATTTAAAACCACATTATTGTAAGCAAAATCATCAGAATTTCCAAGAAATGAATAATCAGGCCAAGAATCCCAAAGAAGCTTCAACAAAAGCTAAGCCTTTCTCTTACCTCTATACGTGCAATTGCTCTGAATCAACAGAAGCAATTGAATCAATTCACTAGCAGCCATAACGTTGCTCTGGCTATCACTCGACAAAGAACATAACAAAAGGAGAGCCTCAATTACGTATTTGGTAGCACGATCAGAGATCTTTAACAATCGAGAGCGATTCGAGTCTCAAGTCATTGGAATTGCAGTCAAAAAAATATGTTACGAATAAGATTTACTATTTTGTCAAGGTAGATACAGCGAGAGATGGGTCGCGAGCGATAATGAAAAGAAACCGCTGGTAAGAGAAGGTGTTTGACAGGGGAAAATGAAGAAGAAATGGGAAAAGAAGAAGAGAGTAGAGGGTGGTACGCGCTGAGGAAATTAAAGAAAAAGAGAGATAATATGGGAAAGGAAAAAAAAATAATTGATACAAATATTTAGTGTATGGTGTAAAAGAGAAAAAATATATATGAAATTAAATTAATAGAGAAATGAAAAAGTTGTAATGTAATTTTAGAATTTTTTTAAATGAATAATACCTATATTATTTTATTTTAGTTTTTAAAAAACTAATAATTCTATTATTTTAATTAAATCGTGATCATTTAATAATAACGACTATATAAGTTTGTTTATATTTAAATAATTTTTATAGTTTAATTATGGTCACGATTATTGATAAAAATTGAGGTTATATATATACACTATATCCATAATTTTTATGTTAATCCCAGTAACAATACTTTATTAATGCAACATAGATGTTGTTTTCATTTATTAATAAACCCCTATAGATTTTGAAACCCATAACTAATAAATTAAGAATCAAACATTAATTATATTTATTAAAATCCATAATTATTTATCATCCTTCATTTTATAAAAATAATTAAAGTGTATAAGAATATATATTTTAAAATTATAATATAACATTAAAAAATAGAAAATGTATCGTAAAATGACATAGATTTTTCTTCTCAATAACTCAATCATTTTGTTTTTATTTTATGGAGAATTAAATCAAAATATTTATGATAATGTTTTAAATGTATCCATTAACCAAAATTGTCTCTAATATATTGTAATTTTTTATCTTAAATTTTTATAATTTTCTGTAACAAAATTTTTGTCTTTAATAATTCTTCGCATTTTATCCAAAAATCTCGTTCTAAATATATTATAAATTTTTTGCCTTAATAATTTCCATTCTCAAAGACAAAAAATTTTGTCTTATAATTTGGAATAAATTTCTCACCATTTTTTCCATTTGTAAGTATAAATTTCTTTTCAAAAAATTTTGATGGAAAATTTTGGCATCTTTTCAAGTATTAATTTAAAGTTTGTCTTTAATAATTATTTTTTGACATATTTTTGTCAAAACCTTTTTTTCTTTTTGTCTTTTTATTTGTTAAATTTATGGTTAACATTATTAGGGATGAATATTAAATTTTTATCCCTAATTATGCTACTTTCAAAAACTTATTTCATTTTTCTTCAAATTTTTGTCACATATATCATTTTTTCTTGTAATGAATGTGTCTAAATTTAATAAATTTGGTCCAAAATTTTAATTTTTTATTAAATTTATTTAACAATATTATATTTAACTATTATATGATTGAAATGTTAGGAATTAAATTGTAAATTTTATCATATTTAATCAAATAATAAATTATGTATTTTAAAATATATTGGGGACTAAATAAATTAAAAAAAATAAAGTTATTAGATAGTTAATTATAACATCGTTAAAATGAATTAATTTTTTTTAAGAATTAAATCGTTAGAAACTAAATTATAATATATTAAAGAGAGTAGATTAAATGAATAAATAAACCCTTTATTATATAAAAAAATAAGTTATAATTTTTCTTTGAATGGCATAGGAAAAACCAAACAAAAAGAAAGGAAAGCCAATCGTAACGTAATAGCATACCCTTCAAATGTTAATTGAAGGAATGTGAAGTTATCATCGAATATATATTAATTGATGCAAAAGTTGTAGATCATTTCTAATCAAAATTAGCGTGAAATTCATACGTGACTTAAAAATTAACCTTCAAAAAGTCATGCTTTATAATAAATATTTTTTTAAACAAATAAATGTAATGCATTTTTTTTAACATATATAAAAGAGGTGTAATTATATTACAACAATTATGAATATATAGTTAAAGATAGTTTTTGATATAATTATTATGGAATTAAATTATAAAATTTGTATTTAAAATTGTCAATAAACCGTTACAATTCAAGGACAATTTTTATCCATGATAACGATTCAGAACGATAAACTTATTAAAAAAAACCTAAAAAATATATAATTTAATGTATTAAATATGTATAATTAATATTTGGTTTATAATTTAATTTATTAAATAAATATAATTAATTTCAGATACGATTTTTAATATAATTATATTCATTACTTCATCTTCAATTTATACCCAAAATCATATCTATTTTTAAAATTTATCACATAAAAATTATACAATGAGTTCAAATAACCGTGAAAAACCGAATCTATTGTTTTTTTACATTCCTCACAACAACACATCAAACAAATGAACGTAATGTTGAAAAAAATGGTAGAAGACTGATATGGAAAATGAAAACATTATTATTCTTATGGTTCTGTTTTTTTCTCTCTTATAAGAAAACACATAGATCCTATGCCTATACCACCCATCCATACAAAACACAAAAGCCATTAGTTCGTTGCATTCACTTCAAACATAAAACAAATTACAAAACTAGCCCCAAAAGAAAACATAACATTCATCAATATATAGTTCGAGACCCAATGATATTATGCATAGAGTTAACTCAAAGATGATTAGTAGTTTCACAACAACCTTGTACCTCAGAGCTTAAAAAATCATAGTAATAAACAGGTTGGTGATTAGACATAGTACTACTTGTAGGATCCACATACTGAGAATAAGAAGGGTCTTGTTTTGTTTGTTGATCAAGAGTCCTAGTTGGATGTAAAGGAAAAAGTGGTAGTGTTTCTTGTTCATCACGTCTTGTACTATTAATTTGATCACCATTAGCATTTGTTTCATGTACAACAAACTCATCAAACCTAGTTTTTAGCTTCTCCAATTTGTGAGTAGCTTTTTGTCTCCTCTTTATGTCACTAGGAATAACAATAGGTACCTTTGAATGATACCGCTGTGGTAACACAATGTCTTGACTTGGAATCAAATATGAGCTGTAAACCACTGTTTCAAATTACACATAAAATTGGACTTTAATATATAATTATTCAAGATTATGTATATTTATGTACATAAATATTAATAGGTTTAATTTAATGACTTAAGCCATTCATGTGTAAAATTTTACTTTTAATCCTACATGGAAAAAATATTTTTGTTCTGTAAAATAACATATGTTGTTTTTTAAGAAAACATATGTTTTTTAGTTTGTAAAAAATATATATTTTAAGGGGTAAAAAAATAACAAGTATTTTTTGTAAGGTGATTAAAAATAAAAATATATAAATAAATTAGACTTATATATTAATATTGAGGAGATTTTTATAGATAAACCAAATTCATAGGTCCTAAATGCAATGTAAAAGGTACATATAATGTAAAAATGGGTATTAAATTCTTAAATAATCTAATTTAATTCTCTATTAAATAAAAAGTAAAATATACCCTACAATATTTTTCAAATTTGATTAAGAGAGCGTTACAATTCGAATTACATCTAAAAACATGAATACCACTCAACCCAACACAAATTATTTTTCATTACAAATAACAATTAATTCTTTTATACTTATAAATATCTTCTTTACTATTATAAATAAATAAATGAACTAAAAATAAATTATTTTTTTACTAAATTTAAAAATATGAAAATGAATTTGGGGAAAAAAAAACACAAACATAAACGCTCATATTGCAAACAAACATACATAATCCTATACAACTGATAATCGTTAAAGAGTAAAACATGTCCAAACTTACATACATACATATATATATACACACAGAAATATCAAAGTTAGGTAGTTTTATTTAAAAAAAACACACACACACACAATACAAATAATCGCGACACAAACAGACCCAAGACAATACAATTGAAAACCCTTAAAGAGGCCAACACAAGCTTACATATATACAAAATATCAAAGTTAATTACGTAGAGTCTTATTACAAAAATTATTAAGGTGTTCATGTACCAAAACATTAATTTAAATAAAAGAAGTAGAGTATAAATTAATTACCATTTGGGCAAGGGTATGAATGAGTAGTAAAAATAGGCGGAGGAGTAGTCTTATGCAGAAAGCGATTAATATAAGCCAAATTTTGCTGCTTTTGCTTCTGTCTTTGCCTAGCTTTATGGTTTTGAAACCAATAAAAAACATTCTTGCCTTCAATATGACCATAAACACTTAGCCTGCTTGTTATTTGTTGTATCTGCTCAGCACTTGGAGTTCTTATACCTTGACTATACAAATTCTCCAACATACTTATTTGTTCTTTGGTTGGATTCCAACGTGAATTTGTAGTATTGGAACCACTACTACTACCACTAATATTACTCTTCTCTGCTCCTTTGTTTTGATCATGATCACTCTCCATATCAACTTTTTCAGTACCCAAGTGGAAGAATTTGAATAAAAGCTTAGAAAATAATAATAGAAAATTAAGAGATAATAACTAGACAAATGGGTAGCTCTGGCTAAGACTTTGCATGGCCTTTGTAGTGTTATATAGTGGAAAACAGAGAGTCAAAAGCTGAGAGAGAGAGAGAGAGAGAGAGAGAGAGAGGCATGCGTATTATTGTTTTTGGTGCTGAACGTCTCTGAAAACATGGAGGATTCGAGGGTAGCGGCTAAGATAGATATAGAGCTATAATGAAAATATTGTTGCCAACTCACTGCCTACTATTACTGTAAGTTTTTGCATGCATTTATGATTAGAATTGTTAAGTTATACAAAAATGTTACATATTTTTCTCCACAAATTATTTACATCGTGACATCTTACATAACGATTTTAAAAAAATGAAAAAATAATCCTTTTTTATAAGTAATTTAATCATCACATTATAAATAATTAAGGGTAATTATATTACTAAAATAATTTTGTTATTGGTACAATAAAAATACATTATCTTTTTACCTCTAATTTTAATTTTTTTGATTAAATATATTATTATATCTTACTATTACTATTATAAGAAAAATTTGTATTAATAAAATTCTCTTATTTTATCAATATCACTGCTCATAATTTAAATGCAAAGTATGCGTGCACATTTGTGTGTGTTTTTAGTGAAAAAGTTTTCATGAGTCAAGTCTATACATATGTAATAGCCCTTAAAAATTTTAAGAAAATAAGACTGATACTTATATTAAAATAAGTCAAATGTATACATATATAATAATAAATAAATGAAGAATTTCTCCATCGTATCCATAAATTAGATCCATATACAAGTTACTCGTCTCTAGCATGTCTCCTCGTATATATGACTTGCAAATTTATAATTTAATTCAATTTTAAGGTAATGATTTTTTAAAGATTTAAAATTTATATATACGATAATTATTTTATAATTTTATATATTTAAATTTAATTAGTTATAAGAATAAATTAATTGGAGAGTGACTTAACAATTTCATATTTATATATGTTATAAATAACAGTTAATCCTATTATTATTAAAAAATTAATGTATTGAAAAAATGATAATTTTTTATGTTATTTTTTTATTTAATTTTTTTAAATTCTTTCTATTACAACTTATTTAATTTAAAACTATTCTTACAACTTATTTAAATTAAAATTTGAAAAAAATTAAAATTTTAACACTTTTTAATAATAATAATAATATGGTAAATTTTATAAAAAATAAATATATATTTTAAGTATGATTTTATAATAAATAAAAGATATTATATTAATATTTTTTTTAATATAAACTAAGTCAAAACACTTTTGTAAAAGTAGTAGCGGCGGATGGCAATATAATTATCCTTTTTAAATTTTATTTTTTATCCATTTAATAATATTTGTGTTGTCTTGGAAATGACAGTGACTTACTGGGGAAAAAAAAACTAGAGAATTTTTTTTTTTTTTTTGCCTGTTGAAGGAGAGTTCGAGTCTTCGAGATATAAAAATATAAGAGAAAGGTTAATAATACAAAAAAAAAAATTAAGCTATTATTTGTACAATAGTTATATTATGATATATGATAAAATTAATTTAAAAAATAAAAAAATATTAATTATTTTTTAAAATAATACTATATGTAAAAATGTGACTAATGTTAATCCGGTTAATTGGAGAGGTATTAAAAACGACAGTCGGTTGGATTTGTAAGGTGTAGGTATGGTCTAGTGGCCTAGGCTTTGGGAATTGAAGTTTGAGAGCAGATAGAGGGAGGTGTATGATCCTTGTATTCATATAATTTAATATAAATGAAGAGGAAGCGTTATTGTTTAATTTGATGTAAATTTATAGTTACTTCTCTTAATTTTTAATTAACTATAGCTGTAATTAAGTTGTGAGGGTGTGGTTAAGTGCCCAATAAAATGTTATTTAGAAAAGAAAGATTAAAAAAACCATGTTTTTATTTTTTTAATAAATAGACCATAAGTTGTTTATTATATAAATGACATTTGTTATTAGTCAAATTTTACAGTGAAAGTTATTTTTATTATTAGTGTTAATTATATTTATGTCTATAATATATAAATAATGATAAAAATATATTTAATTTTAAATATAATTATATAATTATTTATATATTATTGACACAATTATAATTTTAAAAATATATATATTGAACATGTTTTATAATTACTCATATATTATAGATATAATTATAATAAAATAAATATTTTAAATAATTTTATAAATTTTTTATTATGTTATGGATATAAAATGAAAATAATCCTTATAATTATAATATAAATATTTATTGATTAAATTATAACCATAAATTACTCTGAAATACTGGCACATTTTTTTTTGGTTACTTTAATAGCATATTTAATGCTGAGAAATTATTATTTTTATTAAAGTAATAATTTGATACTTTAAATTAATGAAATATAAAATTATTAAATATATTTTATATTAATGCTAAATTTTATCAATTAATATAATAGGTATTTCATATAATTGTTTTGGTGATAATAACAAAAAATATTATATCAATATCATTATCTTTTATTAAAACAAAAATTATTCATTTTTCTTTGAATATTTGATGGTGTGGTATTATAAATCAATAAAATTTAAGATTATTACAATTTCTTTTAAATACTTGATAGATAGAAAAGAATGTGATTAGTGAGGAGTAAATAACATATCTTATAGTCACGTGTTATAATTTTTTTAAATTAAATAAATAATAATTTTTTTATATAATATTGATCTGTATCAAAATTTAAATGGTATATGCTATAAAAATGATTATAAATTTATAAGTTATTTATAATTTAAAACGATTGATTCTATATAAATATTTTTATCTTAATTGCTACCGAATGTTAATTATTATTTATTATTTTTAAAATATATTTTTATTTATTATATTATTTTTTTTAAAATTACTTTAATTTTAAATTTAATAATTTAAAATATCATATTATCACATGTTAAATTACTAAGGAATAATTTATCACCGCATATATCATTGTTGATTAATTTTTGAAATCGGTAGTTAAACATGAAAAATATTCTATACAATTCCTTTCTCATATATAATTGCAGTTGCATTTTGTAAATTTAAATGATCATTGATATCTCCTCACCACTTTTTTCGAGCTGTAGTCATTAATTGATTGGCAGCATTTTCAAAATAGTTAAATAAAAACGACCTTATTAATTATAAGACGGCTTAATCTGAAAAATAACTATCTTGTAATTAAGCTCTATGTTATCTTTTCTTGTCTTGATTTCTATATATTCATGTAATAATTGCAATATAACTTTGCCTCAAAATTAACTCTTAATATATATGTGCAGTGATTATTAATCCTAAGGCTTTGTTATATGAACTGGAAAATGAGTTAATCATTATATATTAATTAAGTTCTTATCAAAATTCTATATATCATATGTTCGTCTTGATTTTCATTCAGGTAATTAAGTAATTAAAATAGGGGATATTATCAAAACTATAATTTAATTTATAGTTTCACGGCATATTAATTATCAATTTTAAAAAATGACAGCATATTAACATTACACATAAGAAAATGATTGTGGTAGAACTAATCTTTAATTTTAAGCAAAATTGTATTTACAATTAATTTTTTTTTAACTTTTCTAAGTAATTGGTACTTAATATGCATTTAAATGGTATGCATACTCGTATAACAAAGGGTTAATATTAATTAATTTTATAAAAAAATATTAAATATTCTCGTTATATTTTACCTGATATCTTTTATATAAAATCATGTGGTATAATTATTTTAAAAAATTTAAAATTATTTAATTTTTTGGATAATATTAATACGTAATAAAATTTAAGTTATATTAATTAAAAATAAGTATAAATTAACGTGTAATTAACCTTGGTATATGTTCAATTCATTTTACTAATCACTAGGAGCTATAGGAGTGTGGATTACTTAGTTTTAATCTTTTTCCTATCTAAGTTATGCTACAAAATTAAACTTATTATTGCTAATTAAACTATTTTTTTGTGAGTTGTTCTAATTTTCTACATTCAAATTGGAAAACAAAAACAAGAGTATAATAATTAACAAGGTAAAATAAGAAAGTGTCGGTGTTGTTTTTATATGAAAATTTAAAATATGTTAGATTGTTAGAGAGGCCAGGAGTCGTAGTAGTGGAGGAATGAGGTTAAAAATATTAAAATATCATTAATTAAATATTTTTATAATAATATAAATTTAAATTGTATCAATATTGTTATTTTTTTCAATAAAGTAATAAAAATGTGTTTAATAACAAAATAAATATAATAAAATTATATTTTTTAATCCTTATGATATATAAATGATACAGTCATTTAATTCTTTTTATTTTTGACTTATTCGTTAAAAAACATGTGTTTATTTTCTTATGTGATTAAAAAAATATATGTTTATTATAAAAAAATGAATATATAATTTTTTCTAATAGATATAGTTAAAACAACTTAGAAAGAAATTATATCATATAAACCTTTTATTAATAGATTCTTACCGTATTATCACTTATTTGAATGCTATGAATAATTTGTGGTTGAATGGTATTGTGGTGGAGCCACCTTTGAGAGAGCAGACTCTTTAGCAACATAGTTCTCTAGCTATATATGTCCGTCCAATTCTACAGCTTTTTTGAATCTAAATTAAGCTTATCAAATACCATGCAGATTGATTAATATTATATATATATATATATAGCTAGCCTTATCAGAGAGAGCTTACTCTACCTCCTCATTTCACTCTCTCTCTCTCTCTCTCTCTTTCTGATAGGCTGTATTAGCTTATTAGTCCACATATATATACATAGGACAAAGTTAGCTTTAACCCCGTGTATTTGGCCTAAGATGTTTGGTTTATTTTGGCCTGACATTCATATCTTTATTATCTCTTTCTTTCCCTCATCCTTTTGGTGTTCTGAGCTTTGATCTTCTTAATTTAATTAATTTACTCCATCCAATCTTATTAGTTTTACTTGCTTTTGTTTCTATTTGCTTTGTTTGCTTTCACACCAAATCTCTATCATCATGTTATTGTCGATTCTGTTGTCTTCTTCTTGGGAATATAATCCTTATATTATCAAAACTAACTGATTATTAATTTAGAATTTTTTTTATAAATATCTTTGTATAAATTACTCTCAGTTTTTACATTTTAATCAGATAATTTTTATCATTTAATTTTTAAAAATAAAATAAATAAGTCACTTAACTCTCAAAATCTTAATATAAACTAATTAAAATAATATTTTTTTAATATATTAAGTTAATTTACGCGTATAAAAGTTTGAGGATATAATTGTTATTTAAAAAAAATTAAACAGTAAAAACAGATTAATTAGTTGGGCAAAAGAAAGGAGAGATATGCTTTTAATAAATGAAAAAATTTCAAATCAAAATGTTTTTAATGAACTAGTACGTATACAGTTGAATAGACGAAGAATGTTAACTTATTTATACTTTTTGATGGAAATTTGAAACTAAGAATTTTAAGTGCAAGTATATTTTGCAGTGTACATACATATTTTGTTAAGATATGATTAATGAGAACTTTGTCTTCTTATAGATTTCAAATGTTGAAATTTGGAATTTAATAAAAAAAATATGTTAGACATCTTTAACGAAACAAAACATTTTAATGGAATAACATTTGGTTATAATAGAAGAAAATATTAAAAGATAGTTTTACTCCTAAATAGATACGATAATTTAATGGGTGAAAGATTTTAATAATATAATATTTTTTAACTATTAAAAAAATGATTTAAATGTCTTAATTTTAAATTTCTATTTGTTTGATCGAAGAGTTCTAATAATATAAAATAAGTGATATTAATAACTAACCATCTAATATCTTTTATAATAAAGTTTACGAGATAAATTTTCATACAGATTATTTAATTGAAAGTAATAAAATGCATAAAAAAATATAACAACGTGAGATATATGTGATTAAATTATTCTAATGATATAAAGTAACTGACATAAAAAATTAATCATTTAATATATTTTATTTTTTATATTAGGGTTGATAAGTTAAATTTTCATAGAGATTAATTAATTGTAAGGAATAAAGTGGATAAGAAAATGGAACACGGTGAGACATATTTTATAATCCGAGATGTAAAGACACTTACTGTATTTTTTGTCTTCTGAAACTATATATTATATTTTAATAAATACATAAAATTATATATATATATATATATAATTTTATGTATATATATATATATATATATATTATAAATTTAGTAGCATTTAAAGTCAAATTAATTACAATCAATGTATTATATATTTATTTAAATTTTAAGTTATGTTTCTATTTTTTTAAAATATCAATAATTTTTATTTTATAAAATTATTTAAATTCTAAAAATATAAAATATTATAATTATTTTATAATTTATTCCTATTATTTTAAACTAATTTGTAATAATAATCTATCAATATTTTATTGTATAAATGATTATATATATATTTTTATTTATTTTTATCCCTTTCACGTAAATATTTTTTTTATTTTTATTATTGATTAGCTTGAAATTTTATTTTCCTTTCAATTATAAAATATTTTTTTAGCTTTTTTTTATTTTTTAATAAAATTACAAAATTACAAAAAAAAAATTAATAATAATTTTTAAAATATCACTTAAATTTCAATTCTCATTTAGTGTTTAAAACCTAAAAAAGGTCCCAGATATATCACTACAATAATTTTAAGTAAAGATTGGAAACAAGTTTAAAATTGGGGTGGAGGAATAGGGCTATGGCTTCTCTCATCAATAATCTTATTTTAGATTAAATTATTTATATTATTTAATTTATTAGATTATAAATAATATTATTTAAATGCTTTTATATTAAAATATTATTTTTTAGTTAAGCCATTAAAACAAGAATATTTGATAATGGTAAGGTAATAATTAATATTAAAAGTTTCCATAATATATGTTTTACCTTTTATAATTTTTACTATTTTATTCTAAAATTTTATTATTTTAATTTGTTAACAACTTAAAATCTTGTTTGAATCATTTAATAGAAATATAATGTTTTAATCAAAAAAATTATTAAAATAGTCTATTTTATTATTAATTTATCCATTTTTTTTAAAACAATGCAATTAAGTAATTAAGTGATAATACTTATAGTATAGAGGACCAAACATAGCAATCTACTAATATAAGAGATATTGGCTCTCTCCTATCGTTGTAACGGGCGTAGAGCTATATTTGTGTCTTTAGTCTTGTAGTTTAAAAATACTATTTTTTTGTTTTATTAATTTTATTTTATATTCACATAAATAATAATATTTTAATTATACATGTTATATTATATTACTTTATTATAAATTTTATTAAAATTTAGTTTTTATTATTTATAATTTTTTATAATTATAATAGGATAAAAACAAACTTATTTTTTATTTTTAAAAATTAATAGTCACTTGACACGTACAACATAAACGTTGTGACCCTTTTACCAATTATACAACAAATTATCGACGTGGAATTCAGGAATTATTGTATTACTCACCGGTTTTAATTTGATGGTTTTTAAACAAATCCTGGCCGTATAAAAATTCAAGTTGAGCCAATGGTGACCAAGAAGTGGAGCTTTAAACAATACGTGATACTTATTAACTTTAGTAAAAATTTATTTATAATAAATTATAAATAATATAATACATTATTATTGATAATTATTTAATATTATCTAGATAACAAATACGAAATCTTAACCATATGAGATATCTCGTTCATATGATGAAAGTAACGTTATAGTTTGACACCCCATATATAACAACTTGGTATTTGGAATGGATCGATATAATTCTTATTAAGAGACATGATGATTAAAACATAATGATAAGACTTGAGGTAAGTAAATACGACTTAAATAACTTAACAATTGTTTATAGTCTTATCATATATATAATTCTATGACATATTTTGAAAAAAGTCTTATAATAGTGATTTTTACCTCTTATGTATTTATATATCTCTTGTGAGATGAATAAAGGAGTTTGATCATTGTCTTTATTTTAAATTTCTTTCTAGATAACCTATAATATTAGAATCTCTGTAAACATTAACAATAATTACATATAATAGGTTTATATATGTGTTTTAAATAATAAACTATCATTTATTATATATAAAAATATTCTTAACAAAAATGTTATTTTATGTACTAATTTTTCGGTTTAATTTTATTGTTATATATGTAACTTATTATCTTGTAATTTAATGGTGTGTTTTTTTGGCATTGAAGGGATTGAATTCAAACATTTCGTGTGAGCTATTATTTACAACTTAGGAAAAAAAGCGACCTAAGATGACAAATATAGTTTTTTTAAAATGTTTTTTTTGTTTATTTCTTCTTCTTTTTCTAAGTGTATATATTCAAATAAAAAAGATTTGAAAAATTAAAAAATAATATTTTTAAATATTTTAACTACAAAAATAATACTTAATTATATTAAAAATAATTTAATTAAATATCGTTCAATATTGAACAAATCTAAATGATTATAACATAATTTAAAT
Organism: Hippophae tibetana; assembly: GCA_037013495.1. Classification (NCBI taxonomy): domain Eukaryota; kingdom Viridiplantae; phylum Streptophyta; class Magnoliopsida; order Rosales; family Elaeagnaceae; genus Hippophae; species Hippophae tibetana. The sequence goes on from CM072810.1 coordinate 3,081,909, forward strand.
AACTTATAATTAGATAACTTTCTATGTAAAATGATTTGTTATAGTTTTTTAATATTAAAAATATGAGTTGATTTTAAGAGATATTATTTTTATGGTTATTAATTTTAAAGATGATATTTTTTATGGTTATTAATTTTAATAATTTTATTTTTGTTTTTCTCAAAAATATTTTGTCTAATCCAACTTAAAAATATAAAATAAAATATTAAAAAAATAACTATAATACACGAGTGTACTAATTCGTATGACTAGATTAAAAGTAAAAAATTAATTATAATCTAATTTTACTTAAGAAATAATTATAGATTCCTATATTTTATTTTCTCAAAAAAAAAATGACAAAAAAATTTGAACAATAGTATTGCATAACATCACTAATTATTCATTTTATAGATGATGAGTTCTTCTAAGATAATTATATACGTGCTTAGTTTCATTATTTTCTTTAAATATATTACAATATGCCTACAAAATTAAAATTATTACCTCAGCCATTTAGAGTTTTACACGTGCTTCCAAAGCAATCAATAATCAATAATTCTTGTAAATATCAAATTGTGTCGTTGTGTACGAAGACACAAATACTTTAGCAAGGTGAAAATTTATGATATAAAATTAGGGATAGGAATGAACATATTCTTTTAGATTAAATTATTGATATTGTTTAGTCATTTATATTAAAATTTGTATAATTTTTTTTAAATAATTTAATTAAAGATAGAATATATTATTTTAATAATTTTTTATTAAAATATTATAATTTTATATCAAATGATTAAAAAATAATTAAAATACAAACATAATATCAAAATTAAAAGTTAATTATTTAAACCATAATAATCTTAATTGTTAAATTTTTAAGAATTAACATGTAACTAAAAAGATAAGATATATAAAGTTTGGTTGGTTTATCTTCAAAACTTAGGATAATATCTCAAATACTTTTGAAATTTAACATGTCTTCATTTATACTCTTAGGTGACGTTTGGTTCGTCGAATGGAATTGGAATCGGAATTGGAATTGGAATTGGAATGGAATGGAAATGAAACAATGTTGTTTGGTTTGACCATTGGAATCAAGCTCAGAATCAGGATTACAGTGTTTGGTTTGCCACTGGAATGGAATGAAAAAAGCTGTAAATGACCTTAATACCCCTACATGTTATAAAGTTCAAATAATGTCATTTAATTACAATTTTTTCGTCAGACAAAATACATTATTGAAATCATTATTTTTCTAAATAATTATTACTTAATTAAAAAGAAATATATTATAAAAATTATTATTTTTCTAAACAGGGTTTAGGGTTTTGAGGTTTGGGATGTGAGATTTAGGGTTTAGGGATTTAGGATTTGGGGTTATATTTATGGGTTAAGGTTTAGAGTTAAAGTTATTATTTTTCTAAAAAGGCTTTAGGGTTTTAGAATTTAGGATTTAGGATTTAGGGTTTAGGGTTTTAGGATTTGGAATTTGGGGTTTAGGGTTTTGCGATTTATGTTTTAGGGTTTAGGGTTTAGGGATTTTGGGGTTTACTGTTTTAAGGTTTAGGGTTTAGGGTTTTAGGATTTGGATTTAGGGTTTAGGGTTTTGGGATTTATGTTTTAGGGTTTAGGATTTAGGGTTTAGGGTTTTAGGATTTAGGTTTTTAGGGTTTATGGATTTGGGGTTTAGGGTTTTAGGATTTGTATTTAGGGTTTAGGGTTTTGGAATTTTGGGTTTGAGAATTTGAGATTTGAGTTTAAGGTTATATTTTAAGTAAGGGTAAAATTGGAAAAAAAAGTTTAGATTGGAATGAAATTATGATTACCAAGGGGGGAGAAGGAATTGTGATTCCTTCTGTTTTAGTAATTGATTCCATTCCGTCTAACCAAACACACAGAATGAATCCATTCCCTCCATCCAAACATGGGGTTAAGGTTTGTAAAAATATCTAGAATATTCCTAGATTTTATAGTTAATATCATTAGTGTCTTCAAAATTAATGGTGTTAACTTTTACATCTATTCCTATTACTATTCCTATTCTTATGGTTGTGATACTAATCTGGAAGGTTTCAATCGCCAAAGATTACTATAAAGGAATTTCAATAAATATGATCTTAATGCACTCGTTAAATTATTAGAACTTTGATAAGTTATATGTGTTGAATGTACATTTTTTTCTATTTGTAATACACAAACTAGTTTTTCTTGTGTACATATCTTCAAAAAAGTAGTATCAAAACATTAAATTTTTTAATTCATTTTCTTCTATTCTTTCATATTTTTGACTAAAATAATCTCTTAATGTCCTTAAAACATCATGATATATTATGCTTGTGATAGCTTTAATATAATCTCTTAATTATCTTGTGTACATATCTTCTCAAATTTTCAAGACAAGTTTTATAATCCTCATATTTGAAATAATCATGTAAGGCTAAAAGATCTTCTTTATCAAAATTTTCTAATAGAATTAGATTTTTATCTTTCATTTTAATTTCTTTTGGAACTAGTTGTTTATTCCTAAAAATAATTTTTTATTTTTATTTCTATTTCCATATTTTTATTTATTAGTATTATAACTTGATGTAAAAAATATCTAATAATTCAAGATTTTTAACTAGCTAAAATTTATAATTATTATACCTAAATTTAATGGATTCGCCATGGTCTTCATTTCTGTTCATCTTCTTTTGTTACACTTAGTCTTCTCCATTCGTATATAGATGGTGTCCAATTTTGGCTAACTGTAGAGAATAGTAATCGAACTTCATTTTATTTATAATATAATAATTATGACAAACTTAAAACCAACTAAGAACCTTGAAGGGATTCTTAATCGCTTATAATTACTGGGTATATCATTATTGGTTTGAGATTTCTAGATAGAGAGAATTTATATTCTAGAGATTGTGTGTTTTTTTTTCAAATCTGTGTGCTCTAGTTTTCTTCATGTCCTATAAAAAAATAAGGGTTTCTTTTATAATTCGTCTATTTTTTTACATTAAATGGTAGCCACTATTTTTTCCCTTGGCACATGTTACCGACTAAGATATGGATATACATCTTTATTTTCTTTGTCATCTTTTGTCGAATTCTTTTCTTTATTCTTCTTTGTTATTTTCTACCGATAATCCTTTTGATGACGTTGATGATTAAACATCTTCATCTTCTCAATCTTTGATGAAGTAAATGCATCTGTGATCTTTGGTAGCTTTTCTAGCATAGAAGCAAAATATCTTCCGTGTTTCATGACCGATTTTCATGTTGTTACTATTAAAATTTTCTTTATATTTGGAAAAAAATTCACCATCTTCCTCTAAAAGAGCCATGTTACTATGAGAAATAATGATGACTTTATTAGTTAAATAATTTACTTTGATTTTAGTAGAGTTTTTAATCTTCATGAATTTATAGTAAATTTGGCCTTACATTTGACCCTTTAGTACACAGAGTTCTTCTGTGTTGAATTCCTTTCTAGAAGCGCCATTGGTTTGAAAGTTTTTTGTTTGTATTGAAAATTCATATCTTGATAAAGTCATAGGGACTAATACATCATTCTTCATTCCAATCCATTAGTAAACTAAAAAATATAAGATAAATAAGTTTGTCACCTACTTTTATATTTTTTCTAAAGTTCTTGATTGCTTTACTGAAGTTTTCTGAGAAATAATTTAATTCACTTAAATTAATTTCTAGATATATGTTTTCTATTAGTTCTATATGGAAAGCTTTTTAAACAAATATTGGATCATATCCTTCCAAGATATTGAATTTACTTCCTCCAAGAAAATCCTTATTTGTAGCGTAGAACTTCATACCTTTAATATGTTCCTGAATAGATTTTCTAGCCAAGTTGTAGAGACTCAACCATTATAGTTTGCTAACGTTTCTATATTGATCCTTCCCATCTTCAATAATTAGTGAATTTCTGGGAGATGTCTCCCTGAATAACATTGAATGCCTTACTATCTTTGATGTCTCTAGGAGATATGCTTCTCTAAATAGTATTGGAGGCCTTGCTATCTTTTCTAGATTTGTCAATCTGCTTGGTGCTGTTGGTAGTTATTGTAATGATGTAGAATAGTTTCTTACTATCTTTTCTAGATTTATTAGTTTTGGTGTTTTGTAATTAAAATTACTACATTCAGCTTCTATTCTGTTGGTGAAGGCTCTATGAGTTACTCCACATATTTCTAGAATAGATTTATTGGTTTCTACTAAGTTGTTATAGATTCTTGGTTTTGGGAAATTATAGACCACATAAGTCCTTTTTATTTATTCCTTGTTTTCTACTTCATCTATCTAATTGAGCTTTTTTGTTTAAGAGATTTTACTCTCTTTTAAATTGTTAGGTTCTTCCTTTTCATTTTAAATTCTTTTTTTAAAAGTTTCACTTTCTTTAAGTTGATTTTTAATGAATATTCATCTTTTGAGTTTCTAGACTCTAAGGATTGTTTTGAACAATTAAGTTCTTCATGTTTATTTCCTGCATCTATAAGAGATTTTTCAACTTATAATAACTCAAATTATTCTTGTAGGATTTTTATATCATTTTCCTTTACCTTGATCTTGATATCAAGACATTTCATTTCTAAAAGCATAAAAATAGTTCAAGGTGCTAATTTTCTACTAAGAGAAATTGTTAAATTATTCTTATTTCCTGGAAGATGTTCAATATCAAAATTGTAGTGGTTTAACCACTCTTGCCATCTGACTAATCTTGCTTGTTTGTAGTCACCTATAATATTAGTTCTTAAGAAATAATCAAAATTCTTGTTATATATTCTAATAATGAATATGGAACTTATAACATATATTGTAAATTTAATTATAAACCTTGGAAAGATCTTGATATATACCTACAAAGATACTCCTCATTGTCAATTTCTCTTGCTTTCAGAACTGCTATCCAATATTTTTATGAAGCATCTCTTTCAATTATCATTTTATCATCTAGTCCTAGAAGGTATAAAGTTGTCAAATTTTTTACCTTTGCTTTTATTTTATCCATATATAGAGTATCTTGTTCTGTCTATTTTCAGATATGATATTTTTTTCAATTTTGTCTGTAAAGGTTTTCTCATTTCAGCAAGGTTTTTAATATATGCTTTTGCATATTTCAAACATCTTAAAAATCTTTGTAATTAATTTTTGCCTTTTAATTCACTAGGAAAACCCTCGATGTTGTTTAGTAAATGAGGTTGTAGATTATGTTCTTCATCTTCAATTTCTAATCTTGAATATTTAATTTTTTGTTGAGCAAATACTGCTTTCTTTTCCGAGAGTACAATACCTTCTTTCTTAAATTATTGTAGAATATTAATAATATCCAAATAATATTAATTTAATTCATTATTGAAAATCAAAATATCATCAGTATAGACACAACAAATATTTTATAATTTTTTGAAGATTTATCCATATATCTTTGAAAAATACTTGTAGTTTGTTTTAGTCGTAATGATACAATAGTCCTTTGAAATTGTCCTTAGGGGCAACTAAATATTATTAATTTTTGAAATTTTCACAGAGTTTTATTTGTCACAATGCACTTTTAGAATTAAAACTTGAGAAGTATTTCTTTCTTTTATTAATGATAATAATTTTTTTTTTGAATAAAGTATCAATCATCAATGGTTTCTTTATTCAATGAATTGAAGTTTATTACCGTTCTCTTTTTTCTCAACTTCTTTTTCAATTAAGAATGCTAGACTTGAGTGAAGTGAATTACTTGATATTATGACTTTAATTTACAACTTTTTTGAATTTATCTTTCAAATTCAATCATGTCTTATGGAGTATAAATAATTGGTTTTACTTTTATAACCTTATTAGGGTCTCTTAATTTTAGGTTGACAATTGTCTTAGATTTATTTATTTTTTGATCCAAAGGTTTTTTTGAGCTTACTATTTTTAATAATTTTATGATGTTTGTTACTGCTTTATCTTCCTATATTTCATTATGAAAAGAATTTTGTTTTTTTTCTATATCTAATGAAATATTTTATAAATAAGGTTTTTGCTACTCTATTTCACAATTTTTATGTTGTTGCATATAAGTTGGGTTTGATATAGTTTAAGTTTTTCTTATTTTTGATACATAAAGGGTATAACCATCTAATATTGTTAGACTTATTTTGTATAAATATTATATAAAATGTTGATATAAGTTTAGCAAAATTGTTTACTATTAATAAATCAACTCTTATCTCTTGTTAATATATGGTAGGAATATGTAAATTTTCTCCTCCTATCATTATATTTGTATATTTTAAAATTTTATTAAAATTTATTGTAGTATTGGTGCCTACTTCTAGTGTTCTTCTAGAAACACATATTTACTTGCTACACAACTATTAGCCCATGTGTGTATATATATATATATATATATATATATATATATATATATATATATATATATATATATATACATGTAGATGATAGTTGGCATAACCTTAAAATTTTAGTCCTACTTTGACGTAAATACTATTTGGATTTGTAATATTATACAAATAATTCATCTTCTGATGAGGAGTACTCATAATCTGAGTGTTTATATTTTGAGTCAATTAATTTTTCCTCAATTTCTTCTAATAGATAAATACTGTAAGTATTATATATATCAAATTCCTAAATTGATTATAATTTCATTTTAAAAACTTGTTCTTAGATTTTTGCTTTCTGTGAAAATTCCTTTTTAAATTATTTCATATGTCCTTCTTAATTACAGATCCAACATCTGTATTTTTTCTTTCCTAAAGAGCAATAATTTCTTTTTTCAGGCATTCTATACCTCTTGTTTTTTTAAATATCTTTTCCTATCAAATCTTCTCTTATATTTTGAAAATCTCTTGTATTTTTTAGAATTTTTATATTTTTTTTGTAAGGTTTTATGTTACATCCATATTTTCCTAGTATTCTAAAATCTCTTATATTATAATAGATTTTATCATTTTCTCTTATTTTTTTATATTCCTTTCTTTCCTGACATTTAATAATTATCTAATTTTTAAGACTTCTTATTATTTCTCCTAAGATGTCTCGTATAGTTTCCTTATTTCTCTTATTTCAACTTTCTGGTAAGATCTTATGCAATATTCTAGGTAATTTATGGAAAAAACATTTCTTTATAAGTTGTTTTCATAAATGGTGATAATTTATGATAATACATTTCATATTCATAAATAAAAGAATCTATGTAACACATTTACAAATTTTCATATTTGTTAAATGCTATTTGGCTTCATTTATTTAATTTTTACTAGATTCAATGAAGGTTTTTCCTTTATCTTTTTCAATAAATTCCTTATATATTTCTTTTATTACTATACCTAAGCATTCTCTTCCCGTGGAAGCATTCTCTTGCATTAATAAATATTATTGGTCTGTTAAATTTGAAAAGTAAACTTTAACATTTTATGTCATTTTATGAGCTAATAATACCCTACAAATTGAAGGGTTTGTTTATGCAGTTTGAGAGGTTTGTATGAGCACACTCATACCAATATCTCATTCATCTAAGGCTTTTTTCTATCTATTATATAATTTATATATAATGGATCAAATTTGTAATTATCACGAAGTTGGAATTTTGATGAGATATTACCTCTAGTTCCCTAAGGCAACCCTTCCACCATCTTGGGTGGTTGTCTTCTTCTATCTGTGGTGTCAAGCTCTCCTGACCTTTGCTTCTTCTTTTTTCTCCTTATGTGGATCAAATGTTCCTTCTTGATAAAAAATGGTAATGAAATTGATTTCATATAATCTTTTTGGTTCATGATTTCTAGTTCAGAATCAATCTCATTGATTATTATCATATCATCTTCTTGGTAAAAAATGGTAATGAAATTGGTTTCATATATTTTTTTTGGTTTATGATTTCTAGTTCAGAATCAATCTCGTTAATTATTATCATATCATCTTCTTCTTTATTTGTACAAAGCTTTTCATCTCGATGTTCTTATAATTTTTTATTAGTTAGTGTTAATAAACTAACTAATTTTTCTATATCCTTATTTTCAGGATTCATGAATTATTTTTCTAATTTTTCTTATATTCCAATATATTGAAATTATATCTATTTCATTAAATTTTTATTCATTTTTTCTTTTATCATTTTTAGGAATCAGGGTATCTGATCTCGTAGGTGATTCTATTTCTAGTCATTTTAGGAGATCATGTTTATGACTTGCAATATTATTGTTTATATGTATGTTATATACATATTTTTTTAGTTATGTAAATTTCATATGCATTTCTTGTTGAAATTTATTATAACCGCATTCATTTATTTCATTTAATAATTCTTTTTGTGTTTTTATTATACCTTATAGATATTTTGTTTTTATTTCCTCGACTAAATTCATTTCCTCTGTTAAAAGCTTCAAGTAATATTGTTTGATTTTTTGCTACACTTATTAGGCTTTAATTTACTTCTAACTATATATTTTTTAATTTATCTTTAAACATTATTATTTTTCTAATATGACATCATAAACTAATGATTTCATTATTTTAACTTCATATTTTAGTTTTTTAACTTATTCTTGGTTAGAAGTTTATTCTTCGTTACTTTTTTTTTCTTGTTATTAGAGGTTTTTCCTTGATATCTAATTATTATTTCTCTGATATTTTAAAATCTTTTAGTATTTATGGTTTTATTATTTGTTCAAGTTCTTAATTTTTTTTATCTATTTTTATAAATTCATTTTGTCCATATATTGAACTATTATGATTGTTTGCTATAGAATATCCTTCTAGGTAATGTATTGAAAATATATGATTTTCGTTTTTTATTAAATCTCATTTTTCAAATTCATAAGTTAGATTTAAATTTTTATCATTGATATTAATAGCAAATATAGGGTATGTTGTCAATTTTAGCTTTTAGTATCTAAGTTATTATGAATCATTCATAATAAAATATATTTTTTATTTATTATTTTGTTATATAGTAATACTATTTTTATTGATGTATCTTTTCTTTCTTGGAAGTGAGCCAGTATTAGTAATTAAATTTCTCCTAAATGAATATATCTATTTTTTTCTTTATTCTTTTAAAGAATTTTGAATAGTTGATTAAATATAGTTTCTTTATCAATTAATGATATATTATATATTCTTTTTACATCTATGATATTAATTCTTATTTCTTTATTACTTATTTTATAATAAATTATATATTTTTTTGAAAATAATTTTCTGAAAGATAAAAATGACGAACCTTTAAATCAATAACTTTTTTTAAGATTTAATTTAATTTTTTAAATTTACTCAAATTTCTTTCTACCTATTAATATTTCATATGAAAGGTATACATCTATTTCTTATATTTCTAATTCTACTATTCTTTAGTTTATCATTTCTTGAATTTTTATTATTTTTTTTACATTTTAAAAATATTACTATTTATTTTAATTAAGTTTAATTTTTATTATACTTAGGGGATATTTTTAAAATTTTAAAAAACTTATAGATATTTTTAAAAATACCTTAAAACTTAAAAAGATATTTATCATCAAAACTTCCAACAACCTTCTAACATTTAATATTAAATCAAAATAAATTGTTCATAGACCAAAATTATTTATGTTTCGTGCATAACAATGCTTCGTAAGAAAGGCAGAACCGAAGAAACACGAGGGTCCACGAGTACAATTATATACGTAAACTTTACAAATATGTTTGTTTTATATTGATTTTTAAATATATATCTCATTATTAAATTAAATGAAACTAATTTATTTTTAAATAATGCTACAATTTAATAGAAATATTTAGGATATGTTTTAAAAAATATTGTAAAAAATGAATAAGGACCCCACAATTTTGACCGATATTAATTATTTTTCTACTCTTTCTAAATATTAATTTACTTTGTCAAATTTATAATTGGTTATTATGAAACTATACATTATCTTAATATTTTATTTTATTTTATATTTTTTTGTTATTATTTTTAAAATAATATTCTATAAAAATAAAGAGTTCATTGTACTCTTATAGTTTTCCCTTGAGTTACGCATCATCCATATATATTGCTTAAACAGTTATAATTGGACAAGAGCATAGCATAGATAAGAACCTGATTCTTTTTTCGGGTGTTCAGCCAAATCATGATCAGTTTGATGTACTGAAAACAATGAGATATTTTAGTTAATTCATTGTACTATTAGATGGGCCCTTATGTACCTAATTTTAGGCCCACTATTTTTGCGATGTGACTCGTCAGGTTGTTTATGTGGGTCTTTAAAGTTATCAACGGAAATTCAGCCCTTGAAGCGATGATCTGTTATACGGCCCAATTTTACGGCTCAACAAATTTATACATAATTTTTTTTTAGGACGAAGTATAATATTAATTCTCAAATTTATATATAAATTTATAAATTTTCAAAATATATAATTTGGTTTTTAAAATTTTACATATAAATTTCTATTAAATTTTTAAAACTCGATATATAAATTTTAAAATTTTGATTCATAAATATATATTTTCATAAACAAAAAATAAATACCGTTTTATTACAACTTAATCGACAATATATATATGTATTTTTTAAAATATATATAATATGATATTTTATTTACTTTCAAAAAAAATGGTAGAATATAATAAGTATTGCGTGTTTAAATATCACAAGGGAATTTAATCACACATTTATAATTTAGTTTTTGTGGGCAACTAAGTAACTTGATCCAGTAATTTCTCATTTCCTATACAAACTGCACAACATTGGTTGGAAACTAAGATAAAAGCTAGGAAACTAAGATAAATGTTTTAGTATTGTAAATTTGAATTGAAGTATTTTAATCTTATAACTTTTAAAAAAAATATGTATTTTAATACACATAGTTTATTTTAAATTTAGAGCTAAATTATATATTTTTAATTATAAAGTTAAAACGTGAAACTAAAATACTCCATTTGTTAATTAACAGTGGTTGCATCTACAATTTCAATAATATTTGTTAATTAATAGTTGCTGAAAAAAAAACTAATTTTTATCCTTATTTCGTCTTTTATTTACTAGGAACTTTGTAATCTCCGACTTAATTTCCATAGATGATGAGTGATAAAATGTTGGGATGATAAGTTTTATGTAACTAATATAAAAAGACATAAATTTTGTACAATAAAATGATAAGTTTTATAATATACTTTCCCCCATTCCTTTGCTATAGATTAAGATGAAAATATAATGCAAAAATAGTTATTTTTTAAAGATAATAATGAGAAAAATAATCATTTGAATAACGTGTAGAAAACATCATTTTACAACTTACACTATTGAATAAATAAATTAAGGAAATGTATTTTTTTAATTACACCTTGACATGATATAATTAATTAAAGTTACAAACTTCAAATTACATATTTCTAATTTCACACTAATACTTAATTTTATGTATATATTACTTAATATCATGATAAAATATACTTAATATATTGAATGTATTCCTCATATTTAGAAGATTACTTATATAATATGTTTTATACAATTTTTACAAATTCGGTTTTTATAGGTTTGAGAACATCTTGTGTACTTATTCAATATTTTCGGATTAAAATTTATTTATATGTTTATACAATTTTTTTCTTCCAAACATATGGTGGTCAAAAAGGTACATATTTTTTCCCAACTTGATCAAAAAAATCGTTTTTAATAATTTTTATGAAAATTATATTATATTTAACACATAATATCTCTCTTAATTTTATTTTTAAGTCTATATTATAAATGTAAATTTTTTTAAGTTTAAATTTTATGTCTAAATTTAATTATTTTTAATTAAAATAATAAAAAATTGTAAAAATTATCTTCAGATTTTGATATTTCTTTAATAAAAAAATTCATTTTTTTAACTTTTAATTTATTTTTTATTTATAATTTTTCTTATAAATTTTTTCTTATTCATAATTAATCCATACACTTTCTGAATTTGAGTGTTAAATTTTCCATGAAAGGTATGAATTTGAATAAATACCGTTTTTAATTTCTTGTTAAATAGTCAATACACACATTAATAAATTATTATCATAAATTAATTACCAGAACAGAATAAAACAAGTGACAGAGACTAGAGATTAAGAGAAACCACCGTTATCTTTTAGCCAATAAGCTTTTAAAGATAGAGCATTTATTTGATTCCAACTAGATAAAAGGACAGCTGGTTCTTCATTGCTGACACGTGTTTTTTTTTCACCGTCCTCCTATTCAATAACAGTAATTTTGTCTTATTTCTTTTAAATTTGATATATTTAAGACATTATTTTTTAAATATAACCAAACAATATATATTTTTCAAAATAAATTTTAAAAAGAAAAATTAAATTTATTTTAAAATAAAAATTCACTTTATTTCTCAAAAAAAATACATTTTTTACCCTCTTATATAATATATTTCAATTTCTCTCTTTATATTCTCCTTATTTCTCCTTGTGTTCTATTTATTTTAGGGTGAACACAATCAATACCCATCACATTTTTTGTATATTTTGAATAAATCACGTCAGATCATTTATAAGTGTTAATTCTATATGATTTAGTTTAATTAAAATTATTTAAAATAATAAAATTTAAATATATAATTAGATAATTTTTATTATCATAAATTAAACATGTGATTTATTGGTTTAGATGGAAGATAAAAACTAAACAAAATTAGATATTTGTGTACATTTATTTCATTTATATAAATATTATAATTTTTAATTAAAAAATTGTTTAAATTTATAAATTAAAAGGGATGAAAATAATAATTTTAATGAAAAAAATAAAGTGACTTAAAGAGAAATTCAAATAAGAAATAAATTATATATTTGTGTACATTTATTTCATTTATATAAATATTATAATTTTTTAATTAAAAAATTGTTTAAATTTATAAATTAAAAGGGATGAAAATAGTAATTTTAATGAAAAAAATAAAGTGACTTAAAGAGAAATTCAAATCAGAAATAAATTATTTTTATTTAAGAAAAAAAATGGCAGGATATTTTTAAAATTTTTAATGTTATTTTTAAGTGTATTATAAAAAATATTATTTTTAAAAAATTAGATTAGATTAATTATATCTAAAAAATATTAGATTAATTCATCTAACTTAAAAAAAAAACTAAAATACTGTTACCAAATAATTAGAGGACTTATAGATTTATTCAAATACTTTTCCAACACCTGATAATTTGATATTTTAAACTAATAGGTTTTAAAATTAATACAAAAATTTGAAAAAATATAAATATCTAATAATTAATTTAATTAATAGATAATATATGTCAAAAATAATAAATAAACTTCTCCAGACAGCAGGTTATATTATCATATTATGTGAACCTTTGGCGTATGTTACCCACCGAATACCCATTATTAATATATATATATATATATATTATATCTATTTCACACTCGCAAGAGCCAAAACAAAAGAGAATGCAAAACAGAAAAAAAAGCAAGAAAAAAGAAAGCAACAATTTTTACACTTGAGCTTGTTTTTTTGTATGAATAAAATATCACACACGCGTATCCAAGCCCATGTGAATTGCTCTCCATTCTTTGCCCACCACAGTTCCATACTCATCACTCTGTACAAAGATTTTAGCTTTCTCTCTCCTTCATAAAGCACCTGTTTCGGGCTTCTTGAAGCTGCTCTCAAATTTTTATTTGACTTCTGTCCCAATTTATTTATTTTTACTCAATTTATGAGCTATTAGATTCCTTTTTCCCTTGGTTTTGTTCTACTTTTATGGTTCTGGGAGGTTGAAGTTTTGAGCTTTAAAGGTTAGCTTTTTTCCTTTTACACATAAATTTCCTCGAAGTACCTGATTTTCTCGTAGTGTGTGCTTAATCAGGCAAAAAAGAAACATCTTTATTAATTTTGTGTAAATTTTAGCTCACTTGTGCCATTCAAGAAGAGTTCTGTTGGATTTTGTTAATTATTTTCAGTGAAAATCTAATTTTGATAGTAATTATATTGAATTTGCTAATTTTGGTATATGGGTTTTATTTTCAGATATGTCCTCTTAGACACAGTTTGAATTTGTTCAGATATGTCCTCTTAGACACAGTTTGAATTTGTTCAATGAATGTACAAGTTTTAATTCCAGCAAAGTCAATTATGGGTATGTGAAATTCAAGCTAAAGATGGCATCTTTGAGTGGATTAGGTCTTGGTCTGAGCCTATTATTTGGTTGTCTTCTATTAGCTCTAGTTATAGAACTTTACTATTTGTTATGTTGGAAGAAGAGAATTACTAAAAGAGACATTGAAGAGGAATACACAAACTTTACTAAAGAACTCTTTCATTTCATTTGCTTTAAGAAACCCTCTTCTTTACCCAATTCCAATACTAATCAACAGAGCAAAAACCCAAATGCAAATTCAAATAATGTTCATGACCCAGATTTAGAATTGGGTTCTAGCAAAGATGTACTACTCAAGTCCTTTGGAGAAGAAAGTGTTGAAGCAGAGCTTATGAGATTACACAATCTAGCTGGCCCCCCAAGATTTCTCTTCACAATCAAAGAAGAAACAAAAGAAGATTTGGAATCGGATGATGGGAAATCAAAAGGAGATAAAAGCAGAAAAGGGTCTAGAACAAGAAGCTTGAGTGACCTAATATTGACTATGGACTCTCCATTTCTTACCCCTTTGGCCTCTCCACCATTAAAGTCTTCTACTTTGAACTCTTTGGATTCTTACAAACATGGGTTCAATCCTCTCTTTGAATCAACAACAGAAACTGATCTAAACAGATTGAGATCTTCACCACCACCAAAGTTCAAATTTTTAAGAGATGCAGAGGAAAAATTGCTTAAGAGACTTTTAGAAGAAGCTGATAAAAGGGCATCTCAAAATGTTGGGTCTTTTTCAAATTCTGTGTTGGCTAAGCCCAATTCTTGTCCTAATTCATCAATGGTTAATGAAGAAAAAAAGGGGTCTATTTTCACATTTGTGGTTGGGAAGAATAAGGAGAAAGAGGTAAATCAACATCTTCCTCAATATCCTTCAAGTTCATCTCAGGTACTTCCATTGGCTTCTTCACCCACAATGTTCAAACCACTTGAAAAGAAAGAGATTGACTGTTCATTGAGCTAGCTTCTCACATATTACATTTTAGATGAAACTTGTTAATTATTTTTCATTTATTGATTGTGTATTAAAAGTAGAAGGTATTTTCTTTACTTAATACAATTGTTAACTCTCTCTCTCACTCTCATTCTTAGCATTTACTTTGCTGATTCCATAGACGGCCTTGAATGATCCGTGTAACATATTTGCACATGCTTCCTTGAGAACCCCAATGAAAAATTTGTCCCTTTTTTTATTCTTTCTAGAGTTGATGTCTGTTGTTGGTTTTTTTTATTCTTTCTAGAGTTGATGTCTGTTGTTGGTTAGTTTGAGGGGATATAATTATATGAGTTTGTTTGTAATTATCACTAATAATGAATGTTGTATCACTTGATAAATATAATTTTTATATAAGTTATTGTTATCTAATTCTTAACATCATCATATCGACAGGTTCCATTAACATAGTAATCATTCAATGTAGTCGAGGCTTGATGGTTGATGCTTTTGTACTTGTTTATTGCCAAAAGGGCTATTTAAATAACTGCACTCTTCAATAGAAAACATAAATACCAATAATATAGCAATACTTGATATTTTCATCAATTACTTTTCAATTTTTTTTTTGGTTACTCGACATTTTAAGTTGGGAAAAATATACATAAAATTAAAATTTTTATTATTTTTTATTTATGGTTAATCACACACGTACTTTACATTAGATAAGTAAACACATGATATACATCCATATAGGGTGAAAATTCAATTTTCATTCCTTATGATCTCAACATTAAACCCTTCTAGTATTTTCAAATTTTCATCAGGTTAAGCTTTTGGTCTTGATCAATGTGAGTTTTTTTGGTGTCTTTTAAGTTTTTTTTCTTTTTCAAAAACTGTCAAAGTAAGGATTGTTCCTCCTTACTTAAATGTGTAAATATGAAAGGTGCATTTTCTTTTGAGTTGTTATTTATGACTCAAAGTATAAAGCGTGTGAAGTGAAATTCACTTTGAGACTTGGCGTAAAAGAATGGTTACTGATGTCTCAACCTTTTCTCTTAAGACAAATAAGACACACTTTTAAGACCAAGATGATAACCAAGTCAATACAATTATGGGTTTTGAAGTATCTACTGGCTTGTACCTGTTTTAAAAGTAATTTAATCTGTTATCGCACGATTCCACCCAAAATTATACGATTGTACCCCACCATCCTGCCCAAAACTACTAATTATTTTAACATTTTTTTTCTTCAATTCCTTTCTTAATCAGACAATTTCAACCATTCCCACCTTTATTTTTAAACAATATCTAATATGGATTCAATGTAACATATAAATTTCTTGGTTTTTAAAATAATTATATTGAATATTAGGTTTTAACTTAAAAGTTAATATATTAATCATATTCTTAATTTGTTCTTAATATTTTGTCAATAATCCATAAATTTCAATAACATAATAAGAAAAAAACTATAATGGTTTATCTCATAAGATTTCAAGAAAAATAACTATTCAAAAGATTTTTGATCCTAAAAAACAAGGAATAAAAAAAAGATCAAAATCACTTATTGCAATTCTACATTCACAGGCAATAAACAAATTATATATATATATAAAGTAGTAGATAAATAAGATTTGAAAGATTTTTGAATTTATAGTAAATACAATTATCAAAGTTATATCTTTTAAACCCTAATTTAATCATCAAACTATTAGATCTTTTATATCGTGGATTTAGTGATTGTTTTAGATCATATAAAAACTTATTAAGAAGACAAACCAAATTTTCATTACCCCTTTTAATGAATCTTTTAGATTATTTCATCTAAGTTTCCATGTAAAAAAATAATTTTGACATCAATTTGTTAAAGCAATAAATTAGATTGAAGAAATAAGTATAATAAAACTATGATAGAAGTAAACTTAATAAGAAGTGAATTTTTTTCATTAAAGTCAAGTCCTTTAATTTAGACAAATCCTTTGTATAACTAATATTGTCTTAAATCTGGGAGATTTAACACCATTAATTCCTTATTTCTTTTTAAACAACCATTTATAACCTAATATTTAGATTACGTAAGATTTGTGAGCGTTGACTATAAGCACAAACAAAATATTTATATTTAATATTAGTTTCTAGGTGTGTTTTTCAAACCGAAGAAACTATCAAGCTTCGATGATCACATCTCAAGTATATCTCTATTCTTGTACACGTTAGATTTTATATTAGACTTATAGAAACATTGTTCAAATAAGTCACTTGATCAATCAAACTTAATTAAAACTGGTTGAATTAATTTTTAATATAACTAGATCGATTGAAACATTAACTCGAGCAATCGTTAACTAGATCGATCGTAATTAATGAATAAATTGATCCACTTATTTCTATATTAATTAATTTTTTTCACTATATTGATCGAGCTTGACTAGATATCGAGCGGTTATACTCGATCGATCGAACAATCATGTTTCTAAATTTAATCAAATTTTTACTCAAGTAAATTAATTTTTTTAATGTATTATCCTTATGTTTTTAAGCTTTTCCAAATACTTATAAGGATAATTTTGTAATTAACCTTTGATCCAGGGTTTCAATTCCTGTCATTTAATCAAACCATTACCTCACAATTTTAGTAATCACATTCAAACATTATTTTCTATATCTTAATATCTCTCTTATTCTTTTGCAAAATATTTTTAAATAATATTTTTCATTGAGTTAATTTATCAAACAGTTATAGTTGTATTTGATGAGTTAATAAGCCTACAATATTTGTAATATTATGCTTTTAACTGATTATTCTAAGATTGTTAGTTGATTTTATTTTATATGTTGATCTATTAAATCATCTAGTTAGGATTATTTATTATTGAATATGCTCTAGGACATACACTTACAATTGTGTTATTATGCTAATCTTTCAAATACTGATTAACACAGGTTTGATTGCTTGCGTGACTCAAATTATCCAAACAATGGTTTGAATCTAAACATTTTTCTTGTAGAAACTATGATGAAAGTAGCGGCTTGTAAGTAGATTACTTGGGAGCATTGCCTTGGTGGATAGTTTGAGTCCTAGCCTTGTAATTAGACCTTATTTTTCATAGTGGATAGTTAGATTGTCCAGTAGATTGGTGGTTTTACTCTTAGGTCTTGGTGTGACCTAGGTTGTTTCTACTTAAAAATCTTGTGTGTCAATCTTTATATTTCTACATTACTTTATTTACATGCGATTACATGTTTGGCTATTATATAAATTTTTAATTTGTTATATTTTCGGTGATTATCATTTCACAACCCTTTCTAGCTAACATTATCTGTAACTAAACAAATATTTTTCTCTCAATTGGTATCAAAACGGGTCATTAGATACATTTAGTATGCATAGGAATTTTTTATGGATCATTTAATAGACAGTTCTTTCACTATTTGTGCACCTTATTTTGATGAGTCTTATTATCCATATTGAAAAGCTCGTATGAGAGCCTTTCTACGATCTTTAGATGAAAGTGTATGGAACTTTGTGCATTATGATTGGAAATCACCTACGCTTACCAAAGATAATATTGTCACTCCTAAACCTAAGAAAGATTAGACCACTAAAGATAAAATTGGTAGTAACTAGAATCAAAAGGGTATTAATGCTATTTTTAGTGCCATGTATGTTGATGAATTTTGTCATATTTCTCATGTTGATATTTCTAAGCAAGTTTGAGATATTTTAGAGGTTTTTCATAAGGGTATCTCAAAACTAAAACGAATAAAATTTCACATGTTTGGTAATTATTTTGAGAATATTAAAATGAAAGAAGATGAAACTTTTTTTAAATTCTATGCCAGATTATTTGATATTACTAAGACCTCTGTCAATCTTAGAGAAAAAATTAATGATTTTAGGATAGTTCAGAAGATTCTATGCTCGCTACTCAATCGCTTCCATGGAAATATCATTGTTATTGATGAAAGCAAGGAAATTTACAAAATCAAAATAGAAGAATTCGTTAGATCACTTCAAACCTTTGAGATGAGCTTTCATCCTCCTACAAAGAATAAAGGTATTGCCTTCAAAACTGCTACAATTGAAGAAGGTGACAACAAAGTAGCAAAATTGGCACTCTTGACAATAAGACTTGACAAAATCATAAACATAAAGAATCCTCAAAACAAAATACAATCAAGTAATCAAAAGGATCAGAATCCGAGATAATTCAAATATATGAGTTCTGATGGTAAGAAATCTAAACTTACTAGACCTTAATATTTTAAATGTATGAGTTTTTGTCACTTTAAAGCTAAATGTGTAAATAAGAAGAACAACACTGGAAGATAGTTCAATGCTATACTAATTGACTCAAAAAGTGATAACAACATTCCAACTAATTCAGAAAACGATGACACCAACTTCTTGGCATTTACTGCAACTACTGGTGAATAACTCAATAAGTTTAACATTGATTTTGATAATGAGAAAAGTCATGCTAAATTTCTATGCAATAAATTTAATGTCACTAATGTTGAAAATATGCTCATGGATTATGTGAGATGCAAAAGAGAGAAAGAAAAGTTGCTTGTAGAAGTTACTAAAATCAATGCTAAATTTCTATGCAATAAATTTAATGTCACTAATGTTGAAAATATGCTCATGGATTATGTGAGATGCAAAAGAGAGAAAGAAAAGTTGCTTGTAGAAGTTACTAAACTCAATGAAAAACAATGTTTTATGAAGTGAATTCATCAATATAGGAAAATGAAAATATTGATTTGTGTGTATGTACTTATGATATCAATTCAAGTCTTGTAGGTTTAGAATAGGAAAAACAAAAGTTGATGCAAGAACTTGAGCAATCCAAGGAAGTTGTGAAGAGATTAACAATTGGAGTTGAAAGGTCGAATAAAGTTCTTGATTATGGAAAACCTTTTGTAGACAAGAAAGAGCTAGGCTATGTAGATGAGGATTCTACGCCATCGTTTTCAAAAATAATTGAGTTATTAAAACCCTCCAACCTTTCTTCCTCATAGGATACATATACAACTTCAACATCAAAGAGTACTATAGTAAGACCTTCTAACCCTACTCATATATATTATTCATTATGAACAAAGATTACACATGTGATTGAAAAATTTGTTAAGTTTGTGCTTATTTGTCATTATTGTGGTGAGAAAGATCATATCATACCACATTGTAGATTTATTGTGACATATCCCTATCTTAAGAATGTTTCTCATGCACGATATTTTAGAATTAATTTTCATCGTCTATACATGAATGTTAAATATCTATCAATGATGAAAAAGAAAATCAAAAGTCAAAATAAGGATAAATTCAAAAACTTATCTAAGTCAATTGAATCCAAACTCAAAAATATAACGAAACCAAAATTGAAAAAGTTTGAGTTAGAAAAAATTATTTTTTTCAATCAACCGACCGTTTTTCTCTTTCTATGATTGATTGCTCCTAGGTGAACATGCTAGTTTGATTACTTCATTTTAATCTAATTTTTTGTGTAGTTCTTAATTTTTATTTAAAATCACTCAATGAAGTAGAATTTTTTTAATATTGAAATAAACTACAAATAAAATTTGGAATCACAAAGAAAATATTTTTATAACTCGATTAATTATTGTGTAATTGAGTATCTTGTTTTGTGCATTTATATTTTCATACATGTGGTGATCGATGTTAACAAAAACTCACTCACACACTCAATGATCACAATTGTATGTCATGCTTGAAATTTATGATTGATTACGTAAGTATTTAGGGGGTTAGACAACCTTGATTACTAGAATTGTGTTTGAGCTATCTCTTTCACTTTATAAAATGATGCTATAGAGAGCTACCTAGTTTTGATAGTTCTACCTAATGTGATGTGTGAAGTTACTATAGTGAGCGGAGATGGCTACCTCAAAATTAGTGTGGAAGTCATCATATTAGGTTTTTGGCTAATGTATGCTTTCTTAAAAAATTAATAGAAAAGGAAAGTACAAAAGTGTTTATATGCAAAAAAAGAAAGAAATAGCAACAAATGATTATGCAAAAAGAAAAAAAATAAACAATCCATCACACAAAACATAATAATAATAAAAATAAAAGAGGGGGATACAAAAATATTTTACTAAGCACGCTCTTAGTTAGTAATTTTTTTTTTGTGAAGGTCTAAATTCAATTACAATTTTTTCATAATACATGATGTTTTATCCTTTAAATTTTTCATAACTAATCATGATTGAACAAATTGATATACCATTGTAACTTTAATATTTTTTATACTTTGAGAAATTATTGATATGTCACCATATGTGTTGAAAAATGTATGTATAATTTACTGGAATACTTAAATATACAGTAAATAATTTAATATTTTTAAGGAATAAACTTTATTTCAAAATTTATTATTTGAGTGGGTTTCATATATAAATAAATCTATTACCTTAATGTAAAAAAGGGTATTTTTATGTTTATGTTTGTGATTTTAGGTATTTATTTGAAAGTTTTGAGTTAGTGTAGGATTTAGAAAGAGTTTTTAATTTTTTTTGGGTTTATGATACTCGATTGATCGAGGATGTACTAGATCGATCGAAGAATGCATATCGATCAATCAACATTAATATCGATTGATCGAGTGGGTTTAGTTTAAATACACTCATTCTTTTTCCTCAACCCTGTACAAACCCTTACCCCCTTTCACGACCCCTTTTAAATTTTCACTCAAATCACACCAAATTCACTAATATTTGTCCCTAAAAAACATAAAATTTATTAATATTCCATTTGCATGCATCAATCTCTACAAACACCTTTTTTGAGCTTGTTTATGCAACCTCTTACCAATAACAATTCCTTAATATTGATTCTACATTTTGGTTGGAAAATTTTAGTATTTTGAATAAATATTCATATTAGTGATATTTTTATCTTTTTGGATTTACGTGGAAAATGGTAGCCAGAAATCGTGGACTACGATCCGATGTTCCAACCCCACATTCTTCCTGATGGTGGGATGATGAATCTGAATCAAGGTATTACACAAATTTATCTAGACGTCCAATTTTATTAGATCATGGATTTACTTGGATAGAATTTCATGAATTAGGAACTACCTGATCTATTAGAGCTCTAGGTTAACAATCATTGTTTACACAAACCAAATCATATTGCCTATCCCTGGTCTCTGAATTATATGCAAACATCAACCCTAAAATCTGCCACACAAGACCTATAATCTACAAAGTTTTCGTACAAAACAAAATTGTTGACATCTCGACTTAGAAAATCAATAATATTTTGTCCATTATGAACGTTAGGGATCTTGATTTTAAATTAGAACTGTATAACATATCTACCAAATATTTTTCAATCAAAATTTTGGGTTCACCTAATATTGGTTTTAGTACTAAACAATTATTTATCCTAGATGAGTTCACTTAATTTTATTGAGTGTTGAACAAATTTGTGTGCTAACTTGCTATCTTCAAAGCACTCATATGAGATTGGTCATCTACATGCAAAAATATTATATTGCATTGGAAAAGAAGTTGCATTCAATGTAGGTTTATTGATTCAAGAAGAGATCATAAACTCATCTTAGATCATTAACCCATAGATCGATCTTCCATATGGATGTCTTATCACCCAAACGATACTAGTTGTGGGTATGCCACAAATAAGGGATTCTTTTTATGGGTGACATTGAAAAGTGAACCATATCAAAATCATCCACTTAAACTTAAAAGAGAGAGGCATGGTGATGTTGGTACTAATAGAGCAATAGCCACTACAAATGATAATTTTGGGAAGAAGAAATGGAAAATTTACATGCTTCTAACCTTCATATCAAGACTTATTTGAAAAATGAGACACATACGAGAATGGAAATGTTGGAATAGCAAATGACTACTATGAATGAACGTCAAGAAGCAATGTTCTCTATAATTAAGGACATCCATTTGTACTATTGGTTTCTTCCTATAAAATAATGATTTATTTTTATTGTATTTTTTCATGTTTTATTAGTGTGTTTGGAAGTAAGTTTAATTTTGTTTTCATATTTTAAATTATAATTGAATTTGTTTGTAATGTGAAAAAAATTATATAATTCAATACACTTTACATTTGATTCATCTATTTGTTTCTATCTCTAATTTGTGTTTGTTTATTCGTATGACAAAAAGAGGAAGAAAAATTGGTATCAAAAAATTTAAATTTAATTGAAACATAAAAAAATGGGGATATTTTTATTTTTGAAACTTTGAATTTTTTGGTAAATTTCACATGGAGGAGTTTTTTTTTTAATTTCTATTATTTGTTTAATCCTCTTTTGAACATTCTTCGTTTTTTTATTATTAGATACACTAAATTATTTTGAACAATGAGCATTCAAGAAAAGTTGTTTCCTTGTTGACATTTTTATTTTTCAGTATAAACAAAAGCTATTAAGATTCAAGCGAAGATGGTTCATCGAATCATAATATACTTCCACTATGTAATTTTTTTTCTATAAATATTATGTAGTGATAGAGAGGTTTTATCACATGAATATGACAAATGAGGGATTGTAAAGTTTGTAAGTGGTTCATCGAATCATAATATACTTCCACTATGTAATTTTTTTTCTATAAGTATTATGTAGTGATAGACAGGTTTTATCACATGAATATGACAAATGGGGGATTGTAAAGTTTGTAAGTGTTGGTAATATTCGTAAATAAAATATTTGTATATAATATTAGTTTCAATGTATGTCTTTTAAGAATATTTTCAAGCTAAATAAAATATCGAGCAGCAACGATCACATCTCAAGTATATCTCTATTTTCGTGCACATTAGATTTCATGTTAAATACATAGGAACATTGTTCAAATAGGTCACTCGATCGATCTAGTCACCACTTGATCGAAGCATTGACTCAATCACTCAAAAACTAGATTAATCCACTTATTTCCAAGTTAATTAGTTTTTTTACCAAATCAAATGAGATTTAATTAGATCGATTGAACCATTTAAAGTCAATCAATTGAGCTTGATTAGATCGTTCGATTGAGCGACCATGTTTTCATATTTAACCTAATTTTTGCTTAAGTCAATTAATATTTTTACTATATTGTCCTTATATTTTTAAGCTCTTCTAAATACTTTTAAGGACAATTCTATAATTAACCTTTGAACTAAGGTTTCAATTTATGTTATTTAATCAAACCATTGGCTCACAAATTTAGTAACCATATGTAAGAATTATTTTCTATATCTTAATATATATCTCATTGTTTCGTAAAAGATTTTCAAGTAGGATTTTTCATTGATGTAATTTATCAAATATTTGTGGTTATATTTAATGAGTTAACAAGCCTACTATATTTATGATATTGTACTTTTAACTGATTGTTCTAGGGTTACTAATTAATTTTGTTTTATTACTGATATGTTAAATCATCTAGTTAGGATTACTCATTGTTGAATATATTATAGGATACATACTTGTACTTATTTATTGGGATAATCTTTCAAGTACTGGTTAAACGAGTTCAATTGTCGGTGTGATTCAAGTTATCTGAATGTTGGTCCAAATCCGAACACCTTTTTGTAGAGACTTTGATGAAAACGATAGTTTGTAAGTAGATTACTTAGGAGCATTTTCTTAATGGATAGTTTGAGTCCTAACCTTGTAATTAGACCTTATTTTTCATAGTATATAATTTTGTGGTTCGGTGGTTTTCCTCTTAGGTCATTAGTGTGGCCTAGGTTGTTTTCACCTAAAAATCTCATGTGTCAATCCTTATATTTTTGCATTACTTTATTTACACATGATTGCATACCTGACCATTCTATGAATTTTTAATTTGTTATACTTTTGTTGATTATCTTTTCGTAACCCTCTCTAGCTATCACGATCTATAACTAGACAAATATTTTTCTATTATATTCCTTAGGCTTTTCTACAAGAACCCAAGTTTTATTTTTATTCAAATAATTGATTTCATCGTACGTAGTCTTTTAACAAATGGATTAGTCAGATGAATTAATATAATCATAAAAAGTTTTTGGTTCAAAAGCATCAATATCAAATGTAGTAGATAAAACATAAGCAATCAGATAAACTTGACTAGTTATAGAAGAAGATGGAAGAGAATCGAGATACCTTTTGGAAGCATTGATTATCCTCCTTGCTCTATATATGGCAAGAAAGTAATGGTTCAGTTTAGAAGGATTGCTTGAAGAATCATTAATGTCCTTGATAATCCCATCATCATTAATAGTATCCGTCTTATCAATTTCAATATTAGTAGAGACATGGGTTGTTAATACGTCTACATCTTTCTAAGTACTCTTAGAAGTAGAAGAAGCATAATTATTATGCATAGCTTTATAAAAAAAATAGTTCATTAAATATAACATTTCTACTCACTATACATTTATTTAAAGAGAGCCAAAAACCTTATATCCTTTCATACCTGTAAGATAGCTAAAAAAGAAGCATTTCAAATATTTGTCTTGCAATTTACCCTAATTAATATGATTGAAGGCAACACAACCAAAAATCTTAAGGTCACTATAATCAGCAGGCCTGCTAGACTACAACTCTTATGGTGTTTTTAAGTTTATGGTAGTGAAAGGATGTCAATTAATAATGTTTGAGGTTGTACTAAAAACCTTTTGTCTAAAAATGTTTGGGCATACCTAAAAGTGATAACATACACCGAAATATTTCTAATATGGTCATGTTCATTATCTCTGTTAGATCATTTTGTTGAGGTGTGTCAACTGCAATCCTATGTTTCCCGATCCCTTGATCTTTACAATAATTGTATAAGAGTTAATTATAGAACTCTAAGCTATTATTAGTCCTACATATTTTTTTATCCATTTGATTTTCAATTAAAGTTTTTCCAAGGTGAGAAAAATTTCAACTTTACTTTTTAAAGTAAAAATTCACATTTTTATAGAAAAATCATCAATAATAGACAAAAAATACTTATTACCACCTACAGAGGGAATACCTTCACAAGTTAGAGTGTATGCATTCAAGTGCATTTTGAATATTGTAATTGCATTTAGATAACTTTATTCTAGTTTGTTTACCAAACACATAGACTTCACAAAATTTAAGATCTCCTAAGGGTTTACTACTATAAACACCTAATTTAACTAAAATACTCAACCTTTTTTCTAATTTATGTGCCATAATCTTCTAAACTACAACATAGCACTATCTAAGTATTGTACTACACTAGTTTCACCCTTGCTATCTAGAGTAAGACCATGCCACACATAATGACCATTGACTCTTATAGTTTTCAATGCAATTAGATAACCCTTAATTATTCTCATTGTACCATTGTCTATCTTAATTGAATAGCCTAATACATCTAAGATACCTAATGAAATGTAATTTCTTCTGGAACAAATCTCACATCACTTAGGATTATAACTATTCCATCTAATAAGGACAGTTTAACAGAACCTATACCTTTGACTTTGAATTAATTATCATCAAGTAAAGGAACCATTCCATCAACAACATCCTAGGAGGACATTCATTTCTATAATGACCCTATTTCTTAGAAAAAGTAACACCTTACATGTTTTTTAGACCTAGACGTAGACATATGCTTGGATTTTCTTTTAGAACCTTTTTTCTTCTTTTATCTTTCCTACCCCTAACAAACAGTCCATCACTCACATTATTCTTATTTGTGACTTTAATCTCTAAATATTTAGATCTTAGACTAGAAACAACTATATCAAAGAATAAAATGTATCTTCCATACCTAATACGAGACTTAACATATTTGTATGTATCAAAGAAAGAATTTAAAAGAATAATAGCTTAGGTTTTATCTTCAACCTTATGATTTATATCATCAAGCTCAATAGTCATTCTTTTAATATCATCTAAATTATGTTCAATATCTTTAGAAGAATCCATTTTAAAGGAATAAAAATGATACTTTTACTTTAATAGAAAGGGTTTTTCAAGATATAGAGAATCATGTGTAGAAAATACTTTCTCAACAATAGTTTCAAAATTTTCCTAAATATTTTTTCTGGTAGGTTTAATAGTATGGAGGCAAAAGTTTTCTTTGCTATCCTTTTCTTATCAGCCTCAATGGCCTTTCTTAGGTAAATCATCACTATCCATGGCACTATGAATCTCTTATTGTACCAATAGATTTTATTTTTATTTTTATTTTCCATAGAACATAATCACCTATACCATTAAACATCGCTATCTTAGGTTGTGTACTCATATTATAAAGAAAAAGTAAATGAATACGTTTAAAAG
Source organism: Hippophae tibetana (assembly GCA_037013495.1). NCBI lineage: Eukaryota > Viridiplantae > Streptophyta > Magnoliopsida > Rosales > Elaeagnaceae > Hippophae > Hippophae tibetana. Next base: position 3,109,255 of record CM072810.1, read on the forward strand.
AGAGGAAGAAAAATTAGAGAAACTCTTTGTTTAACCTAAGAAACCAAAGAGTCACCTTCTTTGTGGAACTCGAGAAACCCTAAGGTTCTTGAATCACCAAAGAATGTAACCCAAAAACTGTATATGTTGGATCTTTTGAGTTCGGATTGCTTCGATGAAGCCCGAATGCCAAACAACACAAAGAACCAAGTTCTGATACCACTTGTTACGTTTTATCTTACATGATTTCAAGAAAAAATAACGATTCAATGAAGTTTTGAACCCAACTTATGAAAAAAATAAGAAATAAAAACTAGAGAAAAAGAACATAAAGATTTAAGTGGTTTGATCCTTAAAAACTATTGGCCTAATTCAATGAAGGAAAAAATATATCCACTATTGAAAATTATAGTATAAAAATGTTTCAAAACATTTATAGAGGATGAAACCTAACACAAAATAGAGGATTGAACAAACCTAAGACGTATCTCTTGTGAGCACATACTCATAAAATAATGAAGACTTACAAAAAGATTTGAGAAGAAGATGAAGAGCCTCATGGTGTGAGAATAGACGAAAATGAGAGTTTGTACTGTTACAAACCCTAATAGAGTTATTTTTACTTGTATGTGAAAGTACTAAAATTCTCCTTAGTGACTCCACAAATCCCACAAATTCTAGCACAAATTAAAGAAGGCTCAATATGTGGCAAAAAACAATAAAACACATATTAATAAAATTATACCAAAACATACATCATGCAAATCTTCAATAATCTTTAACAAAATATAGCATCTCCTAAATGTTCACAATACCATAATAACAAAATTTTAACAAAGACTAAAAAGTTAATGCTAACTTAATTATAACTCAAAAGTCTTTCAGGAGTCTAGAATATTATTACAAAATTTCTCCAATGTGAGCCAATATAAGGCTCACTATTCACTTGGGCTTAAGCCACGTGTGTTGTCTACATAGGTCCAATTTCACCTTGGAAGTCCACATTGTGCCCGCATATACAATACAACTAAGCCATGACAATGAGTTAGTTCAAGTCAGATCCAAACTGAATTGATCCCATGCCAAATTGAATTGAATTGTTATACGATTTTGGTTCGAGTATTACCCTTAGGTCAGTGACCTGAACCGTTGACCTATTTTGAATACCATTTTAGTTTTTTTAATGAGAAATACTCAAAAAGTAAAAGGCAAATTGAACAAAATCAGACCCAACCCACACGAGTTGATATTATAAATAATGGGACATGCACATAATTGTTTGAGGCTTGAATTGATAGGTGATAACTGTATTTTATATAGTTATTTTCACCTATTTTATTAATTATAATTGCTAGGTTTTCAATGTTTTTAGTTCATTTTAGTTTAATAAATTAATATTTACTGTTTTTTATATATTTTAATAAAATTAAATAATTTGTATCGAATAACTAAATTAATTACAAGTTTGGGTCCAAAAATATAATTTCAAATAAAATAGTATTTAATTGCAATTTATAAAAGTCAAAAATATAATTTAAATTAAATTCGGGCTTGATTTTAATTATTAAAAGTTTAAAAATTTAATTTAAATTAAAAAAGGGCTAAACTGTAATTAAAGAAAGTTGAAAATGTAATTTGAAATAAATTTGTGGGCCAAAATCCAATTAATTAAAGTTTAATTTTCTGCGCAGGTAAGAAGACCACGCGCCAACACGCACGCGCGAACCGTGGACCGTCCGATCAAAGAAGTAACGGCTGCGATCAGCGCGTGTCATTCACGCCCGACCAGATCGCGTGGGTGCAGGTTCTATTTACGCGGCTCGGCGCCCGAGTGGGGCCCACCTACCGTGTAGGCCGGTGTGCACGTGGGACCCACTTCTCTGACGCGTCAGTCGCTGTCCCCCACGTACGCGCGCCTCTGATCCCGTGCGCTGATCTCATCGTGCACCCGGATTTTCCTCCAATCAGAATCCGCCACGTGTTCACGCTGAATCCCTTTCTCAAATCAGAAACTGCCACGTGTCCCACTCTATTTTTCAGCCAATCATGTAACGACACGTGGCATGTTACGATGAGCGCGAAAGCGCAAGATCGCACCCGTATGTTGCCGTTTTGTCCGTGCTTTGTTGTCACCGGTGCCGTTTCCAGCGTCCAATGAGAAGCTGCCACGTGTCCGCGTTAATTCCTTTCAGCGAATCAGACGCTGACACGTGACACGCATAAAGAATTAAAAATTGCTGAATCGGCGCCCCTGTCTCACGCGTGAATTTATTTAATATTTTCGATACGATTTTCGATACGCGTTATTTTATTTTTCGATAAAAATATTATTACGTGTTTTATAAAAAAATAAAATAAAAAATGTAATATTTTAGATGTATTATTTTTGGGTATAAATAGGAGATAAGATGATAGTTTTAAAAAGTTTTTGTGAGTTTGTAATTTTTGGGGTGTTTTGTGTGTTGGCTGTGGAACACGCAGAAGCCATTTTTGGCTTTTGTTGTGTTCTGCGTGCGCCAAATATTTCTTCTAAGTGATGTTTTAATTTTCCTTCTTCTTCATCTTAATTTTCTTTATGTGTTGTAATTTTTATTTTAATTTTATGAAGTAATTTAATTTTTCTAGGCTTGCATTTGATCTAAATTTATGATACTTTTATTTTAATTATTTTTTATAGATTTATATGACGTTCGATTTGTTCATTCTATTTTGTGCTTAATGCTTTTTGATTATTTACGAATCTTATCGAAACGATCTGTGGCACATGAATAAACTTGGAAGAGGCATTCGTGTGTATATTGTTCGTAAATAGAATGACATGTATGATGAAGGATAGGAATATACCCTAATTGTATATGTGACCATTTGAAAACTTAAAACGTAATGAATTTCGGTGAATTTAATTCTCATAGAGATATAGTGAATTAATTTAACGAGGTGTGTTTGTACGGAGCTCGAAAGAGATGTATGAATAAAAATAGAAGTTTTCGGTTGACAAATTAAATGTACTAAAAAATATAAATCAAAAGAAAATAAAATGATTTGAGTTGATTAATTTGGTGAAAAATTGCAATCCTAGATTTCTTTTATTTTGTTTTAACTCTTTTCTTACATTTGCTTCAATGAACGTACGTTTTGAATAAAATCAGATTGAGACAATTTTAGTAATCAACAAACTATAGTTACAAATCTCCGTGGCAACGATACTTTACTTACAAATTTTATTACTTGTGACCGTGTATACTTGCACGTTTTTGTGTGTTGAAAAACACCCAACAATAGGCCTTGAACCAACCTAAATGGAGCGGTTACCTATAAGGTATTGACCCTTTGAGTCAAATTGTCATATTTAAGGAGAAGTAATTCATACTAACTATATATTCAATTTACTTTTCATATTTTTTTTCAACGTGAGACTTATTTGCACAAATAACATTAATTTTTATTGTTGGCCTCAATTCAATGTCATTTAAGTGTATAAGAAACAAATAGGATAAAAACAATAAAAACTATTAAAACCAACTTTCCTAAAAATTGAAGTTATTAAAAAAAATTAACCATCATTTTATATATTTTATATGTATATCAATACTTCTTTATTTAAATACTTCAAAACAAAAACCCTTGTACAAGCCATAATATTCTTCAAGGTTTGTTAATTATTTTTTTTCCTTTTCAGTAATGTCCTTAGAACTTTAAACTTTTATAATTTTTTATTAGGATTCCATATTGTTGTCTTTTCTTATTGGATCATCTAAACCTTTCTCCCATTTTTCTGGCCTAAAAACATAATGAAATTTTTATCTTTAATCTTTAGAAAATTCTACTTATATTCCTTGAAATTTCAAAATGCATCCTTAGAAATTCCTTTGAAAAAAACCCATAAAGTGGTCCGATCTTCGAACCTGATATCATTTATTAGGCCTAGTCCATTAATTGCACAAGGGGGCCACTTTGTTAATTTTCTTATATTCATTATGGATGTTGTTATTCATAAGTATAACCATCAAAACCTTATAAGCTTGTGAATTGATAGTCGAAATAGTAAAATTATGGTCTTTTAGGTCAAAATTTTAAGTTTAAATCTTATCCCAACACTTGTTTGAATTAAAAAAAAAATCTTCATAAAGGTGTTAATAAAACAGGTTAATTTGATGAATTTGTTTTAATTGGATTCATGAAATTTTAATAATTTGAAATAAGGATTAACGTAGGTTGGTTAGTTGGTTTTTGAGTTATTTTATAAACCGACTTTTTGTTGTCGGTTTTAAAAAATCCAAAATCTTAACCGAGCTATTTTATAAACCGACCTTCAAGCAAACCTATAAGGTGAGTTTGAAGGAGTTTGGTTTGTTGATTTTGGACATGAATGCAATGTAATACTCAATGTTAAAATCAACCTTATATCTTTCCAAAACCAATATCTCGTTGTATATATTCACCAAGTAAATAAACAAACCAAAGGTAAAATTTTAACTTTAATATTATCACTTCTTAGTCCTTACCAATAAGATTTCCCCGATGTTGAAAGATCCAAGAAAAAACATTTCAATTCCCTAACGATTATGACAAGATTTCCCTAATGTTGAAAGATCCAAGAAAGAACATTTCAATTCCCTAATGATTATGACAAAATCTTTAAATCTTTCTCTTTATTGTATTATAATAACTATATCAAATGCATATAAAAATGAGTATATTATGATTAAATTCTAATTGCATACAATGGTACAATATATACATATTACTTTTGATCTTTCTTTTATAAGAAACACATACTAATAATGAGTACGACGTGAGTGAAATATTGAGAAGAGTTTGGGAGATGAGAGTGAGATTTAAGTTTTAAAATGAGTACATTTTATATAAATGAATAATTAAAAAATTAATGTATCAAAGTAGAGATTTGGTTCAACTTTTGAAGATTTTTAATTTTTGGATTTTCCACTCGATTCAATAAGTTTGATTTTGCTATTTTTAGACCTATTTGAAGCAATCAACATCCAAAAAAAAATATAGGTTCAGTTTGACATAGATTGGATTTGTTGATCGATTTTTTTCCAAAAAAAAAAAGCACACCCCAAATTAGAAGATAGAAAATATTAATTTGTATTTATATATAAAGTAAACTTATAAAAATACTATCAAATTATTGTGTTTATTTATTTCATATTATTCAATTATTTTTATCTCATTTATACCGTCTAATTCATAAAAAGTTTCATTTATATTATTCTGTTAGTCTTCATCTATCAATGTCACACATTAATGATATATTTGAAATAACTCAAATAATTAAATAATATATTTGAAATAACTTAGATAATTAAATATTATATTTAAAACAATAAATTTATTATTAACGTGTGACGCGGGGAAAATTAATAAAATAATATAAATAAAAAATTTATGAGTTAGATGATATAAACAAATGAAATATAGTTGAATATATATATATATATAACTCTAGTTTTATTTATATTATTTTTTTAAGTTTTAAGATAATATTTTTTTATACATATTTTAAAATATATTAATTTAATATAATTTTTTATTTTATTTAAAAAAAATCACATATAATCAATACATGTATTTTTAATGAATGATATTTATGATATTTTTATCTCTTTAACTTTAGAAACATAAATAATTTTTTTATAATTTTTGAATCATTAAATACATATTTTAATATTTTTTTATTTTAACTCATCTTTAACTTTTCTTTTTCTAATTATTTTACAATTTCTTCAATTTTATTTATTAATTTTATTTTATTTTAAAAATAAAAGGAAACCCATCAAAACAAATCATTTACATCTATCACTATTATATTTTTTAGTCGCAGTATATATTATTGGAACAACTTGGAAAATGATTACGAGTGAGGTTTCTTTACATCTTTTTAAAAAATAAAAGCTAAAAAGTAAGGTTCAAAAGAGTTTAAATACTTAGAAAAAGAGAGATTGAAGAAGAAAAAATGAGTAAAACAATATTAAAACATATATTTAAATATAATAAAATAATTGAAAAAAAGCAGTTAATGTTTGAGAGACAAGAAAAGATAAAAATGTCATAAATATCTTTTATTAAAATTACATACGCTGATCACATATCAAAAATCCGTATGAAATGGAATTTTTATTAAATTAATAAATTCAAATTTATATGAACTAAAGAAACCCCGATGGCCCCATTAATTAGCTTTATTCTTATCGTCCTTACCAAAACAACTTGTATTTTGTGTCTTTATCGTATAATTTGAAATTGTAGGCGTTTTGAAGTTGGCTAGAATTTCAAAACCTATGCAATCTATTTCTGTCTGTAGTGAGAATGTTATAACGTTTGTCTTGTCCAGAGTTTTGCTCAAAAGCTACATTTATGCATCCTGAAGTTTTGCTCAAAAGCTACATTTATACATCCTTAGCCTATAAAATAATTACATGGTTATGGCTTTTTCGTGTATATATATATATATGTTATTTTTTCTTGTAAAGAAAATATCTTTTGGCTTTACTTTGTTATGGGACCAAGTTTTTCCTTAATTCAGCGACAAGTTTTCAAAATCTAGAGGGGCCAAACTACAATTCCAACCCAAAAGTTCCTGACTTTTTGATTAATCGAATTTTTAAAATTTAGTGGACAAACTACACAAGAAATTCCTTTAAAGTTTAATGGATGATTATCCATCGTTCAAAGAAAACATACAGAGGTGAGCTGGCTAGCATATTTATCTAACAAGGATGGGATGTTTGTATTTTTCAAACACTTTCATTTTACTCACTAAGTAACAATGATTATCTATATCACCTCGTTAATCTATTAACAAATGTAATATTCTAGATTTATTTATTTCGAATTATTCTCAAAAAGTTTAGAATAATTAAAGAATGAATATGTATATATATTGTATATCTTAAAATGAATTGTATTGATGAAAAAAAAAGATGGGTAAGTGTAATAACTCTTTCTTCTTCAATTTCAAATACAAACTAATTGATTCTCTTATGAACGATATTTTTTATTTTATTGCTTTCTCGTTATGCCTAGTTTTTTTTATTTATATCGTTGCGATAAGTAGTTGATTGATTTATTAATTAATGATTAAGTAACTAATTTTAATTATTATGAATTTAATATGTATATAGGAATATATATTTGAATTATGAACAAATTAAGTTTTAATTTACTGATTGAGTATATTAAATAATGAGTTTTGAATGAAAATAAAATATGATTAGATTTTTTATTATTATTTTGAAACTTTTTAAAAGTGTTTTTAAAATAAAAAATAAAAAATATTAATATTAATATTAAAAAGTATAATTATGTTTTTATTCTTATGTTATAGGTATGTACAAATTAATAAGTAATAAAAGTTTAGTTTATGTTATATTTAATGGAAAATATACGGTTGGACGGATTAGATTGTAATTTTTGTATTTTAAAGAATAAAATAAATATATAACAAAGAAAATAAATAGAAAATGATAATATATAAATGATTGGTGCATTTAATCATTGTTATATTAATTGTGGTGTAAACAGAATTCATTAACAAAAATTACATTATAACCTACAAACTCAACACAAATTGAATCTTTCAAATAAATTTTAATCGAGATTATTTGGATCTGGTTATAAAAGAATTGACCATTTTTGGCTCATTTTATAAATGTGTTCCGTGGAGTTAAATTAATCATATTATAAATAGATTAATTCAAATCAAATCTAACCATACATTTGTCAACCATCATGACTCAAATGAATAGGGAAGGAAAAAAACTAATCATTGGTTTAAAATATTTAGGTGATATTTGATTTACAAATAGAAATAAGAATTAAATAGAATGAAAAGAAAAAAAATGGTTTAATTTGATCACTAAAATAAAAAAAATGAATCAATATTAGAGTATTTGATTTATAATTATAATAGAATGAAAAAAACTGTATATTATCTTAATACTCTTATATTCAATAAAATTTAAATAATAAAATTTAATTATTATTTTTTATCAGATAAAATATATTTTAAAATCATTATTTTTTTAAATAATTATCACTTTAAAAAATTATATTATTAAAATTATTATTTTTCTAAATATGATTTAGTGTTTTAAGGTTTAAAATTTAGGAATTTATGGATTTGGGGTTTAAGATTTTGAGATTTAGGGTTATATTTGTGGATTATAGTTTAAGATTAAAATTATTATTTTTCTAAATATGTTTTAGGATTTTAAGATATGAGATTTAATGTTTAAGATTTAAGGTTAAAATTATTATTTTTTTAAATAGGATTTTAAGATTTGATATTTGAGATGTAAGATTTATAATTCAAGCCTTATGATTTAAAGCTTAAAGTTTATAACTATTTTTACATAAAGTTAAAATAAATTAATTTTGATTCTATTTTCGTGATCAAACATGGGTTAATATCTATGAAAATAAATAGTTATTTTATAGCCTTTTTCCTATCCGATGAAGCACATTTTTTATTCCATTTGTTTTTCAGATTTAATGTAAAATGTTATTTTATTAAATAAAAGTTATCAATTAATTATTTTAATTGTATAAAAAATAACAATTTTTTTGAGAATAAATGATTTTTAAAATTTTTTGTAGGAATATTTTAGATATTTTAATGTATTTTTTATTTAATAAACTAGCTTAAATTTTTCTTTTTAAAAGATAGATTATCGTTGCAAAGAAGAACCACAGTGGTTCTTTCGTTCATCATTGTAGAGGAGATAAAGGCAATCAAAAATACAGAATGACATTTTTTTTAAAATAAATGAATTAAATGATACTTAATAGAATTATGCGTACGATAAGAATTTAAAAAGTTCATAAAACAGGGACAAACGTCTATAAAATAAAAAAAATGGGAATAAAAAACTGTTTTTTTATAGCTAAAAGAAATAAATTTAATAAAGTGTGTTTGGGAGCAAATTTATAAATTTAAATCATGAACACCTGATTTGTATGGTTTGATATAATGAATTTGCTTCTTGATTGTAAAAACTAGGTCAAAGATTTTCAAACATCGCAACTATCCTAAAAAATCATGAGCCCTGGGCTGATATTATTGATTTAAGCCCACCCAATTTTAGAAACCCAACCCGCAAAAGCGATTGGATCCAATTTTGTCTTGTCCAGACAGAAATACAACCGTAAAGTTGACACTTAACACCGACAACGCTCGTCGTAGTTCTAGTCTCTGTAGACTCTGCTCACCGCCCATAGCCGACGGCGGTAGTGGGATTCATTCAATCTAGAACCGTAAGTTTGTTCCTCCATTATTGAAGCTCTTTTTTAGCCCGAATTCTTTGTTCTTAGCTATATTGGATTTGGTTAGAAAAATAGGCTCTTTTTTTTCTTTCAAAGGTGCTTTCCCATTCTTTAAAATATGTTTACCTCGTAAGGTTTTTATGATCCCTAACTACCTTGTTACTAATCTGATTCGAAGCTTGATGGGGTAGTGTAATTTCTAAACGGTGAATACTAGGTGTTTGTGAAAATGCTTAGTTGTTAATTAAGTGAACGATATCCTCAAATGAGGAGCAAAATGTTGAGAGCTTTGGGTTATGGTCTGATGTATTTGTTTCCGAATTTCTGAAGTTATCTTTCGTCTTTCGTATATGATGTTTTTGAAATTCTTAGGGAGTTTTTGATAACCATTTTAATTTATAATTTTTTATTTTGAATTTTAAATTTTAAATTTTACAAATTTTAAAATTAGGTGTGTTTTTTAATTTTTATTTTCTAAGTTTTCAAATAAGTCTTGGAATTCGGTCAAATTTTTATATTCAAAAAATTTATTTTTGTAATTGAATTTTTATTTTTTATTTGTTGATCTAAAAATTAAAAATTCAAACATATTCAATCTTACTTAAAATATTATAAAGTCAAAATTTAATAAAAATTTATCAAAAATAAGTTTGAAACTGAATTTAATAATTTAAAAATTAAAAATTGAAAACTAGGAGTTTTATGAAACAATATCTAATTTTCAATTTTTACTTTCAAAATTGAAACCGTAAATTGGTTATTAAACAATTTTTATCTTTTTCCCAAGAAAATTTGAAATTGAAAATTCATTTTCTAAACTAAAAGAATTAAAAACAATAAATTGAAATGATTATCGATCATGAATTTAATTAATTATTAGTGTTTCAGGTTTGTTATGGTTAAAAATATTGGTATTTTTTTTCCTCATGGTCTTGTAGATTTGATTTGGGTAGTTTGTTTGTATTGCTAGGTGACTTCCCGGAATTATTAAAATTAAAGGTTGCTGTGCTAAATCCAATTTATGATAAATAGTAGTCCAACGAGATTTGATTTCCTTGTTATTGAATCTAATTTATCTAACTGATCCAATAAAATATGTTCTAGTGTTGCCCACTAATGGCATGTTTGGTGTGCGGACAAGATATGTATGGTTGTTTCAGATTGAATCGTACCAAATTGTATTATAATTAATTTGTATCGTATTTGATGACAATATTATGGATACTATAATATAAGCACACATACTTTCATTTTCTTAATTGCTTGCCTCTTATCATCTTGAGAAGGAAGGACACTAATTAGTTGGAGGATTTGACTAAAATTTTCATTTTTCTGGACCACAAACGAATTGGTTTAAATTCTCATTTCTATAACATTACTTGCATCACCATCTCGAGTGAGGTAACATGCTCAGAGTGGCTAAACCACATATACTTATTCTCGTTCTTTTAGTTTATGCTGTAGCCAATGTTCATATGCCAATAGATGAATTGTTCGTTTTGAGAGATGTGAAACAAAGCTTTGGGTATAGAATACAAATTTGTATTTATTGGTCGTTGTGTTGCTTGCTAAGAGTACTTTGATTCCCGAAAAGATTGCATTATTGAACTTATGTTGCCTTGTCAACCTAATGTAACTTTTGAAATACAACTTCTTGTAGAAACAAAATGTGTATGTCTAGGAAATACATGAACAGAGAATGTCAATATTTTATTACTGCAGTTTGAGTACAAATCTCTAGCTGTAAGTTGGTCGTACAATTAGTACATTCAAGGTTCCTAGTTTAATGAATGTATTCAAAAAAAAATTTCTCGACACTAATTTTTTTTTCATGAATTGAAATACAAGTGCTAATTTCGTCCCTGCTCTCGTCCTTGTGTGTATAGTATGGGTAGGAAAGCTGGTACACTTTATATTAACCCAAAGAAATTTGGCTCGCTTCACAAACCATGCATGAAGGAGATGGTGACATTTCTCAACTGCTTGGCTCTAAACCACAATAGTGATGATAAATGTGTCCGGCATAAGGAACTGCTGAACACTTGCATGGATGGTCAGGTAGGGTTTTAGTTTTTTTTTTAATGGGATTGTATTTCATGTTTTTAAATTCTTTACGGGTTTGATAAATTTTTGATTTCTTAGGAACATCCATAAACTTGTGATTGCTTTTGTTGCAGACTAACAACAAAAGAAAGCCGTGGGGAAGCATTAATTACCACTTGCAGAGGCTTAACAGGGGGAGGAAATAATTTGTTTTGCAGAAGAAAGGCATGTAAGAATTCTGTTGCACTCTTTTTATTCATTTTCTGCAGAGGCTAGATGTCTACTTTTCATTTTGAACAGAGTCAATGTAGTTGAATTCTATTCTCATTATTTGATGTTTACAATAAATATATACTCTAGCAGCGTTTTATCTTGGTAGAATGAAGGCTTTTGTAATTTAAGTGCTTACTATTTTGACAGTATTTTTATGTTCCTTTTACATATTCATTCTCAGTTTTAAAATAAAATTTTGGATAAAATATTATGAACCCCCAAGATTTTTCGAAATTAAAAAAAAAAACACATCAACTTTGAAAATAGACAATCACACCCATGAATTAATGTTATGAAGATTTTTTTTTTATTTGGGAAAGGTATTATGAAGATGTTAAGGACGTTCGTTTGTACCCTCTGTTATAAACTTTTACTTTTGTGATTGACATGTGTCATTTCTTTTTAAATTAAAAATATTCTTTTTGGAACAATGCCACATTTCAATTAGAGAGGCGAAGGATGGGTTTGGTACCTTCGGATTACTCATATTTTTGTTTTCGTACCCTTTTTATCCCTATTTTCAACTGTAACACTTCAAATATTCTTATTTAAGTTGTTGATATATATTTTGATCAATTTTAATAATAATTGATTTCTTTGAGCTACCAAAATTCATTGAGATTATTGTTGAATTATCAAAAAGTGTACCAATAATCTATAGAGTATTTGATGTATCCCAATTGAAAATAGGGATAAAAAGGGGTACCAAATAATCTAAAGGTAGCAATTTCGACAAAAGAGTATATTACAAAGCATAGAAAAAGGTGTCTTAACATTCCTCTAATGTTTCTATTTTTCAAACATGATTTTCTTTTCTTTCTTTTTTTTTTGGCTATTTCAGCAAATATAGAAGGAAGTACTTGCAATTGATCCTATCATTTTACCATCTAATTGATAACTTTGGTTAGGCGACAAAATTGGATGACAAAATGGTTTAGTTGTGATTGACAATTAACCCTCTCTGAAGCAAACCTAGATAAAATTGAACATTGGAGCTCAACAATTGAAGTATTCAATAGGTAGTTCTTATTAATCTTAAATCCTCAGGGATAAAATCTTAGATGCAGATCCTAAACAAAAGTGAAGGCCTATAGCCCTCAACCATGACAAAATGGTTTAGTTGTGATTGACAATTAACCCTCTCTGAAGCAAACCTAGATAAAATTGAACATTGGAGCTCAACAATTGAAGTATTCAATAGGTAGTTCTTATTAATCTTAAATCCTCAGGGAGAAAATCTTAGATGCAGATCGTAAACAAAAGTGAAGGCCTATAGCCCTCAACCATGTCCAAAATTTCCAAACTTCAAAAGTAAATCTAGCTATGTAAGTCTATAAATACTAAATAATCAAAATTAAAAAAATCCAAAAAAGAAAAAAAGCATTATAATCAACTTCCTCAATCTTAGGGACAGCTCCACTTCCAGTATCTGGTGGAGCATCATCCTCCATAGGAGCACCTGCACTTCCATACATCTTAGCAATAATAGGATTATACATACTCTCTAACTCTTTCATCTTATCTTCAAATTAATCTGCTTCAGCAAGTTAATTACTATCAAGCCAATTAGTAGTAGTATCTTCAATTGCATCTTAAATTTTATTTTTATCATCTGGGTTAAGCTGAGATCCAATCTTCTCATCTAACTGTATTCCCCATATTATAAGCATAATTTTCAAGTGCATTCTTAGCATCAACTTTCTTCTCAATTTCGTTTTTTGTAACCTTTCTTTATCATTAGTAATTGTAATCTTATTCTTTTGGCCTGTAGTTTTGTCTTCAGCAGAAACATTCAAATCCCATTTGCATCAATATCAAAAGAAACAGAAATTTGAGGTACACCTTCAGGAGCTGGAGGTATACCTGAAAGTTCAAATTTACCCAATAAATTATATCTCTAGTTCTTGTTCTTTCACCTTCATATACTTGAATTAACACACCAGATTGGTTATCTGAATAAGTAGAGAAAACTTGTTCTTTTTTGGTAGGATTAGTTATTTTTCTTGGAATAAGAACTGTCATAACTCCACCAGCAGTTTCTAAACCAAGTGAAAGTGGTGTGACATATAATAGTAATAAATCTTGAACCTTTTCATTACCTTCAGCACTTAAAATTGCTGCTTGAACTGCTGCTCCATAAGCAACAACAGCTTCATCAGGATTAATGTTTTGACACAGCTTTTTACCATTGAAAAAATCTTGCAATGGCTGAACTTTTGGTATTCTAATTGACACACCAACCAAAACAACATCATGAATTGCACCCTTATCCATTTGATCATCTCTTGAACATTTTTCTACAGGTTCTATACATTTTCTTAATAAATCCACATTCAAAAAGAGAATCAATCTCAATAGTGGTTTGAGCAGTTGAAGATAAAGTCCTCTTTGCTCTTTCACAAGATGTTCTTAATCTTCTAAGAATTCTTGGATTATTGCTAGTGTCTTTCTTGTTATTTCTTTTAAACTCTTGTACAGAATGATTCACCATTCTGTTGTCAAAATCTTCTCCTCCTAAATGGGTATCTCCGGCTGTTGCTTTTACCTCGAAAATTCCTTCTTCAATTGTGAGAAGTGAAACATCAAAAGTACCACCACCAAGATCAAAGATAAGAACATTCTTTCACCAACAGTGGTTTTCTTGTCAAGGCCATAGGCAATGGCAGCAGCTGTTTTTATTGATAATACGCATCACATTCATATATACCAGCAATAACACCTGCATTAGAGGTGGCAATTTTTGACCCTTTAGCATTGATTAACACTAAGATAAAAAGAAAACTTTTCAGGGCAAATTAATTACTAATTCTTTGTAAATTCAATGTTCCTACTATTCATTTGTATTATTAACAAGGCTAAATGATCCACTTAGTACTCTACTTTTGTGATTTGACTGATTTTAAAAGTCATTTTGACCACCTTGGAAATTAACTTTTTCAATGTGATCGATTTAATGGATAGTTTCTTTTATGAAAAGTTACTTTTTCTTTTTTTAAATAAATTTTTGTATAGATTAATGATTTAATTTTATTAATAATGTGTTTTTTCCCTATGAATATAACTCATATTCTATAAGTTGTATTGTAAGGCAATTATTAATATTATTTTAAGCTTTATATCTGTGCTAGTTGTATTTTAATATTTATTAATTAATTATTTAAAAATATAAATAGACAAACCTATTAGTATATATCAATTACTAGACTTAAAAAGCATTAAAGAAAGAAATACTGGTTAAGTTTTTACTCGTACTTTAAATGCATTACTTTTACTTTTTATATCTCTAGCGAATAGCATGAATGCACAAGTAAAGCTCCTTTGTGTTATTCCTAGCAAAAAAAAATTAAATAAATAAATAAAAATAAGAAATTTTATGTGTTTATATATATAATGATAATGAAAAAAAATCAATCCGATTAATTGAAATATAATATTAATTAATAAGGTATAAAAATATAAAATATATGCACTTCCTAAATTTCAAAGTAGCTCTCTCTGTATGTTAAGAAAGGGTACGAGAATGATCGCATATGATTATGTTAACAACCACCAATAACAATTCAATCACTAACACATAATAACCAGAATTAAAACATTGAATATTCAAATCTGTGTGGCTAGTTAAGTATCAATTATAGAGAAGTAAAGCAAAAAGTGACATGGATGCTCATGAATCATGATATTTGAAGGTGAAGAAAAAGCTTCTTTCCACCGTCCAGAACAAACTGTATATATTTCGTAGATGGTAGAGTACCCCATAGCAAAAGGGTATGTACATGATGAGGTGGAAGTAGGATTCTCCGACCATAAGCATCTCTTGAAAAAGATTGTCCTAATCTAGATCTTACTACAAAACATCATATTAAATGCCCTTTACTCTCTAATATAAGGGTAAATGCGGTATAATCTTAATGTTGTAGCTTGTGATTGAAAAATTGTCTATCTTGTCAAGATTTTAGATATCTCTTCGTCTACATATATATATCTATCTTATTTGACAAAAAATATTGATAAAATTTTGAAAATGTTAGTGACAATATCTATAAAATATCATTGTTAAAAGAATGTCATTTTTTTTACCAAAATATCATAGATATTATAGATATTATCATAATATTGTCAACCAAAATCAAAGAATCTTGTTTTTTTATTAAAAAATTATTTTGTATTTTTTTATTTTTTAAATAATATATCTTTATATTTATTTATTTATAATTTTTGTATCTTAAATCAAATCATTATTCCTTTGATATTTAGGACAATAATTTGTACTTCTTTCCATATATTCTTTTATTTAGACCTCATTAGTATCATGTTTATTTTGTTAGTTTTATCTAAAACTATTATTTTTCATAATTCAAATTATATTAACTATAGTCCATATTTATCAATTTATAATATTATTGTAATTATAATTTAAATAATTATTTTATATTTTAACTATTTATTCTATCATTTATGGTTAATTAATTGACTTAATGATTAAGATAAAGATAAGTATTCATAAATATATGTATTAAATGAAAAAATTGATTTAAAGTATAAATAATTAATTGTTTTGATGCTTTATGAAATCTTATAAAAAAATCCATATTTTAATAGAGTTTTTCTTGTTTACGTGACCATTATCAAAATTTCCATAGAAAATATATTTTTGTAAAATTTAATTCTTGACCTTTTTATCTATTTTAAACCTTACTTGTGATTGAGTTTACTTAACACATTATTAATTATACTTAATTTGTCTTATCATATAATGTTTCAAGTGAGATTTGAACTTAATTACAATTATAAAGTTGTGGGATATCACATTTATCATTAAATTAATAAATAATATATTATGTTAGTATAACTTATTTTTTTATTTTAAATTATAAATTTAAATCACATTTAATACAATTTTATCTTTAAATAAATTAGTGGCTGACAATCATCTTTCTCTCCCTTACTCAAGATTAGAGTAAAATTTTAATTTTCGGGAGATAACATGCAAGTTATTTTGATTGAAAAGTGATTCTATCAAATGTACATAGGACCCCTATCTCAATGGGATTTCATATATCATATGCTTATCTTATTCATGTCCACCAAGTTCACTCATCAAAGATTGGCCGGATTTTGAATTCCAATGAATATTATGTACAGTATAATTATTAAAATAAAATAAAAAAACACTCATAAATGATTAAGTACTCTTAAAATTATAAACAAACCCCTAAATGTTTGGGGTTAATTCCAAGGCAAAACTATTTAATCTTAACTATATATCTAATTTTCCCTTAATATTTATGTAATGTGGGTTCCGCACACCAAACATCTCATATTACACATAACACATGCATAAGTCATCTTGAAATTCTCTTGTTATTGATAATCTCTCTCTCTCTCTCTCTCTCTCTCTCTCTCTCTCTCTCTCTCTCTCTCTCATATGTTTAAGGTACGTTCTCATAAATCACTTTACTTTGAACTTTCTCTCTATGATTTGTGTAATTATTGGCTTGATGATCTCATTTTGGTGCTGGTCTTTGTCGATGTCAATTTGCACCAAAATAATAAAAAACTGTTCTCATCAAATAGATATAATTTCAATAACCTACCCAGCAGAAACTCTTTTAATTTTTTCTTTCTTTCATTATTAGTTATTTTCAGGGACGGATATATTTGGGGTCCATAAAGATATAATTTTACGCATCAAATTTTATAATTTTTGTGAAAATTAAATCATATTTAACATATAATATCTTCTCTTAAGTTAAATTTTAAGCCTATATTTTAAATGTAAATTACTTTAAATTCAAAATTTATATATAAATTTAATTTTTTTTAAACAAAATCCAATAAAATTGTAAAAATTCTACATTTTTATACATATTTATTAAAAGGAAAAATCATTTTTTAAATTTTTATCTCTAATATTTAATTTAAAAAAATTTCGTGAGAATTTTACTACTATCCTCCCTAATTTTGACTATGAAATTTGCCACTAATTATTTTTCTTTTCATAGGTATTCAGATCAGAAGAAGAAGAAGATTTAACATGCATATCCAGATCAGATTCCTTATAGATGAAGCTTTTTTCATATTATCTTCATGCTTCTCATTCCATCACCACCCACTCCTATGATGATTTAATTAGCTTTAGTGGTGACTATTTCAAAATTTAATGAAACTTTTTTATATAATCTCTCATTCTTTTTGGCTATAATAAATATGGGCCTCATTCTTATTTAGGGATAAAGAACAAAAAAGTTGATTGAACAAAAAAAGAGACAAGGAAAAAACATCTCTCTAAGTGCATAATAGCTTACAGCCTCATCACAAAATAAAATAATAATAATAATAATATAAATTAAACAAAACGACAAAAATTACAAGTTGGGTTTCTTCACATATTTTTATAAAGTTAGTGAGATCATGAGACAACTAGGGGAAGATTTTGCAATGTTAAAAAGGTGATAAAAGATGGATAAAACTTAGTGTTACGTAATATTATTTTCAATTTTGTAAAGTGCGTTGAGGAGCTCATACACTATGCATGAATGAAAGAAGACAACACAAATGGGCATTGATATGAAAAAAGAGAAGAAGAAAAAAAAAGTTGTTTGATTCCCACATTTATTAAAAAAAATAGATATTTAATTATGTAATTATTGGATTAAATTTAATAATTTAATAAAAATAATTAAATTTATAAACGTCATTGAAATTAGATTATATATATACAGAAAATACATTTATTAATCATATATTTAATTAACTAAAGTTAACTTAATAATTTTAAAATACAAGGAATAAAAAACTTTGAAAAAAAATTCATACCTAACAAAAAGCTTGAAATCTTTTTTGTGATGGTAGAAAGAATAAAAAATCCAATTTAAAAATGATAGAATTTAAAGATAAGTTTCATTTGGTGCCATTCTTATATTCTATTTAAATTACTTATTTTAAAAAATAAGTAAGCTAATTCAGCCATCACCAAATATAAAAAGGCATAAAAGTGCTACTTCATATGAATTTCCATTTACGTTCTCTTAATTGGAAGATAATTTCCATTATTCAGCGAGAAAAAGAGAGAAATTTCCATTCAACGGTGCTATATATATAAAGCGTCATCAAGCTCTTACATCATGTTTTGTGGGCTGCATTATTAGACATGAAAAGTAAAGTTTTTTATCAGACCGACTCTGTAATTACTTAATACAATTGTTAATGACACTGTAACCTAGCTAGCTAGTATGATAAATCGTGAAATGTTAACATTTACTGTTAAAATAATATTAATTTTTTTACTATAAAAGTAATTTCATTCTTAAAAATTAATAACTTAGAATGAAAATTATTCTTTTTCATATTTTTCTTATATTTTTAAAGATAAAAATAAAAATCAATATAATAATTTTAAAATAAGGTTTAGACACACGGTGTTAGTGGTTAAAATTTCTAGATAAATATACATTTTTATTTTATATTATACAATCAGACTTTATAATTAAAAATATGATTGAAAAAAATTTATACTAGTAACTAATTCTGGCTAACATACATTATTGTTAAAATATCTTACATCGATTAAACATAAAATATCAAACACGTATATAAACGAGCGTAATCATTCATCTCAAATGAAGAAATATATGTCAAAAAATTAAAATATTATAAATAAATAATATAGCATTATTCCAATTCTATTCCATTAATAATAGATGAATAGAAAAAAATATATATTTCTATCTATCGTGGAATTTATTTATTTATTTTACCTCTTAAATTAAACCAAACAAAAAGACGTATTAGAAAAATATTTCATTATTTATTTATTTATTTATTTATTATTCCAATTCTATTCCATTAATAATATATGAATAGAAAAAAATATTTCTATCTGTTTTGCATATTGTTATTTTTAAACAATATGCAAAAACTTTTAATTTTAATCTAATAATTATATTGCAGATGAAGCCAATACCTGTTTTGTAATTATAAGTACCTCAAAATGAACCAATTAATCTTAAAAATATTTATTATCCCCGTAATTGAGAAGGATGACCTATTGCCTTATTAACTTTATATTCACAGCCGACGTGGACTCTTTTTATTCTCCAAAACATATTTCGATAAAACAATTTCCATAATCTCATTGTATAACTACAATATATCTTTCATCAATCATGTGAATGTTCACCCTTCATTAAGTTAATTTGTGTATTAGAAAAAGGAGGAATATTAATGTCGGAAATAATTTTTAATTTTAAAATTTTAAGATTTTAACCCCTAATATCTTATAAAATTTCGATAATTTAAACATATTTTATTAAAATATAATATATTTAACATCTTTTTTTAATTAAAAATAAAAAATAATTAATATTATTTTTTATTATGTATAGAATGATACTACTAAATATAAATCCTAAATGACGTGCGACTCACCTCTAAGGAAAATAAAATATTATTGCAAATTAGAAAACTTTGAATTGACTTTGATAGGCTCGTGTTCATTTGGGTGCATTGCCTTATAGGTCCTAACTCTTCCTAAGTATTGCAAATTAGAAAACTTTGAGTCCATTTGTTTCAACAATGAACATACAATGTAATTAATATATTTCCTGTTAGAAAAGTGGACACATAAATATAATATATATGTAGGAAAAAGTTACATATATATTCAAAATTTAAAATAAATTTTGAAATGGTAGATAAATACAATTTAATCTACATAATTATATTAAATAATAAATTATCACATTATTTATGATAATAATATATTTATGATATATAATAAAATTAAATAATAAAGATATTGAATCACATTGTTTAATATGAAAGTATTGACTTGGAATAATGATACCGTCGTTTTTAAGTCAAAAGTCATTTAAGGTGCAAATTTGAATTGCAAGAGCACATTTTTGTATTTAAAGTTTTGAAGTTGAATTGACTTTTTTTTTATAAATATATAAAAATATTATTAATTTTTTTTTCAATAATTTAAATTTTAAGATAATATCATAACTAAAAGTGAACTTATTATAATTTTGCTAAGTGTGTTACAGTTTGCTAAACGAATGTTATTGGAATAAATATGTTAAGTTTCAAAATTATTATAGCTTTACTTAATTTTTTTTTATGAATCAAAATTATGCTTAGCTAACCAAGCAAAAATATAAGTAGCAAATCCTATCCACTACAATATCCACAACTAAAAGTATATTGGTATTGCTCTCATAGTCATATATGAAGTAATTAAAAGGTAAAGTTACTTAGATTAGTGTAACAAAAATAAACGTTCTTGATGTGATTTAAAGCAAAGTCCTTATAAATACAGTAATACAGTTACTAATTTTACGGACCCCATCATAAAGTCCCAATACATTCAAAATATACAAAAAAAAAAAAACTACAATAAATGGAAAATAATAAAAAGTAAAAGTAAAAAAGAGAGATTGTCCACAGCCTACTTTACTGTAACATAGTCTCTCTAGTCTCATGTGCATGGAGGTTTTTTTTCCCTTTTTTCACTACCATTGTTCATGTATTGAGTTTATTATATTAACCTGTATAATTAGCACATTTTTCTCAATTTAAGTTATTTTATTTTAATTCTCTCTAAACACACAAATTTTCTCTTTATATCATGCTTATCTTATTTTACATTTTTATCATGATACATATAATGTTTTGTGTATATATATATATATATATATATACATATATAAGATAATATTTATGCAATTTTGCACAACTTTTATATCTCAATGGACAAAATCTCACAATAGTTGAGATTTATTAGGGAGTGTAGATAGTTAAAATTATTACTTTAAATCTATGAATATAAAAAATTGCTTAATATATATATATATAGTATGAGGTAAAAATGAAACATTCTATAAAAGGGTAAAAATGAGGGGTGTTTTTTGAAGCACTAAGCTCAAACTACAGTAATGAATGAAAAGAAAGCTTCAATGCTAAGAAATTTCGTCCACTCAAACCCTAAAAAAAAATATAATAAAACAAAAAGAGAGATGGAATAAGGGAATATAATTAAAGCAAATTAAAAATATACAAAAGCTTCTTCTTTAGCTAGCTTTTTCTCAGTCCTCTCTTCTCTTTAAGTCTCTTTTCCGTTTCTCTCTTTGCTCTCTTCTGGTATTCCCTTGGTTTTGATTCTCCACCATATATATATATATATTTCCTAAAGCCTCCATCAACCTTTATAAAAAGAAGGTGCAAAAAAAAAAAACCATGGTTTTCTCATCCATTCCAGTCTATTTAGATCCTAATTCCAATTGGCACCAGGTTAGGTTTAATTTTCTTTTTCTCAATAGCTTCTTCATCAATAAAGAAAACAAAAGAAGATTAGCTAGAAAAGCAAATTCAAAAGAATACAATTCTTATTCCTTTTTGTGATTTATTGATTTTTGAATATACTTGATTTACTTGCTTCTCTTGTTTCATTATTTATTTATTTTATTTTATTTTTTCATTTTTTTCATCCTCTCAGCATCAAAATCTTCAACTTGGAAGTAATACTGGCACGGGTGAAATTCCACAGCTTTCACCACTGCCTCAGCTGCCTCCACCAACTCATGGAGTTGGTGGCGGCAGCGGTAGTGGTAGTACTGACATGGGCTTAATCAGATCAGGTTTGATGGCTGAGCGATCCCGTCTTGCAAACTTATCACAACCAGAACAAGCTCTCAAGTGCCCAAGATGTGAATCAAGCAACACCAAGTTTTGCTACTTCAACAACTACAACCACTGTCAGCCTCGCCACTTCTGTAAGGCTTGTCGTCGTTATTGGACTAAAGGTGGTGCTCTTAGGAACGTTCCGGTAGGTGGAGGCTGTCGGAGAAATAACAAGAAAAACAAAACCAAGAATCAATCAAAATCTCCAGTTGCAGCTTCAAGTGCACAAACAGAAGTAGTAGTTCAAAACTCAGAAGGTCAAATTGGTAATTTGCAACAACCACAAGATCATGAATCATCTTTTATAACATCTATACAAAATTTCACTCGTTTTGGTGGTAATGGAAACAATATAGGCTTAAACTTTAGTGGTGCTGTTCAGCCAAATAATGAAAGTCATGATCATATGGGTTTTCAAATTGGAGGTAACAATAATATGAATTTTAGACAACAATTTCCATTCTTGGGTAGTTTTGATTCTTCAATAAATTTATACCCATTTAATCAAAATACTCAAGGAATTGAAGCTCATGCTGAAATGGGTGGATCAGAAAGTCAATTAAGAAACTTGTCTTTGAGTTCAGCTAGGGCTTCTCAAATGTCACATGCCACATTAGAAGCAAATCAAGGGTTAAATTTGTCAAGGTCTAATTTGGGTGGTGCTTCGGAAAATAATAATCAGTTTTGGGGTCGGAGTGCTTGGACTGATTTATCTGGACTCAACTCTTCGTCTACAAACCATCTCTTGTAAGTTTAAAATAAACAAGGGTTAATTAGATCTTCAATTACATGAAGATCTAATAAATGTGTTTAATTAATTATGTTGTTGGATTTGAGTGGCTTAATTTGTTTTGTGTTGGTTTAAGGACTTTGTGTGTAAGTTATGGCACCGCTTGTGTTCATCATCATCTAACAACTCGTGTATGAGCTAAAGATACTAGAAACTTGTAGAACATATAATTTTATATATGGTATTGGAGAAATTACTTATTACTCTTAAAGCATAAATTATTTGATATTTCAGATCAACCATATTCATCTTTTATCGGTGCGTCATGCAAACATTTTCTTAAAATGTGTTATAAGCTTGTAGCATGTTACTTATAACGTTGAAATGATTACAAATTAATGTGATTGGTCGGAAGATAATTTATTCTTGTAATAATAATAAGCTAGCTAGTTGATATATATGATGTTAGTTTTGTTTGTTGTTGTATATATATAATTAGAACTTATATGAATCATAATTATAGCCTTTTGCATGCATATCAATTACAATGACAAACTGTAATATTATTTACTGTTGATCAATTGTTTGATATTGGGAGATGGACAACGTTAATTTCCTTTATATGATATTGTGATTGTCTAACGCTTTATTTTTTTAGTCAAATGCTTTATTTTAAGTGCATGGTTTATACACCTTTTATAAGCATTTTATTAGTTAACTTCATTTTCTCATACAAATTAATGTACGCAATATATATCAAATTGAATTGGTAACTTTTTTTTTTCTTTTTTTTTAATAAACTAATTATTATGATTAGAGATCTTTGAAATAAATTTTATCTTCCTTTAATTCAATTTTATGCTGATGATCATAGGCAGATCCTTCTTGCTGATAGATGAATAAAAAAAATTTAACACCTTCTTCCAATAATTTAATGTTTTGGAAAAATTGGAGGTTACTAATAATTTATAATATGATATTAAAAATTAAGGTTTTATGTTCCAATCCTAATAGGTTAAGAAAATATTAATCAGATTTATCAATGAAATCGATTATGACGTTTTCATCAAGTACTGTTGTTTTCTTGTATTTTTTGTTTCTTAATTCATTTTTGATAGAATACAAAAACTATTTTGGTAACTAGTTCAATTTTATTTTTTCTAAAATATGAAAACAAAGTATACAAAAAAATCGTTTGATAAAATTTTGTTTTACATTCTGTTTTTATTTTTTATATTAATATTATCAATTTTAAGTATATTATTATTAATATAAAGAAGGTGGAATCTTGGTTTTTGTATAAACGGGACGTTAGTGTAGGATTTGAATTAGAAATATCATTTGATAAAATAAAAAAGAAATTTACTGTGAAATTGTGTTGTGATGAAGATGTTATGAATCCATATTCTCCTTATTATGAATTTAATTTTAAATATCATTCGTATAATATATTTTTTTGTTAATTAATAAAAAAAAGTTTTCAAAACCAACCTTAGTAGAGTGGTTTTACTTCAAATGAGTTAAAGATCATGTCTGTTATGGAAGTGTCAAAATTTGAATTCCGAAAAAGTGTTATAATTGTCTGATAATTTTCAGTAACATTTCATGTGAGTGGAACGACGTCGTTACTTAATATTCTTTATCATATATTTTGAAATACACTTCTGGCCTGGGAAAAATGTTCATGAACTAGTCTAGACATTGACTATGAAATGATATCATGGAAAAGATAAAAACTACATGTAAAGAGGTATGATGAAAGAGATCGACAGAGCACGATCATATGGGCTAACGGTCTTAATGATTTTTGTAATAATATTAATAATGATGAGAGTTTGATATGTTCTAGAAATAAAGTTTGAAGGGGAGAGAGAGAATACAATATTAGAAAATGCCAAAATATTAATTCAAAATCATGCATGCAACTTAAAGTTTTAAACCTAAACGTAGTTATTATTATAGTTAATTCTCTACAATTTTCTTAATCACAAGATTAAATATCATGCAAATAAGTGAAGTATAAATTATTCATTTTTTTTAGAAAATGTAATTACGTGATAATATTTTTATTTTAGAAAAACTAAATAATCAATAAAAAATAATGAAATAGAATAATCGTTAAAATATAAGTGAAGTATATATATATATATATATTATAATAATAAAATGTAAGAATTATATATTATCCTTTTATAATTCATTACAATTTAATGATAATGATTATAATTTATTATACAATTTTTTTTATATAATGATAGTTAATTTATCTTTTATATTTATTATAAATTCATAAGAATATAAAAATTGTGTAATATATTAGAATAATTTATCATATCTTTTATATATGAATATTAAAAAAATTGTTTTAATAATCTTTGATTACTCTATTAATAATAAGTATTGAAACGGAAACGAGGGAGTAGTATAAAAAGTCGGGGAATCAAAGGAAATTAACTTTTGCAAGAACCGAGGATGACTAGCTAGCAATATTGGAGGAATAAAGGTAAGGAAGCAGTAAAGCAAAGCATTCTTCTCTTACTTTTACTTTGTTTCTATTTAAGATGGTCAGATTGGTCATTTGAATTCAGGCAATTAAAACAGTTATGGCCATGATGCATGACATGAATTATTAATGCTAAAAGGAAAACCAGAAGGAAAACTTTCTGTGTATACACTGAAATTGCAACATATCTTTTTTGCCAAAAATAAACTACACAATTAATAAATACTTATTGCTCTCAACTAATTTAATATTAGGATTCTTATCAAATAACCAATCAAAAATTGACATATAAGTAAGATTTGTAAACCACTCTACTAAATACAAAAGGAATTACTCAAAACTAAAAGGAGAAAAAGGAGAAAAAAGATGATATTTAATGGATTAAGATTATATGTTTATTTTTCTCTCCTTGGTTGTGATTGATTTTAAATCTTAAATATTTATTTCATGTAATAATTTGAAGATATTAATGAAAAATAATATCTTAACCTCGTGTTAAAATATCTAAGTTAATAAGCTTAAAACAACAACAAACAAACAAAAAATAGAGTATCATATTCCCTATTTAATTTGGTTGGTTACATGTAGCAAGATGAGATCAGGAAATAAAAAGGATAAGGAGTAGTGATATATAACACTAGTGAGTATATTTTTATAATTAGTTATATTATTAATATATGGAGTTAAATTAGTAAATAAAAAACGAATATTTTTGAACTTTTATCACCTAAATGATAATATAGTTAAGATATAAGATATGTTTAAAAATATAAGCGTTGAAAAATTCAAGAAATTATAACTTTATTTGTTTATTTATTTTTGATAAAGAAGCTATATCTTTGTTATATTTTTTATTTACTGAACCATTTTTTTACTTTTTTGAAAAATGTTATATTTATTAAGTTATTTTATGAGTCATATCATATGTTAACTATTAATTATATTTAAAATTAAGATATAAAATAAAGAAGTAATTATTTAACCGAGCAATTAATATATAAATTAAAAACATTTTGTTTGTTTGTTTGTTTTTGGACGATACTAAATCGTGTAGTTATATTGATATACGTGAAATGTTTTTTTTAGTTAATTAACTCATCATTTTTAACTCTTTTACTATTGTTAAATAAATAAGTAAAAACATTTCACTCGTTTCTTTAATAAGTGATATAGTTATGTTGTTAAGCACTCTTATATATCTTAAATTTATTACCATTTAGGTGGTACTTTTTTATTATATATAGTTTTCTCGGCTGTTAATTATTACTAACATTGTAAGTCTTCCTTAAGTAAAAAATAAAACCTTAAGATTTTTTTTATGTATTTAATAAGAATTTTAGTTTTGATTTAATAATTTTAATTATTTATGTATTTAAAATGATAATTTTTTTTATCTAAATTGTACTTTTTAATATTTAATGAAATTTTATTTTTAAAAAATCTTGCTTTAATATACATATCAAATTTTAGATATATAACATTTTCCTTCTTATATCAACTTTTTTTTCTTTTTTCTTCTTCTGCTGCTTCAGCTTACAACGAATGGGCCACCACTCACCGGTCTCAATTCCTTGTTCACTTTGTTTCTTTTCTTCATCTTCACCTTCTTTTTAGTGAAGCGTGAAGTATAGTTGAATCACCGAAACTAAAATTCTCTCTTTATTATTCTGTTCGCTCTCACGTATTTTTCTGTTTAGTGAGGATTTTTTTATTATTAATTAAGCGTTTACAAGAACTTAAATTATTAGTCATATAATTGGTTTTTATTAATAATTATTATTTAATATTAGTGAGATTTTAAAAAATTATTTCATATGTTTTTATGAAAAAATGGTGGCTATGGTTAACTAATTGTGAAAAAAAAAGTTCACCAATTTTTGTATAGAGTATTATAAGTTCACTAATTATGAGTATCAATTTGTGTCGTAGTTAGATTAACTGAATAGAACTTGAATCGAAAAAATTAAATCGAACATTAATTGAATTAAACTTGGGTCAATTCATATAGCTTGAAAAAATCAAAGTGGGTTCAAACTAGTCCTTTAATTTGAAATAAAATTAAAAATATTATGATTTTATGATACATTTATAAAATATTATAGATGATATTATGACTTGAAATTGATGAAAGTCTTAAATGTGGTATAGGTTGTTTAGAATCTTAATGTTTAAATGATGATATAATAAGATGTTTTTAATGTGTATTTTTTTGTATTAACTAGTTGTTAACATTATTTCTCTCATTTTTTGTGTTTTATGTTATGATACTTGTACTAATAAGATTTAATATTATTAAAAATATTTTTTAATTATAAAAAAATTAACTAAAAATACATGCAATTAACAATTAAAACTTACTTTTGTAAACTCAACTTAAATTTAATTTTTGTTAATGTCGAACCAATTTGAAGTGTACTTATTCAAGTTAACTCAAATTTATTTTGAATAATTATATATCTTCTAAATCAATTTCAATTCAAACAATATGAAATTATATAAGTTTGAACATATAGTAATTAATTTAAAAATATATAAAAATTTAAAAAAATAAGCAACCTTTGTTAACGTGCTCCATTACTTAAATTTTTAAAAAATTTAGATTTTTAATACACTTTTCAATAGATAATAAATTTGTATTACTCCACATAAAAATTGGTAAAATTATCTATTCATTTTGATTATAATTAATGGATTATTATCATCCTTCATCTTATTTTTATCGTGAAATTATCAAAAGAAAATATCTCAATAGCATTAACCTTTATTAAACCAAGTACGTAGGATAAGCCCATGGTCAACCCCTACATCAAAAGAAAAATCAGTATTTACCACTAATTCATAGTATTATATGGCTTAAGCATACTTACAAATATGGATAAATTTGTCATATGACACCCTGTAATTGAAATTTTTATTTCATTCCATTTAGTAACTAATAACACAATTACTAAAGGAAAATGAAAGAGAATCAAGTACAGAACTAGATTTATTATCACTTCGGTTTTAGATTTATAAGTACCATGATGTCACAACCAACTTGTTTGGCAAAAAAGAAATGGTCATAACCAATGAGTCATAAGTCATAATAACTAAGGCATTTGGGAGTTGTGACTCGATGTGAGTTTGTGACTAATTTCTCAGATCTCTCCATTGTGCATAAAAATTAAGAATTCACACAGGTAACACGAAGTGAGATACTGACATGTTTCAAGCAAATCCAATGAGAAAAAGAAATCTACGAAATAAAATAACTTTTGGTTAGAATGAAATCAAAATCAGAATAAAATAGAAATAATTTTGGTTCATTTAACCACTAGAATCAAATAAAAAATCAGTATTATAGTGTTTGTTTTACAACTAGAATAAAATGAAAAATACTGTATATTATCTTAATACATTTATATATAATATCATTTAATTATTATTTTTTCGTCAGACAAAATATATTATTGAAATCATTATTTTTTAAAATAATTATTACTTAAAAAGAAAATATATTATTAATTTTTTTTTAAAATAAGATTTAGGGTTTTGAGATTTAAGGATTTAGGATTTGGGTTTAGGGTTATATTTGTGAGTTAAGGTTTAGGGTTAAAATTATTTTTTTTTTCCAAATAGGGTTTAGGGTTTAAGGTTTTAAGGTTTTAAGGTTTTAAGATTTGATATTTGGGGTTTAAGATTTAGGATTTTAGATTTGGGGTTTAGAGTTTAGAGTTTAAGGTTATATTTATGGGTTAAGATTTATGATTAAAATTATTATTTTTATAAATATGATTTAGAATTTTGGGTTATATTTGTGAGTTTATGGTTAAAATTATTTTTTTTTAAATAGGAATTTTGGATTTGAGATTTAGGGTTTTAGGATTTGGGTTCAGGGTTTAAGGTTTTAGGATTTGAGATTTGAGATTTAGAGTTTAAAGTTGTGTTTTGGGATTTAATGTTTTGGGTTTTAGTATTTAGGATTTAAGTTTAGAGTTATATTTGAGTTAGATCAAATTTGAAAAAAAAATTAAAATGAGAATAAAATCATGTTTTCTAAAAGGGAAGAAAAAATCTTGATTCCTCTCTTTTAGGAATCGATTTCATTCTTTACTCATTTTTTCAGCACAATCAAACAACATAAAACTTTATTAAGTGCCAATTTCATCCATAACTTATTCATTTTCGAACCATTTAGTTTTTGACTCGTCTGAATATGCAAATGCAAACAATTCGACTTAACATTCGCCTAGAAGCATACAAGGATCTTCAGGCAAGTATTTTTCTTTTGAAAAATAGTTTCATAGACGCAGGAACTTAGAGAAAACTGTTTTAAACACATGAAACATCTCTTCACTAAAACTGAGGATGATTACAATGTATTGTACAATTTGACTTGCATGTGTCACCCCTTTCGGCCTTATAATTTACTCTTGATGATCTTTTAGGAATCAGTTAAACTTACAGTCCTCATTCCACACAAACAAATGAATAACTTACACTTGGGAAAGGCGATCTTCCACCTTCCCGGTAAAAGCAGAGCCATCCTTTGAAACTTGTTGACAAGAAGAAAAGAAACAAAAACTTCCCTCAGCCAGCAACACCGTTTGCTGTGGAGAGTAGTTGTGACAGCTGTGTATGAGCATGAGACTCGGCTTGTGCCTGAGCTTGCTTCTGCTGCTCAACAAACCTGTTCATTCTGTCTAGTAACTGTGCAGCCTTTCGCTTGCCTCTATCCGTTCCAGTTTGGGCCAAATCTACCAGAGAACCAACAACTCCAAGTTCTTTAGCTTTTGCTAGATGTTGTTGATCACTAGAACAAAGGTGAACCAAAACTGCAGCTCCATTCTCTCTGTTCCTAGGAGACCCATTTCTTATGACCTCTACCAAAACCGGCACTGCTTCTGCAGCTCCAATTGCCGACTTACCTTCTGGATGGCTAGAAAGTATCGCGAGAATGGCCAATGCTTCATCAATCATTTCCCTGCCGGGTTCTGTTAGCAAACACATTAATGTGGGAACGACACCAGCTCGCACTGCCTTCCCCTTGTTCCCTTGGTAAATACAGAGATTGAAAAGTGCTGTTGCAGCATCTTTCTTACCCCTTTGGGTTCCTTCACTAAGAAGAGCCACGAGTGGTGGAATAGCTCCCAAAGCTCCAATTGTAACCTTATTTTCATCCACAACTGAGAGGCTAAAAAGAGTGGCTGCTGCATTTTCCCGAGCTTCCATGCTCCCCTTCTTGAGCACCTGAACTATGCCAGGAACCGCTCCAAAGGATATGATGCTTCCTTTGTTATCATCACATATGGAAAGGTTAAGAAGAGCTGTTACTGCATGCTCTTGGATTCGAGAGTCAGGTGTTGAAAGGAGGCCTACGAGTAAAGGGATAGCACCAGCTTCAGCAATAGCTACACGATTATCAGCATTGCGCTTGGCTAGAAGACGAATCTCTCCAGCAGCAGATCTCTGGTCTTCAGGGTTGCCAGATGTGAGCTTACTTAGAAGAATGTCAATCTTAATCCTTTCAGCAGGTGAGCAAGCAGAAGTGGCTTTATTGGTCCTAGAACTACTTCGTTTGGGAGGTTCAATGCCATTTGCCTCACACCATTGGGCTATGAGGCTCCGCAGGACAAAGTTTGGGGTAAGGATGGTGCTATTTAGTGCCTGTTGTGTCTTTGGACATGTTCCATGGCCTGCTTCCAGCCACTTTTCAATACAGAAACGTTCATATGTCTACATGAGTGGAAAAATAAGACTAGTTAAAACTAGTAATAATAAGATCAATACCCAGCAAATGACCAAATGTTTCCAATTTAACACTCTTAACCATATTGGATATTTATGAAATGTCAAACAAGGCAAAAGTCACAGATATCGAGTTGGTAACAGAACTCATCAATAAATATAACATAAGAAACCAATTTTCGGGCATAAATAATTTTCTCAAGTAAATGGTAAACTCCAATTATTTTCCTCATGAGAGTACTCAACAAAATTAATATTCATATAACATAGTCAATGGCATAGGAATTTATTGACTAGGTTATACAAGAACAAGCATGGCATACATATATACCTGTCCTGTTGAAACAATGACGGGATCTTTCATTAACTCCAGGGATATTGGACAGCGAAAATCATTTGGAACAACTGGAGCCTTGTGATTTTTATCCGTGGAAGTTTGTATACTGCAACTAGCAGAAGCACACTTTTCTCTCGTGGGAGCATCCATGTTGGGGTTTTCTGTCTGCACAAAATCTTTTATTTTTTTAAGTAGCATTGACATCTTCTCAATACTTTCTCCAGGATCTCCACCAGTAGCAGAAACTATCTCATGCAAAGCTAGTGACTCCCGAGTAAGTTCCTCTATCCCCATCAAATGTAATATCTCTGCTACTCTCTTTAAGACAATTGGATCAACTGCTGCATCATTACCGTTATAAAGAGATGAAAGATCCTCATACAGCTCAGCATCAAGTGGATCATTCCTTTCCTTTGCCCTTCTAAACTGAGCGAGAACAAGCTCAAACTGTACAAGGAAAATAGTCAAAACAACGTATATAAGCATATGAAATTAAAATCCTTCATGAATGCATTTAAGCTTTGATCCACTTAAATTTCAGTTGAACTACATACGAATGGCAACATTATAATTTCAAAAGAGTATTTTATCATGTCATCAAGCACAAAATATTTGAGCAGGCATTGAGTCATACAAATCTTCGTGCCACCAATCTCAAAGTAAATATGATAAGCTTAAAATGAAGGAGGGAGGCAGCATCCTTATATCCCCTTGTTCTTTATAATAACACCACACAACAGTAAAAAAAATGCCAAATGACAAATCTGTACCTGTTCCTTAACTTCATCAGATATGTCAAGATTTTCATAGGAAATTCTACTTAACGATTGTTCCAACTGAGATGTCACCTCATGGAACTTGTTCATAATCTTTTCCCTTTCTAGGACCTACAAACAAAAACAAGGTTAGTTCAATGTGGGAAAGAGGGCAACCAACGAAAAAGGCTGACAGATCAGTTTTTATACTACTGCTTTCCCAAAAAAAAAACCTTATATTTATTATAAAAAACGATAACGTACATTTAAGTGTTAGTAAAACATTACCAGAAAAGAAAATTAACTTCAATAATGTGTGACATATCTAGACTTGATCTCAAAATATGGTGTAACATCAAAGTACTCGATCAAATAGAACAGTCAGAATATAAACTCTCACAATACTTCCACCTTAGTACAACCGCTGACATCAGAGCATTTTACACTTCCTCCGTTTTCCAACGGAGGAAATCTTTTCCAATATAACTAACATAAACCAAGTAACACAATAATTATCCACTAGATAGTGCTAATTGCATCAAAATTTGCAATCACTTCACTCACAGCATACATGTTGCACTTAGATACATAATTTTTTTTTTTCTCTTTCCAATTTCCTATATCATGATACCAAGTGGCATGTGGATGCAAAGAATGGAGTAAGGGTAAAAATAAATGCAGCTAGCATTTCACTTGTCTACGTGGTATAGTTTTCAACAGACACCCAGCATAAAGCAACTTTTAAGTTCAATAGAACGAGGTGTTATTCATTACTACTCACTAATTAATTTGTTTTTTCTCTTCACGAGTATTTGTTTTTTAAAGAAAAAGTTACACTAATTTTGAATTTTATTGACCTAGATTATCATATCATCACATATTTCAGGATATTAAAATGATGAAAAAACAAGAATGATGAACAAAGGCCATCGGAAAGACAATACGATAACATGATAACTAACACAACAGCCATCACCATTGCCACCCTCACACGAGAGTGCCACTTTTTTCAATAGAAGTTGATCCTAATCTAGAAAAAAAGAACAAAAGGAGCAACCTGCAACTTTGATTATCAAATTTAGACCATAAGATAAGGGTGATGATTAAAATGGAATTTTAGAAATCTGAACTTTTGAATAATTATAGGCCCAGATGTGAATAAAAATTCACTCAAGTAAGTGAATCTCAAATGTTAGAAACACTAACTCAACCCAATAAAATCTTATTAAGTTAAGGGTTGTACAAACTTATAAACAACTTTGATGCTTTGTTCCTAATCGATGTAGAACAAGG
Organism: Hippophae tibetana; assembly: GCA_037013495.1. Classification (NCBI taxonomy): domain Eukaryota; kingdom Viridiplantae; phylum Streptophyta; class Magnoliopsida; order Rosales; family Elaeagnaceae; genus Hippophae; species Hippophae tibetana. The sequence goes on from CM072810.1 coordinate 3,142,863, forward strand.
ATGCTTAACAGCCTCCTTCTACACAAAGGACAAAAATGGACATTAACGACACGGTGAGATTGTGGTAGAGCAAGATCAGGGCTTTTTGTAGTGCTAGCAGGAATGCAACCTCAAATCTCAAATCAATAAATACTAAATCTCAAAATTCTAAAACTTATTTAAAAAAATAACAATTTTAATAATATATTTTCTTTTTAAGTAATAATTATTTTTTAAAAAAATAATTTCAATAATATATTTTGTAGGACAAAAAAATAATAATTAAATAATATTATTTAAATTTTACTAAATATATAAGTATATTAAGATAATTTCTTAAATTACAATTATAAACCAAACATTTTGGCTATGTCATCCAAACACTTATGCCTAACTAATACCATTTTAGAAAATCAGGCCTAATTCAATCCAATAAAATCTTATTAGACTTAACTTAATAAGATCTTATTGGACTGAGTTAACTTAATAAGATCTTATCGAGTAACTTTTATGAGATTCTGATTTTCAATCCGTGCATTCTTTTTCAAAAAAGTTGTAGCTAAAACTATTTTAGCTGCTTCATCACATAAAAGTGAGCTATGGGCTGCTCCAAATTCCCGTAAAAACCCTGAAAATATCAAACAATCTATTTTCTACTTTCCTATCACTTTCCTCTTTTTCTTGTACTTGAACACCAACCAACAAATAAACAAATAAACAAACAAACAAGCAAGCAAAGCGAAAAGGAAATAAAAACAGAAACGAAAAATAAAGGCTACAATCAATTAATAATCACACACCAGGTAAATTTTGCTGCCTTCACTACCAAATCCGAGCAACTCCTTAGCCGATAGCAGAGCATTCTTAAAATCTACCAAAGCTTTCACAGTTTCCTTCGGCAAAACCCCTTTACTGTCCCTAATCTCTTCGAACATTGGAGTTAACAGCTTCAATCTTCTCGCTAGATTACAATACTGCTTCTTGACCGTACATCTGTACTCCGAGATTGAAGCAATCTCTCCCACAACGTCGATTGAACTTTGCAACAACGCTTCTTTCTCTTCCTCCATAACTTCGAAGCTATCAACAATCGGATCTCTTGAAAATTTTCACAAAGATTATTGTTGTAGATTCAGCTTCTGCTGAATTTCTCAGAGGATGGAGTAGAAGAAGAAGGACTTGGTCGTCTTCAATAGGGAGAGAGACTAAAGAATGGGAGAAATAGAAAAGAGGCTGTTTGGAGGCGCGGTTAAGTTGAGGGTTAAACCAGAGTTGGGATAGGACTTAACTCGGATCGGGTTTGTGATATCTTAGCTGTGTAGTGGGAGTCTCTGAGACGTGGACAAAAACAAAACAATATTATATTATTTTTTTAAATGGAAAAGAAGGCCGAGTTGGTGTGAGTTAGAAAGCGAATAGAAAATCGGCTCGGCTTGGAGTTCGTTGAGGACTTGAGCCTATTAATTTGTAAATTGTAATTATTCGGTTCTTTAGGTTTTACTATTTTAACCTCGGCCCTTAATTAGCTATTTAGTTTCAATCCAAGACTAATAAGAAATGACTTATCACCCAAATAAGAAATAAATTCGGTATTTAAATTTTTTTATTCAATTTTTTTAAAAAATTTATACAGAATATGAATTTTTTTCTTAAATTGATAGATTTATTAAGTGTTATGTTTTTTACTGATAAATAATATACGTTTAACTATATTGTTAATGATTTAAATTAATAAAAAAAAATTAATTATGTATATAACCAAAATAAAACGTTTATAATGTTGTATATTCTTTACGAATACTTCCATTAATGAGAATAATTTTTATTTAACTAAGAATTGTGGAATTCATAAATATATGCAGAAGGAATTTGTATACAATTGTAAGAAAATTGGATTCAAAAATTAAGTATTACAGATAGTATAATCCCTAACTATTCCTATAAATACTTTTTTTTTTGTAAAGTTATTTTCATTAATGAAAATTTTGGATTTTTTTGGTTATTTATCTACGAAAAAATTTGACAAATGCAGCATGATATTTGTTTTCATTGATTTATTAATAAATGATATCATAATTATTTTAATTCATATATCATAATTTTATATTTATTATAATACTAATCAGATTACTTTCTTTTGAAAAATGTAGTACATTATTAATTTTTATAACATTTTTTATTAAATCAAAACATTACTCAATATTTTTTTCATTCAATTTGTTATTTTTATTAAATAAACATTTTGCGGACATTTATATATCTTATTACTACAAATTTTAAATATATTATTTTTGTTATTTTTTAAAAATTAACTTGAATTTGCATTCCATCACAACAATAGAATGTTCATAGTAATTTGTACTTTTTTTTAATATTCATTTTTACATTTAAATATAAGAGTTTTTAATCATCATAACCAATTAAATTATAAATTGACTCTCTTTTTTCAAATTACACAAATAATTGCCGTTAAAACTGTAGCAATAAAATAAAGCTCTCTTTTGAAATTAAAAGTGATATGAATTAGTGTGAGTGTTATTATCTTTATTGTTATTAATTTTTTTTTAAAAACCTATTTTTTTTCTTTTTGATCACTCAGTTACGCTTGATTAAATCATGTATGTATAGAAAGAAAATAAATTAAACAAACTTAGCATTGTATTTGAAATATAGTGTTGCTTTTTTATATTTTCACATCAATACACAGGGTGATGAGAATTGAAACAGAAAACGAAAATATGTCAAATTAAACACACACAACATTAAACTCAAATTTACAATACTTAAACCAATAATATATGCCAATATGTCATACGTCAACTAATTGAATTATATGATATTTTTTCTAATATAATTTAACTAATGAATTGTAAATTCATTTATATTTAACTTATAAATTAAAAGGTATCAAATGATATTAGTATAATATTATCATATTTATAAAAATATTACAATTAATAAAGATACTTAATTAATCGAATTTACAAACTTAAATACCTAAAAAAAATTAACTTTGAACTTATTACGTTAACTTCAAAAAAATGATTTTTTTTTTTTTTTTGCTAAATTAAGACGGGTAACTGAACCTAAAGGTCATCCTAGTGGTGAAAGAACTATTATAGCCTACTGAATCAGTATTATTATTATTATTATTATTTTCCTTATGAAGAATATTTTAATATACCTAACTATGATTTATAAGCATATGGATTTGTATCATCGATGTTTTGCTGCAATTGGACCACCTGCTTTACTGACGCGCTAATTATTTTTCTCTTCCAAATTATATCTTATTCTTTTTTGTCAGTTACCAACTTACCCTTACTTTTTCCTATAATTATAAACTTCTGTCAGAAATACCATCCATTCATATTTTCTTCTAAGAATATCAACCAAAAAATAATTAATTATTTATTATTTAATTATATATTTATATATTTATATATTTATATAAAATTTATTCTTATACTTAAAAGAATCTCTCTCCAATGATAACACATAATACTCCAATTATATAGTAATATTAAAAATTAATCATTTAAATGAATCCTTCAAACAAACATCTATATTCTATCAAGTTCTTACACGCGGTAAAAAATAGTCGAAAAATCACACTAAGTTAATAAAACCTCGAGAGTTTAAATGAGATTAGAACAATATTGTGCAATTCTTATTACGATCTAACGGGAACTCACCGTTTGTTTGAATTTAAGTTACGTACGACACTTACACGTGTTCACTTTCACCTTGAAAATGTGTCCACACGATGTAAATTGGATCTTAATTATGATACCTTTTGTTGAGCATAATATTTAAACTCAAAAAATTAACATATTAAAAGAATATTACATTTTAATTATACATATAATTTATTACTCATATTTTTTTAATATAAAATTTATGGGCACGGTATGGACAGAGACGATTATTGATATAATTGTTCTCAAATAGAATTATAAAATCTATATCAAAAATTGTTCGAAAATCGTTATGATTTGGGGACAAATTTTTACTTGCAAGTAAATGTTCGAGTCAATTATTAAAAAATACCTAAAAAACTATTTTTTCAAAATTTTAAAAAAAATCTACGTAAAAAAATTAATAAAACTTAATTATTAATTAATATAATATTTAATTTAATAAATATAATTAATTTCTAGTACGTTATCAACATAATTATATATGTTCTTCTTGTTAAATTTTTATCTAAAATTATATCTATTCTCAAAAAATTTCAGATAAAAACCAAATCACCGTACATATAACCGAATCTACGAGTTTTTTACTGATTCATAATTAATGTCTACTAAATATGAAGATTTAATAAATAAAATAAAACTCATTTATAATTTTGCATACTTATGTTAAGGGAAACTTTTATGCTATATATTAAAATATTCGTGGATGACATTAAAATTAATAAACTCGTGTCTTTCGGATATTGCTTTTAATTATTAAATTTTATTTTCAGATTATAAAGTAAATCATTCCATTTAAAAAAAAATAAGGATTAAAATATTGAGGATTTTTTTTTGTACATGACTTCCTAACCCTTTAAAATATGGGTACTAAATCTACCATTTTAAAAATTAGATACCAAAATATTCAAACATATAAATTTAAAGAATTCAGTGATAATTTTTTCTTAAAATATATTATTTTAAATGAAAACATATTTTTATGTTATTTTAATATATTAATTGTTTTAGTCAATTATCAAATTTCCACATAAAGGTTAGAAAAAATTGGAGATAATATTTTAGTAAAGCACGTTCCAATATTGTTATATATCATGCCAGGAAAGCAATCAAACTCCAACTAAAAAAAAAGCATTGTGCAAACCAAGTGCTATATATATTACAAGGAATAGTATTATCTGCTTATTTTTATTAATAATTTTAAATTATTACATATATTAAATATAAAATAAAGCGTTAAAAGTTTAAAAACAGAAACAACAAACAAACTGAGAAAAAGTATATTTCAGTTATAATTTATGATAAAAAAAACAAAGCTATATTATACAAGATGGCACACATTGCTCAACTATATATCTTTCTTTATTTTGCAAAACAGCTGTATATTCCATATAGTTCCAAAACAGAGAATGGCCTAATACATACATACGCGTAAATATGACTTGGGCTTACAAAACGGAACTACCTATTAGGGATGTCCAACGGTCTGGTCTGATCTGGTCCGGTTTTGGTTAAAAAACTTTAATCGGATCAGACTGTTTATATTACTCAGACCGGATCAGATTGGATTGTTTGAAACGGTTTTAAGAAATAAAAATCAGACTAGATCGTTTGATTTATAAAGCGATTCGGTCCGATTTGGTTTGATTTTTTTATAATTTAATAAAAAATAATGTGAAATTTTTAATATATTATTAAATCGGTCAAGTCCGGTTCGAACGGTTTAAAATTAATACAAACCAGATCAGACCGTTTGATTAGTAAAACCGTTCAGTTTGGTTCGATCCTGTCCGATTTATGAACATCCCTAGTACCTATTATGATGCACATTGCACTTTTTTTATTTAGCTGCAATTATATATAATACATTAATCACCTCGTTTATATGAATTCCAATTTTAACATATTTTAACAGTGATGATTATTTAAGAAAAAACTTATATAAATTTTGAGTGCTTAATTTTTCATACTTATGTGTAAAAGGAAGTTAAATAAAAGTATAATTTTTTTACACATCTATATTAAAATTTTATGTAAACTTATAATATGTTATGTGAAGTTTTTATACAAATGTATGCTAGTTTTTTGGAAATTAAAATTAAAAAAATAAATAATAATTAAAATATATTGTGAAATAAATTATAAATATTAATATAATTCATCTATATTTTATAAGTTTCTCTGTACTATAAGAATTTTTTTTGTTAAACTATTTCAAATTTATTGTATTGTTATTACGATAAAGTTGCATGTAAGAGACACTCTTAGAATTTTTTTTAATATCAAATGTTGAATTTATAACTTAAAATTTAAATAATACATATTTTTTAAAAATATAAAAAATAATATTTTAAAATTAACTTTTATATTTAATATATATTATTATAAATACATATAATATTTATTTTTATCAATAAATAAATAAATTATATGTTAAATAGTTAAAATATTTAATAATTAAAAATATAAATCTTGTAAATATTATTGATAAAATAAAAAGTTTTTAAAAGTAATTAAAATATTTTTCTAATTTAAAATAAACGATCTAGCAATATAACACATTTAAAAAAACAAAGTGAACTATTAGTGATATTTACTAATAATGCTATTATAATATTTACGTTATTAAGTGATATTCAATTGTTATTTTTTGAATTTTATTATTCATCAATATTATTATTTAATAGCATTATAAATATTAAAATTTATATAAAATATAGTTATCAAAACATTATAATCAATATAAATAATAATAATAAGAGTCATTTCACTTATCCAAGGATTCAAATATCGAAGTATATGAATAGACACGAGTATAAGTGGGATAATTTTTTATATAATTGTCCCCGAATCAAATTATAAAATCTGTATTTGAAATCGTCCGAAAAACATTACATTTCAAGAGAGTTTCTTATCCATGGGCAACGATTCGAAACAATTATTAAAAAATATCCAAGAAACTTATTTTTCCAAACTTTTTAAAAAATATCAAAAACTATAATTTAATTTAAAACCTAAAAAAACATGTAATATTGCAAAAATCTAAACCATTATTTATATAAAAAAAATAAATTTATTAAATAAATTAAATTTTTGATATTTATGTTTTCTTCCTCAATTGTGATTTTACCTCTAACTAAAATTTACTGAATAAAATACAGTGGCTATTGACTTTGTTCAACGAGAAGAATACGATGAATCAAAGACATTAGTTAATTAATTATAAAAAGAAAAAAAAAGTTCACATTTTTGTAACCTATATTCTTTTTATACGATATAAAAAAACTAAATAAAAAAGCCTATCATGTTGCTAAGCTTGTTATTTTACAAATAATGCACAAATTCTTGTACATAAACCATTGTTTAATACATTTTTCGTCAAAATCATGCCCACGTTGAAACGTTCCAAGATCTTTTCATTTATTATATTCCTCCTATGCAACTGGTCAAAAAAATAATTCAAGTTATGAAAAAATAAAAATACAATTAATGTGCAATACAGATATCTTCACAGAGTTATTACATGAACAAATAAAATCGTATGTTTTAAACCACTTAATATAGTTTCTTTACTCAATCTTATGCTTACATTTCATATACGCACTTTCAAAACTAACAATTCCTACAATTTCACATAGAGATTTTGATATAACAAAAACTCACAAGCACTAAAAAGGAATTGACATCACTAAGTTACTCATTATTTATCTCATAAGACATATTATCAACATCTAATAGCATATTTCTATGTCGATCATGCATATCGACGATCCTAAAAAACACCCACTGGTCTAAAATCATAACATTTTGAAAAGAACAAAACTGAATAACAAATAAAATATTTGACCATAAAAAAATAATTGATATTTGATGTTACTATTATATGAAATTTTAACTTCATAGAAGAATTTTAATAGGATTAAACTGGAAAGTGAAATTTCTCCGTAAACCATTTTCTAATAGCAGTGAAATAAGAAAGAAAAAGATGTGACATGATCAATGAGTTTGGATAAGAAAGATGTAGTTCTTAGTTCTTAACTCTTGTTATGTACCATCTTTAAATAACCATAATTCCTAAAGTCCCCTCTTGATCACATTCAATCAATAGCTTTATAAATCAAAGATATCTAAACTCATGGTTTACAATAAGTGGGTATCAGATTTTAACTCGTTTTTCCCCCCCTAAATGCACTCATAATCATAATCAATAATAATAGCTTAAATGGTAAATAAATCTAAGTTTTCAACAACTATCGACCTGGATCAAATATAGCCAATCTAAGCAATTACATTGGAAAAAATGTGATTTCATTTCAATGCTTCATCATTAAGAAAGTGTGTACATAAATCTAACCTCAAATCTCAAGTTTTCACCACTATGCATGTTTAACCAATAATTATAACTCATGTTTTACCAAACAAACAAGGAAACACTTATGTATCTAAGTAGGGAGAGAAAGCAAAAGATGCGGACACAGAGACGAAGACAACCGACATAGATACTAGGACGACGAACTAACAATATACGAAAAGCGACAAAGAAGAGAATAGGGGTGAGAGTGATAGAGATACATAATTTCTAAATCTTTTCTCAAACTCTTTCGTTTATATATTTATGCAAAAAAATTTACATATTTAATTAATATATAATTTAATTTAATTAATTAATTAATTATAAATATGGAGTATAATTATTGATATAATTATATTCATCTCTTTATATTCAATTTTTATTCAAAATCTTAAACATCTTACAAAATTTATGTAATAAAAATAAAATTAAAGTTATATATACTCACAACTAACCTCACCAGCGTTTATTTTATCCATTGGGAGCACACATATATCAAAACTAATTAGAGGAAGAAATAAAAAATAAAAAGATCTAGACATGGTCAAAGATATAAAGAAGATTCGTTGACTTTTCATATCATTGAAAATCATGATGATGCAAGTAACTTTCTGAAAAGTATACTAAACGACAGATTATCTTATAACCTGTAAGAGTTAGCCACGACGGAATTTCAGGTTTACGTGGCCCATAAGCGTAGGTGCTTTTAGATGTAACCTTGTATTATTGATAATTATATTCGATTCTATTATACAACCTCAAATAAAAAATCATTCGCGATATATTTATAATTTCAATAATATTTTTTAAAAATATAAAATATTTAATTTTTTTTTTCAATAATAACATCAAATTATTTTTTAACTTCTTTATCATTAATAATTATTAACATTAAAAAAAATTAATTTTTATATTATTAATATATTTATAACTTTTAATTAAATAAATTGTGATATTTTTATAACATTTATAAAAATAAATAAATAAAAATTGATAATAATTTTTAAAATTTAATATTAAAAATATTATTTATATTAAAATATATGATATATATATATATATTTGCTGTTAATATGACTTCTTTTGGTTAAGACTCAGCGTACGAGCCTTCAAGCGCAGCTATTTTTACCGGCTCAAATTAGTCTAAAAAAGTTCCCAACTATTCAACGTCAACTTGTAGGCGTAGCCGTCATAATAAAAAGGCCCAACCAATGAGCATGTCCGACAAGCATACGGGGACCCCACTTTGTTTTATGGATCCCACCTTGAACAAACTTGCCACATGGTCGACTAGGCATGATCCCATCTTGCGTCATCAAGATTAATCATGCCCGTCCAATTGGAATCCATGATACTGTTGTATCAACCAAGAGAAAAAGTAGTGGACTTTTGATTTGATAAAATAGTCACCGTCTCACGTGAGAGTGCACATAATAGGCCCCACATAGTGTGCCAGTTGAGCTCAGATGCATGTGATGCGCCGTAAGGACAACTCAGACCTCAAAACCCCAAATGCTTCTAACGATGTTTGGTGTTTTGCGCAACGGCCTTACCAGGCATGGACATGTTTTATGTTTATTTTATATATATATATACATATATATATCACTCCATTAATTAAGTTTACATTTTTTTTATAAATCGATTTGTTAGTTTTTAAATTTAAAAAATGAACTTTATTTTATTAAAAAAATTTATTTTATAAAATTTATTAAAATCGAAACGATTTATTTATGTTTATATATATTAATTAATATAGTTATTATTATTTTATAATTCAAAGTATAGTAACATAAATATTTTTTTCGGAGGGTATATAAATATATTTTAGCAAAATTTTCTTTTCATATGGTAGTACCTATTCTCACATCGGATCTATAGAAGATGTATGTTGATAGGGTAAACAACTCGAGAGGAATGTGAACTCAAAGCATGATATTTACTCTAATAAAGGGTTTAATAAATCAGTGTCTCTATATCATTTTCTAGGCATATAATAATGTAATCAAATATGAGTCATTGCTATTAGCTCTATAACAATTAATAACTTTCGGAGCTAAAAATGTGTTGATTCATAGTGACTCACATAGTAAACTAAGTGAACAATGAATTCGAGGTTAAAGAAGAAAAGATGAAGTTTTATATGCAAGAGGTGAAGAATGCAAGGGCATTATTTGAAACATTTGAGATTAAACAAATCCCATGAAGAGGAATGCACATGCTTACTCCTTAGCCATGTTGGCATCAACGGTAAGTTCAGACTTAAAAAAGGTGATTCTTGTATCATGTTTATCAAGCCTCAACATATAGAAAGATGGAGTTAGGAATCAAAATTAGTTGAATGTCAACTCTACCTCTCACACCTCTTGGTTGACTCCGTACTTGGAATACCTCATCAACGATACCCTACCTAAAGACAAAGACCTGGCTCGTAAAATCATGACAAAAGCAAGAAATTGCACCATTGTCCAGGAGGTACTATATCAAAATAATTATGGCATACCATGGCTGTAATGCTTACCCATCTTAGAAGCCCAAATTGTTTTAAGCAAGTTACACGAGGGACAATGTAGAACTCACTCTAGATGAATAACCATTTTCTCAACGAATCATGTGAAAGAGTTAATATTGGCCTACCATTCTTAAAGATTGTATTGATCACGTCAAGAGATGTGACAGATGTCAAAGACATGCTAACATCCCATACTAGTCGGCCAGTGACCTGGAGTCCATTGTCAATTCTTGGCCATTTCAAAAATGAGGACTCAATATTGTTAGACCCTTACCTCTTGCCCTAGACCAAAGAAAATTTCTAATTATGGCGATTGATTATTTTTCTACATGGATAAAGGCTGAACCATTGGCAAGAATTCAAGAGGTGGACGTACGAAAATTTATTCAGTGAAATATCATATGTAGGTATGGTTTACCTAGAGAGTTGGTGATAAATAATGGTCCGTAGTTCACAAGTCCGCAATTAATATCTTTCTGTGATGAAATGGGCGTCAAGTTGTCCCATTCCACCCCTAACAGACCACAAGAAAATGGTCAAATAGAGTCGTCAAACAAAACATTTATCAATATATTGCAAAAACGTTTGGAAGGAGCAAAGGGTAAATGGGTATATGAACTACCCGACGTTCTTTGGGCTATAAGAACAACCCTTAGGGTATCTGATGAGTGCTTGAAAAATACTAAAATTACCATGATTTAATGTACTTTAATTGATTAAATAGATTTATAATTGTATGATTTTATCATATTTTAATTTTAAATTGTCTTTTCGGAATCACAGATATTTTTATTATTTTCAGGTCACATTCAAAAATAACTTAAAGAGTCGAAAAAAATACAGGAGGCAATACATCACAAATATGTTGAGAGAAAAATAAAGAAAACTAAAAAAATGAAAAATTTGGACAAAATGAGTCAAAATGGTAAAAAATGTCATAAATGTCGAGTCCATCGCACGGGTCGTGCTCACAACTAGCACACGTTTGTGCGCGCTAGTACATGCCAACACTGAGTCCCATGCGTGCCAACACATACGTGCGCTAGCACACGCTTGCGCCTGTCTTGGGAGTGCTCACAACCTCCAACGCTCATTTGCTGCAAATCTCACCCCCATATGTCTGTCCAAAATCAATTTTTGAGATATTTTCTCACTTTTTTTGGCCTTTTCCTCATCTATAAAAGGACCTTATCCTTCATTGTAAAAATCATCCTAAAAATCTATTCTCTATCTCTCTAGATTTCTCTATCTTAGTTCTTAGTTTTTTTAGTTTTAAAGTTATCTTTTTAAGAAGAATTAGTTATGCTTTTATAGATTTCTAGTTTTTGATTCAATAAATGGAAATACAAATCCATTTAGAGATTTTTTGGCAACAAAATTAGCATCAAAGTTATGTAAAGATTATTTTTAGGTATAATTTTAAAATGAATTATTTATAATTATTTTTTATATTTCATTCTTATATATTATGTTTAATTTGTCTGTGATTAAATTTAACATGACTGAATGTTTGTAAATATGATATAATAATAATGTTGTTATGCTTGCAAAATATTAAATAAGTAAAATAACTTTATAAAATAAATTGATTTTGTTTTTATTTAAGATTTTATATTAAGGATGTTAAAGAAAAATATATTATTTTTCATTACAAACTTAAATTTAAAAATTAGATTTTAAGTTTTAATTATTTAGTCTGATTTAGAGTAGTGTTCTTTTATTTGTTGGCACAATCACCTCGTACTATCATTCAAAAATGTATTGACAACATATTTTCAGTAATGATTTTAAAACTTGAAAGTTAGTACCGAGATAATTAAATTCTTAAGTTTAATTTGGACACTTTGAATAAAGCTTAAAATTTCTAATCCCACCAAAGGTGGCATTTAAATGGTTTGTTTTCAATCTCTTAGAAAAAAGAATTAATTTAATTAACCAAATTAATTGTTGACCCCACTCATAGGTGTTAATTGATTTGTTTAATTAACAAAAAATATGTAACCCTACCGAAGTTGATATTCATATAAAAAAAGACAATCAATAATAAATTTCGTTTAGGATCAATCAATGATGTTTAGGATTTAATTTCATTTTTAAAAGTTTGAATAATAAATTAAAAACCACATATATTCCTTCCTTAGATCGATCTTGAGAGTATACTTGTCATTTTCTATAAAACGATTCGTGCAATTGCAAGAGTTTTACAAATATAAAATCAAAGTATCTGGTAAGATCGGTATTACTAACCCTATTTCGATCATATTTTGTTCATCATAATCAATGGGGAAAGTCCTTTTTTCCCTCGTCTATGGCATTGAAGCAGTTATACCATCAAAGATACACGAATCTACTCTTTGGTAAAAGTTCACATAAGAGGATAATGATTACCTCAAAAGGGAGGATCTATTATTGGTGGAAGAAAATGAGGAGGAAAAATTCAATTGATCCCCCCACTTGGGGTGTTAAACATGAGAACTTCAGTGTAAAGGAATGGGTCTTGCAAAAATTATTGGGAAACAAAGTTGAAACTACCTATGGAAAATTTTCCATAGTATGGGAAGGCTCATATGAAATATATGATATACTCTGAGAGGGTCTTACCTAATAGAATATGATGGCATAAGGGAGAAGCTAAGTTGGAATGGGGAACATCTCAAGAAATATTATGTATAAAACTTTATGATAAATATATTGAAAAATAATGATATGTTTTCAGCCTACTCCTATATATCATATTGTAACACAAAATATTAATGTGATGACCCTCCATCTTTAGAGGAAGGAGTCAATTAACCCCTATCCCCTACTTAGGATGCGGGATACGTCCTATGTCTTAAGATCAAAGGAAAGATTCAACTGACTCCCCCACTTGAGATGTGTGATACGTCTCAAGAAAGGACTTGTGTTCACCAATGTGAATCTCCCTTTTTGGAATCATATGTAAGGGGTCAAATTTTTCACCTTTGCATGTCGTTTATCTCATGAAAAATTAATACCATAACTCTCATGTTTGGAAGAAAGAGTCAACTAACCCCTCCATTTGGGATGCATGATGCATCTTATGCCTCATGATTGGAAGAAAGAGTCAATTGACCCCCTACTTGAGATGTGGGATATGTCCCAAGGAAGAGAGTTGAGTTCACCAATGTGAATCTCCCTTTTTGAAAGCATATGTAAGGGGTCTAATTTTTCACCCTTGCATGTCGCCAATCTCGTGAAAAATTAATATGATAACCCCCATATTTAGAGGAAAAAGTCAATTGATCCCCCACTTAGGCTATAGGATACATCATATTCCTCATTATTAGAGTAATGAGTCAACTGATCTCCCACTTGAGATATGGGTTACGTCACAAGAAAATGTCTTGAGCTCTCAGGTGAACCTCCTATTTAGAAATGCATTTAGGGGTTGGAATCAATTTTACCCTTACATGTATCATGTCTCATGAAAAATTAACATAGTGACCCCCCATATTTAGAGGAAAGAGTCATCTGACCCCCCATTTGGATTGTAGGATACGTCTTATGCCTTATGTTAGGAGGAAAGAGTCAACTGACCCCCTTACTTGAGATACGAGATACGTCCCAAAAGAGTCTTAAGTTCCAAGATGAATCTTATGTTTAGGAAAACACTTAGGGGGTTGGATTAAATTTCTCCTTACATGTCTCTTATCTCGTGAAAAATTAACGTGGTGACACTTATGTTTAGAGAAAGAAGTCAACTGACCCCCTACTTGGGCTTCAGGATATGTCTTATGCCTCATGTTAGAAGGAAGGAGTCACCTGACCCCTTAAATATACGAGATATGTCCCAAGAAAATGAACAAGACATTTATTCCAACAATATGAAATTGATATCAGTGAATGAAATGCATAAATATGTTGTTTCCTTATTTTAAGTCGAATTACATTCTTTAAGAGAGAAAACAAAGTTGATACATATTTAACACTAACTCTCCATTGAGAGGTTCATTAATTTGTTTGTAGAATGTGATCTGTAACTTTCTAACATAGGAACCTTACGAGTAGTTTTCTCAAGTGCCCTATGTTTCCAGTAAATTGCCAACTTATGCAACTCATCCCATTCTTTCATGTATTTATCTTGTTCATGGCGTGTAATCTTCAATTCATTATTCATATCTTCCAACTCATGTTCCACGGCTCCACATAGAGTCTTTAAGCTGCATAACTCTTAATCCAAAAAATTGGTTGATTCTTAACACGTATCTGCCTCTTCCACTAAATCTTTAGCAAGAGATATAACATGCATCAAATTAACACATATGGTACAAGTTAGTAGAGGATTAAAAATTAGAATCTACCAACAATATGAAAATATAACAAAATTGTCAAGTCGATTACATCAAGCTCACGCCTGGCCATCATATGTCAGATTGTCCATTTCTCTTACTTATGAGCTACATAAATAGATGGACGATCTACAGGCACCCTAAAATGGTGATATAAGTCATCTTGACAAAATGATTATTAAAAAACTCGCTTTTGAATAGGTCGTTCAGACCACTACCCACACCTCATTCCCGTTTCACGTAATATATGCTTTGTAACAGGCTAATATCATCCCCTAATGAGGAAAATTATTTAACATGATCAGACTTCGTTGGCAAATCCTTGCCTATTTGGGAGTCTTCATCAGGATGCCTCTCACTCAAAGGTATGTGTCTCTCTAAACCAACCTTTTTTTTCGAAAAGATTACGACCTGGTATGGTTTAAGATGTAACTCATTGTCTAAAGAATGGGATGACACATGAATATCCTTTGATTTTTTTGATTTCCTCACCGTATGGGTATCGCGAGGGATTTGGTTCACCTCTTCACTAAGGGTGAGAGAATTAGGTCGCTTATTGATAATTCAAACTTTCCTAATAGCTTGTAAAGTGATGTCTGGGGTACAATAAAAACATGACCACGTTTTAATCAAATCATCTAGATTTACTTGGTTATAATTCATTCAACCTCCAAACACACTTACAACCTCAAACAAAGTGAATTACTTTCGGGTCGCATGAAACGACTTAAAACAAATTTGATTAATTCTTGACATGGTCTCAGACACTCAGAAAAAATTAAACTTTATCTAAAGACAATCAAACACAAATGTCATAGGGGGCATTAAATATAATCAAACATAAGCATTTAATTGCTAGAAAAGTTGCAAATTCCCAAAAATCTCCTTACATTAAAATTTTCACATCCAGAATTACAAGTCATTTCTAAATAAATAAATGAGGTGTTTTTTAAGGAGTGGCTTATTCCACCACACCCCTGGGTTGAGTTTCAATCATGGCCTCTTATACGAGGTGAAGGTTGTAGGGTACTAGATGAGGGTACTTTAGACCGGCTGCTTTGAAAGGCTCACATCAAAGTAATATAAGGCAATGTCATGTCCAAATTCTCGCCCTGAGTCTTGAGGATGCTTACCATAAAACTCAAACCATTTTTATGTGCCTTGGTGCACTTCACTTTCCAAGTTTCCACCAAGTTTAAAAGCGAGCTTATTTGATCCGACATCGTGCTTATCTAACTTTCCATCATGCTAGTTTTTTCCTTATCCTTCTTTGCAATTTATTCAAAGTGATTAGCTTATTGTCCTTGCTCAAAACAATAGTTTTCTTCTTTTCTTAGCTTCTCAGCTTTATCCAGTAGGTCGCCCTTAATCTTTAATAGCATTGCATTATATTTAGCAATAAAGGCATCCTTATTTTCCACGGCCTATTGTTACTTCTCAATTTGCAAGCAACTTGCTTGTACCTTGCGTTTATAACCCCTGAGGGATAGCTTGCCCACTCTAGCCAAAGACATAACCTACGCACGTTAAAGAAAAAATTAGTGATTAAAAGAATCAATGGGGGGAAATAAACATACAAGTAGGTTCAAACTCACCTCAATTAAATGATTTGTCATCAATTCCTCATTGGAGCCACCATTTTTCTTGTGAGCCTTTCTAACTTTGGACTTCTCAGCATCACTACCAAAATGATGATACAAGTCCCTTTTCAAGTCAGTTTTCACAAAGATACCCTTTTCAAAATATGTAACCGGGGTGGAGGAGAACTCAGTAGGTCAGACACCACAAAAAGGGGTGCGACCTCAGTTGGTTCTACTTGAGAAGCTAAGTCCTCGGTTGATGAAGGTGACATGGGTACAAGACGTGGGTATGTGGGGTCCTAGTCTTCAACACTAGTAGTGTCCATCAAATCTTCAAGGTTGATGTGCGAGTAGTCCATACCTCTAAAAAATTGAAGACAAATTTCAATAAAATAGTACAAGTTACAAACTCCAATATTTACCTCGTAACAACAAACAACCTGAATACTCATTGGTACATTCTCTCCATACCCTGGATTTTTTCAAATAAGCTATAGTTAATAATTCTTGATAGCTTTCACTTGAGGTGTTCTATAACTTAATCCTCCTATTCTTTTCCTTACCAATTGGACCTAACTTATTTATCAGCTCACTTGCATGAGGTTGAGTGGTGTTGAAGTGATGATTCCAAGTATGGTAAACTAGTAAGTCGACCTCGTTACCCCAAACATCTCCAGTAATATAGAAGTACTTATCCTTCCAGCCCGAGGTGTTAACGAGGAGTTTAAGATGTAGCTCATACCCAACAATGCATGATATATATGCCTTTCCTTTTTCTAGGCAGTTCCTCTTCAAGCAGTATATGCTTCAAAGTTCATCATTTTTTAAATTCTACTCCATGTTCACCGGAAACAACAGAGAGACACATGAGAGTCTGCTACCCATTAGGATTTACTTGAGCAGGATTGATATCAAAAGTATAGAGGACATGAGTTATCATTCTAGGGAATGGACACCAGAGTCTAATTTTGAAGGGCGCTAGATGCATCACCCACCACCTCGATGGTGGATCATCGGCGTCACACAAATGACGAGATACATGCATCAAACCTACGCAAGGTAGGATGTTGTATTTGTGCCTAATCTCAATTAGGTCGTCAATAGAAAGAACACTATAAACCTTTTCTATTTGGTGTTTATCCTTGGTTTTATGGATAGGTTCACCCCGGTTTTCATGTTTTTTTCTTGGGATGGGGTACCTTAGTAGTTACGGATACAAGGATCCTAATAATAGGCATTGGACCCTGTGATGATGAGGAAGTTGCACGGGATCTAGACAAAGTGGGGAGAGCAAGGATTCTTTCCTTGGCACCTGAAATATGTCTTTTTTCATGACCCCTATAAGTTTCAATAGGTTGTTTATTTTATGACAAGCTCATTGCTAAACAGCCTAGGAGGGTCTCTTTAGAATAAGAGTGAACGACATATTTTCCTTTAAGAGACATGGTTAATAAAAAATAGAAAGGAAGGAATTACCTAACTTGAGTGTCGCAGGTCGGAGAATAAATGGCCTAGTGGTAGAAAATGGGCTGGTTTTCAATTGATGTCGTTAATCAAACGAACTGAGATCCAAGCTAAGTATTTATTCAAATGGGCTGTTGAAGAAGAATGATAGTATAAAAAAATTATCAAGTTGAGATCCTTTAAAAATAAATTTTAACGAAGTTATTTGGATAGGGTAAAAGTGAATTTGTTTTAATGTTTATAAAAAAGGGTGGAAGTTGAAGGGTCTACCCATTGAAATCCTAGATTAATTATGAGAATATTCTTTAACGACTCGATAACCTCATGATTAGGGGAGTTTGTGCAGACATAACACGCATAAGAAGGTCGTTATCTATTAAAGAGTCCATTAGATCAAACTTCGTATTAATAATGGTCTAAATGATATGAAAACTGGACAATAAAGTGTTAATTTTCTTAATTTCTCAAAATCAAGAGAATACATGAGTTAATGTTTGATATTATACATATAGTAGGTATACTACCCTAATAACCTAAGGTACCTCACTTATATGGAAGAGGTACCTCACTCATATGGAAGAGATAACACTCGTATAACAGCTCGTATGGAAACCATCAGTCAAGACTTGAGGACCAAGACCTAAAGATCAAAACCTAGCCTTAGTAAAATGGCCTAGTATGCCTACCTAACGACCTGGAGTCACTTTTGCATACAAGACCTCGGGTAGCTCTTATATGGTGACTTGGTTAGATAACATATATGACGACTTGATTTTATGTAAATTACTTTATATGTATTCTAGCAACTCATATAAGAATGATATCCTATATAACTTTGACACTTGTTTAATAGATGCTATATATACTTTCTTAACGAGAAGTATAGAAGATCTACTCATTATTAACATTTTATACTTTTATCAAAAATCACTAAAAAATTTAATATACTAAATTTTCTCCAAACACAATCCAATAATTATATTACTAAAATACTTATTTTGTAATAATTATAGGACTTAACAAACTTTTTTTCCAACTTCTTTCCCTAGTTAGAGAGATTTTATATGAGTACATTCATGGATGACATGTACTAATTAATTAATTATTTTATATGGATATATTTACTCATATATAAAATGCCTCATTTTAGTTAGGTATTATTAGTACCTTTTTTAATTTATAAAGACACCGTAATAACGTCAAAGCTAAAAAATAATTTTTAGGTTGGTTAACATATTCATTTTCAAAAAATGTGATTGTGTAATAAAATTTTTTAGAAGTAAAATTAAAGTTTATACACAAATAATTGATGAATATCATAATTTTTATTATAAAATAATACAATTATAATAAAGTGTTACAAAAATATTTTATACATATTTTAAGCATAAAATTCATTTTTTATAAAAGAATACTAACAAAGTTATATATTAATCTATCATTAATATGAATAGTCTATTTAACAATAAAAACTTATAATATGAAAAAAATAGTAATAAAATAAGGAGTAAGAATATGATTTTTTTTACTTAAATATACTAAACAAATAAGAATAATTAATAAAGTAAAGAAGAAAAAGGAAATAATGGAAAAACTTAAAAGAGAAGCTAGACAAAAAAAAAGGTAAGATGAGATTATTTAATCTTTACTTTTAATTTAAAGCAATATATTTGTAATATTTTTTACTTATTCTTTTGTGTTTTAAATAATGATCGGAGTGCCTATCATTTCAATAACTTGGTAAATATGGTATTTAATATCCTTTTGGATATGGTTTATAATATCCACGTGGCTTATAATGGTTAAGGAGTGAATGCTTATCTCAAAATATATAGTATTGACAAAAACAAAATATGAAAAATAATAAAATAATATATTTTAAAATTTATAATCATAAAAATAATATCATTTATATTTAATTAATATATATTTATTATTAAATTAAAATTTAATATATCATTTTATATTAATATTTAGCCAATTGAATTATGACAATTTAAAATTATTTGATGTTAGAGTCTGTTTAATTCAATACGAGATTATTTTTGTATTATAGGTCTTAACGGATATTATTTTATGTATTTTTTAAATTATATTAATTAATCTAATATATTTAATTTTTAATAAGTTTAAATAATATTGGTTATATATAAACCATACAAATATTTTTTTATCAAAATTTAGATTGGGTTCATATCATGGGCCTTTGACTTTTGGGCTTTGCCCAGAACAATCACATTATCCAAACACTACGTAGTCTTCCCTCAATCATCAACAAAGAAAACCATATGCATCTCAGAGTAGGAAACAAAATTTGAGCTAGACAGAAATGATTCAATCGCAGTATCACAGAAAAAAACTACCTTTAACAAACTACATCATACGGTGCATAGTATCGTGTGCGATGGTATTACTCACTCAATTTGCGCTTTCTTTGGTTCCTTGTTTTATGTTTTCCTCATCCCTGTGGACTCAGCTCCCACTTTCAGGTTTTCTGTCTCTCTAGCTTTAAGTTTATGTATTGTGTTCAAGATATTTCATATTATAGATTTAAGGGTTCCTTTTCTTTCTTTTAATTAATTTTTACTGAATTTTTGTTTTAATTAACAGCCATGGTGCTTTTGTTGGTTATGGGTCTTGGGGGTTGGTTCAGGCGGTTTCTTGGTGTTCGTGGTTCAGCCCCAGCTTTTGTTTTCTTCAGTATAGTCTTTGTTTGGTGTTTTTATTTTGCTGTTATAAGACAAGGTATTCTTCCTCTTACCATATATGATCGTTTTCTTGGGGTTTTTGTCTCTCACTGGGGCTAAACTGCTTAAGTTTATAAATGGACATTATGTACAACTCAAAATGGAAGATTTTTTGTATGAATCAGGTGCACAAAGAGGTGGTATATTTGATATTTCAAGACAACGCTATTTGTGTTTGAATCAAAATAGACCCTTATATGCAAATTAGTCAAATTTTGAAAGGAAGTTTCTCGTGTCATCTATTATGCAGCTGTCTCATATAAAACTTTCTCGCTCAAAATGTTATTGACAAAATAAATTTTCACAACTTTATCTGATAATTGTGTCACTCTAAGTCTAGTTAATTACATGATTGAATAGATAATTCATACGTTTTTCTTATGATAATTATAAAAATAGTTGTGTTAATATCATTGTTATTTTTTTATTATTAAAAGTAAGCACTTAACTTGTTGGAACTTTGAACTGGTAAATAATTTGATCGAACTTGATCTAAGTATATCAAACTTGGTTGACACCCAATTCAATTAGTTTAGTTTTTTTCTTAAAATTTATTGGTCAAGTCCTTTTTATTAAAAATCACAGGCACAGTCCATTCTTGTGCTATGGCTCATAGCCCATTTAAGGCAATCCATTTTTTCATTGAGTTTAGTTATTCATACTCTTTTTTTTAAAAAAAAATCTTCTCTTTGATAAAGAACAGACACAAATATTGCAAGAATGACTATTGTATTTACTTTGTTATCGTTTTTACTTAAGATACATGTACTTCAATGGGTAATGGGTATTGTCAATTTTTGCTGCAGCTGTATCAAGTACAATGGATTTTGTGTTTAATGGGGAAGTTGCATTACTCATCCTTGGTCTGTGTAGGTTGGAGAAAATAAAGAAGGCTGTTTCTTTTAAATTCATATGCATCATATTTTCTGCTAATGGAGAAGTACTAACTAGCCTTTTTTTACTGACAGTATGCTAAAAAGTGATCCTGGCCGAGTGATATGTGAGTCTTCATCTTCAGACAACCGTGTAGAGCATTTGGGTTTGGAAATTAATGCTCATGATGAGGTTGGGACGATAAATGAGATTATGATTCTCATATTCCATTCAAGTTCAACGACCTTACTTTTCCTACTTGTGCAGGATTTAAAGTTTTCCATGACTGGCTCAATTTCTGAATCTGATGAAGTAATTTTCTTGTCCTACTTTTTATTTCTAAGCAATAAATGTCCCTATTATCATTATCAATCTAACTAGACTTGCTCTTTTAACATAAATATTGATTATAGCATTTTAGTAGAATGCAAAGAAGTTATGATATTCCAGTTTATTTCAGGTGGAATTTTGTATGATTCTAAGGACTCTACTATGGTTGGGAGGGTGAGATTTTGCAGGATCTGTAAAGCATACACAAGGGGTTTCGATCACCACTGTCCGGCTTTTGGAAACTGCATAGGTAATGGGACTTTTTATCTACATTTGTTTTCTTTATTACTTTATATTTCAATTTTGAATTGGTTGAAATTTTGTGTTGTACTGCAATTTATCTTTAATTAGGTCTCCAACTGCTAATTTTATTTTTGCATTTTCTACTTGAGGATGTTGATATGATTTCTCTGCAGGTCAAAAGAATCATCTTCTCTTCATGGTTCTTCTGTTTGGGTTTCTATGTACTGAGTGTGCTTATTTAATGTGCTCATCTCAGAGTGAGTTAGTTGGCATTAATATCATATTTAAATGAGCATTAGATTTTTAAATTAATCTTCAATCATCCTATGTCAAATTATGCTTTGATTGTTGTCAATTTACAATTTTACATAAGCAGGTATCTTTCATTAGATATGTATACTTCTGGCCATAGTAGTCCCTTCCAAACAAAATAAGGACATTTGTTTTTCTGGATCAAATAATATTTGGTGTTTCAAACTGTGACTTAAAATAAATTGTGAGTTGAAACGAAATGGGGAGGGGAATCAAATAGGCGAACTACGTTGCAAGTGATTGTTCACCATCAAAGCTTATGCACAATTCTTATGGCATGTTTAATAATCTCTAATCCATGCTCAATAATCTGAATGGACTAGTTCAAGAAAGTTTAGTGATCTTTATGATTGGACCTTTAGCTCTCGATAGATATATCTAGTTATGATTTCTATGTACCATCTGTTTGCACAATGTTATTAATGTTGAAGCTTCCAAACTTATGTCTTTAGCTTGACGTACTGAAACTCTTGCTGATGATGATTTAGAGAGCACATGATTATTGTAATTTATGGATAATTCTTCCTGGTTCATTTTCTTCTAAATGTTTTGGATTTGGACTGCTTTTCAGTTGCTGCAAAATCTGGGATCTTTACTGAAATAGGTTTCGAGGTATGTTGTAATCTGTGAGGTGTTGTTTTCAGTGATGCTTTGCTATAATGCTATTATACTTAAGTTTTTATTTGTTTGGCCAATGTTTATCAATGCCTCTTCGGTACTCATATGGTTTTCCCAAATCAATTCATAGACTCACCTGTCTAGAAATTTGGTCGCAAGCACAGTGATGTTTACAACCCTTCAGTTGGTGTGGCAGGTTTGTCTCGCTCCTACTTTGACACGGTTTCTGTTTCTTTTTCTCACGTATTGGTAATAAGGTAACTTCTATAATATCTTATCAGTTCTCTTGACATGTGAGTAGGTGTTTTATTTGGGATGGCACGTATATTGTGTATGCTTCAACATCAGAACTGATGAGTGGGTAAGTGCTTTTGTTGTCATAAAACTGTAAAACGAAGATGAAAAGTGGTTAATTTAAAAACAATGGATAGGTTCCTAAGCGCACTGTTTTTATATATATAGATGAATATTCCTATTGTAACTCAAAGAGATGATAATCCAATAATGGTTTCATTCTTTTCTAGATAAACTGGAAGAAGTATCCAGAGTTCCAGTCTGTTACTCCATCCCAAACAGGTAATTTCAATATCTTAAAAAATGCTTTTCAAACGGGTATTCATATGCAGCACGGTATACATTTTTCCTTTCTGTTTCTCCAGGGCAAAGGTCTTCAGAGATGGGGTTTATAAATCCATATGATAAAGGCATTGTGCAAAATATGAAGGAGTTTCTATCGTTATAATGGATGTTTTTTATTCTATAAGCCTTTCATTGGTTATCTTCCTTGTCGAGCAGTATTTAGTTCTTCTACATCCTTGTTTTAGGGCATTTTGTTTTTTGACATCTTGTAAAAGCATTTCTAACATAAAAAGCCTTTAAACCAAATAAAAAAAGTTTATCATAAAATGCTTTCAAGACACATAAAAAGACATTGTGCTTCATGACGTAAGTATTCGTAATGTATTCTTCTTGAAAGCACTTTTTGCATAAGCACAAGCAAATACATTCTTCCAAGAATTTCAGATTACTGGGGATGGTATCTTCTAATTTCGACGTTGGGATGCAGCTACAGCGCATGTAGAAGAAGCTTCCATGTTTCTGAATCTAACAAAGCACTGTAACAACCTTCACTTATAGCTAATTATCAAAGTGTCTGTTCAAGTAAGTTATATTGTATATGTGTTATTGAAGTTGTTATTTGTACAATTATACACTGTATATGCACACAAATTCGTATTAGATTTTGATTTATTATTTTGTTGATTGTAGGAATTTTTATTCTGCGTTCAAGGTGATAGGAAATTGAGAAAGTAATATGAGTAAAAGTACCACATCGAATATTGACGGATACTTTCTTTTCTCTATAATAAGAAGAATAATTAAACTATTCGTCACCATGAGGCGAAGTGATTGAGTCATTATTTGGGCTCAGGAAAGTCCCCGGGCCCATTACTGCAGCAATGCAGCGTCTTTAACCGACGTAACTCTGAGAGCTTGAAGTCTCCTCATTGTAGGAGGGCTGAGACATGTGTGGAGCCCATTCGACTTCAGGCCCAGAGTGTCTTGGCCGACTTCACCAGTTATTCACTTGGTCAATTATAAGGACTAACCAAACGGGGCTTACGCTTTGTGGTGATATTTTTTTTTAGTTAATTAGTTAAAAATATATATATATATCATGGTTTAGTTTGAATATTTAAAATGAATTAAGTCTTTTATAGTGACAATATTTTTATTATAAATTTAAGATTGTTATTATTTTAATTTAATTATAATTATTTAAATATATTATTTTTATATGTAAATGTTTTTTTTCACTTGGTCAATTAAGGACTAACTAAACGGGCTTACGCTCTTGTGGTGGTGATAATGTTTTTTAGTTAATTAGTTAAATATATATATATATATATATATATATATATATATCATAGTTTAGTTTGAATATTTAAAATGAATTAAGTCTTTTATAGTGACAATATTTTTATTACAAATTTAAGATTGTTATTATTTTAATTTAACTATAATTATTTAAATATATTATTTTTATATGTAAATGTTTTTTTTCACTTGGTCAATTAAGGACTAACTAAACGGGCTTACGCTCTTGTGGTGGTGATAATGTTTTTTAGTTAATTAGTTAAATATATATATATATATATATATATATATATATATCATAGTTTAGTTTGAATATTTAAAATGAATTAAGTCTTTTATAGTGACAATATTTTTATTACAAATTTAAGATTGTTATTATTTTAATTTAACTATAATTATTTAAATATATTATTTTTATATGTAAATGTTTTTTTATTAAGGACTAACCAAACGGGGCTTACGCTTTGTGGTGATATTTTTTTTTAGTTAATTAGTTAAAAATATATATATATATCATGGTTTAGTTTGAATATTTAAAATGAATTAAGTCTTTTATAGTGACAATATTTTTATTATAAATTTAAGATTGTTATTATTTTAATTTAATTATAATTATTTAAATATATTATTTTTATATGTAAATGTTTTTTTTCACTTGGTCAATTAAGGACTAACTAAACGGGCTTACGCTCTTGTGGTGATAATGTTTTTTAGTTAATTAGTTAATTAGTTAAATATATATATATATATATATATCATAGTTTAGTTTGAATATTTAAAATGAATTAAGTCTTTTATAGTGACAATATTTTTATTACAAATTTAAGATTGTTATTATTTTAATTTAACAATAATTATTTAAATATATTATTTTTATATGTAAATGTTTTTTTATTAAGGACTAACTAAATGGGGCTTACGCTATTGTGGTGATAATTTTTTTTACTTAATTAGTTAAAAATATATATATATCATAGTTTTAGTTTGAATAAAATATTTAAAATGAATTAAGTCTTTTATAGTGACAATTTTAAAAAAACATTTACATATAAAAATAATATATTTAAATGATTATAGTTAAATTAAAATAATAGCAATCTTGAAATTTATAATAAAAATATTGTTTTAGTAGTATTAAATAAATTTAAATGATTATAGTTTAGTGTGAAACGATACGTTATACTTTTGTTGTGATATTTTTTTTAAGAAATTATATAAAATAATATTCTTAAAATTTATAAGAATAAAAATAACATGTTTATAATATTGAATAGATTTAAATGGTTATAGTTCAACTTGAATAACTTTCAATATGAAATAATAGCAATTTTAAAATTTATAATAAAAATAATACTCTAATATTTTAGTTTTATCTACAATATATCACAAGTTTCTAGGACCTTCTAGACAACTTTAGAATCTTCTAGAAATATCTAGTTCTTTCATACAAGTTCTAGGATGTTTCGTAAGCTTCCAGCGGCTTCTACATCATTCAAGAACCATTCACCATGTTCTAGAATATTTCAGCTCATTCTAGCACCTTCAAGTATACTATGGAGCCCATTCGACTTCAGGCCCAGAGTGTCTTGGCCGACTTCACCAGTTATTCACTTGGTCAATTATAAGGACTAACCAAACGGGGCTTACGCTTTGTGGTGATATTTTTTTTTAGTTAATTAGTTAAAAATATATATATATATATCATGGTTTAGTTTGAATATTTAAAATGAATTAAGTCTTTTATAGTGACAATATTTTTATTATAAATTTAAGATTGTTATTATTTTAATTTAATTATAATTATTTAAATATATTATTTTTATATGTAAATGTTTTTTTTCACTTGGTCAATTAAGGACTAACTAAACGTGCTTACGCTCTTGTGGTGATAATGTTTTTTAGTTAATTAGTTAAATATATATATATATATATATATATATCATAGTTTAGTTTGAATATTTAAAATGAATTAAGTCTTTTATAGTGACAATATTTTTATTACAAAT
The DNA here is from genome assembly GCA_037013495.1 of Hippophae tibetana. Lineage (NCBI taxonomy): Eukaryota > Viridiplantae > Streptophyta > Magnoliopsida > Rosales > Elaeagnaceae > Hippophae > Hippophae tibetana. Next base: position 3,169,764 of record CM072810.1, read on the forward strand.
TTAAGATTGTTATTATTTTAATTTAACTATAATTATTTAAATATATTATTTTTATATGTAAATGTTTTTTTATTAAGGACTAACTAAATGGGGCTTACGCTATTGTGGTGATAATTTTTTTTACTTAATTAGTTAAAAATATATATATATCATAGTTTTAGTTTGAATAAAATATTTAAAATGAATTAAGTCTTTTATAGTGACAATTTTAAAAAAACATTTACATATAAAAATAATATATTTAAATGATTATAGTTAAATTAAAATAATAGCAATCTTGAAATTTATAATAAAAATATTGTTTTAGTAGTATTAAATAAATTTAAATGATTATAGTTTAGTGTGAAACGATACGTTATACTTTTGTTGTGATATTTTTTTTAAGAAATTATATAAAATAATATTCTTAAAATTTATAAGAATAAAAATAACATGTTTATAATATTGAATAGATTTAAATGGTTATAGTTCAACTTGAATAACTTTCAATATGAAATAATAGCAATTTTAAAATTTATAATAAAAATAATACTCTAATATTTTAGTTTTATCTATAATATATCACAAGTTTCTAGGACCTTCTAGACAACTTTAGAATCTTCTAGAAATATCTAGTTCTTTCATACAAGTTCTAGGATGTTTCGTAAGCTTCTAGCGGCTTTTACATCATTCAAGAACCATTCACCATGTTCTAGAATATTTCAGCTCATTCTAGCACCTTCAAGTATACTATGGAGCCCATTCGACTTCAGGCCCAGAGTGTCTTGGCCGACTTCACCAGTTATTCACTTGGTCAATTATAAGGACTAACCAAACGGGGCTTACGCTTTGTGGTGATATTTTTTTTTAGTTAATTAGTTAAAAATATATATATATATATATATCATGGTTTAGTTTGAATATTTAAAATGAATTAAGTCTTTTATAGTGACAATATTTTTATTATAAATTTAAGATTGTTATTATTTTAATTTAATTATAATTATTTAAATATATTATTTTTATATGTAAATGTTTTTTTTCACTTGGTCAATTAAGGACTAACTAAACGGGCTTACGCTCTTGTGGTGATAATGTTTTTTAGTTAATTAGTTAATTAGTTAAATATATATATATATATATATATATATATCATAGTTTAGTTTGAATATTTAAAATTAATTAAGTCTTTTATAGTGACAATATTTTTATTACAAATTTAAGATTGTTATTATTTTAATTTAACTATAATTATTTAAATATATTATTTTTATATGTAAATGTTTTTTTTATTAAGGACTAACTAAATGGGGCTTACGCTATTGTGGTGATAATTTTTTTTACTTAATTAGTTAAAAATATATATATATCATAGTTTTAGTTTGAATAAAATATTTAAAATGAATTAAGTCTTTTATAGTGACAATTTTAAAAAAACATTTACATATAAAAATAATATATTTAAATGATTATAGTTAAATTAAAATAATAGCAATCTTGAAATTTATAATAAAAATATTGTTTTAGTAGTATTAAATAAATTTAAATGATTATAGTTTAGTGTGAAACGATACGTTATACTTTTGTTGTGATATTTTTTTTAAGAAATTATATAAAATAATATTCTTAAAATTTATAAGAATAAAAATAACATGTTTATAATATTGAATAGATTTAAATGGTTATAGTTCAACTTGAATAACTTTCAATATGAAATAATAGCAATTTTAAAATTTATAATAAAAATAATACTCTAATATTTTAGTTTTATCTACAATATATCACAAGTTTCTAGGACCTTCTAGACAACTTTAGAATCTTCTAGAAATATCTAGTTCTTTCATACAAGTTCTAGGATGTTTCGTAAGCTTCCAGCGACTTCTACATCATTCAAGAACCATTCACCATGTTCTAGAATATTTCAGCTCATTCTAGCACCTTCAAGTATACTATGGAGCCCATTCGACTTCAGGCCCAGAGTGTCTTGGCCGACTTCACCAGTTATTCACTTGGTCAATTATAAGGACTAACCAAACGGGGCTTACGCTTTGTGGTGATATTTTTTTTTAGTTAATTAGTTAAAAATATATATATATATATATATCATGGTTTAGTTTGAATATTTAAAATGAATTAAGTCTTTTATAGTGACAATATTTTTATTATAAATTTAAGATTGTTATTATTTTAATTTAATTATAATTATTTAAATATATTATTTTTATATGTAAATGTTTTTTTTCACTTGGTCAATTAAGGACTAACTAAACGGGATTACGCTCTTGTGGTGATAATGTTTTTTAGTTAATTAGTTAAATATATATATATATATATATATATATATATCATAGTTTAGTTTGAATATTTAAAATGAATTAAGTCTTTTATAGTGACAATATTTTTATTACAAATTTAAGATTGTTATTATTTTAATTTAACTATAATTATTTAAATATATTATTTTTATATGTAAATGTTTTTTTATTAAGGACTAACTAAATGGGGCTTACGCTATTGTGGTGATAATTTTTTTTACTTAATTAGTTAAAAATATATATATATCATAGTTTTAGTTTGAATAAAATATTTAAAATGAATTAAGTCTTTTATAGTGACAATTTTAAAAAACATTTACATATAAAAATAATATATTTAAATGATTATAGTTAAATTAAAATAATAGCAATCTTGAAATTTATAATAAAAATATTGTTTTAGTAGTATTAAATAAATTTAAATGATTATAGTTTAGTGTGAAACGATACGTTATACTTTTGTTGTGATATTTTTTTTAAGAAATTATATAAAATAATATTCTTAAAATTTATAAGAATAAAAATAACATGTTTATAATATTGAATAGATTTAAATGGTTATAGTTCAACTTGAATAACTTTCAATATGAAATAATAGCAATTTTAAAATTTATAATAAAAATAATACTCTAATATTTTAGTTTTATCTACAATATATCACAAGTTTCTAGGACCTTCTAGACAACTTTAGAATCTTCTAGAAATATCTAGTTCTTTCATACAAGTTCTAGGATGTTTCGTAAGCTTCTAGCGGCTTCTACATCATTCAAGAACCATTCACCATGTTCTAGAATATTTCAGCTCATTCTAGCACCTTCAAGTATACTATGGAGCCCATTCGACTTCAGGCCCAGAGTGTCTTGGCCGACTTCACCAGTTATTCACTTGGTCAATTATAAGGACTAACCAAACGGGGCTTATGCTTTGTGGTGATATTTTTTTTTTAGTTAATTAGTTAAAAATATATATATATATATCATGGTTTAGTTTGAATATTTAAAATGAATTAAGTCTTTTATAGTGACAATATTTTTATTATAAATTTAAGATTGTTATTATTTTAATTTAATTATAATTATTTAAATATATTATTTTTATATGTAAATGTTTTTTTTCACTTGGTCAATTAAGGACTAACTAAACGGGCTTACGCTCTTGTGGTGATAATGTTTTTTAGTTAATTAGTTAAATATATATATATATATATATATATATATATATCATAGTTTAGTTTGAATATTTAAAATGAATTAAGTCTTTTATAGTGACAATATTTTTATTACAAATTTAAGATTGTTATTATTTTAATTTAACTATAATTATTTAAATATATTATTTTTATATGTAAATGTTTTTTATTAAGGACTAACTAAATGGGGCTTACGCTATTGTGGTGATAATTTTTTTTACTTAATTAGTTAAAAATATATATATATATCATAGTTTTAGTTTGAATAAAATATTTAAAATGAATTAAGTCTTTTATAGTGACAATTTTAAAAAAACATTTACATATAAAAATAATATATTTAAATGATTATAGTTAAATTAAAATAATAGCAATCTTGAAATTTATAATAAAAATATTGTTTTAGTAGTATTAAATAAATTTAAATGATTATAGTTTAGTGTGAAACGATACGTTATACTTTTGTTGTGATATTTTTTTTAAGAAATTATATAAAATAATATTCTTAAAATTTATAAGAATAAAAATAACATGTTTATAATATTGAATAGATTTAAATGGTTATAGTTCAACTTGAATAACTTTCAATATGAAATAATAGCAATTTTAAAATTTATAATAAAAATAATACTCTAATATTTTAGTTTTATCTACAATATATCACAAGTTTCTAGGACCTTCTAGACAACTTTAGAATCTTCTAGAAATATCTAGTTCTTTCATACAAGTTCTAGAATGTTTCGTAAGCTTCCAGCAGCTTCTACATCATTCAAGAACCATTCACCATGTTCTAGAATATTTCAGCTCATTCTAGCACCTTCAAGTATACTATGGAGCATTCTAGAGTCTTCAATACTTGAGTTAGTCCATCCAACTCTAACTTACTCTAGACATCTCTAGGTCACTCTAGAACTTTCCCGTGTAGAAAAATTTAGATCTTTTAGGCAACCACAATTTCTTTGAATTTTGCGGGACAATTCAAACGGGTCGTAACATTACGCTCTTGTGGTGATAATTTTTTTTAGTTAAAATTACATATCTAAAATTTGTAAGAAAAATAATATCTTAATAATATTTAATTGTTATAGTTTAGTTTGAATAATATTTAAGGTGAAATGATAGATTATATTTTTATAGTCACAATTTTTTTATAATCTTATAATATAAAAATAATAGATTTAAATGATTGTATTTTAATTAGAATAACATTTAATATGAAATAATTTATAATAAAAATATTACTATAATAATATTAAATAAATTTAAATGGTTATAATTTAGTGTGAAATGGACTATGCTTTTGTGGTGACACTTTTTTTCCCTAAAAAATTACATAAAATAATATTCTTAAAATTTATTATAATAAAAATAATATGCTTATAATATTGAATAGATTTAAATGATTATAATTTGACTAGAATACATTTAAATATTAAATGATAACGATCCTAGAACTTATAACAAAAATATCACTATAATAATATTAAATGAATCTAAATAATCATAATTCAGTGTGAAATGATGGATTATGCCATTGTGGTGACAATGTTTTTAAAAAAATTACTTAAAATATTGTATTTGAAACTTATAATAATGAAAGTAATAACTTAATAAATAATTATTCTAATCTATCATGTTACAACTTTTAGTGTGATTAGTGTGAAATGATGAGTTAGAATACGTTAAAACTTGGAATAAGAAAGATAACACATTAATAATATTAAACAAATTTAAATAATCATAGCTCAACTTTAAAATTTAATGTAAAATAATGAGTTAGATTTTTTTAATTGTAAAAATATGAGTTATACATAAAAAAAATTATTTTTATAATTACAAATTTTAGAATATGTTATTTTTGTTATTTTTACTCATTTTCCCTCTAAATAACATTTTAGGTGAACTTTACTCCCAACTAATATTATCTGTGGTATGATTTAACAGTTTTTAGCGATAATAGATTTGATTTGTTTAGAGTAACATATCCTCTTAAGTTATTGTATGCAATAAATGAGATATTAATTATTATTTGAAAATAAATTTAAAGATATGAGATGATAAAGTAATTATGAGATTAATAGTAGCTAATTAAATTCTAAGATATGAGAACTATTATATACATTAAATCAAATTATAATAAAAAATATTATTCAAATAGAAATCTATACATTATTATTATTATTATTATTATTTATTTAAATAAACACGTACACGCTCATGCAAGGAGAGGTCTATACTCAAAATTGCTTCTAGAATGATTAATACTGATTATTCTAATTAAGCACTTCTGTACCCCTTTTAGACGCTTTGTCTTAAAATAGATTTTTTTTTTGGTAGAGTTGTTAAATATCTAAGAGCTTCAAATCAAACTATTTGTTCTCAAGTCAAGTTGACAAATTAGACTATGATTAAATATCAGAATCAAGATAGACCACGTAAGTACTCAATGCATACCTTAGACTGATTAAGACTTTTCACGTTGATTTATCTCTTTAAGTAATATGGGATTCGCTTAATTAAACTTTTGAAAGTTTCACTTCAGATCAACATTATTTTGGATCATTAATTGAATCTTTTTTAATAATACTAATACATTTTTAAACATAATCACTGTATTATGAGCCATTGTAATAATTAAGAGTCTAATTCTTTTGTACCGTTTTTAGTATATTACTATATGTGTTATAAATATACACCAATTACGTGATAAAAATGGTTGAAACTATGAGGCAAGATGATTAAAATTTGGTCTCTCTCTCTTTTTTTCTTTATGTATTTTCCAATTATTTGTGTCATATAAACACCAAAAGTGATGCATAAAATTTGAGGTCGGCCGAAAAAGACTCTAAAACTTCAAACATATGGCGTAAAAGTTACAACCATTTTAGCCTTTCAAAATCCAACTAGTACTATTATGACCCACCCAATCCTTTATTCCTATCTTGATTATTAAATTTATGTAAATATATTAAGATAATTATCTTTATTATATATGGTGAATTATTGTAAAAGAAATTTAAATTATATTATTTGTGTCATTTATTCTCTCAATTTTGTAAAAATGACAAATTAATAATAAATTATATTATTTTAATAATTTTTTATTTAAAATATTATTATTCTCTATAAAGTAGTTAAAAATGCAATTAAAATATGAGAATATAATAAAGATAAAAGTAAAATTTAACATAAAATAGTTTTAAAAAAAATAAACAATAATAAAATTTAAACATATATTAATAAACATTAAAATAAAATAGCATCAATTAATAAATATTAAAAATGAATATTTTGTGAATTACTTTTCATATTAATTGTAACTTTTTCATGGTTAAATATTCGTGTTTTAATGACGTTTAATTATTTTAAATAATAATAATATTTTAATATAAAAATTATTAAAATAATATAATTTATCTTTAATTGATATTTTTTATAAACTTAAAGAATTAAATTATACTATTTTTAATACAAAGAATTAAACTGTATAAATAATTTAATTTAAGATAATTATGGGTTATTTTTCGTTATTATATATGTAATATGTTATAAATCAATATTTACTCTCATAATCAATTCAAGTTCTCTTTACATTTTGTGTTGTTTCATATCTCTATTTCTCATCGCACGGAAGGTATTACTTGTAGACACTACATTTCATAGATTCTTGTAAGAAGATTTCATAGCTGTACATGGTTATAAACTATATAAGTTATTTAATTTTTATTTTGTAAAAAAGAAGAAGAAGAAGTTAAACTAAAAATCTGAAACACATGTCATGTACCATATTGTGTTTTTAATACGAGCCAAGCGTACATGTATTTTGTAACACTTTTCTCAAACTTAGGCTAGTAACCTACTACTGCCTTTCCAAATACCAACACTAGTATTTTTATTTTTATATTCTTAAGAGTGAGTCACAATTTTGTTTTTCTAAGAGGCATCCTCTTGAATTCTTCTTTTCTAAGTGTGAACAACTTGTATTCTCTCGTGATACTCATCTACCTTGGTATTTTATTCCTTTTTAAATAGAGACGTACGAATTCAACCTCGTAAACACCTGCAATTATATTATATTATATATATATATATGTTTCTTTTAATAAACGTTCATTGATGTATTAAAACATACTTAAGAAAAATGTTATTATAAAAAAATGTCGATCTTTCAACGACTTCATTTTTTTAAAACTTAATGACCAATAAACTTTAAGCATAAAATATGCAAGATATTTCATAAATAATTATGAGATATATTTAGTTTTTGAATTGTAAGTATAAACAAGTCTTCTTATGATTTTAATTTTTTTTTGTTTAATTTGTAGTATCTTGTGATTCGATGCTTAATGAGGTGTAAAAATTTATAAAAATTAACAATCTTTCAATCTTAAACGTTACACTTAATAAGTGGATACACCCTTGTTTCTAATAAATTTTATTAGAATATTATTTTTTATAAATGTAAAAATTTATTTTCTTTAATATTCTCTCTTAAAATGTGGATCATTTGACTTAATATTTTGTACTTTCAATATATTTTATTATATTTTGAGTCTATTAGATTACTTGTATTTTTTTTGGTTTTGCTATGCCCATAAATTGTTTTTTACGACAAGATCATTAGTTTTACTTTTTGGCTCATTGATCTATAGAAACTATAATATTATGTCAAAGTATATAAAAACAATGGGTCTTACAATCTCAAAATGTTTATTCAATGAGTAGAGAACCCGATATCATTTATTAAAATAAGGAAATAACAATATTTTTTCTTAATTACTAGTTGTTAGTAAGCTTGTTAAAATTAATAAAATGTTTTTTTTAAAAAAATAATACAAATTAATAAAATAAGTTATACAAGAACATTGAGAGATGTGTAATCAATCCTCGTCACTAGTCTATAATTTTATTAACCATATCATGAATGTAAATTAATTTTTTAAGTTTTAAATTATTTTCATAATTTAAAATCATTTTTGAATTATTAACTTTAATTTTAGAAGTAAAGTTCTGCTTAAGATTTTTCATCTTTTCTTACGATGTAATTGATTAAAGATCTACCTATTAACCAAACTAAATCTTGAACAATCTAGATGTATGTTTATTAGGTTTAATTCATAATTTACATTCAAATCTAAAAGATTATAACTAAACTAGACAAGATTAAAACAATTATTTAATTTTTAGCTAAGATATTTAACCATACTTGTGTTAGCAATCACAAGATACTACTTTAAATTAAAATATTAACGATTACGTACTAATATCTTGGACTAAATATAAACATATTTATACAATAAATTAGTTAATTAACCTAATTCATACATGCATAATTTTAGCATTCAAACATAGAATTGAAATTAAAATTATCATAACAATAATTTTATTAAACCATTGTTTAGACTAGAAATTTTACACAATCACATTATTAAATTACCTAGATTTCATAAGAATCAACTTTATTATTATGAAAAAACTAAAGAGTATAAGATTAAAAAAATGTTTATGAAGATTTCTAAAATCTCCTTTAAAAAACGTACTATTTGATATCATTTGTTCATTGTAGCAATTATTGTATTGATTTTATTGATCCTGATACTCTCCTTATTTTATGATATGTTATTTTGTATTTATAAAAGAAAAATTTAATCATAATATAAATAGGATTGCTAATATTTTGGTAGAGATAGAATTAATGTATAATAAGTGTCAAAAAGTAGGAATAACTTGTGATGAGATAAGATGCAATGGTTTGCTAAATACATTCATTTCATTTTTAAATTAATTCATATATCAAATAAAAATTATAAAAAATTCATAAAAATTCTAAAAATTAATATTTTTTTAATAAATATAAAAAATATTTTTATCTCATAATATATATATATATATATATATATATATATATATATATATAAATGTAAAAAATTAATATATAAAACTGTATATAAAATAACAATTATCATCCATTGATCGACATAAACTCTAATACAACTTTAAAATGTATAAGAACTAGAAGTCTTTTATTATCAAAATATTAACATAATAAACGAAGATACTCTTATTTGTTATAAATCATATTTTAACCACGTAAAACTTTTATTTTCTCCTCAGAAAGAACCCCCCCAATATCATTTATTAAAAAAATTAATCCCTTTTATTTTCCATTTAACTTTAGTCGTGTATACTCATTAATTAATACGATTAGCCTGAAACACAGCTTGTTGAAAATATATATTTATTTAGTTTATTCCATTTAACTTTATTCGTGTATACTCGTTAATTAATACGATTATCCTGAAACACAGCTTGTTGAAAATATATATTTATTTAGTTTATTCCATTTAATTTTAGTCGCGTATATTCGTTAATTAATACGATTAGCCTGAAATACAGCTTGTTGAAAATATATATTTATTGAAAAACTAAATATTTATTATGGACGAGCAATTAAGAATTGTTGAAGTCCCACATCGATTAAGCATTGGGTTTCTGTTGCACTTATAAGTCTATGGCAACCCTTCCTCTTTGAGAGCTCTTTTGGAGGGAGTTAGGCCATGAATTTCTTCATGGTATCAGAGCCAGGTGTCTTGGTCGGTACCCGGCCGATTGTAGGGGATGGACCTTGCGTCGGTGTGAGGGGGAGGCGCTCCATATCCCCGGTCGGAAATCGATGTGAGGGGGAGTGTTGAAGTCCCACATCGATTAAGCATTGGGTTTCTGTTGCACTTATAAGTCTATGGCAACCCTTCCTCTTTAAGAGCTCTTTTGGAGGGAGTTAGGCCATGAATTTCTTCAAGAATTTCTTTACACAAATGCAAAAGGTTTACAATTATACAAATATAAAAGCCAGAGAACGAATGATTCGGAAGGATTTTTTATTCGATTTTTGTAGCTATGTTAAGCATGGAGTTTGACCAATATTATTAAAAGCCTAAACGAGTAGAGGGAGATCAAAACATAAAATACAATAAAACCAACTGCTAACACTAATTAAATACATATACAAGATGGAGACCTTTTACAATTTCTTATATATTTGTTTATTAATCGATTTAATTAATTAGTAGCGTAAGATGGTAGTGCATGTTTGATGGAAAGTAGACGTCATTTTATTGTGAAGTATACATACTACTATATTTGGCAATTAATCAAAGTAGGTGGGTTTTTTTTTTCTTCCTTCGATTAGGAATATCAACGTGTAAAATTAGATTTGTTGTTTTATTTAAAATTAAAATATTATATTATATTCAAAATCAAAATCAAAATCAAAATTGGTGTATCAAAAATAAAATTTTAATATTTTTTTATTTTAAAATAGTTTAAAAATATTAAATTTAACAAAAATAAATTACAAATTGAAAATAATAATATGTTATATTAATGAATATATTTGTTTTTTTTCCTTCGCAAATGTAAAATTATAATTTTTTTATCCCTAAATATATGTAAAATATAAATTTGTAATTTTGATATTGGGGTCGAATTCTTCTACCTCAAAAATCATGAAATTTTAAACAAAATATAATCGAATCTAAAAATTAATATAAATTTTATCATCTAGAATCAAATCCATTTGATTATTACTCATAATTACTAGTATATAATTTTGACATCCTTACCTTTGGTCTTTTTTTCTTTATATTTTATTTTTGAAAAAAAAATATTACAAGAAAAAAAATGAATAAAAATTGTTTTAAATGATTTGAACGATAAAATTTAGTGGATGCATTGCCAATTAATTTAAAATAAATAAACCTAATAGTATATTTTTGGAACGACGAATGATCGTTTAAGTTTATAATATTTAATAAAAGTATATTTTAGACTTATAACCATTAAGTGGGATAGTATAAACTCATTTTCTTTATGAAAAAAAGATTATTTTTATAAAATGAATTTTTATAATTATTTTTGTAAAAATAGTATTTATTTTTATAAAGATAATGAATTTCTATTGTCACATTTAACGTACAAAAAATTAAATTATATTTTAATTAAAGATAACATAATTCAATCCCTTTTGAAATATGGATTTTCAATTTATTAAGAGACATATATTTAGCTTCTACATATAATAGAGGTTAATGTTTTTTTTTACACAAATTAACGTAAATTAATTTATTTGTAGTTATTTTGATTTTTTTTCCGTGCATCTCAATAAAATGAGTTTAAGTCATATATATATATATATATGTCTAAATTAATAATTTATTTAAAAGAAATTGTAGGAATAACTTAATTGCCAATGTACGTATATTATACTCATTTTCTTCTTTGAATTGGTAGGCATAATGTTATAATCTACTAGCCGAAAGAAAAGACTGAAAAGTTATCTTTATTTATTCCTTATATTTTAGTTATCGTATAAGACGGTGAAACTTCAGCTATAAATTCTTAATTTTTCTACTTTTTCAAAGTAGATTATGTACCTAACTCGTGAATTTAATTACAGCCATAATTAAACTTATCAAAGTAAAAGAGTAATTTTTACATAGCAATTATTTTTTAAAAGTGTTAAAATGTAACATTATTTATATAACACTAATAATTTGATAAAATAAAGAGATAGTGTATTTTACATGTTAATAATTAAGCATGAATCGCATTTATTTTTAATTTCATTATTATTCACTGTTTTTCACGTCAATGTTGTTCCAAAACACTAATAATATTTTGAAACATACTCTAAATTAAAAAAGGTCGTTCGTACGGTTTTCATTAAAAAATAAACCTACTTTTCAACATGGAAAAAATTGTATAAAATCATTTTCACTTAAAAATTCACCAAATTTATTTGAGTCATTACTGTTCTTTTACCTACCATTTTTATTTTTCAAAAATTTATTTTTATTAACAATATAGCTCAAATAGTTCAATATGCTCATATATATATATATATATGAAAAACTTATAAAACACATTAATTTATTATACGTATATTATTTAAATATAAATATGTTTAAATTATTAAATTTATAATAAATTTTTAATTAATAAAAACATAAAATTTAAAATCTTTACGGATGAATTAGTTTATAATTTTATAAATAATTAAAATAAAATAAAAGCATACACCTACCCTCTAAACCCTTAATAGATCACAGATGAATAATGATTCAGGAAAATTAAAATTTGTTTCTAGAACTCAATTTTTTTTTTAATGTGCTGAAGGAGTTGCATTATTGATGTATCATCATAATTAGGTGAACCCTATCTCACTAACCTTGTGTGATGTTCCTACACAATTATTAATTATACCTTTATGATAATGTTATATGTATTCGAAATTATATATATATATATTCCTTTTTTTTATCTTAAATTTTATAAAAATTAATATCACCGACAACTTGCCTCCTACAAGCCAGAATATATTAGTATGGAGTACGGACTATATTGTTAAAATATTCTTATCCATCTAATCACGATTGAATTCGTATTTTTACTTGCGATCTATCCGCTAAGAGTCCATTTTTGGATTCAATTACATGTCTAAATTATATCAAATCACGGGAAGCTAAAAACATCTAGTATTTATTTAATCTTAAGTATGTCGATCCAACGAGTATTTAATTTTATAATTATTATGTTTGATTAAATAACCTAAATAAATATTTTGGTTATATAATTTTTAAATTAGATATTTATAATCTCATAATTTATAAAAATTAATTATTATAATTGTTTATTTTTAATAAATTAAAAATATTATTCATTTAAAAAATATTTACTTTTTATAATAATAAAATTTATAATATTTAATTTATAAATCATGAGAATAAAATATTTATTTTAAAAAATTACTTTAAATATGATGCTACTCTAATAATTATAAATATACTTATTTAGTAAAAACTATGGGATTTATAAAACTGTCTTTTCCTTATTTTGGATGGAATTATTGCCGCTACTCCTTTTGTTATTTTTGTAGTATATTTAAAGCCAATATATTAATTTGACAAAAACACTCTTTTGTTTTTATTGTATTTATTTTGTATAAATTAAATTACTTTTAAAAATATATTTATCGATTTATAAAATTGACATTATAATATAGTGTGAAAACAACGAAAAGATATTTGAAAATATCTTCACCCATTAATTTAAGTGATGTAATATTATAATTATTATATTAAGCATTATAGATTTTATAATTTTTTTTAAAATATCACAATAATTATATTATCACGTACAAATGAACACTTTAATTTTATATTTTTTAAATTTGACACATATAATCTCGTTATTTATGAAGATTATGCACTGTAAGTATTTATTTTCAATACTTTTGATGGTATTCTCTTCTTTAAAATTATTATTAAAATTGATCAAAAATAGTGTAAATAACTTGAATATGGGTATTTATTGTGTCTCAATTGACAACAAGGATAAAAAATGGTACAAAAATAATAATAAGTGTACTCTAAAGATACCAATACTCTTTTAATGTATTAAATGTGTTCATTTTAATAAATTATAGAATTAAAATAATTTTTTTTCATAATAATATCTCACTCATAAATTACGAATTTAAGATTTTTTTTTCTTTAAATCGTGTCTCTACTCTCCTCTCTTAAGTTTTATTTTTAACTACCTTCTATTCATTGATTTTTTTTTCATACAATATGATTTTTTTAATATTTATTTGATCCTATTATTTAAGATATTAAAATTTATTCCTTAAACTTTTTAATTCACGCAATATAACCTCTAATATTGATAAATTTAATTAAAATTTAATTTTTATTAAATTGATGTAAAAGCATTACATTTAAGTGTCTTAACTTTTTAATTTATTTGTTTTTTAAATTATTTCAAAAACATAATTTATTTAAAGTAGTTTATAATGTGTTCATCAACCTTTGATTATTAAGTATGAAATTGTTATTAAATGAATTGGTATAAATTGAATTTTTTTGACTAATTTTATTAAATTTAAAATATCATAAATTAAATTATATGAATTAAAAAATTAAAGAAGAATTTTTAATGTGTGGACAAACTTTTATTATATACTTTTAACAGAATATTATAGATCTGATAAGATTAAAAAATCATTTCATGAACATTAATTAATCGGCTCTATTATATACTTTGCTTTGGCTTGAACATTAGAAATAATCTTATTCCCCTGTCAAAAGCAGGAACCTGATGCTTCCTAAAAGATTAAGGTTTTGCAATTAAGAGTAGTGTTCTGGTTTTAGGATTCATATATAATAATTTTTTGAAAATATATTATGTATATTCTAACGTCTATTACTTTTTCATGCTATAGATATAAAGTTAAAAGATACATTTTTATTTATTTTAAGTAATAAATTTGAATTATATTAAATATTATTTAATATATATTTTTTAAAATAAATTATCATTTTTAATAGTTATATCTTTAATTTACTCTTATTCAAACAGTAATAGGAATTGAGATTCTGCGATCAAATTAATTATTACCTCTAAAAGAGCTCGTCATTTAATAATTATTTTTATCAATTACTGTTACCCTTAATTTAATTTAAAAGAAAATTATATTTTACAATGATACTAATATTTCTTTATTTATTTTTAATCTTTTAAATAGATTGAAGATTTGTGATTACTTAATGATATTATAGTAAGATGTTAGATCATAATTTGATTTAATATTTTAACTGTTTGTAACACTTATTTTCTGCGTTTTTATAGTGTATATTAATGAATCAATGAATAATGAGAGAACCGGATGTTTTTATAAAATTTATCCCATTAACAATCTCGTATGGTTTCGTAACTAATGTATGGTTTTGATGAAACCGAACCACCACTACTATTTACCATTACGTTGTACAATTTTGATGTTACATTCTCCCACTTTATGCGTTAAGTTAAATTCTCTTGAATAATAAAATACATAATTATAATGATAAATCCTCTAAGAACGAGTATTATCTTACATGTATTACAAAATAATTTATCAAGTATTATACTTTAAGTGATAACGAATTTTATATTTATTATTGATCTAATAAAATATATATTTTATTAAATAAATTAAAATACACTTAACTCTTACGTTTATCTTTCATCTAATAAAATATATATTTTATTAGATGAAATATATATATTTATCGTTTAATATATAAAACCTTTTCAAAATCTATTCTACGGATCTGCCCTTGAGTTGATCGATATTATCTTTTAAAAGTCAACTTCGGTGGCTTTGGTAAGAATTGAAAAACCTCGATAAGTGTAGTTTGGTGATAATCGTTTTGCTAAAGACGAGTAGGACTCAACGACGGTATTTAAGGTGGTGAACAATCTTTTGCTACCACTATTGCCACCCATTTGATCCATGGCTTGGAAACTGGCAAACAACTTTTTAATTTTATCAATATTTTTGTTATTAGTTGTGAAGTTCGAAAGTGAAACTATCAAATGAAATTCAAATGCTTTATATTTACACTTTTTTTTAAAGGGATATTTAAGTTTTTTTATTAAATAAAAAAAATATATTATAAAAATAAAATTTGAATTTAAATTTATAATAACATGATAAAAAATCATATTATTTTAACTATAAATAAATAAATTAGTTAATTGAGTAGATATAACGTGATCCATTTTCATACTTAATTAAAGGACCAGTTGAGTGTCAAATTAATTAATTAACAGACCAATCCAATGAGGCACTCAGGTTTTAATATTTTAAAAATACAAATACAATGCAATTGTTACCACCGTAATTTAGATAGTCATGCTGACGTGGTCTCATAAACTCATGCTCGTCAAAAGAAAAAGAAGGGATATACATTCATATATCATTTGTCAACGCTTCGATTATATTTTTATTTTTATTTGTATTATTATATAAATAAATATGTATAAATTATGATTTTTTTACATATTATTATTTTTAAATGTGAAAAGAATATGTAATAAAGTAAAGTTTCTTGTATTATGTAAAAAATAATAAAAATAAAAATAAGAATATAATAGAAATTATTGAGACAATTATTCATCACAATTATTCAATTGAAAAAATATCTCTATTATAAAATTGTAAAATTATTATCATACTACCTGAAAACTATAACAAATGAAAAAACAAATGTTCCTAAACTATAAGAAATTAAAATTTTATTATGCATCCCTTTTAAGTTGTAATATTATATAAATAAAAAATTTAATAAAAAATTATTAATAATTTTTTATATTATAATTTTATTATATAAATAGACAACACAAAAAAATTAAATTTATATTTTTACATATTAGTTAACATAAAAATGAATACTATATAAAGACAACTAACACCACATTGCATATACTATTATCTTTTCTTTTTTATTAATTAATTTTTGAGTTCGATCCATATTAAATATGATTTAATTAAAAAAAATTAATTTACATGTTTTTATTTACAAAATATATTAAATATTTTTTAATAATTATATTATTCGTATATGTTAGGTCTTAAAAAGAAATTCCTTATATTATATATAAAAAACAATCTTAAATAATAATTTTTTTTGTTTTTATGTAATATATTTATTTAAATGATTGTATTTTTAATTTTTTATAAAAAAAATATATGTTTTGTTATGTGTAAGAAAAAAATAAACACTTCATTTTATACATCATATAAAAAAACACATGTACGTGTAAATAAAAAGTTAAAAATAAAACTTTTTTATATGATATATAATAAAATCAACGATGAAATAATTAATAAAAATATATTCATGTTTAAAAAAAGTATTAATTAATGTATTAAATTATCGGTTATTAAAATTGTTAGAAAGTAGACACGTACAAATTTCAGTATTTTTATTTTCTTATATTTAATTGCTGAATAATATTTTCACACAACACAAATAACATGGTAAATTTTATTTAAAAATTATGTAAGAAATTTAATTAGTATAATATTTGTAAATCCAACGGCTGGAAGATAAAAATCAGGAAAAACATATATTATTCACGGTTGAGATTTTTTGTTCGTCTTTGACAAATTTTTGAAAAATAAAAGTTTTAAAGGCTAAAACTTCGGTTTAGTTGCCCCATTGTACTGCTTACGGAATCTACCTCTGCCCGAAAATATCTTACTACTGCCCGTAACAGTCCCAATTGCTGACCGGTCAGCTTCCCATTCTCCCTCTACAGTCTCTGGGCAGCCCCAACTTCCACACGCTCTTCCCTCTCTTCTTTTAAAGTATTAAGCTCTCTCTCGCTCTAGACCTACATAAATGTGAGCTATTTATTTCTGAGAGAGATCGAGTTCACGACCTTCTGGGGAAGGTGGCGTAGGACAAAGGTTGAGCACCTCACCGGGAAACGGTGGTAAGTGCGCTCACATAGAGAAGAGAGAAAGGAATAAGATGGGTCAAGGACTGAGTTGTGGTTCGAATCATGAGCTTGGAGTTTTCAGAGCCGTGCAGATTGGGGACAAGGTGACTTTGGAAGCTATGCTTGAGACAGACCCTTCTCTCCTGTTCGAAACCACTGTCTATGATCACCAGTCTCTTCTTCATATAGCTGCTGCCAATGGCCAGATCGATGTGCGTTCTCTGTTTACATTATTTAATTCGCTGCATTTTACTGATTTTTGGAATTTTTTAAATGGGCTTGTTCTGATTTTAATGTTTGGTGTATTTTTTGTGTTTTTGATTGATGGTTTTTCTGGGTTGGTGAATTTTGGGTTTGATTTTGCAGATACTCTCTATGCTTTTGGAACGATCTGTAAATCCAGAAATATTGAATCGTTATAAGCAGGTAATGATCGTCAATTTCGAATTCTGTTGTTTGGAATATTAATCTTTTGATGATTTATTTTTGCCTCTTTTTAATTTTGTTGTGGTTTGTGGTTTTGAATACTTCAGACTCCTCTTATGTTAGCTGCTATGCATGGCAAAATCACTTGCGTGAAAAAGCTGCTTGAAGTTGGAGCAAATGTATGTGAAATGCCCAGTTTTGGTTTCTTATAAATTTTTAAATCTATAATCCAGATTTGGACTTCAAAATATTTAATTAATTTAGTTAATATCTTTCAGATTTTGATGTTTGATTCTCTTAATGGAAGAACCTGTTTGCACTATGCTGCTTATTATGGCCATTCAGATTGTCTTCAAGCCATTCTTTCTGATGCTCATTCTAGTCATGTTGCAGTTTCTTGGTTAGTCCTTTTTCCTTCTTCTTTTTTTTGGAGGGGGAAGTGATTTGATCCCCTCTTTAACTGATCGAATGCATTGACATTTAATAATATCAAGTTTTGGATTAATTTACAGGGGATATGCTAGATTTGTGAATATAAGAGATGGGAAAGGAGCAACACCATTGCATTTAGCAGCCCGACAAAGACGTCCTGAATGTGTGCATATTCTTTTAGACAATGGAGCTCTTGCATGTGCTTCAACTGGTGGATATGGGTACTTATTTATCAAATTTGGCTCTCATTAGTGCTTAGTGCCTAGTGGAGTTAATATTGTTTGGTTGTTTGATAATTTTATGTCTACAGCTGCCCAGGAAGCACTCCTCTTCACTTGGCAGCCAGAGGGGGATCTCTGGAATGCATCAGAAAATTGTTGGCTTGGGGTGCCGATCGTCTTCAACGAGATGCATCTGGGTATTTTTTATTTCCTTCAATATTTGAAAACCAAAATCTGCACAAATTGACATCATCTTGGTGTAGATTTACTTGAATGCAAAATTAATTTATTTCATCTGTCAATTTTGGTGTTGATTTCACTATTTCCTTAATTTGGTTTCCTCATTTTCTTTTCCCCTTATTTTTCTAGGAAGTTTTGATTGCCTTACTGATATGTATGTGAAATTTAGATCTCTTAAAAATCTAAGGTGTTTTTGTGGCTTTTACAATCAATGATTGATGTTTCAATGATGGAACTTTTAATTGTAAGCCCTTTGTAAAAGAATGACTTAAGTTGATGGACTAAACTTTATTTTCATTTGTACAGATTATTTCATTCCCTACTGAACTTTATTATCTATTTAGTAACTGCATCTATAATTTAATAATATGAGGTGTTTGAAGTGAACATTTGCATGTGTTCATCTTAACACAGGAGGATACCGTACATGGTTGCTTTGAAGCACAAACATGAAGCATGTGCAGCATTGTTAAATCCTTCGTCAGCTGAACCTCTTGTTTGGCCCTCACCGTTGAAGTTCATTAGTGAGCTAAATAAAGATGCAAAAGAACTATTAGAGTTTGCCTTAATGGAGGCAAACAAAGAGAGGGAGAAGAACATCCTTAAAGGAACTGCTTATGCTATCGCTTCTTCTCCATCACATTCTGATGAAGGATCAGATGACATTTTGTCTGAGGTAATTTCCAATTCATTTTCTACCATCCTTCTTTAACTATCATTGAAAGAATTGCACGGGAGGTGGAGCACAAGTGTTTTCAGCTATTATTTGGTGAAGACTTAGGATGGACTAACATATCATGTCTTTGTTAGGTGTATGACCTCAGGCTCTAGTCCCTTTACCTAAATCAATGAATTTACGTTCTGTTATGGCTTTTGTGTTCTGTCATTATTTTCATTAAGTCTTAGGTTCAAGTTTCACCATTTTTGGTTAATACGAGTCCTAGATTTCTCACTCAATGATCCCAAATGACTCATCATTGTCTTAAACAATAGGGAAGTGATTCAGAGCTGTGCTGCATTTGCTTTGAGCAAGCTTGCACAATTGAAGTCCAAGATTGTGGACACCAAATGTGTGCGCATTGCACCCTAGCACTCTGCTGCCACAACAAGCCCAAACCAAGCACAGCATCCTTAACCCCTCCAGTTTGCCCGTTTTGCCGCAGCCCCATTGCTCGGTTGGTTGTTGCAAAGATTAAAATATGTGAAGATCTTGATGATGACAATGGTGCTACCAATTCCCCAAAGCAGAGAAAGTTAAGGAAGTCCCGAAACTTCAGCAACGAGGGGAGCAGCAGTTTCAAGGGCTTGTCGGCAATAGGATCTTTTGGAAAGATGGGTGGCCGCAGCTCTGGAAGGATTGCTTCAGAAAATGAGTGGGTAGATAAGTCTTAATATTGGTTGGCATTTAGCACTAAGAATACTTGTGCTAAAAATATTTCCATTTGGCTTGTTGTGGCCAAGAGAGTTGAAAAAGGTTCCAATAGTTCAATGTGGGTGCTTTAAGCCTTTTGATACGTATAGATACAATTCCATATGTTATTTAGATTTGTAAAATAAGCAAAAGAAGTGAGTAGTCTTGGGGTGGATTTAATTGTTCTAAGTTAAGACGTCAAATTGTGTGGGTCGTGGGTCATGGGTCATGGGTCATGTTGTAATATTTTTTTGTGAGATCGAAGAAGCATTGATTATTCTTACGGATTAGATATTTTGAGGAAAAAAAGTAACGAAGGAAAGATCCTTTCGGGAAACGTACTTCATATTAGTATATGTTTGTTACGGTATTAAACCGTATATTTTTATGTAATTATGGATTTGGTTGTAAAATTATTTCTTATTATAAAATATAAAAGTAATAGTAATATATAACTTTTATATGATTACGGAGTAGGTTTAAGTCGTATTTAACGGTTAACTTAGTTTATTTAAAATTATATATATAAAGTTATGTATTTTGGTTTTCTATTTAATACTAAATTAAAAATAATATTTTTTTAACTGTATAAAAATAAATAAAATATTAATCTAAATAAATTATATAAAAAAAATTATTTTATAAAACTATTTATAATTAATATTATCAAATTATATTATATAATTTATTATTAAATATTACATATTAATATAATTCAATCAAATACGATTATAATTAATCTTCTTAATATGATGTATTAATTTATATATTATAGGCATGTGTTCGGTATCGAAATTAAACCTTATCATATAATATAAAAATAATATGATTACGTAAAAGATTTATACACTTAGAGTGAGTGGGTTTAAATTGTATTCATACTTAACTTATTTTTTATGAATTATTAATTATAAAATTATGTGTATTGAATTTTTATTTCATATCAAATTAAATGTAGTTTATTTTTATTTTTAAAATGTAATAAAAATATAAAAATAAATAAAATATTCATTTAAATAATTTATAATTAATTTTATCTAATTATATTATACAAAGCAAAACACAATTTAATATAATTATATTTAACTTATTTGATATAGTGCATCAACCTTACCATGATTATTTAATTTTTATATAGTCATGTGTTTTGTTAAATTAGATCATATTGTACATTATAAAATAGTATGATTATGTAAAAAAAATATACCATCAAGAGTACGAGTCTAAATTATATTGGATCATTAACTTAACCTTTAAATTTTTAATTATAAAATTATATATCTTTACTTTTTATTTCATATCAAATTAGAAATAATATTTTTACTTTTAAAATATAATAAACATATAAAAATAAATAAAATATTATTTTAAACAAATTTTATAATAAAAAAATCTTATTTTATTAAAGTGTTTATAATTAATTTTATCAGGTTGTATTACACAACTTGTTACTAAATATTATATAATTCAATATATTTCAATTTAATACAATTATATTAAAGCTATTTAATATAGTACGTAAAAAATATATTAAAGATACAAAAATATACCATAAATTTTAAATAGTATACATGAAACTACTTTTAATAACTAAAAGAAATATTTAATTCAAAATATTAAAAAACTGAAAAATTATAAAAATGTTATCAATTAAAACTTATAAATTATTCTTGTATAACTCATGTATTTTTTATTAATTTTTTTTAATCTTAATCATTTATTTAAATTAAACTAAAATTATTTAGATTTATTTAATTTTAAATTTTATTAAATTCCATTTTATTCAATATTATTAGAATATTATTTTTATTATTATAAATTTTATAAATATTATCGATATTATTTTAAATAGTTATACCAAAACTCAAGATATTAGTGATGTTATATTAGGAGGTATGGTAATAAAATAAACATTTACAAAAGCCATAAGAGAGAATCTCAGCCCAGTTCTTTTCTACATAATTTTTTTAATTTTATTTACAACCGAAATTTCTAAACCTAACCGATATTTAGAATCGACTCAAATACATCCAATCAATTGTGTTATAAAATTGTAATTTAATTAATAATTTGACAAAAACTCATATTTCTTTCTTTTACTTTAAATCACATTCAAACTTTTTGATAAAAAAAAATTCAAGATCTTCAATGGCGTGTACAATTCTTGATATACTAAAATTGATGAATATCGTCTTTTGAATGGCTGCTTTAGGTACTTTTCAACCCATTTTTGGAAAGATTCAAGGATTGAAGGGTATTATTTTGCACTTTCACTAACTGCGGTGTGTTGTAAAATTATTATATTTCTTTACTTGTTAATATGAATTTATAAAATAAAAATAGAAAATAAATGTTGAAAGGGACCCATTTCCAAATTGGATGTTGAAACTTGTAGTATCGTGTTCATACACGAATTCATGGATACAATAGGTTTAATTTATTTTCTTTTTGCTCTAATAAGTCAAATAGGATAGACATTTTAATAATTTGTGATTATTTCAAAAAAATTGACAATTTTTATTTGAAAATAATCATAATTTTAAGTCATGAGAAAGATAATTACTACAATATTAAAATTATGGTTAATTAAAACAAAATATATATTAATATTATTATTTCATATACATATAATTACATAAAATAGTATAATTTTAATAATAAAACACATAATATTTTATATAATTAGAATAAATTTTATTTATTCTTACTTTATATATTTTTTATTTTACTTAAAAAATATTTACTAAATATTTAAAAACAAAAATTGATCTTAATATTTTAAATAATATATTAAAGTAAGAATTAAGTTAATATTTAATTTTTTAAGCTAAATATATTTTTGAATAAATGTTAAAAAATAAAAACGTAATTAAATCATGAGAAAACTATTACTGATTCATAACCAATGATTATTAATCGAATATATTATTTTACTTAAAAAATATTTACTAAATATTTAAAAACAAAAATTGATCTTAATATTTTAAATAATATATTAAAGTAAGAATTAAGTTAATATTTAATTTTTTAAGCTAAATATATTTTTGAATAAATGTTAAAAAATAAAAACGTAATTAAATCATGAGAAAACTATTACTGATTCATAACCAATGATTATTAATCGAATATATTCAAAATTGATACAAGATGATTATAATTATTAACATAACCATCTTCGTACTTCTCACGCCATTTATAATCATATTTGAATGCGAATTTTGATATTTTAATCACCATTTTTTGTATTTTTTTAAGATGTAGTAGTTTTTTGTGTTCCTAACAAAGGGTTAACAAATATGTAAATAAGAGTTATATATTTTATGCAATAAAAATTCACTAATATATTAGAAAATTATAAACATATATGTGTATATCATAACATGTATTAATATAAAAATATCTCTTAATTATAGGATAATTTAAATATAATAAAAATATGATCGATGTTAAAATTATCAAATAAATAATATTCTAACATAAATTTGATAAATGTTTAATTGAATAGATATTTTGTTATATATATATATATATATATATTTAATTATTATCATTAATAATTTTTAAGCATATTTTATTTTAAATATAGGTTGTTTCAAACATATATTACCATTGAATATATGTTTTTAGAACGTGGGTAAAGTGTTCTTATTTTTTAACCTATATTGAATAAGTGATGGTTTGAAGCAGCATTTAAATCTTATCAAATACAATTTGAAATAAAATGACTATTATAGTAAGAATGACTAGATATAATGTAATTATGTTTTTATCTAATCAGGACTAACTAAATATTAAATAGCTAAAGTATTTTTAAACAATGCATCTTATAGTGACAATTAACAATTATTGATATACCGAAAACATAATAATGTAAAATATACTTTATCTTATTTTTTAAGAAGGAACCATAAATATATTGTAATCATAAATATATTTGAATTTTTATAGCTCAAAATTAAAAGAAATACAAATAAATAAATATTTACATAAACTTACAATTAAAATATACTAAAAAATTATAATAACTATAATAAAGTTTAAAAAAGAAACCAATTAGTCTAACATCACTTTCAAACCCACTATGCGATATTAAAAAATATAGAATTTACTAAACAAAAACGAAAAAATGAAAAATCGAGTGTTTTTATAAATAAGTCTGCAATCTGTATGGAAGAAGAAACAAAAAGCAATGTAATAGGGTTAATCTAAAAATGATGTCAGATAATATAACAATCAATTTTAATACATTTGGGTGATGTTTGGTTGAGCTGAATAGAGGGTATAAAATGGAATCAATTACTAAATGAGAATGAATCACAATTCTTTCTCTCTCTTTAGCAATCATGATTCCATTCACATCTCAATTTTTTTTCCAATTTTATCTTTACCCCAAATATAACCCTAAACTCAAATTCTAAATCTTCAAACCCAAAACCCAAAACCCTAAATCTCAAAACCTTAAACCCTAAATCCTAAACCTTAAACCCTAAACCCTAAATCTAAATCCTAAACCCTAAATCCCAAAACACTAAACACTAAATCCTAAACCCTAAAACCTAAATCCCCAAACCCTAAACCTTAAACCCCAAATCCCAAATCCATAAACCCTAAACCTCAAATCCTTAAACCTTATACTCTAAACCCTAAATCCAAAATCCAAAATCCCAAATTCTAAAACCCTAAATCTTTTTTAGAAAAATAATAATTTTAACCCTAAACCTTAACCCATAAATATATCCCTAAACTCTAAACCCCAAATCCTAAATAACTAAACCCTAAATCTCAAATCACAAACCCTATTTAGAAAATAATAATTTTAATAATATATTTTCTTTTTAATTAAGTAATAATTATTTCAATAATGTATTTTGTCTGACGAAAAAATAGTAATTAAATGACATTATTTGAACTTTATTGAATATAAGGATATTAAAGTAATTTACAGTTTTTCTATTCCATTATAGTGGCAAACCAAACATTATAATCCTGATTTCGAGCTTGATTCCAATGGTCAAACCAAACAATATTGTTTCCTTTTCATTCCGATTTCATTCTGCAAACAAAACGCTACCTTGGTTAGCTCATGAAATACCTCACCATGTGTAATATGAATAACACTTTATTGTGACAATACATAAGAGTAGAAAGAGGAAAATAAACTCCCACATCAACAAGCAACAAACATAGTCAGACTATCTCATTAAGTAGTGGATGTTATAACACAATATTATATTTCTATGGAAGATCATGAAACAATATCTTACTTCTTGTGGTTCCAAGAAATAACAGAATCACTCAAAAAGCTACAATACTAATAATAGATATACGATGGGTAGGAATATTAGTAATCAATGTCATAATATGCACATAGCTTTAAGGATGAGTAGATAAAATAAAAGACTCTAAATAAAAATAAAAGACTCTAAAACTTAATCCCTCAAAGATACCTGAAAATGTAAAGAATGATTACCCATTGAACTATAGTAAAAGAAGTATTGACTAACAACATATGCAATATATGGGTGAGTGATAGTAAGATAAATCAAGCTACCAACAACAATGTCATATAAACTAGGATCTGTCAAAGGAAAAATCGCTAAAAGGAATGTACTAAACATTAGGCTCAACAAGAGTCCACAACCTTATTATCAGAAAGATGAGCACGATAAAATATGTATGACATGTACTTATACAGTTAAAAAAGATAACTTTTAGAAGAAAATATAACTTTAATACCCAAAAAATAATGTAATGGGCCTAAATCCTTCATTCTAAATTGGTGGGCTTATATTAACTTCAACAATGCAGTACTATTTACATTTCTTGAAGAATTTATGTTATGCTTATTGAAGGTTTATATTTGAGGTGTCACTACGACAAATGGGTTAGATGTTGGAGAATGCCCTTTCCAACTTGTGATTTAAAATGTATATCCTTAGTCAATAATTCAATAACTAATGAATCAACACAAAAAAGTGGATTGATGTGTAAAATACTCCCACAAAATCCTTCAAAATCATCAAAAATTAAAACAATACTTCACTCATATCTATTGGCAATATAAAGTGTAAAAACCTGCAATTATATTGATTTAGCAAGTGTTAATGGGTTCCATAGATCTATCTTAATTGAATAAAATTCTTAAATACTTAGATTATTTTGTTCAAGAATTCAAATATTAGATTCTAACTAATATTGTTTTACAAAATTAGACGATGTATATAATTTATCTAAATGATCCCAAATATCATTTACATTCTCATAGAATTATTAATTCAAGTTATAGCAAAACCTTACATCTTTTTATCCTTCAATTTTTTTCATCACATAACTCTAATAAAAGTAATTATTCTCATATAATTACACACCAATTGACTTAAGCAAATCATTAATCTTAACTTCAACCTTTGTGAAAATACGAAGATATGGTACAAATCCAACAAATTTCAAATAAATCAACAATTATGATTAACTTACAAATTGCGAAAAAACAAACATATCGTGAAAAGACAAAATTTCAACACTAAAAGCTACAATATATGGTAGGTAATTTGAGTTGATTCAAAATATAAAGTCTCATTTGTTTATGGCTAGTCTTAATTAGTTTTTAAGATCGTTGATACTGTACATAATAATCATTAGAAGAAAAAAATACTAAGTATCTATAATCACTTAATTGACTAATATAAATAAAATTTAAAGTAGTAGACATTTGGGAGAGTCATTCTAGATGTAACAATGAAACCAACACCTTCCATCAACAATTATGACATACATATATAATTTAAGAAATAAAGATATAAATTATAAAAATTAGATGACATGGTGAGACATGCCAAGTCTAAAACCCTTATGAAAGAAGATACACTTGAAGAACTAGAATATGACAAATCTATATAAAAAGAAGTAGACATAACATGTGACCATATTGCAAAAAACTTATGAAATTTATCAGACATGACTTAAGTCTAATAATGGACCAAATACTATTGCTACCATTGATTTCCAACTCTCTGTTGTTACTTGGCACATTCATCTTAAAACATTGAACCTTTCAATGATTCTTATATTTACAAAAGGTACATTCATCAGTTATCTGCAAAAAATGTTTTGTATGATATCTATAATTTTGATATTATATAGAATTTTAAAAAGAATAAAAAAGGTTAATATTTTTATTGTTCAAAATTTAAATAAAATATAACTAAAAGAAGTGTTTATATACTATTAGAACTAAAAAACCATACTCCCAATAAAATTAACAAAATAGATTAATTAATCTAATTTTATTAATCATATATGTAACACTCATATAAAATTTGAAATATAAGAATAGCACGTTACATTAATTCATATTCCTTACTATTTGAGTTTAGAGAGAATATTTTTCTAATTTTTAAGTATATCATTATTTTCTTTGAGTGAGACTTAGAGTGGGACACACTGCATAGTTTACGATATGACCTTGACACATAGATGGGCCAGTGGGTGTATATAGAGACAATGAATTGAGGCCCACGGAAGCGTACTATGGCCCATTTTGGTTGGTGTAATGCCTTTTCTATATGTATTCCTGATGCATAGCCAGCACCAAAATACCTTTGGTACTTTTTATCCGTTTCACAATAATGCATTATAATTTGTCAAAGCAGAGGGAGACCCAAAAAAAAAAAAAAAAATCAATAATGTATACTAACACTGATCAAATTAAGTCGGGATTAGGATGAAACTTTTTATTTTTAACATGAATTTATATATTTTTATATAAAAAATCTATTATAATATAAATATTAATAATATATTATTAAAATTAATAAAATACACGCATGATTTTATATGAAAATTTATCCTTTATTTGATAAATTCATTTAATCACTTTTAGAAACAAATTTGTGGGTTTCGCCTTTAGATATATTTAGTTTAGTATATTTTAATCATACACTAGTGTACTTATAAATATAACTCAAACTTCATATATTTTAAATATTTAAATAGACTTTATAATTGTGTGTTACAAGTTATTGGAATTTAATAATACTTTTAAAAATAATATTAAAAACTTAAAAAATATATTATAATCTCACACTTAATTTATAAATTCAAATAATTTCACAACTAATAATAAATTTTTAATATTTATATAAAAAAAATTAAAGATAGATTGAGATGACAAATAATAAATAAGAGGAGAGAGAAAAATGATACTTTTTTTAAGAGTAATGGAGTTTTTGGTTTTTATTTTTAAGAAAAAATAATAATTTTATCCTTCAAAAATTAATAATTTTAAAAAATTAAATTTAATTGATTTTATTTAAAATTTAACGTACTCAACTTATTTTTATTTTAAAAAGCATTATAATCTAATTTTTTTATTAAATAAAAAATATTTTACTATTCTAGCTTTAAATCAATAAAATAAACTTATTTAATTTAAAATAAACTTAACTAAAAGAATTACATGACCAATTACATGATCATACCAATAAAGTCTCACCGTTGTGCCACTTTTGACCATGACCACATGTTATCTGGCATTAGTACCAAAACTGTTCAAGAATAATTTGAATTGAAAATTTTAAATGTGTATATTATTATTTTATTCATACTTAATCTATATTTTAAAAATAAATTAAATTATAATATATTCTGTAACAATTAATAAAAAAATATACATATATTAATATAAATACAACTCTATTGCATTCATATGTATTAATATATATTAAATTTTAAAAATATTAAAAATCGATGAAAATATATAATTGAAAAATGGGTTATTTTCATTATTCATGGAAGTCTCGTATCAGTCAGGGAAGCAATCACTTCAAGAGGGGGTTAAAGATTCACATGAATGTGGAGATGGAGTCACATATTATTGTGATAATTAGGTAAACAAAAAAATAATAATAAGCCGCCAGTCACAATCAGTCACCATTAATCACTGACAAGATGCAATATCAACTTTTATTTACTAAGTAAAAGATATTTGAAAATTTTATTTACAATATGATAATTAATTATATTTTAAAAAATAAATTTTATTATTTTATATAATAATTATCATAAATTATAATATAAAAAAATGAACACTTTTAATATTGATGTTGCATTGATAATATGGATACATGTTTCGGTCAAATGTCAATATATAGATGTGACTCATGACCTATTAATCATTATCGATCTCTAGGCTAAAATCTAAATGAGGATTTAAATTAATTTCAGAATTTGGTTGTGACTCGTGGCCTAATCCTTCCTATATTGAATATCAATCACACACTTATGCGGCTAATTTGGTATTATTTCTTAATTTCTACAATAATTAGTTTATGTAAATTTGACATGCATATTTTTTTTAGCCTATGTAAGTAGTATTCAAAACCTTGCATTAAATTAGAAATATGAGCTGGTCTTTACTTAGGAAGTTATATATGTATATACGTAGGTGTGTTAATTTTAATTAAGACACTTTTTAATTTTCTTAATAGATATATCCACAATTTTTTTTAAAATAGTTTAATTTATGCATTTTATGATGAATATTCTATTATGGATAGATAGATTCAAATATCTCTTATCACTTATATTTTTAGATTTTTTATTTATTTTGATCTCTTCTAATTGATTATATTTTGTATAAATCTCTTTATATAATGAAATTATTCTCTATTATAATTTATAAATGGTAAGATTTATAAAATTAACCCAACATATCTTCCTTACAATTACATCCTCGCTACATTCTATTAAAAATATATCATACAATTTATAAATATTTATAAAACTCGTAATTTAATATTAAGATCTATATTAATAAAAAATTAATATATATATATATATACATGGTTTGTACTCACTGCTACAAATAAAATGTACATTTGCTGTATATACTGAAATTATTCTCATTGGTAGCTTTGATTTCAAGTGCTATAAAATGTCGGCATGGTGCATTTTTTATATACTCTTATTTAAAAAAAAGCACTCATCGCCTGCGGACTGCTTTATTGTTAACATTTATTGGTAGCTTTTGGATCGTTATTATAAACTCCAATCATTGGGTTGGGCTTTAACATTTTTGAATATGCCTACAATCTTAGTGTTTTTTTAGATTAACCTTCGTATTCTTTAAGTTAACATGTACATAATACTTAAATTTATACCACAAATTGATAATAATTATTGGAATAATTATTTAATTGTCCTAATGTAAAAAAGTTTGAGTTAGTTAATGCAGTTTTTAGGAGTACTCTATTAGTATAATAAAAATTATAGTGGAGTTACTTAATACATTATTTTAGGAGCATTTTATCAATGGAGGAGTGGAAGTTGTTGGAGTCCCACATAGTCTAGAGAAGCCTTGTTATAAGTCTGGGTGACCTCTTTCCTAATAAGCGTGTTTTGAGGAAAACATTGGGTTACCCAGCTTCCAATTTGATATCAGAGCTGATCCCTGGGAGTCCTGATGTACCCGCTTCCCTGAGTTCTCTGGTGTCTGATTGCTGTGCCAGCCGGGTATCGATCTTTACGGTATCCCCGTCCGATGTGAGGGAGAGAGTTAATAGTGTTCCTATTTTTTTAGCTAAGTTTATTCATTTTCTATATAAGTTATAATCATTTGCTTAAAGTTACTTTAGTTGCATTCTAGTTTGAATATTGCTTTATACGTCATAGTTTCCTTTATTTTAACATTTGGTATTAGAGACTTAAAAAAAACAAAGATAAAGAAGAAAAGTTACAACTTTCTGGCTTGCAATAGTAAGAATCCATGGTAATAGACAATAATTTGGTGCAACCTATAATCCCTCATTTTAATGGTCACTATGATCATTGGAGCATGTTAATGGAGAATTTCTTTAGATCTAAGGAGTATTTGAGTCTTGGAAAAACTGGTTTTATTGAACCAAAAAGTGGAATAGTAGTTACTGAAGTATAATAAAAGAAATTTGACAAGATGAGGTGAAGAATTTGAATTTCAAAAAATATCTATTCCAAATAATAGATCGTATCATTTCTAAGACCATTCTCAATAAAGATACTTTTAAGGAGATCTAGGATTCAATAAAGAAGAAGTACAAAGGCTCAATGAAATTCAAGCTCTCCGTATAGATTTTAAGACTTTTCAAATGAGGCAAGTAGAGTTAGTGAATGAATTTCTCAAGAACAATGGTAATTGCAAATAAGATGAGGTCACATAGTTTCAATGACTGATGTCACCATAATTGAGAAAATTCTTCGATCAATGGCACCAATTTTTTATCGTGTTATTTGTTCAATTGAAGAATCAAATGATATTGACAACCTTTCCATTGATGATCTGCAAAGTTCTTTGTTAGTACATAAGCAAAAACTAAATCGAAACAACACTGCAACTATTGAAGAACCACTAAAAGTCTCCACATTTGATGCATTCTTAAGTTCAAGAAGAGAAGGTCAAGGACGAGACTATGGAAGAGAAGAAAGAATAAGAGAATATCAAGGGTATACAAATGGAAGCAAACATCCAAAAAAAATTAGATATGAATATCATTCTCAAGGTCAAGGTAGATGTCATGATCACTACTTTAATAAGTATAACATTAAGCATTTCAGATATCATAATAATTGTCATTTTTAATTAAAATGCTTCACAAAGTTTCCTAGTAACAAAGAAAAGAAATAAAAGTCAAATTTTGCAACAAAAAAAAAAGTGAACAAGAAACACTTTTGGTGGTGTTCCATGTAAAGGAGAATGATTTTGCACCAAACATATGATATCTAAATATAGGCTACAACACTTATATGTGTGGTAATAAGTCTTTCTTTTCAAACTTAAACAAAGGTTTTTGTACTATTGTGAGTTTTGGCAATCATTTTATAGTAAATGTTATAGAAAAAAGTAATATTTAAATCAAGATAAAGGAAGACAATATTGAGAATATTTCATAATGTACTTTATATTTTAGAGTTGAAAAACAATTAAATAAGTGTGTAATAGCTACAATTAAAAATGGACCTTGTAAAACTTGTAATCCAAAAAGGGGTATAATTGCATGTCAAAATGACACCAAACAGATTGTTCCCGCTACAAATCAAGAGTACCCGTACTTACCTTGTGACAAAGATGAATGATTAAACATGACTTTGGTATTTTTGTTATGGTAATTTGAACTTTAATGGATTGAAGACTCTTTCTCAAAAGAAAATGGCGATTGGTCTTCTTGATCAAATCATTCCTTCTTTCAAAGTTGGTGATGAATGTGTTATTGGAAAGCAACATCATGAGTAATTCCTAAAAGGAATAGCATGGAGAGCACAAAGGCCATTTGATATTTATGGTTCCATCAATCTAATATCTAATGGTAAAAAGAAATATTTTTATTTCTTTTATTGATGACTATTGTCGAAATACATGTGTCTATTTTCTACAGATAGAATCTAAAGCTTTTGTAGTATTCAAAAGTTTAAAAACCCAAATGGAGAATAAAGTTGGGAAAGCTATTGAAAGTCTCTATACTGATCATGATGAAGAATACATGTCATAAAAATTGCTAATTTTTGTGAGAAAGATGGTATAAGAAGTCAGCTAACAGAAGTATACACACCCTAATAGAATGGTGTGCCTAAAAGGAAGAATGGAACAATCCTGAACATGGTGAGAATCTTACTAGTCAAAGTAGGAGTTTTCAAGTGTTTTTTTTGGCCAAAAATAGTTAATTGGAGTATTTATGTTTTGAATTAGATTCCCACATATGCATTTAAAGATATAACATTGGATAAAGCTTGGAGTAGATGGAACCCATCAGTTGATCACTTCAAAGTTTTTGGGTGTATTGCATATGCATACATTCCAAATAAGAAGTGGAATAAACTAGATGATGAGGGAGAAAATGTGTCTTCTTTGGGGTTAGTGAACAAGAAAAAGCCTACAAACTTTTTAATCCTATTACAAAGAAGATAATCACTAACCTAGATGTTTTTTATGAGGAAAGAATATGAAAATGGAAAAAAAATGCTTTAAGTAGTAACAAATACCTATGAGCTCTGATGAAGAACAAGTAGAAGTGTAGCCCTAACCAATCATTTCCATTAAAGATATGTCAAATGAGCATCCAATACATGAAGTTCAAGTAGTTGAGTATATCTTACGACCTCAACAAGCAAATATAAGGAGATGATGGATTCTGTAAGTTGAGATGAACTTTCTTATGATGATGTTCTTGGTCATCTAACTTTATTTGCAGATTGTGATCCCATAACATTTGTGGATGCGATCAAATATACAAAATGAGAAAAGCTATGGATATAGAGATAAAATCTTTTGAGAAAAATGATACATAGAAACTAATTGATTTTCGAAATGGGAAAAAGACTATCAAAGTGAAATGAGTTCACAAAACCAAGTTGAATGGGAAGGGAGAAGTAGAAAATCACAAACCTCATCTTGTGTCAAAACGACGGATGCAAAAGTATGATGTTGATTACAAAGAGGTGTTTGTTCAAATTGTGAGATTAGATACTATCAAGTTAGGCTTATCTTTAGCTATGTATAACTCATGGTCCATCTATCACTTAGAAATGAAATCAACCTTTTTACATGGGGAGTTGTGAAAACTATGTGCATATTGTTCAACCCACTAGTTATGTCTAAGAAAGAAGTGAAAAGAAGGTATACATATTGAAAATTTTACATTACGGGCTGAAACAAGCACCTAAAGCTTGGTATCGTCATATAAA
The DNA here is from genome assembly GCA_037013495.1 of Hippophae tibetana. NCBI lineage: Eukaryota > Viridiplantae > Streptophyta > Magnoliopsida > Rosales > Elaeagnaceae > Hippophae > Hippophae tibetana. Next base: position 3,204,015 of record CM072810.1, read on the forward strand.
TACTTAATTTGTAAAAATAGGTTAAAAAAATGTCCATACAAACACACTCTTTTCGTCAGATCTAGAGCTATATAGAAATACTTGGTTGTTTGCTTGTATGTAAATGATTTAATCTACGTAGGGAATAATAAAAGGCTATTTGATGACTTTAGCCATTCCATGATGGGATAATTTGAGATGATAAACTTGGGAATGATACATTATTTTATTAGCATCGAAGTAGTGAAATCATCATTATGAATGTTCATTACATAAAAGAAATATGCAATAGAGATATGAGATACATTTGAGATGAAGAATTGTAATTCAATTGAAACTCCAACTGAACTAAGATTCAATTTGTACAAGAATTCTAAATACATAAACGTTGACAACATTTTCTTCAAGAAAATTGCCAGAAGTTTCATGTAACAACTAAGAGACAAGATATAATGCATGTAATGAGTATTATTAGCATATATTTGGAGTATCCAACTAAGCAATACCACTTTACTCTTAAGAGAATATTTTATTATTTGAAAGGCACTATAAACCTTAAAATCATATATAATTAAAAAGATTAACAATTCAAATTTGATTAGTTTTTCAAGCAATGATTATACTGGTGAAATTGAAGATAGGAAAAGCACATCAGTTTCTATATTTATGATAGATACTGTAGTTATGTCATTATCGTCTAAGAAGCAACAAATCATAACCTTGTCAACCATTGAAGTTGATTTGTTGTTGCAATAGCAAGCTCTTGTCAAGCCATATGGCTGCAAAGATTACTTGAATTTTTTTACAACCAATAACAAATTCTAACACTGATTTATTGGGACACAAAGTGTTCAAAATAAAGCTTTCAATTTTTTTCTTCTGTATATTACAATTATATCACAATCACAATTGACGTCTTAGATTTTTATTAGATACAATTATGCAAGTCAATTATATTTACTAATAATATTGTGCCAAAATCACTTATAATTTATTACAAACGTATGATAAGTAGATTTTTTATTTCAAAAAATATCCAATTCTACATGAAAGTGATGTGATGTACCATTTTTTATGTGATTTACAAGGAGTTATGATTTGATATTTTGCAAAAGTGAAGAACAAATTGTTGATATATTCACTAAGCCTCTCATGGCTGTTGTTTTTGTTAAGCTTCTAAGTTTGCTTGGAGTATGTTTAAAGAAGGAAACAATCTCCAACAGGAAGCTGGCCTGAAAGAATAGAAGCTAGGTTCTTGGAACATATTCTGTAAATTGATGTTTTAGAATATTTAGTTTAAAGGGATGATAAAATATAAGAAACATATAAATTATACATAATGCATATGTTAACAATCTTAATCATGTCAGAGTATAAGAAACTTTTGTCATTATATTTTCACTTTTAATCTTTTCGATAAAAAAATATATTTTATAAAATATAAAAATTATATATTTATTTACGTTATAAAAAAAATATAAGTTATTTTTAAGAAAAAATTAAAATAAAATTTTATATATAAAATAATTATATTATACCATTAAACCTTATATTTTATATGTTTCTTCGAGGGAATATTTGGTTAGAGGAAGAGATGGCAAAAATTATACAAGTAATTCTATATATATATATATATAGTATTGTTGGATGACGAGTAAATTGCACTGGATGATACAGTGGTGGTATCAACAACAGTATGCTCAAGATCAGAATAGCATATTTGAAAAACTGATTATATTCCCAAAGCAAAGTGTACTTAAAATAATTTTAAATTTTTTGCCACTTTATTTATTTATATTTTTGTGATTTCTGTAAAATTATTGGTGTTAATGTTAATTGTTTCTGTATTTCTGTATTTCTCTGTTCTGTCTTTACAAGAGTTTACAATATATGTATATAAAGAAAACGAAAATTAAACAATAACCATAAAACCTGCACATCCAGGTTTTATGGCTCCACTAATATTATTGTCTGCTCAATGTTTTACTCCATTGAGTATTTGTGTCTGCTACTGTTATAGCACACACCAACACTCCTCCTCAAGTTGGTGCATATATGTCTCTTATGCCCAACTTGTCAAGTGAGTTGTAGAAGTTCCTTGCAGACACAGATTTTGTGAGTATATCAGCCAATTGGTCTTCTGATTTAACAAATGGAAGCTTAATAATCTTTTCTTCAAGATTCTGTTTGATGAAGTTCCGATCCACTTCAACGTGCTTCGTGCGATCATGTTGAACTGGATTGTGAGATATGGCAATGGCTGCTTTGTTATCACAAAATAAGTTCATTTCAGAGTTAGGAGCAACACCAATCTCAGTTAGAAGTTTTTTCAACCAAAGGAGCTCACATATTCCCTTGACCATTCCTCGAAATTCAGCTTCAGCACTGGATAAGGCAACTACATTTTGCTTCTTGCTTCTCCATGTGACAAGGTTACCCCCCACGAAAGTAAAGTACCCAGCAGTAGATTTCCTATCCTTCATATTCCCTGCCCAGTCTGAATCTGTATATCCAAGGACTTTCAATTGACCATTCTTTGAAAACATAAGTCCTTTCCCAGGGGAGGATTTTAAGTAACGAAGTATTCGCATGACCGCATCCATATGGTCTTCACTTGGGCAGTGCATGAACTGACTCACGACACTCACAGCATAAGCAATATCAGGTCGAGTATGAGATAAATATATGAGTTTACCTACTAACCGTTGATATCTCTGTTTATCTGCTGGTACTTGGTCCACATATTCTCCGAGTTTATGATTTTGAACCATTGGAATATCGACAGGTTTACAATCTAGTAGACCTGCCTCTGCTAGTAGGTCCAGAGTATATTTCCTTTGGGAAAGACATATGCCTTGTTTTGATCTTGTTACCTCAATACCTAAGAAGTATTTGAGCCCTCCTAAGTTCTTCATTTCAAACTCATTTGACAGTTGTTCTTGAAGCTTAGAGATTTCTTCTTTATCATCCCCTGTAATGATCATGTCGTCTACATAGACTATAAGGGCTGTTATCTTCCCTAATCGATGTTTTAGGAAAAAAGTATGATCAGAGTTGCTTTGTTGGAACCCATATTTCTTCATTGCTGAACTCAACCTACCAAACCACGCTCGAGGTGATTGTTTTAGTCCATACAATGCTCGTTGTAATCTACATGCAGTTTCTTTTCCTGATGTAACAGTATATCCTGGTGGGATATCCATGTAAATCTCTTCTTCAAGGTCACCATGAAGGAAGGCATTCTTCACGTCAAGTTGGTGCAATGGCCAATCTAAATTTGCTGCAAGAGATAACAAAACTCTCACAGTTTTTAGTTTAGCCACAGGTGAGAAGGTTTCTTGATAATCTATCCCATGTTTCTGTGTATATCCTTTTGCTACAAGCCTCGCCTTGTAACGATCAACTAACCCATCTGCTTTATACTTAATGGAGAAAATCCACTTGCATCCTACCATCTTCCTCCCTTGAGGCAACTCGCTTAACACCCATGTGTTATTCTTCTGTAGTGCCTCAAATTCCTCTTTTATAGCTTGAGCCCATTTTGGATCAGATAAAGCTTCTTCAATGCTACTCGGAATTTGACACGAGGAGAGTGTTTGTGCAAATGCCCTGATAGGTTCTGATAACCTTTGAGTAGATACATAATTTGCTATTGGATACTTGGGTTGTCGTTCTTCTCTTTCTGAGGAGTAACGATTTGGAGGTTTACCTCGATTGTGTCTGAAAGGTAAAACATAACCAACAGATGTATCTATAGCATTAGTCTGTAAAGGTGTGATAGGATAGCTTACCTCAGGAGTTTTCTCAGCAGGAGGATCATTAGGTACTAGAGAATGGAGGGGTACATCAACCACTTCATCTTCTGGAGATTCAATTACTACTTCAGCTTCAGTTCGTGGAAGTTCAAGCTCGGGTCTAGATACGGGCTCCTCCATATTATTGGCACGTTCCGAGTATGTTGGACTCGTGTCTAATATTTCAACATCAAGCCAATTTCGTTCTTCACCATAACTCTCCTCCTGAAGAGTGTAATTGGATACTGGTGATGGGAAAAAACATTCTGATTCGAGGAAAGTGACATCCATGGTAGTATAGTTTCTTTTAGCAATTGGATCATAACATCGGTACCCTTTTTTTTGTACACCATACCCCAAGAATACACATTGGACAGCACATGGATCCAATTTAGTTCGTTGATTTTTATGGAGGTGGACAAAAGCAACACATCCAAAAATTCGGGGCGGAAGCATCAAAATAGTAGGCAAAGGAAGATGATCAGATAACACCTTTAATGGAGTCTGAAATTGTAAGGTCTTTGTGGGCATTCGATTCAGTAGATACACAGCTGTAGTAACAGCATCACTCCAGTATTTATTAGGCATATGTGCACCGATTAGTAAGGCCCGAGCCGTTTCTAAAATATGCCGATTTTTTCTCTCCGCCGTCCCATTCTGTTGTGGGGTTTGTGAACATGAGGTTTCATGGAGAATACCATGGTTGTCAAAGTATGTCCGGAATTGTTGATTAACATACTCCCCTCCATTATCAGACCTAAGTATCTTAATTTTTTCAGAAAATTGTGTCTGAACCATGGTGTGAAACATGTGAAATGTAGCAAATACTTCATCTTTATGTTTGAGAAGGTAAAGCCATGTCATTCGTGTACAATCATCAACAAAAATAACAAACCAACGATGACCCGATGACGTAATGACCGGGGAAGGTCCCCAAACATCAGAATGTACCAAAGCAAAAGGAGCCACACTTTTATTCATGCTCATAGGATAAGACGCCCTATGACTTTTTGCTAGGATACAAGTATCACATTTGAAATCTGAATGTGTGATATTTGAAAATAAACTGGGGAGTAGGTGCTTTAAATACCCGAATGATGGATGCCCAAATCTACGATGACATAACCAAATCTGTCGTTCCTTGTTACCAACAGTATGTTGCATGTGATTGGCTCTTCCTGAACTGAGGTCATCCACATAATATAGCCCTCCTCTCCTAGTACCACGCCCAATGATCTCCTTGGTGAGAATATCCTGTAGAAGGCAAAAGGTAGAATACATCAGTACTACACAGTTAAGATCTGAAGTGACCTGACTTACAGACATTAGTCGGTTTGACAGGGAGGGTACAAGCAAAGTATTAGATAATGATAATGAAGGAGATAAGGTCACTGTTCCAGCTCCTGTAACTGGATAAGTGACCCCATTTGCATTGGCAACACGGCTCCGTCTTGGCTGGGTTGTATTGCAGAGATCGTTTGGGTCAAATGTTATGTGATCTGTAGCTCCAGAGTCTAGAATCCACTCATCTTTCTCATTACGAGTAGAGATGTGAAATGCTTTACTTGAAATACCTGGATCTTGGGAAGATTCGGCTTGAGAAGTAAGGGATAGTGAGGCATTATTGGTAGCCACAGCTGCTCGCCCAGTAGTGTCCCGTTTCTTCCGTGCTTGAAGATCATTCCACCATTCTGGATACCCATGTAGTTTGAAGCAGTTTTCACGGGTGTGTTTGGAGTTTCCACAATGGCCACATTTCATGTCAAGAGATGGTGGATTTCCCGTGGATTTCTTGCTACCCAAGGAAGTTCCTGTTTTTGGTGGCATTAGGTTATGATGTCCCTTGACCCCTTTAAAAGCCATAACAGCTCCGGGTGTCGTATCTACACCTGTGATCATCACGGTCTGCCTGACCTCTTCCCTACAGACGAATCCATAGGCTTGCTCCACCGTAGGGAATGGTTTGATCTGAAGCACATCACTTCGAGTTTTATCCAATCTATCATCAAGTCCATCGAGGAAGGTATATACTCGATCTTCCTGTACGATAGAGTTGTATTTTTGTATATCAATCGCACACTCCATTGGATTAGGACGACGGAAATCAATTTCACGCCACAACCCTTGAAGGTCATTGTAGTATTTTTCAATGGATCCACCCGCTTGTTTCGTACGAGTAACTTGACGGCGAAGATCATATACTTGAGACGTGTCTGTCCCATCATAGTAAGTGGTAGCCACCGAATCCCAAACCTGTTTTGCAGTTGGGAATCGGATAAAATTTGCAATTAAGGAGGGGTCCATCGAATTGATCAACCATCCTTTGACAATGGCGTTTTCAGTACGCCATCTCCTAAATAAGGGGTCGGTTTCAACAGGTTGAGGAAAATCCCCATTAATATATCCCAGTTTATCTTTGCCAGAGATATACATCTCCACCACCTGGGACCACAAGGCATAGTTGGATCCTCCCAACTTGATACTAATGGGAGCAGTCGACGCTTCAGTTGGCGGAGGTTGTGAGCTGAGCTGAGCTCTAGTTAGAACTTCCGTCATTTTCGCCGTCAAATCTTCCAACACGAAGTTGGTAGTTAAATCTCTAGATTCCGCCATGAAATCTAAAATTTTTTTCCTTCCGTTTTTCCTTTTTTTTTTTTTTTTTTTTTACACTTCACACACCACTATATATACAACATTCCGTAACCCTAACATATTTTTTTTTTCAAATCGCGTAGCTTCGCGTAACCCTAATTTTTCCTCTTCCCATTTCACGCAATTTCCTCTGATTTCCTCAGCAACTTCCTCGGATTTCCTCAGCAGCTTCCTCTGATTTCCTCAGCAGCTTCCTCTGATTTCCTCAGCAGCTTCCTCTGATTTCCTCAGCAGCTTCCTCTGCGTTCCTCAGCAACGTCCTCTGAGTTCTGCAGCAGCTTCTTCGACTGCGTTTCTCGGCAGCTTCTTCGACTGCGTTTCTCAGCAGCTTCTTCGACTGCGTTTCTCAGCAGCTTCTTCGACTGCGTTTCTCAGCAGCTTCTTCGACTGCATTTCTCAGCAGCTTCTTCGACTGCGTTTCTCAGCAGCTTCCTCTGAGTTCCTCAGCAGTTTCTTCGACTGCGTTTCTCAGCAGTTTCTTCGACTGCGTTTCTCAGCAGTTTCTTCGACTGTGTTTCTCAGCAGTTTCTTCGACTGCGTTTCTCAGCAGTTTCTTCGACTGTGTTTCTCAGCAGTTTCTTCGACTACGTTTCTCAACAGCAACCTCTTGGAAGAGCAGCGACTTCCTTCTTTTGATGGAGGATCAACGAACAACTTGTGATTTCTCAATCTGAACCAAAAAAGTTCACAGAAAGAAAAGGAACTGAAGCTGTTTTTTTTTTGTTTACTGGAACTAATGCGTGCAGATTTTTCCTTCTATCACTTTCAGTTTTTCATCAATACTTGGAACCATCTTTATCATCACTGATCACTGCAAAAATTGTCTTTTTTTTTTTGTTTTACAGAATTGTAGGGATGAAGAACAATATGAATGCCCCACAGTAGCAGCTCGAATGGAATGTAGGAACTGTGATGACTCCAACGAGCAGCTTGAACGGCTACCCCAACTCCTGGCCAATTAATCAGCCAAATATGCACAGATTAACACAATCTGTTGAGCATATGACACCAAATCAGTTAAAGGAGAACAGAATCAAATTAGCAGGTAACTTATTCTTTCATTAGGACAACCAATAACTCTGCTCTGATACCATGTCAAATTATTGGTGTTAATGTTAATTGTTTCTGTATTTCTGTATTTCTCTGTTCTGTCTTTACAAGAGTTTACAATATATGTATATAAAGAAAACGAAAATTAAACAATAACCATAAAACCTGCACATCCAGGTTTTATGGCTCCACTAATATTATTGTCTGCTCAATGTTTTACTCCATTGAGCATTTGTGTCTGCCACTGTTATAGCACACACCAACAATTTCTACTATTGTTTCCATAACTCATGGCTCATACAAATCAAATTCTGGTTTCTCACTAACTTCCTTGAAATGACAAAGTACCAAAAGTGTTATCATTTATGCAAAGACTTCTGTCACTAAACGTGAAATTGATTAAGAGAAATTAGAAAGGGGAAAAAAAAAATCACTTAGGATTCTTTGGAGATTTTGTTTTTTTACAAAACTGATCAAGAGACAAACCGCAGTACTCTGTAATGAATATTGAATAGTTATGAGGGAAAGACTCTTAAACTCCTCAAACTTTCAATATTAAGTATTACACAAAACTCTTATTATTTTCACAAAAATTACATATTAGTCATAAGTTGATCATTAATTTTTTTGTTTTGTTAAAAAACTAGTTATTTTAAGAGACATTTTTGGAATTAAAAAAAATAAAACAATCATTTCTCCCAAATTAGCCATAATCCTCTTATTAAAACTTTTTTTTAATTTCTTTTGTGTTGTGTGTACAGAAGTTCGATACTTCATTTCAGATTATTTTTTTCTACTTTTGTTTATATCCCATTTAGTTTTTTCTCTATTTGATCGAGCTGGGTACAAGTTTTTTTATGCAACAATACCATTTGGCTACATTTTTGGCTTTATTAATTTTAACAACAACAAAAAAATGATCAATTTTCCACTTAGGATGTAAGTATAACTCATGGTCCATCTATCACTTAGAAATGAAATCAACCTTTTTACATGGGGAGTTGTGAAAACTATGTGCATATTGTTCAACCCACTAGTTATGTCTAAGAAAGAAGTGAAAAGAAGGTATACATATTGAAAATTTTACATTACGGGCTGAAACAAGCACCTAAAGCTTGGTATCGTCATATAAATACTTAATTTGTAAAAATAGGTTAAAAAAATGTCCATACAAACACACTCTTTCGTCAGATCTAGAGCTATATAGAAATACTTGGTTGTTTGCTTGTATGCAGATGATTTAATCTACATAGGGAATAATAAAAGGCTATTTGATGACTTTAGCCATTCCATGATGGGATAATTTGAGATGATAAACTTGGGAATGATACATTATTTTATTAGCATCGAAGTAGTGCAATCATCATTATGAATGTTCATTACATAAAAGAAATATGCAATAGAGATATGAGATACATTTGAGATGAAGAATTGTAATTCAATTGAAACTCCAACTGAACTAAGATTCAATTTGTACAAGAATTCTAAATACATAAATGTTGACAACATTTTCTTCAAGAAAATTGCCAGAAGTTTCATGTAACAACTAAGAGACAAGATATAATGCATGTAATGAGTATTATTAGCATATATTTGGAGTATCCAACTAAGCAATACCACTTTACTCTAAAGAGAATATTTTATTATTTGGAAGGCACTATAAACCTTAAAATCATATATAATTAAAAAGATTAACAATTCAAATTTGATTAGTTCGTGAAATTGAAGATAGGAAAAGCACATCAGTTTCTATATTTATGATAGATACTGTAGTTATGTCATTATCGTCTAAGAAGCAACAAATCATAACCTTGTCAACCATTGAAGTTGATTTGTTGTTGCAATAGCAAGCTCTTGTCAAGCCATATGGCTGCAAAGATTACTTGAATTTTTTTACAACCAACAACAAATTCTAACACTGATTTATTGGGACACAAAGTGTTCAAAATAAAGCTTTCAATTTTTTTCTTCTGTATATTACAATTATATCACAATCACAATTGACGTCTTAGATTTTTATTAGATACAATTATGCAAGTCAATTATACTTACTAATAATATTGTGCCAAAATCACTTATAATTTATTACAAACGTATGATAAGTAGATTTTTTATTTCAAAAAATATCCAATTCTACATGAAAGTGATGTGATGTACCATTTTTTATGTGATTTACATAAAGAAGGAGTTATGATTTGATATTTTGCAAAAGTGAAGAACAAATTGTTGATATATTCACTAAGCCTCTCATGGCTGTTGTTTTTGTTAAGCTTCTAAGTTTGCTTGGAGTATGTTTAAAGAAGGAAACAATCTCCAAGAGGAAGCTGGCCTGAAAGAATAGAAGCTAGGTTCTTGGAACATATTCTGTAAATTGATGTTTTAGAATATTTAGTTTAAAGGGATGATAAAATATAAGAAACATATAAATTATACATAATGCATATGTTAACAATCTTAATCATGTCAGAGTATAAGAAACTTTTGTCATTATATTTTCACTTTTAATCTTTTCGATAAAAAAGTATATTTTATAAAATATAAAAATTATATACTTATTTACGTTATAAAAAAAATATAAGTTATTTTTAAGAAAAAATTAAGATAAAATTTTATATATAAAATAATTATATTATACCATTAAACCTTATATTTTATATGTTTCTTCGAGGGAATATTTGGTTAGAGGAAGAGATGGCAAAAATTATACAAGTAATTCTATATATATATATATATAGTATTGTTGGATGACGAGTAAATTGCACTGGATGATACAGTGGTGGTATCAACAACAGTATGCTCAAGATCAGAATAGCATATTTGAAAAACTGATTATATTCCCAAAGCAAAGTGTACTTAAAATAATTTTAAATTTTTTGCCACTTTATTTATTTATATTTTTGTGATTTCTACTATTGTTTCCATAACTCATGGCTCATACAAATCAAATTCTGGTTTCTCACTAACTTCCTTGAAATGACAAAGTACCAAAAGTGTTATCATTTATGCAAAGACTTCTGTCACTAAACGTGAAATTGATTAAGAGAAATTAGAAAGGGGAAAAAAAAAATCACTTAGGATTCTTTGGAGATTTTGTTTTTTTACAAAACTGATCAAGAGACAAACCGCAGTACTCTGTAATGAATATTGAATAGTTATGAGGGAAAACTCTTAAACTCCTCAAACTTTCAATATTAAGTATTACACAAAACTCTTATTATTTTCACAAAAATTACATATTAGTCATAAGTTGATCATTAATTTTTTTGTTTTGTTAAAAAACTAGTTATTTTAAGAGACATTTTTGGAATTAAAAAAACAAAACAATCATTTCTCCCAAATTAGCCATAATCCTCTTATTAAAACTTTTTTTTAATTTCTTTTGTGTTGTGTGTACAGAAGTTCGATACTTCATTTCAGATTATTTTTTTCTACTTTTGTTTATATCCCATTTAGTTTTTTCTCTATTTGATCGAGCTGGGTACAAGTTTTTTTATGCAACAATACCATTTGGCTACATTTTTGGCTCTATTAATTTTAACAACAACAAAAAAATGATCAATTTTCCACTTAGGATTGAAGTATATATATATATATATTTTGGAAAGCAATAAATTTTTTATATATCACTGTAAACTTTTTGTATATTTTTATTGAAAACTATGTAATTTCTAGAGTCTTTCACCCAATGATTAAATATGCTTAATCAGATATCAGGCAGTCAGGCACTAGGGTGGGCAACTTGACATGCTGACATGATTGGAACATAACACTATCAAAACACAATTGGATTAAAATTTATGTTTTGTTATTGTTTTATAAATAAATAACTTAGTTAACAAAAAAAAACATTGTGAATTCTTTGTTATGCACGATATAAGACACGATTGCTACACCTAAATTCTTTAGTAAACGTTCTTCTTCCTTTTTTACTATCACTAGGTCAAAAAAGATTTTTAAGAATGATCGTTTTTTTGTTTTTATTGATGGTTGCGATCATGATGGAAAATATCTATTTATCATTAGATGACATTTGTTCTATTATTTTAGAATATCATGATAGTCTTAAAATGACGGTTAATGAAGTTACTTGACACTCTTTTTGATCTTAAGGCCGCGCGAAAGACTCTCAAGTCGGCATACATACCAAATGTGTTAATAAAATCTCTTACGTCTGCGCAAATGGGTATGTTCCAAGCTTTTCATCAAAAGAGAAAATGCGGTGGTAAATCAAGAAGCAGAGATATGATTTGGAGATTGGTTCTTTCCATAAATATTCCATCGACAAACACAAACAAAACAAAATTAAGAAAAGAACATGGATAAATTAATTAATTAATGAGACCAAAATCCAAAAAATTAAAATATAAAAAAAAGCACTATATGCAATTTGCTAGCTAACCATGTATATCATGTTATAATACAATCTTCTTGTTTTGTTAAAGCTGTTGTTCGATTCGAGAAAAAAACTCGTCAATCTCTGATAACCAAAAAGAAGAGATAGAGGAACGACGTCGTTTAATCATCTGCATATTAAAAGGAGACGACCTTATGCGTTTACTATTTGGTGCAGGTGGACATTCGAGGCTTTGGGGAATTTTATTTTCCTCTCCAGTTGGAGTCTTTAACCCTCCTCCTCCTCCTCCTCCTCCTTCTTCATCTTCGTCTCTCAATGTTGGAATCTCAATTCTCAAATTAGCTTCTCGTTGATCTCTTTTTTGCTCTTCTTCTTCATCATGATCATGATCATGATTAATCACTACTCTTTCTTCCAAAGATTGGTCTTGTTGTTCAGCTTCTTTCAAAGGAGGTCTCGTGGCATTTAACTCAGAAATATTGGGAATATTACTGGCCATTCCTCTTATTGAATCAGTAAATAAAGATCATATGTGTATATAAGTGAAAGAGAGGCAAATATATTGAAGAAGCTTAGAGCTAGTGAGATAAGAAGTGTTACCTTGAAGTAACTCACAAATTATATGAGGAAGATAAACGTGTTATATATATAATAAAAAATTTATTTACGATATAATGTATTATTATTAATAATTACAATTAAACCGTATATAATTATATTTAATAAAAATTTATCTAATAGAATGTAATTATTATATATATATTAGGTTGAGTTGGGTTTAGCTTTTTCTTCTGACTTATTATTATTAAAGCTCGGAGGAAGTTTCAAAGTTGTTTGGAGTTTAGCTCTACAGACATCTGTTTCAGCGAAGGATCCAATGCAGCTATCAAATGTACACTATTTGTTTTCATTTTCATTTTTTTAAAATCTTTTCTTATTTATTTATTTTAAAGTTTATCTTTTTTTTTTCTTCAAGAATGATGATAAGAGTATTGGGTTGTCAACTTGTCATGGTAACTTGGTTTTCACAAACACTAGCATTTTTTTTGTGATTGCTACGAGTTGTACCTTCTTCTTCTTCTTCTTTTTTAAGTAAAGTAAACTGATTAATGAGATTCAGCTTCTTATAGAAGGCTAACTAAACATTCTAAATTAAGTAATCATTCTAGAGAATGATAATGGGATGTTTATTTTATTTTTTATCTTTAAAATGATAAAAAACAATATCAAATTATTAAAAATTATCCGATCTATTATCTTATATTTAATATTATTTAAATTAAATTATAATTATTTAAATTCGTTTAGTATTAAATTATGTCTAATTCGATTAATTTAACACTATCAAAAATTTATTTTTATGATTGTAAATTTAATAGATATAATTTTCTATATTATTTTATTGTCTTGTTATTTACATTTACTAATGTCTCCTAATAGATTTTTTTCTTGTTAGATAAGCTTATATATGCTTAAAAATTAATTATAAATATGTTTCTCACCAAAGAAAAACTTTTTATTAGTGGCGTTTGAATAAAGCAGGTTGTATAAAATTAAATGACAAAAGTGTCCGGCCTCGGAAAAAGACAGTCTATTTTGTTTCTATATATGTTATTGTTTTTTCTTGGCATCTATAAAATTTTCTTGAGAATGTCAAATCATACAATCTGCATGGATAAAATTTCAACACCATGCACGTTTAAGTCAATTAATTAGCAATTTGAAATTTCGTTCTCCCATTAATGTGAAAGTGAAACGATAGATGACAATTAGAAAAATCTCAACAACTATACAAAATTTATCAGATATTTTAAAATAATACTTGTTATTATCCTCATATAAATATTAATAGTTAACGTATTAATAATATCTAAATTATAATTTTTTTTTATATAAAATTATTTATGTTAAATAAAATAAATTATTATCATTTTTTATTAATTACGTGAAGTATTGTTTTTTTCATCAATCAAGTAATATAAATTTAAGTTATATATTATTAATAGTTAAAATATTAAAAATTATCTAAATTAAATTTATTTATATTTCTTTATAAAATAACATAAGAAGTATTATTTTTTTGATTAATTATAACATCTTATTTTTTTATCAATCACATAATAATAATTAAGTAATAAATTATAGTAGTAAAAATATTGACAATTTTTTAAATAACAGGTAATCTTTTTTTATAAAAAGTTATTTGTTTTAAGTAACATAAACAATTGTCATTTTTTAGTTAGTTATCTTAAGTCTTAATTTTTATCAATTAAGTAATAGATTATTTTTTGAGATAAATTAACATTTCTTTCATTCAAATGAAAAATACAAAAGTAATTAAATCAATAAAATGAAAATACATCAAATTATTATAAGAGTCAATAAACATCATATGTAGCATGCTTCGAGCTTTCCTCTTTGACTCTTTCAATTCTTCAGAAAGATAAAAAAAATCTTCGATCTAATTTGACTATTCTTGTCTTGAGATGTTCATATTTTGAATTGTATACATACTTAAAAAAAGTTTCAGATATAAATCTAAAAACAAAAAAAGGCTATAACATAACAAAATATGTCTAAAATCACCATTAGATCGAAATCTAGGTGAAAGAAAATCATACTAAATTGAATTTTCAATGTAATGCACATATTATAATATATGTCTATTGAAATAAATTAAATGAAATTGAAGGTATAATAGAAAGAGATCTCCTACAATATAAAACTCTCCCTCTAATAAGAAAAAAATAATAAACAGTTAGGTTTCTCTAAGAAGAGAAAAAGAAAGACTATTATATTTTTCTAAGATTAAAGTTAATAATTATCTTTTTGTATAAGGTTATTTATCTTACTAAAGATAAATAATTATCATTTTATCAATTAATTATGTTAAGTTTTATTTTTTATCAATTAATTAATATAAATTAAGTGATAAATTATTAGTAGCTAAAATATTGATTATTTTTTTATAACAAAAGTATCTATCTTTTTCTATACAGTGTTATTTATTTTTAGTAACATAAATAATTATCATTTTTTTATTAATTAGCGTATATTTTATTTTTTATGAATTAATTAATAAACTATTAGTAATGAAAACATTTTACAAATACCTAGATTAAAGTTGTTTATCTTTTTTATACAATATATTTATCTTAACTCACATAAACAAAATTTTTCCTAATTTATTATCTTATATATATATATATATATATTAGAAATATTTAATTCATTCTTCAAATAATTTTGTACAAATATCCTTTTATTTTAAAGTAATAGCACATCTTTCCTTTTTAACTTTTATTTTGTAATAGATGTCTCCTATTTTTTTGAACTTATTATAAATTTTTTTCAAAATTAAAGGAGTTTAATTAATTATGTTTATTTTCAATATGTATTTTTTAATTAACTCAAAAAATTTATGGTTATTTTTTTTATTGATTTATTTATCATTGGATCGCATAAATTACAAACATATTGTAGAATTAAATAAAATTTAAAAATATAAATATTTACGCGCAAAGCCTGTGAGTTTTATTGGTATATATATATATATACGTGTGCTAGTTCTTTACATGGGTTTTTCTCACATTATGTAAGCAAAAAATTTGATCATAATTTTTACCTAATATTACTTAATTTGATAATAATTACATTATATTGTGTAGCTTTAAAATAGAAAAAAATTACTATTGACTCTAAGTCATCTCTAGCTAGTAATCAACAATTGAAAGTATTTTTCTTATGTATATACATTCACTTTTATAATCATGTGTGTAGTACTTTAGATAATAATGCATTTTTTTAAAAATCGTGTATAGTAAGAAAAAAAATGTACTATTTATGTTAAAATTTAGTATATATAGGATAATTTTTATTGTGGTTTATTTGAGTGGGAAACATATAGTTTATAGATACAAGTATATACAAGTTTTCAACTGTAATTTAAGCTAATTAGTTAGCTTTATCATATATATCACCATAATTAAAATAAAATATTTAAATAAAAATAAAAATTTTATTTTAATAATAATTATTATTATCCTCATAATTGAAATTATCTTATTTTATCATATGTTATTTAAGTGTGAATATTTAAAAAAAATGTTAATTTTTTTATCACGAAGTAGACATAAACTTTGATATATGTGTAGTTGAAGACGGTGGCTTAAATTTGGCACATTGTGTAGGTGCGTACATGGGTCCCAATTGCTACCTATTTTCTGATTGCGATCATGAGCTGCTTCAGTATCTATTGCTTTGGATTCCCTTGTTTGAACGTAGCGGTGGTCAAGTAGGAAGAACCGAATGAGTTAAGATTTGGTAAGTGCACATTATTATATTTTATTTTTTTACTATTATTAAAAAATATATCGAATAAATATTATTAATATCTATATTATCGTATCGTGATATGATAAATTGACGAGATGAATGACCTTTTATAGATAATCTAGATTTTTAGTGTAAAGTGAAAGAAGATTGCTTGGATTTCACCACTTCTCGGGCTTTGATATAAAGCGTAAATTTTAGGACCACGTAAGAAATCACGTGCTTTTGTTCATTTCTTTTGATCCATACAAGTTATTTCCCATTCTTCTTATATTTGCAATTAACCACTTTAATTCTTTAAAATTTCAAACTCTGCCCAATATTGCTCTCTCCTTCGTTAACTAGGATAATTTTTGTTTATTTTTTAACAAATATAGTGAAATTGTCGCTATAACTTTAAAATATTAATATTGATCTAAATGTAAAGACTTCAATTTTATAAAAATATCAAAAATATTATTATTGTTGAAGAAAATTTTAATTTTTTTATAAAAAATTATGTAAACTCTATTAAAATCATAGAATTTGTTTATAAAATTTATAAAAAAAAATCAAAATAATAAATTATTTATATTTTTAAATTGATTTCTTATTTAATACATATATTTATAAAAATTATAGTATTCAATTTGAACGATAAGTTAATTAATTAATCAGAATATTATAGAATAATCAATTAAAATATAAAAGACTTATTTAAATTGTAATTTAATATTATTATAAATATATAAATCTTGAATGTAAATAGTAAAATAAAAATTATTAAAAAAGAACTATATAAGTAAAATTAGTAAATTAAATATAAAAAGAGATATAAATAATATATATATATATATATATATATATATATATGAATATGAATACCACGTTTTGTCAAAAAAAAAGAAAGGATTTTTTCGAAAGCAACATTTTGTCCATAATGTTTGTATATTCTAAAAAAATTGATATTTTAATCAAAAAATATGAATATCACGTTTTGATATCGATATGTACAAAAAATCAACAATACGTAGACATTTTAATTTTTGATTATAACTTAATTTAAATATAAGCATATTGTTTTACAATTTGTTATTTTAGTTTTAGATATGCATCTAGAAAAATTGATTTTAATTAAAAAAAAATGCTCTAGATATGCATCATACAATTGATAGGTTTTTTTAAGCAAAACACAAGAACAATGAACCTACTAAAGTAATTAAAACTACAATATTGAGATGGTGTAACAATTGATAAGTTATATGTATCTCTCTCTTTTTTTAATACAATATAGTACCATTTATTGTATTGAATATATATCATTAAAAATATATTATAAATACATATTTTTAATATACATATATATATATATATATATTATCTATCCAAAATTTAGTATTAACAATATGATTGACTAATAATGTACACATTTTAGCTGCATGTAAAACTATAATATATTACTTGTTATACATATAACTTTAAAACTCAAATAGTTTAATTAATAATATTTATTATTAATTTTTTAAATGCATGTATACTTTTGGGTAAAGAATTTTTACCATAATATGTCCCTAATTGACTCTAAAACATATATTTCATAATGAATTTATTTTCACAACTAATTTAGAAGTTTAAAAAAAAATTCTCTTTTTAGTTTTCAAAAAAATATGTTGTATATATAAATTAAAAAAAAAACTAAAAATGTATATAACAAATCACTTGCATAGGAAAGGAATTGGGGGAGACGGGGGACCATAACCCCCTTGACATGGAGAAAAACAAAATTTAGTAGTATTTTTTTATTATAAAAAATTAAAAATTATAGAGATAAAATAGACATTTATTCCTTGATAATTGTAGTGTTATCTTAAAATACACTAATTTTTGTAATACTTATTCATGGATTTATATATTATAATTCTAGAAGATGTACATTGAAAATGACAGAGATCGTGGAATTTCACTTTGACAATTTGAAGTATGTTTTAAATATTACGAATTAATTAAGATATTTTGCTTCCTATATTATTAATATTATTAATATTTGATTTATTTTTTAATTATTTTAATTTTAAATATTTAATATGTTTTTTATACTTATTTTAAAATCTTAGTTTTTTTAGTTGGTTATCTGAAAAATTTGTCCTGCATATAGACGTTTTAACTAGGATTAAAAATAAACATATGCATGAGCTAGCTACAACTGCAACTAATACTAATATACTATCTTATTGTAAATCTATTTTTATAATTTTGTTATTATTATTATGTAAGAATAAAATAAAAAAAGTATAAGTGGTATGATAAAGTGGGGTACGAGTACCTTAAAAAATTAATAATAGTAAGCCTGAATAAACACACTCTCATGGCATGCCTATATAAGCACATATAATTGCTTCTCATGCTACTGCTTAATGATTTTGCTTCCCACCTACCATCATCTCTCTTCCTCAAATTTCAACCCACTTCTATGCTTTCCACCCCCAATATATATATATAATATGCGACTCTTAACAATTTTTAATAGAGTACTTCTTCTATTCATACCGGATTTATTGTATAGAATCTCTTTCTAATTTTTAAAACAAGCAATGAAAACATAAAATAAAATATTTTTTTCCGGATTTGTATAAAAAGCATTTTCATTGTCAATAAGAGAGTACCAAGCATTTGGGGGCCCTAAAGAAGATGTGGTACAAGATCCTAATTATGTATGGTTTAAAATTTAAAATTTTAATATTTTAATATTTTATAGTGTAAGTTGTCACCTAAATTTTTTAGATTAGTTCATTTATATTGTTTACTCTCTACATTAAAAATAGTTAATTAAAGATAAATTATATTATTTTAATGATTTATTATTAAAATATTATTATTTAAAAAAATGATTCAAAAAATTAATATACAAATATTTAACAAAGATAAAAATAAAATTTAATATGATATTATTTTAGAAAAATTATCAATGGTAAAATGTAAACAAAAAGTTGTTTTGATATATACTTTAATTTTTAATAAAATTTAAAATTTAATAAAATATTAAAATAAAATAGTCACAATTAACAAATATTAAAAATGAATATTTTATAAAAAAAATCATATTAATTGTAACTTTATCATTATTAAAGACTCGTATTTTATTTGCATTTGATCACTTTACAAAAAATAATAATATTTTATTAGTAAAACTATTAAAATAACATAATTTTCCCTTTTTATAAAGTTAAGGAACTAAATGACATAATTTCTAGTCTAAATCCTAAATCTTATAAATAATACGTCTTTATTGATTGTTAAATTCTAAATTTTAAATTTTAAATCCTAAATCAATTAGATTTAATGTTATTTTAATTTATATATATATATATATATATCATATTTTTTAATTATTAAAAATATTATTTTTATTGTTAAATATAAATATTTATTTTATTATATCATTTATTTACAAGACGAGAAAGCCCATATTTAGGCCCAAAATCTATAGGAGCTCATATCCCCTCAAATTAGATGTGAATATTCATTATACTATATCATTTATTGACAAGAAGTTGATTTCGTTTCAATCTAAAGCTTATATTTAGGCCCAAAACTTACAACAGGTTATTTCCCCTCAAAATTGGGCCCCTTAATAACGACACGAGAAAGTGTGTTTGGTACTGATATTTTTTAATAAAAGATTATTATAGTAAAAAAGAATAAAAAATTCATTTACATAAATTATTTTCTCACTCTTTCCTTAATATTAATTTCCTTTATCAAATTCATAAAATATAATTATCAAAATTATCTTTATTTTAATATTTTATTTTTGTTATATATTTTTCTTTATTAATTTTAAAATATATTTAAATCAATTAATATTTTTTTTATCTAATTCCTTATAAAAATAAACCAACATTCAATTTCCTCTCTATTTTTATCATATTTATTCTTTTTCAAATTACATGAATCATGAATAATGAGTAAGAGTATCAATTTATACCCATTTTACTAATTTAGACTAACCTAATCAGTTAAATTTAATTTTTTTAATCTTAATTTAAATTAAATTTACTTTATATTATGAATTATTAATCTTAACCTAAACTAAAAAAGTTTAAATTAGCTCAAACTAGCCTACATTAACTCAAACTTTTATTTTTATATAAAAAATTTAATCTAATTAGAATAATAAAATCTTTGAATTAAATTCAATGTATTTTAAAATATTAAACATATAAATAAAAAATTTATTACAAGTTTTTATACAACTAAAAAGTAAAAAAAAATTTAAAGCATAAGCATATCTCGAAACAATTCAATGAATTACTCTCTAAAATTAAAATAAATGAATATTTTAAACTTCAACTTTATATAATTATTATTAGTGATAACGTAATATATTTGTAAAGATAGTTAAGAATAATAAAATTATAAATTAATTTAACATACTCATAAATAAATCAATAAACTCATCATAAATATTTTATCTAAAATAATTTATGAATTTAAAAGAAATTAGGACAAACTTAATTTTTAAGTTATATTCAAAAATTATTATATAACTAATCAAATTTGTTATTAATAAAATACTATATAATTTTTGTTAATAAATAAATAAACAATATATGAAAACAAAAAAATTACAATAAAAATAGTAAGAGAAATGTAGTAAATTTTTATAATATTAATAATAAATAACAATAATTATAATTATTTTTTATTTTTATGATATAACTTAATCCAACTATAACAAAATCCTAATTTTTTTTGTGTTACTTAAGCTAGTATAAATTAAACCAAAATCTAATTAGATTATCTGGTTCAATTTGAACAATGGACTTATATCACATGTTATCACCACTGATCATGAATTTGTTCCCAAGAAAAGGCCGAAAAATGATGAAGGTTACCGAATTGAATTGATAGAGAGATTCATTTTAATTTTCAAATGCAGTAAGAGTCCCATATCAGATTGACACGTACTGAAAATTACTCTAAAGCGGAAATCCATAATATTATTAGCATTCATTTGATTAAAAACTCAATTGGCTCAAGGCTATATGAATCTTAGACTGAGTGTAGTTTTCATTTTCATCTCAAATTTTGAAACCAAGGGCTGGTCAATTGCAATCGGAAGCTTGTTTTTCTTTCTATATCTCTCATCGAATCCAAATACCTATTTTCCTAAGGTAAAGTTCTGTTTTCTCTATGATCGATCACATTTTTCTGTCTATTTTTTTTTGTTTGTCGAAAAAATGGGGATTTTCCACATTGATCGCATTTTTTTCTTCTCTATTTTTGGTTTGTTTGATACTGAATTATAGAGTGTCTAATGCTTAACATTGGATCGACTATAAATTTTTAGAATTGTGTGAAGATGCTTTAAGCATAAGGTGCGCATTAACTTTAAAACCTACTAGAGACTAATTAGTGAATTCAAATGAGAAGCTAATGAGTTATATAGAGTACTTAAGATGAAGTGGTTTAATTTTTAAAATTGGACTTTTGTGAGATTCAAAATTCAAGGTCATGTATTAGGGTGACTATTGATTTTGTAGACTTATTCGTATTTGGTTTTATTCCCAAAGCACCCTAGGGAATGTTAGTTTAATTTTCTTTGTTATACTTTATATAGAAATATATACATGTATGATAATTCTTCACACCTTTCAAGAACTTTCAAATTCAATAGCTTGGATTTGGTTTATTATTTTAACAATATGCATATGGCTAAGATTCTGGCTTAAAATTCTAATAATGGAGAATGGTTTACCTTAGTAATCTATATCCAATGATTCTCTTTAGTTATTGTAATGGTTCACCTTAGCAATTTATATCCAATGATTCTCTTTAGGTATTGTTTTGGATTCTGAAGATGGTGTCTGTACCCATATATGAAGGTTATGTTCTTCCCTACGCCATCCTCCATCTTGATTTGGCAGAACGTGATCTGATTGATGCCCTCATGAAAATTCTCACCAGCATTGTTATTCCTTCTGTTGTGGACGGAAGCAATAAATAACGGTATATGAATATATCCAAGCGATAAAATGAACACACAGAATTTACGTGGTTCAGCAATACGCCTAGGTCCACGGGAGACAACAGATATTATTTGAACTGAGTAGAAAATATACATAATACAGATTTCCTCACTAATAATATCTCTCAAGTGTTTCCCCAAACTCACAAAAAACTCTCAAACTCACAAGTATTTTCTCTCTTTGAGTTTGCTTATGCTCTCTCTGATTTTTTCTGAATTTTGCTTTGTTCTTCAATGCATGAACTCTTCACTATTTATAAATGAAGTAATGCTCCATTTTCCTAAATTGTGCCATAATTTAAGCCTTAAATTAGGCCAATAATTTCCTTAAATTATACCATTAATTTCCTTAAATCATGCCACAAATTAGGCCACAAATTTTCCTAAATTATGCCACTAATTTGTTACTTTTAGAGCCAATATTCAACAATCTCCACCTTGACAAAAAAGTTCATAACACTGCCTCCAAATGCATCATAGGCGCTCTAAGCTCGAGAGATGTTGATCAAGTTTAAGCAGTGTTGAAACTTGATCCCTATAACCACCTTTGTAAGCATATCTGTAGGGTTATCTACAGTTTCGACTTTCTGGAGTATAACATTCCCTTCATCGACGATTTCTCGAACAAAATGAAATTGAACATCAATGTGCTTGGTGTGACCATGATGAACTTGGTTCTTTGCCAAACAAATTGCACTCTGGCTATCGCAGAAAACTTTCACGTTCTTCTAAACAATACCTAAATCCTTAGTCAACCCGAGAAGCCATATAGCTTTTTTGAATGCTTCTGTTACAGCCATATACTTTGCCTCTGTAGTAGACAAAGCTACAGTTGACTGCAATTTTGATCTCCAACAAACTGGTCCTCCTGCCATTGTGAACACATAACCAGTTGTAGATCGACGCTTATCCAGATCTCCAACATAGTTAGAATCCACATATCCAACTAGGTGTTTGC
Organism: Hippophae tibetana; assembly: GCA_037013495.1. Lineage (NCBI taxonomy): Eukaryota > Viridiplantae > Streptophyta > Magnoliopsida > Rosales > Elaeagnaceae > Hippophae > Hippophae tibetana. The sequence continues at coordinate 3,227,141 of CM072810.1, forward strand.
CTTCAGTCTTATCTCTTTCAAACTTCAAACCAATATCCACAGTAACATAGATGTACCGTAGAATCCACTTCACTGCTTGCCAGTGTCCTTTACCGGGATTATGCATGTACCAACTCACCATACTAACAACGTAGGAAATATCTGGTCTGGTGTAAACCATTGCATACATCAAGGCACCAACAACATTTGCATATGGAACACATTCCATTTGCTTCTTCTCATCGGTGATGCTAGGTGACATCAATGCACTAAACTGAAAGTGAGGAGCAAGCGGTGTACTTACTGGTTTGGTTTTTTCATCAATGTCAAACCTTTCCAAAACTTTCTTCAGATACTGAGTCTGTGTCAAATAGACTGTGCTTGCAACTATATCTCTTGTGATTTCCATCCCAAGAATTTTCTTAGCTTCTCTAAGATCTTTCATTTCAAATTCTAAACTCAGCAGAGCCTTCAATTTATCGATCTCCACCTTGCTCTTAGATGCAATCAACATATCATCAACATATAAGAGCAAATAAATGAAGGTACCATCTTGGAGTTTTCGAAAGTATACACAGTGATCAAATTGACTACGTGTGTACTTCTGCTCTCTAATGAAGCTATCAAAGCGCTTGTACCATTGTCACGGTGATTGCTTCAAACCATAAATTGACTTGCTCAACTTTCAAGCTCAATTCTCTCATCCTGGAATTTTGAAGCCATCCGGTTGAGACATGTAGATTTCTTCGTTCAAAGTACCATGGAGAAAAGCTGTTTTGACATCGAGTTGAGCTAACTCGAGATCAAACTGTGCTACCAAAGCCAATAGTATTAGAATAGATGAATGCTTAACAACATGTGAGAATACCTTATTGTAGTCTATTCCTTCTTTCTGAGCATAACCTTTTGCTACCAGTCTGGCTTTGTATCTGATGTTATCTTTACCAGGAACACCTTCCTTCTTGGCATAGACCCATTTGTAGCCAATATTTTTCTTTCCTTTGGGAAGTTGAACCAACTCCCAAGTCTGATTCTGGTGTAGAGACTTCATCTCTTCATCCATTGTCATCTTCCACTTCATACTATCAACTCTCTGCACGGCTTCTCTGTAAATGTATGGGACATCACTATCAATTACTGGAAGTGTGAATGTTACCATGTCTATGTATCTGGTAGGATTTCTAATCTCCCTTCTCGGTCTAGTAATGGCAATAGATTCCAGTTGTTGATTGATCGGTGGTGATGGTGAGAGAACCTCCACCTCAACTGATATCTCTTCTTGATCATCAATTTCATTTTCACCACGATCGGTAATCGGTGCAATCTTTTCTGGATCTTCCGGAGTTTCAAGCATCACCTTAGAAAGAGTATTTTCATTCTCTTTCTCTGAATTTGTTTGTCTTAGCATAACAAACTCGTCGAATGTAACATCTCGGCTTAAGACGATCTTCTTGGATTCACCATACCAAAGTCAAAATCCTTTAACTCCTTCCTTAAAGCCCAAGAAAACAGCTTTCTTTGCTCTAGGATTCAGTTTGGATTCACTAACATGAAAATATGTTGGACATCCAAATATTCGCAATGAATCATAATCAGTAGCATGTTGTCCAGACCATACCTCTTTAGGAGTTTTCCCATCTAATGTAGTCGCAAGAAGTCTGTTGACTATATGAGTTGCATATGACAAAGCCTCAACCCAAAATGCCTTGCTCAATTTGGATTGAGATAGCATACATCGAACTTTCTCAACCAAAGTTCGATTCATTCGTTCTGCAACTTCATTCTGTTGTGGTGTACGAGGAACTAAAAAATGTCTGATTATCCCTTCATCTTGACAAACTTTAAAGAAAGGATCTAATTTGTACTCGCCACCATTATCAGATTTGAGCCTTTTAATTTTCCTGCCTGTCTGAGTCTCAATCATTTTCTTCCATTTAAGAAAGATATCCAGGACTTCATCTTTGTGACTCATGGTGTATATCCAGACATATCTAGAGAAATCATCAATAAAAGTCACAAACCAGCGTTTACCTCCAAGTGAAGCATTCTTTGAAGGTCCCCAGACATCCGTGTAAATATAATCAAGAGATCCCTTAGTACGATGAATGACAGTGCTGAACTTGACTCTTGTTTGTTTTCCCATTACATAATGCTCGTAGAAATCAAACTTTCTAGTCTTGGCACCTTTCAAAAGACCTTGTTTCATTAAGCCTTGCAAAGTCTTTTCACCGACATACCCTAAGTGCATGTGCCACAGGCGGGAAGAATCATTTGTATTTTTTTCAAAACTACTTGAGATAGCTACTCTTCCTGTAACTGTACTCCCATCTAGGAAATACAAGTTCGCCTTCCGAGTACCCTTCATCGCTACAAATGCACCTTGTACAACTTTCAAGACTCCATTTTCCAATGTTACCTTGTAACCATCAGAATCTAGAACACCTAAAGAAATAAGGTTTTTCTTTAGGTCAAGAATATACCTTACATTTGTAAGTCGTCTGATTGTACCATCGTGCATCTTTAGTCATACTGTTCCGATCCTTTTTGTCTGACATGCATTGTCGTTGCCCATAAGCACAACTCCTCCATCGAGCTCTTCAAAACTCGAAAACCAATGTCTGTTTGGACACATATGATAAGAACATCCAGAATCAAGGATCCACTTATCTCAGTAGGTTTTTGATGATGAAACTGAAAATGCTGATTCTTCATCTTCATCGGCCTTCTGTGTAACATTTACATTTGACTTGTCCTTGTTTGGACAATCTTTCTTCCAGTGCCCTTTCTGGTGACAATAGGCACACTCGTCTTTCGCATGACGTCTTTGAGATGACTCTCCTCTGGACTTTGATATGTATTTCCCCCTATTATTTGATCCGCCAAATTTTTTGTTGTTAGTTCTACCTCTGGATGCCGTCAATGCTTCTGATATTGAGTCTCTATGATCATGTTGATCCTTCTTCTGGTACTCGTTATTTACCAAAGCATTTGAAACATCTATGAACTTAACCTCATCCTTTCCATATAACAAGGTTGTGGTTAAATGTTCATAGCTTTCAGGTAATGAATTCAGCAACAACAAAGCTTTATCTTCGTCGATAATTTCAACATCTAAATTTTGCAGATCGACCAAAATTTTATTGAAATTATCTAAGTGCTCAATCATAGGGGTACCTTTCTTGTATTGGAAACGAAAAAATTTCTTCTTCAAGTAGAGTCTATTCTCAATACTTTTCGTCATGTACTTGTCCTCTAGTTTCTTCCAGAGAACTATAACTACATTCTCTTTCATGACAAAGTACTTTTGATCTTTTCCTAAGCACAGTCGAATTGTGCCACAAGCTTGTCGGTTTACATAATTCCAATCTTCATTTGAATAATCTCCTGGCCTGGTTTCCAAGGCTATATTAGATCCTTCTCGAAACAATAGATCTAATACCTCACATTGCCACATGCCAAAGTTATTGGTACCGTCGAATTTCTCCACCTCAAACTTTGCGTTGGACAACATAGTTCTTCGAGTAGAACAACTTGGTTTGCCATAAATTCTATGGTCAACTTGTTCACCTTCTTCGATATCTCTTTTATTAGCCATAAGTGCAAGGAGATAACAGAAATTTTGTACTTACAACTTAAAATAGTGTTTTTCCAAATTTTATACCTTATTTGAAAAAACGGAGTCCGCAGTTGAATCCGGAATAGTCCAATTAGCTAGGAATAGATCCAACTAAGCTGAAAACGGATAAAAAACGGACCAACTCGGTCCAAATATCTACTAGTTACTGAGTTGACTGACTTGTTGGCAGCAATACTCTGGCAGCTTCTAGCGTTGATTCTGACTTCTGATTTGACCGATTATTTCACCGTTGCATTCGTTTCGTTGAGAGCTTCGATTTGATACATAATACTGCTATATTTGGCTCTGATACCAATTTGTTGTGGGCGGAAACAATAAATAACGGTATATGGATATATCAAAGCGATAAAATGAACACACAGAATTTACGTGGTTTGACAATTCACCTAGGTCTACGGGAGGGAGCAAATATTATTTAAACTGAGTAGAAAATATACATAATATAGATACAAATTTCCTCACTAATAATATCTCTCAAGTGTTTTCCCAAACTCACAGAAAACTCTCAAACTAAAAGTATTTTTTCTCTTTGAGTTTGCTTATGCTCTCTCTGATTTTTTTCTGATTTTTGCCTTGTTTTTCAATGCATGAACTCTTCCCTATTTATAGATGAAGTAAGGTTTTATTTCCCTAAATTGTGTCATAATTTAAGCCTTAAATTAGACCAATAATTTTCTTAAATTATACCACTAATTTCCTTAAATCATACCACAAATTAGGCCACTAATTTCCCTAAATTATGTCACTAATTTATTACTTTTAGAGCCAATATTCAACACCTTCACCACCTCAGCTGAACGTAAAATTGTGAGAGACACGAAGGAGAAGCTAGCTTATATTACCCTTTGTTATGAGCAAGAGCTCGAAACTTTCAAAACTAGTTCTTCTATTGAGAAGAGTTATGAGTTGCGGATGGCCAGGTGATCACCATTGGTGCTGAGCACTTCCATTGCCCTGAAGTCCTTTTCCAACCATCGATAATTGGAATGGAAGCTGTAGAATTTCACGAGACCACATACAACTCAATCATGAAGTTGATGTTGATATTAGAAAGAATCTCTACTGAAATATTGACCTTAGTGGTGGATCTACCATGGTCCCTTGTATTGCTGACAGAATGAGTAGGGAAATTACTGCTTTGGCTCCAAGCAGCATGAAAATCAAGGTGGTTGCTCCACTTGAAAGAAAATACAGTGTCTGCATTGGTGGCTCCATCCTTGCATCTCTCAACACATTCCAGTAGGTATGTAAATGTTGTACTATGTGTCAGTGATGATGTTGGTTAAACATCAAATGCATTGAAATCTGTCGTCCAGTTATGCATGGGTCTTAGGCCTGCACTTAGTATAAGGTAGATTGTAGCGGTGATCTTAGGCCTGATGCCCAGAGGTACGACCCTTTTAAGTTTCCATTATTGTTAAGGTGGCCTTAGTTCTCCTAAAGCTACTTTATGAGACATTGTCTAGGAGGCACATTTTGTCCACTTTTACCATACATGGTCTTGGAGAAATCTACTTATCTCTACTTCAGACGAGATATCAACTTATGTAGCAGAATGTGACTCAATGAAACAGTTGGGTCATTTTTAACGTCCAATCTCATTCTCCGACTTAAGTTTAGATGCTTGAGATGAACAGAATGGAATGTTTTTTTCCTTTCAATATTATGCTTCTCTGATGTATTATTCTCCACCTATCAGCAAATAGAGAGAAATATGTATCTACACCCATTCATGCTTTAAGGTTGCATTTTCATGCTTTCTTCAGGGATGTTAATGGTGTTTCTTTTATATGATATGTAGATGTGGATTGCAAAGGCAGAGTATGATGAATCTGGTCCATCTATAGTTCACAGGAAGTGCTTCTAAATATGCAGTACATGGGATCCACGGAATTTTTATGTTGGAATAATGATGTAAAACATGGTTAGAGTCAGATATTTGAATTATTATGTTTTTACTAACAACTTTTATGCAATATAAAAGCAGATCTCTCTGCTTTAAATTTTTATCTTCCCACTTGCCTCCCTCAAATACTTTCTGATGGATGTAGTGTCATTTGTTTTTTTTTCTTTCCTTGATTTACATTTACATTTCATGAAAATTTACATTGAAAATATATCTGCTTATTATTTTAATTTCCCATTGTAACCTCGCTTTAGTTAGAATAATGATAGACATTTTAAGTTGGTAAAATCTCCCTTGCTTGCGTATATATTTAGGTTTTGTAGCCAATTTGATGAACCCTAAAGAGAAGCTTGTGTTTCGGTTAGGGACTGGCACTTTTTTGCATATCTGGTTCAAAACTCTAAAAGTCGGTGTTTCACATTTGTATGGTAGTTGTAACTCTCTAATTCGTTGCCTGTGGCCTCTGTTTTTAATTTTTCTGAGACTTCTCATTAAATAGCAAATCAGTAAAAAGAAGCCTAAGTTATGGCCAAGGGTTTGTTTGTGTTTATATTGAAACTGTTGTAAGTCTGAACGCAATGTTAAGAGAAAGGGAAAGTGTTTTGGGAAAAAGTTTCTAGTAGTCCAATAATTTTGTAAAAATTAGCACTTTAACCATGATATTATAAATTAGATATTTTTAGTCCCCATAATCATGAAAATGGGGCATTTTTATCCCTATCATTATTAAATTATTACATTAATGGTCCTATTCGTCTTATGTAAAAAATAGAATAAAAGTGTTCATTTTTCATAATTACAGACCCAAAATGCCTTAATTATAAAAAAAACACTTAATTGTTAATTTTTACATAATTACAGGACCAATCCTACACCCCAGAAGTGCTTCTGAGAAGAACTATACAGTTTTTGCTTCTATTGTGGTTTTTGAGACCTAAAAACACCAATAATTTTCTTTTCATATTTGTTTTAGAAATTTGCATGTTCAAAAGCATAAACAAACGTTAATTGCAATACATATTACAAGAAAAAAACATTTCAGTTTTAGGTTAAATCATAAAAAAAAGTAGGAAAAAAAATATGTTAGTTACAGAATAAATTCTCATAAGTCTAAAAGCGCTTAGCTTATTGTGTAACCGACCAACCATTGCATCCAAAAATGGAAAAAGTTTCTCTGCATGTACCAAAACACTAGTATTTCTATTATGGCATAATATTGGATAACAAAACATAGAATTGGCATTATTTTTTTTGGGTATGAAACCAACCGTAGATTTATTTTATTAAAGGGGGAAAAAAAGAAAGAAGGAAGATACTAAAGTGAGTAGTATTGACAATCCTCCCTTTAGCTATGAATAAAAGAATAGCAGAAAGTAATTATAATGATAGTGCAGAACAAAATCCCTATTTTTTCACCAAATATTATCATCTTATAAGAACTTACAATGTTCTTTTTCTAAGTTTATATTGAACAAAATCCAGCTTCTTCACACCTTTACAGTCCTTATCACCCAGTAATTTGCACAACCAAGTCCAAGGTCACTCATTGAAGCTTAATTGAGTACTTTACAAAGGTGACAGGAGAAAAACAGGGGCAAAAAGGGAAATGCCTCTGTAATCTTCTATTTATGGCTTTCTTTGTTCTATACACAAGATCTCCATATCCTTCCTTCTAAAGAAATAACAATTATGGAAACATCATCATGATACCGTCTTCGATCCCCTTGAGGTATTTCAAGCAATTCATGGAAGTCCATACCTGAGATTTAGAAAGATCAATTCGTTCCATTAGTTTAAGTTGTCCGGAAGAATAAAATGTGTTTTCTGATACTTGCAAGCGCTCACGACCATTTTTTTCCAGTTTGTTTCATAAGCGCTTTATTAGACTCAAAAGAAAAAACAAACAAATAAACAAACAAACAAACCCAACGTCACCAGTATGTGTTCTGCATTGGTATGGATACTTACCAGCTTTCTTTGCAGCACGGAAGAGCAATTCTTCTACCAGATGCTGTGCAGGATCACCTTCTGGTTGCAATTGAATAAAAAGTTCAACTTCTGAAACAGCTTCTTCATTTGTAAAATATTGATACAATCCATCAGAGGATAGTATCAAAAATCTGTCTTTTGGGCCTAATCTGTGGTGATGAAGACATGGGAAGCAATTGATGTATGAGGAGGTTCCTATGTAGTCAATTCTGAACATCTCTAGAAGTGCATCATTCCATTTTGGCTGCAGACAATAAGAGAAATACCATATGTAAGACACTCTTAAATCCGAACATGAAAACTCTCATCATCTCTACATTATAATTTGGTAGAATGTGATTGGATGAAACAATTGGATCCACTTCTAATATCCAATTACAGACTGCCACCTAAGTTGAGATGAGATCTCGATTTGAAATTAATAGAATTACTCGTCCAAAAATAGCTTCTCTTCAAGTGGAAAAGCAGAGGCATTCAATAATCTAAAGAATTTTTGCTTCCATATTTCATATCTCAAAAGTGTATAACCATTTATGGAAATATTCTCTATTTCCTTCGGTGAATATTTTTGCTACAAAGTGAAGTTCCATTCCACTCTTTATGTCATGTGAGAAAAGCAAGTTAATCAAATCAATTAAGAGTGCTTGAAACATCCTCAAGATAGTCAATTTGTCATCACTCAATGAAAGTAGCCAAAAAATCTAAGAGAGTGAAAATCAATGACAAAAATGTTGGAAACACAATCAAGCAGGAAAGACTAAGCAACCTGTTTGAGAAAACCAGCACCAAAAGCACGAGTGACCATTAACGAGCCTTTGACGCGGTCATTCACCACAGCACAAGCATCATCAGGGTGTTCACTTCTTATTCTTTGAACTTCCTGAAATGTATAATAGGAGAGATTATGAAAAGCACAAAAAGAAACAAAACAGAACTTACAAAAAGAAACACCATTTCTTTAAGCTAGAGTTCTACCTCTTCAACACTAGTGCTATGATCCTTGGTAAGCTGAAGGGCAGTTAAAGTAGGAACCGAATTAGGCCTATCACCATCAGAACCTTCAAGATCGTTTAAAGTTTCTTCATTGATTCTCTCTAAATCTTGTCCAATTTTCCCAAACCAATAATCAGATTCGGTCTTTTGAGCCAATACTGCTCTACTATCACCCACATTCATAACATACAAATCTTCTCCTTTCATTAACATCACAAGAACACAAGAACCCATCAAAGCCAATTCAGGATTTTCCACAAGCATCTTATCTGCAATATCTAAATAGGCCTCTTCTGTTTTCCTCAAAGCTTGTGATAAAGCTTTCAACACATTTGTATGGTCAATCTGTCTAGACCCTTTAAACCCAGATGAATTTAATTGTTCCTTTAATCTCCTATCAAGTTCTACTCTTTCCCTATCAAATTTACACCTCCATCTTCTCTGATTATACTTTCCTTTTGAATTCCTACTCTGTTTTCTCTTCGAATTCGAATCCCAATTTTCGTCCATACTTGGAGAACAAGAATCAATTACTAGATTCCTTCCAAAACCACTCTCACTAGTATGAGAAGAATCTTCAAATTTTGGATTGGGATTTTCAGATTGTATTGGCGATGTTACGGGGGCTTCCACCGAACCTGCCGGTTCATGCTTCTCATCCCACAACAAGCCTTTGAGCTCTTTGTGGACAAAAGAGTACAAGTTCGACAGAAGATAATCTGGAGCATCTGGACCGTTGAATCCATCATAAATTCCTACGAAAACCCATCCATGTTCTTCTGAAACGACCACTTGTACTCGATCTTCTCCTGCTTTTCCTTGAGCCCATTGAAGATTCTGACTTTCCATTGATTCATAATCTTCCAGACTACCTTCACTACTACAATTCACACTATTAATAGTCAAATTCTCATTGTGTTTCTCTGATCCAGTAATCCAATCTGGTTCTTTAACTGAAACAACCCCTCTAATCGGAGCAACCATCGAGTTCTGACCCCGAGATATCGTCATAATAGCTATAGCTCTCTGAAGAACCCGAATCAATTTGCCTTTTTTTGATCTGGGTCTAAGAACAAAACCCCCATGAGAAAAATTCCTTCGAAATTGATCAGAACCCTCTTTCTCCATAGGTCCAGAACTGTAAATCCCAAGGTCGATAGGACCCGACATGAATCCTCTTTCAATAGGACCCGACATGAACCCTCTTTCAATAGGCCCTGAACCCGAAATACCGCCGATATTTCCCCAATATGGACCCGAGTTTAACGAGTTCCTCGGGATCGGTTGTAAAGGAATTGAAGCAAAAGAGGTTGAGCTCTCAAAAGCCGCAGCTCGATCAATACTGTTATAAGAATACAGATCAAATAAATCTGTAGATAGAGGTGTTGAAGTGTTGGCACTCACAGAAGCTCCAGAAATGGTTTTGAAAGTGGTGGTTTCTTCGGAGTGCACTTTAGAAGAGGAGAGCCGAGATGGGTCGGGTCGAACATAGCAAAAGGAATGACCCAGACCCTCATCGAGAGGGTCTGATAAAAAAACGGGACAATCCTGCTTCCGGTAACTTTCTCCGGCGCCTACGAAGCAGGCGCTTAGCTTCCCACATCCGTTGCCCATCAGAAAAATCAAAACTTGCTCAGATTTTCTCAGAAGCAGAAATTTTTATTACTAATATTTCATAGCCAATTGCTCCAAAGAGAAAGAGAAGAGAAAGAACCTCAGAAGAAGAAGAAGAGAAATAGAAAGACAGCTTCTTAGACAGAAGCGTTGACTTTGGTTAAAGATTTGAAATGTGAAGTTTTCCAGATTCTTTTAATTTTTCCAATTTTCCTTAAGAAAATAAAAGTCTCCTTCAATTTTTTCGTAATCCGTTGACAATAGTTCGGAGTCTGGAAAACGTATCTTATTTTACTTTCATTATATATGCATATATCTTTTATTAATTAATTTTTTTCCTAATTTTTTATTAAATATTTATTTTAAAAAAATTATAATAATTAAAATATGATGTATAACATATTACAAAAATAATAAATTATTTTATTTTATTTTTTTATTGGCAAAAGATTCTTGAAGATCATATAATTTTTACTAGATGAATATATTAATCCAATAATTATTGAGTTAGTTATATTAAGTTTTATAATTTTTTAAAATCATTAATTTAATTTTATAATTTATAAATTAAATATTATTAGTTCATTTATTATAAAAAATAAATAATTTAAATTATTTAAACGAGTACTTATAATCCATAAAACTTATATCCTTATAATATTTTACACTATAATGCTTTAACTTTCATAAATAACGGGACTTTAAGTACCTAATTCAAAAACTACGAGAAGAAAGTACTCGTTGGCATGTAATAACAAAATTATTATGTCATTTTTTCAAAAAATATAAAATCTCTTGTATTCAATATAATAATTACAGAATTAAAACTCTTAAATTAAATAATTAGGAGACTTTTGGTATTTACTTCCTTTTATTAAGATGATGTTTGATTGGAAATAATAAGAATGATAAACAGTAGAGGCAGATTTAAAACATTTTAAAAAAATAACACTTTTAAAATTTATAACTAAAAAAATAACACATCTTATAACAATCTCACTTATTTTTACTACCGAAAAATTTCATATCATTTCACATTAAACATTTTTTAAAATTAAACTATAGTTATTTAGACCCTTCAATATTAAATGTCTTTCTATTAAATCATGTTTAATATTATTAGAGTGTTATTTTTGTTGTTATAAGTTTTGATTCTTTTATAACTTCAAAATAAATTTAAGAGGAGTTAATGATAACTTCTCTAAAATTCTAATGCTAAGGCTAGCACCGTTTATAAATTTAACGTCTTGATTTTTGACACTTATTATTTTATGTTCTTACCTTTTAGTTTAGTATTTTATACAAAATTTTAATTTTGTTCAAATTCATTATATTTATAACATTGTTAACATAATTTAATATCAATTTAATTATAATTAAAAAATTTATGTTAAATTTTGTATTTAAAGTTATTTTTTCTTAACTAGGTATGAAAATAACAAATATTTTGTGAAATAACAAACTAAATTAATCCTAAACACTCATGTTATTAAATAACATCTTTCAAGTTATTATATCTATACATACATGTACCATCATTTTTTCGCTTATACCTAAAGATACCATAATTTTCATAAGTCTCATATTAATTTAAAGAATAGTTGAAATTTTGTACATCCTGTAGTCTTTTGTGTCATCGTTTGCTTTATGTGTGCAAAATACATAGTCTTTTTATTTTACTTAGTGTATTTGTCTTTCTCTGTGCAAGGTTGGTTACTTATGATCAGTAATTCACACACGCACATAATTAGGTACACTTTATATGTGAGTTGTTTACATAGACCATAAGGTTAGTTCTTATAGTGTGCATGCTCGTTTTCAAATGTTGTCACTCATGTTTTTGTTTCATTTCAAGTGGCGATATTTACAAAAACTACTCAATAATTTTGGAAGCAAAAAATGGGGATTTTTGGCACCTCAAGGAGGCCCTCATCAGACCCCTGACTAGGTGGTTGCCGAGGACATTTGATGAGAACTCGACGAGGTTGGCTGTGAGCTTGGGTGGATTCTATAAATACCTTTTTCTTGTTTCTTATCCAGAAAAATTGTAACAGAGTTCTGTCAAATTGAAATTTTATTTTCTGTTTATGGATCGCTATTATCTTGAGTGTTGTTCGGTATAAATGATTCGTAATTATGTGAGAAAAACCATGATCTTAAATAGTAAGTACTCGAGGCATTGTTTTCAAGTGAGTTTTACTTGAGAAGCTTGTATGGCAATGAGTCGTATGTCAGTTGAGTGAGTGTTCTAGTATTTGTGCTATTTTGGTATGGTTAAAATATAATGCTTGAATATTGAGCTCTTGACTATTTTACTTTATATGTAAGACACAACACTCTAAGATTGGGTTGGGAAGTTTGGTTGTTATTCTCAAATCATTGACAATATACAATACATGGTTGATTGTGCGTCCCATGCTAACGATTTGTGTTTCATGGTTAAAAATGGTTCCTACAGTGGTTATTGGTTGTTCATAATTGAGGATGGTTCTCAAGGTTGATTTTTCACTTCATTTCACATTATTGATCTACAATTATTGATCACATCACATTGGGTAGTATTAGCTTAGGAGGAAAGTCAGATTTATGTGTTGGACTATGTCATTATAGAGGTAGCAAGTGAGAGTAACAATATACAATTTAGTTAGACGTCCCAGTTAATATAGGTAATGGTGGTTTTTTCTATCAGGGTTGTAATTGTTTTTATTACTTAGTGTATTTGTTTACTATCAAGTAGTTACTATATGTAACCTAAGAATGTTGCCACACAGGCAAAGGGTCTAGGATGGTTTATCTCGTTATATTTGGTGTTATGCATGCTTTATTAGTTTGTTAGCATAATTTGAGTTTAAATTGTATATGTCTCTCTATATATCTACTACTTTTTTATTATCTATTTGTGATTATTCATACTACTATTGTGATTATGAATTAAGTATTTATCTATCTATTGTTTGCATATTCGAGATGATTCTTTAAGAAGTTAGTATCTTCTTAACCTGATTGTATATCAGGTCTTGGACTTCTTCAATGTTGTTACGCATGATTAGTTTATATGTTAGTATAATATGAGTTTCTATCATGTATGAACCAACATACTATATGTAGATTTTGATTAAAAAACTTATTTATTATATGTTGTCGCTTTTTTTCTTTCCTTTCTGTGTATTATGCATATATCTTTCTATATATTGCTTTTGTTGTATTAAATTAATATACTTACTTCTTGATTAACTTATATTGTTTTCACTTTTTTATCTACATGCGATTTTAATGTGAGTTTCTAAGAAGTCAGTATCTCCTTACCTTAATAGTGGACCAGGTGTCACACTCTTTATTATAATAATTCAAAGGAGAGTAATATCTCTAAAAAGGAAAATGAAAAGCTCAATTGGGTTGAAGGTGTAGAAAAAAAAGACTTATGTAGTCCAAAACCATGAGTTTATAGCAACTGGCCTAAAGCAAGAAATACTATTATCGAATTTAGTGAAATAACTCATAAAACTTTCACTAATTGAATAGAATTTGAAAGCAATTATGTCAATTATAGAATGTTAAAACTAATAACTCCAGCATAAATAGTTAAAAATTACTCTATAGCATTACAACAACAACCATCGCCGCCAAGAAGTTTAAAGACCCTAGAAAAGAAATACAACCACTAGTACTATTAGAGAAACACCTCTCACATAAACAATAAGGATAGTACGACCACTAGTATTATTTAGAGAAACATTCTTCAAGAATACATTGGTTATTGAAGACAAAAAAACTATTATAGGAATTTAAGTAAACCATAATGATTAAGTTTTTATAACTTAGCCAAAAAAATCTACTGAGGAACATATCAAATATATGAAATTTTACAACACAAAGAAAAGATTTTCTACACACAGTAAATTTAATATTCTTGAAAGAGTTTATTCAATTTTTATTTATAAAGCTTTCGATGCAGGTTTAATTGAGAACTTGTATTCGAAATTTAATTTAAATTAATAAGGAAGATTTTTAGTTCACTTATGGACTAGTATATGGAAGGTTTTTAGTTCACTTATGGACTAGAATAAGGAAGCTTATGTTAGTCCTCATCATTTTTTCAAATTAAAGATTTTCAGCATTAATAGAGAAGTTTCAAAACCAATGTCATTTTTAGAAAAGAAATTCAATACATATGACCTCTGTATTTTAAAAGGACAGATACTAGGTCAAATTTATTATGAACTCAAGAAAATGGATAATTCTTTTAAAATTAATGTAAATTACTCGAGTAATAAATTCATAATCATTTTTCATAGTAATATGACCTTCATTGAATAAGGTGGTGAAAAGAATAGAAGTTTGAGAAAAACTTTAACCATAATAATATAAAAATATGCTAAGAAACAAGAAAGGTGTTTTGCTTTTATACCAAGAAAATTACTAAATATTAGAAATGCATTTATTACATTAGAGATCGAGAAAATAAAGATACATCATTATCCAAGTCATCAAAATAACTTCAATAGAAAAAAAATAAAGAGGAATAAAAATGTAAAACCCACACACCTTTAGTCAATAGGCCATGCTAAGAAAATGAAAGACTTAAATTGAAAAACAAAAATAAGAAAGTAAGATGAATCATTAAAATAAGGATAAAACAATGATTTTTTGTTATTGTAAACAAGGTTTTCATGCCTTATAAAAAAACCCTTATTTCTATTAGTTGAACACAATTTTAGAAAAAAAACAATCTCTCCACTCTTAAAAATTATTCACCTAGTAGTAATTTATCTAGAAATTATGAGTAGCTAAGAATTCTTCAAGGTTCTTAGTTGGATTTTAAAATTGTAATAATTATCAATATTATGAATAAAATAGAATACAATCACTTTTTTTTCTATTTTCTAGTAAGTCTAATTTGGATACCATATTATTTATGGATGCAAAGGCTTAATCAATACAAGGAGAGATAAAGGTTATAAGAGTCCATTTATTACGTGAAATGGATTAATTTATTCCTTTTATTTATAGGTTGGTCAGTTTAGTCCCCTATATATGAAAATAAGGAATTTTAGTGTAAAAAAATGCACTTTACTCTTGGTACTAAAATGTATAATTTTAAGTAATTATGGGACTAAAGTGCTCATTTTAATAATAATGGGACTAAATGCACTCACTTTTCATAATAACAAAACTTATAGTGCATGATCCAAGAATAACAGGACTAAATTGACTAATTTCATAAAAAAAATGGGATCTATGCTATCCCTAATCCATTACTAAGAGGTATTATAAGGTTTGAGCAAGCTGAGTCATATCAAATATATTAAGTAATTATGGGACTAAAGTGCTCATTTTAATAATAATGGGACTAAATGCACTCACTTTTCATAATAACAAGACTTATAGTGCATGATCCAAGAATAACAGGACTAAATTGACTAATTTCATAAAAAAATGGGATCTATGCTATCCCTTATCCATTACTAAGAGGTATTATAAGGTTTGAGCAAGCTGAGTCATATCAAATATATTAAGTAATTATAGGACTAAAGTGCTTATTTTAATAATAATGGGACTAAATGCACTCACTTTTCATAATAACAAGACTTATAGTGCATGATCCAAGAATAACAGGACTAAATTGACTAATTTCATAAAAAAAATGGGATCTATGCTATCCCTTATCCATTACTAAGAGGTATTATAAGGTGAGTCATATCAAATATAACAAAAAAATATGAACAATAGAAGGGAAGACCATGGTAGATCAATTAAATTCATGTATGATAATTATAATTTTAAGTAAATTAAGAATATTGAATGATTAAATATTTATTTATAACATCTATAAATTAATAAATAAGAAAATACAAACAAAGAAACTAACAATAAGTATATATGGAAATAAAAAGCTAAAACAATATTTTAATAAAAGATTTAAAGGTTATATTTAAATAATAATCTACAATAAATAACGACTAGCATTATAAAACATGTAACTAGCATTATATTTTAACTATTAAAAATAATTTGGTATATTATTTTAACATTGAACACTGTTTAAAGAACTACGTTAATTTAAAATCATTCAATATTATTAAATATTATTTTATTATTATAAATTTTATTGGATTTTATTATAATTTTTCAAAAATATAATAACATGAATATTATTATGACACAAATTTCAACTAAATTTTGCATAAATAACTTTAATATCATATCATATGTAAAAGTTATTTTACAAATTAAAAAATGATCTATTTTTTAAATAATATTAACACATATTATAACATAAAAAAATATATTATAAAAATACATATAAATTTATATATATTTAATATTATTACTTACATATCTTGATACACTTTTAATTTGATTAGAATTAATTTTATTTTTATTTTAAACCCATAAGATCTGGGCAAATCTTTGAATATTTGCAAATTATCTATTTGGTATACTCAGGCCAATTCACACAATTTTTGTGTGAAAAATATGGTTGTTATAATAGGAAGGACATGAGCCACCCCATAAAATGTTTGTTATATATAATATTTATAAAATTTAAAAATATTATATATAAAATAAAATAAAAATAACTAAACAAATGAGTAATACTATTTTTTTATTTTCATGTTTATCTCTTGAATGTACATTTGAAATAGTGTACAAGCATCACGAAATATCAAATCTTAAAACATTAACATTTAAGAAATGTAAGTTTTATATTATTTATAAATATTATATTTATATCTTTTTTAAGGACATTCTTTTTATATATTAATATCTTCCCTTAAAATATGTCTCATTTGATTAAATACTTTATATATTTAATATATTTTTATTACATTTTAATTTTATTTAAGACATTTGTCTTTATTTGTTTACGCAAAACACATATTTTTAGGACATTTTTCAAGAAATGTAAGATATACAATCCTAAAAAGTTAACTTATAAACATAAATTTTACATTATTTATAAATAATACATTAATATCTTTAAATAATAAATTTAAATCCCGCAAACATATACTAGAGTAAAATATCATATATACAGTTTTGAAAGTCATGTATTAAAGATTTTTCTTTTATTATTGATTCAAGAGTAACTTCGTTACGTTGGATTGAGTAATTTGATAGAGTACGTTGGGTATTAGCTATAATAATCATATTGAAGTTCTTTCTTTTATAAATCATAAATTGTAATTTTTACATATAATAACTTTTTCATGTTTGTTTTAAATTTTTTAAAATAATTATAATAGAACAAATTATTATAATAATTACATCTATTTAATCAAATTTAATCATATTATATAAAATAAGTGAGATGTTAATGTATCTTATTTTATATGCATTAAAATTTTGGTAAAGAGATATCAAAAGTTACATAATGATTACAAAGAATACTCATTTTGATTCACTATTTTTATTAACTTATGATTAATACTTTAAATATGATAAATAATTTGAGAAATTAATTTGTTTTTCTAGCTAATTCGTAGCTACTAGTCTCTGTACAACTAATGATTTGAAAGATAAAATGTGATAACCATTTCTCCTACATAGATAGTTTTTTTCTAACAAAATAATTATTATATTATTTGATAATTCGTCTTAAGTTAATAGGAGAAAAGAATTTTAATTTTGAAACAGTAACACCATCGTGAATTTAGAATTTTCCATCCTTATATAGTTGGGCTCGGCTCGAGTCACTAGAAAAAAAGAGTGGCTCTGTGCTCAAGTCACCAGAGACAAGAATTGGGCTGGGCTTAAGACAGGAGAAGACAAGATTTGGGCTGGGCTACAAAACATTACAATGTAGCCCATAAAATTATATCTTATAAAATTATCTCTGTCAATTTTTCTCATGATAAATTTATAATACAAAATTATTTTTGTGAAATAATATTCATAAAATCCTCAAAAGAAGTTTTTTTAAATATAAAATTTGTATATTTTGTCTTACATAGATAAATCACAACCAAAAAAGTTTGTAACTTAAATTCTAATAAATTATATTCATTTAATATTAAAATTTGATGAATTAAATAATATCTAATATATTATTTATGAGAAATTAGAAATTATAATTTCTTAGCTCAGGTGGCTTTGAATTAAAAAAAAAACAAGTGAATTCTAGAAAACGCATGAAATACTGAGAAAGAAGAGTCAAGATTTATACCGAGCCGTCAAGTCAAGAGAAAGGTCAGTATCAACATTGGCTTGGTCGTAATTCGCTTCTAACATCAGAAGGTTCAATTGTGAATCTATTAATAATATTTTGCTCAAAACTTAAATGTCTAGTTACTTTAATTTTCATGGTCAACATTAGCCTACGATCCTCATCTTGGACTAGTAAAAGTGCTTGGCTTACAAGTATATTACGATGATATTATTTAAGATCGTACGGCTGTAGTTATTAATAGAAAAAAGTATTAATTAATTTCTTTTATTTGTTGTCTAATTTATTATTGTCTCAATTAACAGTGATGCATGGTCTCCCCATTTGACTGCGAAAATGTTATTATTACTTTAATTAATGTTATTAATTGTTGTTTTTATCTAAAATTCTCTTGCTTTTTCCGTTATATATTTTTTAAGTGTTTTTTTTCATTTTCTTTAATTTAATTAAATAACTTAATTTTTTAAAGTTAAATATCTTATATTATTTATATATTATATAAAATTTATATGAATTCGAACTTCAATCCATAAATAAACTTAAAAAATACTTGGATTTTAAAAAAATACAAATGATATAAACAAAATTAAAATATAATAAAAATATAAAATCTAGTCAAAAGAACCATATTTTAAAAAAGATGTTAATTAATTAAAAAAAATATTATAAATAATATAAAATTTATATATTTTTTATATTAAATTTTTAAGATTAAATATATCATATTATTTATATATTATACAAAATTTATAAGTTATTTTCTTGTATAAATGTGCGTGATCGTAGATGATATTCATATTGAAATTTTATTAGATTTTTTTTAACAATATATTTAAGTTTTTATGCATCTTTTATCATACCTCTAACATTTAAAAAATATTAATGATATCTTTGAATCTTAACAGAGTTAACAAAATATTATGTCTAAAGTTAAAAGGCAATTTTCCTTATTAGATCTGCAGGTATGTGCAATGCCCTTGTGCATTCTAGACGTTTGTCAAAATGCCACAGTAGTTTTTTTTCTCTCGTGTTTTAGTAATAAATACTGGATTTGTTTTGTGTTTAGATGGAGGAATCAAAATTTGTTTTTGAAGCAAAGATTATTCAGAGAATGGAGCTCCTGATACTATATATCAACTCTTCAGTGGATGATGAATCTAGTAACCTCAATATTGTTGCTTTATTTAATCAAAATTGATGCAAGTTAGTTTTTACAATATTAAATAGTCTCAAAGTGAGTAGTTATATTTAAGAGTATTATTGAAGATACATTAAATATCAGGAGTATTAGAACACATTATTTAAAATTTAAGAGTATTGGTAAAGATACTTAAAAATTTGGAGATATTCTTGAAATTTTTCCATTTTGTTATGTAGGCTACTATTTATTAGGGTTTTATTAGTTTATAAAATGAAGCATAGTCTAACTAATATATCTGAAAGTTCATTTATTTTTCTTTTGGATTTGGGGTCATTGTTGATGTAATGAATGTGTTTTCTAGTATAACTAGAAATTTTGTGATGAGTACGTAGAACCCTAATCTCTGTAAATATATGTAAAAGTCCCTCCACTCTATTCTAAAATAATTATCCTGAAACTGATCATGCTTGTTTATTGTGTTTCACCAAAAATGAAAAAAGGCTTATGGTATGCTTTATGGTGTTTCGTTTACAGTACAACTGCAGGGTATATCATATTCTATTAGAATTTGTAGTGATTTTTCAAGAAATTTCCTCACAAATAGCTTCAAAGGCATGAAAATTACTGCACAATGTCCTCAATTGGTTGCTAACTTCAAAATAGTGTAAATACAGCATATTACAAGATATGTTTCCTTGTTCTTTAATTTTTTTTTATAGAATTCCTCGTTATATAATTTGTTGTACTTTGTCTATTGTAATTTTTCTTCGTGAATGAAAATATTTTCTTTTCAAAAAAAAAATAAGAAAATAGATCTAGTATCAATTAATCATGTCAATTATAATAACTTTTATTCAGTGTTGTAGCAAGTAGAAGTTATATATATATATTTTTAAATAAGCTTTTAGTCATATCATTTCAGCTTGGACAGGGCTAGTTTGTATTTATGGAACATGAGCATTATAGTGTAAAAACCGGTCTTTTATTTTTGAAAATTGTTTACTAAAGTACTTATTTTTAATCAATTAACAACTAAAATGCTAATTCTTTTTATAAACTAGAATTGTTAATTTTTTTTCTTTTTAATCATTATTTTAGATCAAACAATATATTCAAAAGTCTTACATGAAAGATTTTGAAGAATTTTACCCTAACACCACTTGGTATAGCACTAATAATAACATTTTTATTTTAATTTGACACAAATACTTAAAACTTGCAATGTAAGAGAAGCTAATTACATGCTTCTCCAATAGTTACTAAAAGCTTCAAATAAAATCATTAGGGATGTAAGTTGGGTTATTTTCTCTCTTCTTATATCTTATTTAGTATTTTTAATGGGTTTTTAATAGAGATGTCAATTAAGATTGGATATCTCATTAGTCCATAATACAATCCATTAATTTTATGAGCTAATTTTGTCTTATTCTACTTATTTTTTGATGGATTGTGATGATAATGAGATGTGATATCACATTTGTTCTTAATAGGACTAAATGATGAGTAAAATTATAAAAACAATAAAAAATAAAATATATTTATATATAATAACCATGATTATTTATAATAATTATGAGCCATTAGATATAACTTTAAATGAGATGAATGAAATTTAAGTAGGTTAAGATAACTTCAATCTATGAAATTATTAGGAACATTAAATAAGATATGGATTGGGATAAGACAACTCATTTAAACTCTTTAATTTGTGGTATAATATTATCTTATTTTATTTAAATATCATTTTATGTAATTTAGATTATAATCTTAATGAGCTTAAATTTAAACATATATTTTATCATTTTTTATTAAATATATGTTATAAATATATCATGTATCGTATTTTTTTTATATTCTTATTTGTATTATTTAAATCTATTTAAAATAAATGAAATATTTTAATTAATATTTTTTTATTATCATATTATCTCATCAAAACGTGATGATAAGATAAATGTTATAATGTATCTAATTAATAACTCATGTTAATTTATACTTCTAAATATTATATAAAAAAAATTAACTTTAATGATTGTTATTGAACTAACAACAACCACACTCACATATTCCAAAATATCAACGCAGGAAGATCCATAGCTGACACTTAGAAACCAGTTATAATATTGATTATACTCGAACATTTTCCGACAAAACCCTTGTTTTAAGAGAGAGAGAGAACCCTTGTTTTGAGAGAGAGAGAGGGGGAGGGGGGTACTGAAAGATTACATCTCCAAAACCAAGTCCTAGCTAAATCTTCTCCTAACCTTTTATATTCACATGATTGGTCAACTAATTCAATTCCAACCAAAACTTTACTTCATATACTTGGCTGGCTTTTAGCTTTGGACCAAAGGCTCGGTCATAAAATAAATAAATAAAAGGTGACCAACTTGGCTGTTAATGACTTAATGATAAGCCACCATTTATTTATTTATTTATTTATTTTGGCGCCTACATCACCTTAGAGTGGGTCCTCTGTATCAAGAAGACTAACATCCTTCTTCTAAAACCATTTTATACTCAAATAAAAGGCTTGGAAAAGAAGAAAAAAAGGCTATTGCATGTTTATTCAATTTTCTTTCAGTTTAATTAGTGCAAGATTTGATATTATTTATAGCTCCATAGTCTTCTACTCTAATTCCTCAGCTTCTACAAAGGAATTCTCAACTCTCAAGCCTTTGTATCTCAAGCTTCAGGTTTGAGTTTTTGATTGTTAGTAAATTACTTATCTTTTCTTTGTAAATATGTTTCTGAACCTGATAAATTAGTTTATGGGTTACTTGAATTTTGGGAGAAGCTTGTTGATGAAATGAAAATATTTCTCTACTTAATTTTTTTTTTGAGTTGTTTTTGTCTTTCAGCTGATGGTTGATATTTAGATACTTACTATGTTGAATACCGTTGATTTTTATAGATTCTGCTATACAAATCTAATTATTTATTTGTCATAACAAAAATGAAACTCATGACTAACTTCAGAGGTTCTCAAAATTCCATTCTTGTTCACTTGTAACTTGATATTTGTTCCTTCCGATAGCAAAGCAATAACAGCTTTTGTCATGTTGGGGTGTAAATTTATTGTTGTGCTTTATGTTTTATCATATTAATTGGTAAGGCAATAAGCTTTTGATTTCCTTACATGGTTCAATAATCTTGTTTTTTCGGGTATAAATAAGGGTGATAATTTATGATACAATAAAATACAATAACATGAGTTATTTTTTAAACATATTTTATTAGTTTTGTCTCTTAACTTTTACTAATACACTACTTTGTTTTCTTAACTTTTTTTTTTAAGATTTGATCCCAATTTTTTTTTATCAAATTTGGTTAAAAAATAAATAAATTACATTAAAATTCAAAAATTATAGAACTAAATAATAATTAAAAAGATTATATAAATATGTTAATTATTATTTTTATATTATATTATAAAATAACCTAATATTAAAACAATATGACATTATGTAAATAAATATTTATTGCTTAAAATAATATATTTTAATTGAATAATTTTTGAGTTGATTAATATGTAAACACAATACAAACATAACGGATCATATATGAATATGACATGATCATAAATGAGTTAATATGACACGATGTGTTTATTAAATTAATCAACACAAAACCAAACACGATCATAAATGGGTTAACATACACGATTTTCGAGCCGTAGGCACAAGTAAGACACAGTTTACTTGTTTGATACAAGTTTCAACTGACAATATGTGAATATTTTGTTCATGTTTTTGCCTTTTGCCCCTTAACTTACATGAGATGTCTTATGTCAAAGTAACTTGTAAAGTGTCTTTCTTATGAGTTCCTTACATGGCGTATTATACTGTCTTTTTAGGTATAAATAAGATAGAGGGAATAGAAGTTAAGATCACAAGTCACTGAAGTGGGCTTCAAGCTTATTGAAAGGACTATTTTCCTTTTAAGCTAAAATGGGAAAGCACTTGCAGTACAAAGATGCTGATTTTGAAGGCTACAATCCAGGTTGTATGTGGGGTTTACTGCATATTCTTGATTATCACCAATGGAACAACAATGCAACAAAGTTGATTCCGCATAAAAAGCACGGTGGAAGAAGATGTATTAAAAGTAAGCTACCTTGATCTTGTTTCGTAATCTATTTTAACCATCAGAAAATAGGTTATTTATCATAACAAAACTAAGTCTAGAATGAACTGTAATGTACATGTCAGTAAAATAGAGCTCTAAGCTCTGTAATAGAAGTTCAGTATAGTCATTTTGGGTCTCATGTTCACATGTTAACACTGATTTTGCCGACAGACTTCACCGCAAAGCCATACCAATATACATATGTTCATGTTAGATGTGCTGGAAATTTGAATTAAATGTGTTGGAAAAATACTGAAATTCAACCTAATGCTATCATTTTCATATAGAGAAAAGAAAACTGTGACCGGTGACTACTCTTGCAGGTTTATATGAATTGAATTTCCCATTGCAGAGGGGATTCAACTTGTTTAGTATACCACATGCATAAATGAAACACAAATTACACATTGATGCACATTGAATTTCAAGTACTACTCTTTTGTTGAGACTCTTCTTTATGGGTACTATTAAGTCTACTTAAAATTGTTCAGAAACTTACTGGTGTAACTCCTGGCCTTTGTAGAAATAGCAGGAAAATAAAATCCAACAGAAGACTATGCTTATTGGCAAGAAACAAATAACACCAGAATTAGCATTTTGTTAACTGATATGATAAAACAACAACTTTTCTTATGTATTGAAGTAAATTTAGAACATAGAGAAAGTAGAAGTTTTAATTTTGGGATTGGAAGAGGTCGGATTCAATCCTTCTCCCTTTTTTTAAAGAGCTAAACTCAACCAACTGAACTACGTGGTATTCCCAATTAGAAATGCTATCTATCACCTGCATAAATTTGAGTTACTTGGTTTGTGGCCTATCTCTTGTCTTTCTTTCTTTTTACCAAACAAAGTACAATGATTTTCCTTGCATAATCAAAAGCCTTTCCCACTTTACTAGAGGATGGCAAGTTCGAGCCCTTGTCATTAGTTGCAAACACTTCTGTTACGGTTTCAATGAAATATATCTAGAAGACCATTGTTCGTATAGTTATACTATCAGGAGATCACTTGGCATGCCAAAAGCACTCCTGTTACATGCTAATCCTATATGTATTGGAATAAATATTCCAGGAGTCCTGTTGTAAGAATCCCACCAGGCCAAGTTCTTATTCCTTTCTTCCGTGGTAATCATTGTGAACTTGCTTGCTTAATGTAAACTGTAAGGAAGTTGTTAACTGCACAGTTCCATCTATTTGACTTAAAAGAAACTGACACCGGTCTTAAGCGTGTTACATTGGTGCAAAGAAGTTTCAAACCTCATACCTTCTTGATGACACATGTGATCAACAATGTTTCTCCTTTACTTTCTTATATTACATGACCTTATTAGATTTTTTTTGCATGCAGGCAAGGGAACTTCTAAAGAAACATTGGAAAGTGGTGATTTTGCAGAGGCAGAACCACTTCTGGTAAGTTCAAGTCATACATTTAATGTTTTTTAACCGAACCAATTTAAGATCCAGTAGTGGTTTGTAATACTAATTCATGTTCATCAATGATTTGCCTTTTATCATTAAATGCAAATGAGTAGTAAGGTTAAATATGAATTGAACCAATTAACAATTAACTCTTTTGTGGTGAAAATGCCAGGTCAAACCACATAGTGCAGATTCAATCACAGAAAACAAAGGAACCAGGAAATCTGGCATGAAGTTATCCAATGCTAAAGGAAGAGATAAGAGCCAAAAATGCTTCACTTTGAGCTTCCATATCCATTCATGGACACATCGAACTAATGAAAACCATCTTATAGAGCCTTCAAAAAATTCTTTGGGGAAAGCAAGCACAAAGGAGGCAGTTACCTTGGAACATGACCGGACGGAGCTCTCTCCAAAAATCCGCGACGAGGTTCTGCAAACATCTACTAATAAGCCTAATGGAGATCAGCTCGGTGAATATGTTGACATTCTGGAGATATCTAAGGAGAAGAAGGAAGTTTTTATGAAAATTCTACAAGATCCAGATATCCATGTAAATCACTTCCATGGAAAGAGTTTCAATAACCATGTAGGCAAGTTAACCAAATCAAGATCATTTCCTGTATTGAATTCATCAAAAGCTGCTAGGAATATCAGGCCAAGTACCCTCAGACATAAGCAGAATGAGATATGGTTTCATCCAAAAGGAAAAGTGCTTAATGTTACTCAAGCACCAAAACAAAAGGCATCTAAATCTCAAAAGGAGGGAAAAGAAAATCTTTCTTCTGCAAATATGTCCCATGAAAGTGAAAAACTTGGTTGGAACCAATTAGTCTTAAATCGTTTCAGAGATATCAAACAGAGAATTGATCATGCACTGAAGGATATCAAAAAGGAAAATAAGCAAACACAGGGTGAAGAACCGGCACATGAAATCCTTAGCTCTTCTATCATGGGAGAGATGACTGAACAACCAGAGACAACAATTGGCGAAGATGGTACCAAAATTCATGGCTACGGTCTCAGAAGGCCACGAGTAAGTAGAACATCTTCTCTTAATGAGTCATTGGCAAGATATACTCAGTTGTATGAGTATAGTTTTGGAAGAGAGGCCAAGTATTCTCATTCAAGGAGCTTGAAATTGACACACGAAAGAAAAGGTTCTTTGAGTCAGCAACAAGCTCAAAAGTCCTACAGAAGAAACCTGTCTCTTCCAGATCTTGACTCTATTATTTATTCATTTCTGAATGACACTATAGCAAAAGAAACTAAGACAGTTGTGGATCACAGTGAGGACAAAGACAAAGATAGCCAGACAGAAGCAGGGACCAATAGCCATGTGGTTGATACCGATAACACCAAACTTCTTGATGAGATTGTAGAGACTGAAATTGAGCACAACATGGCTCAAGGAAGTAACAGAAGCTTCAATGATCTTAATTCGACGGTAGGTGAGAACAATAAGGGAATTCTAGAGGCAGATGGGTTATCTGAGGATGCAAATAAGCCTACAGTTGGGGAAACAAGTGATAACCAGGAACAAGATATTGGTTTCATGAAGGACAGTGAAGAGATTCAAGTTCCAATACAAGAATCAACTACCAAAACTTGTTTTCCAGACAATGTATCCACTGCTGCAGAATCAGAAGGTACTCATTGATTCTTTTTTCTATTCACATATCAAAACTATTAAGACTTACACCAAATGCTTAAAAGATTAGGGTTAAAAGTAATAAAAATAGTCCATCTATTTAAACCTATAGAATATAGGAACTAAAGTCTTCACTTTTAACTTTATTTTTTATGTCTCAATTAAATTACACTATTTATCCCAAAAATTTACTAAATTAACGTATAATTTCTCAAAATTTTAAAACGTAAGATTTAGTTTATAGATTCTGACTTCGCTATTAAGATATATATTTTTGAATAAAAAATTAGGATATTGTATGATTTAAAAGTCCAAAGATTAAATTATAAGATATTGTATTTTAGCATCAAAGTTAAAAACTATGTATAAAATTTTAAAAGTTCAAAGATTAAATTATAGGATTTAAAAATTTAGGGACATAGGTATAAAATTTTAAATATTTGTAGAACAAATCATATACTTTTAAAAAATAAGGAGAACTATTTATAATTATAATTATAATTTGAAAACTTATATCTATATGAAATGTGTGTGACGGATCTATTCTATTAAACCTCTAGTAGTTTTCACGTAAACTTATATCTATTATGGTATGTGACGGATCTAGAACACTAGCTTACACAGGATGTGACACTATTATTAACAATAAAAAGTAGTTTTGTTTGCTTATCAATTACTATAATAGATAATTTAATAATTATAGTAATAGTAATTAAATTTAATAATAAAGAGTTAATATAATTATAAGTATGGGTTTTATTTGGAGAGTGAAAAGGGAAGAAGAGAGAGGGGGAGAAGAACTCCAATTTATTCAATTAATTTATTGATAATTTGATATATATTACGCCTAAAAAATTTATATGTCAAGAGTTTAGAAAAATCCGCCACTGTTTCTTCTCCTCTTTAATTCTATTATCACTATTATGGATTGGAGAGTGAATTATTTTATTAATTGTGACAGGTCCAGAGTTGATTCCTCAACAAACATATATGGAAGACAAAAGTGCAGAAATTCACTTTCCATACATGGAACCAGAAACAGTGGGAAATTCTGATTTAAGTTATGTAAAGGATGTACTTGAATTATCAGGCTTCATTAGTTATGAACAACTTGAAAACTGGAACTCAATGGAACAACAACCACTCAGTCCTTCATTGTTCGAGGAACTAGAGAGTTGTTATCATGAACTTGAATGTTATGGACAACCAGTAGCCAGCAACAGACAACTCCTTTTTGATTTAGTTAATGAGACTCTCCAAGAGATCATTGATAAATCATACTCCTATTTTCCCAAGGCTTTTGACTCCTGTAGCAGTATTCGTACTATTAAGGGACAAAATTTACTTGAGTGTGTGTGTAAAAGGGTCAATGAATACCAAAGCTTGAGGCCAGAGTTGGACCGTTCATTAGATGATGTTGTGGCAAGAGATATAGCAAAAGATGAGTACTGGATGAATCTCAAGTGGGAAATAGAATCTGTAGCATTTGAGCTTGAGGGTTTGATTTTTGATGAACTGTTAGATGAAGTTTTGTGTTAATTATCACCTTTAGCTAGTGTCAGCATTGTGCATAAATTTTTTTGTTCCTGTGGATTATTTTAGATAAATAAATAAATTAGATCTAAAAAATTGATAATTTTTTTTTTTATTAAAGATGTATCCATATGTGAGGTTTTTATTTATTTATAATTTTATCAAATTTTAATTAAAATAATAAACTTTATGCTTAAAATATAAATTAAAAAATAAAGTTAAAGAAGGTATTATGTATTAAATATATTAAATTTTTATAAAATTTATAATATTTCCTATATAAAATTATATTTTTAATAAAGAGAAAAAGAAATATGTTAAGCTATGTAAAAGCTAAGCTTTTTATTTTTTAAATATGGGCACTTTTGTGAAAAGGCGTGCGCTTTTATTCTCTTATTTAGTCTTTTTCTTAAAATAAAGTGCACGTTTTTGCGTAAAAAAGAACTAAAAGTGCCATGCTTGATCCTATCTGAATTTTTGTCAGTAAGAAAATGGAGACTTCATCTCTTCACCGTCGTCAATAATAAAATAGAAAAAGCATTGGTTATTTGAAGTTGAAAATATTTTAATTTGTATACTCAAATATTATTGGTTAAAGTGCTTAAGTGCCCTTATAAATAAAAGATTGATTAATCTATCTTTAAATTATATATTCAAATTATATTAAAATTGTTATTTAGTTTATAAAATATATTATTATCATAAGACATGTTTATTAAAAAAATGGAAATAGAGATTAATTAACATTTATGCTAATTACGTTATAAATTACATAAAATAATGAAAATGAAATTGTTTCAAATTACTATTCTCATTTTTCTCCTCCAATCCTATTATTGATACCTTTTACTCATGAAAGTCATTTTATTATTTTTTTGTATTAATTTCAAAATTTGACAAAACTATAGTTATTTAAATTTAACATTATAAAAATAAATTGCTAATATTTTTTTTTATATATTACATTAATTCATATATTATTTTATTATTTATGTATAATACTTAATTTAATTATTTATAAAAAAAATTCAATTTTTTTGTTTATATACCCACAATATACCATTATTTATATTTTATAATAATCAAAATTTAAAATAAGAAGTTATATTATATTATACCCAAAATATATCCTATTTGAATATTTTTTTGTTTTTATCTTTATTTTTAACTGATATTCTTGAATTATCTCTATTTAATTTACTAATATCTAGTTTGATCAATTTTAATAATAATTTCAATAAATTAAAATACTTTAAAGGTATTATTACTATTAAAATTAACAAAAATATATATTATTAACTTAAATATGAATAATCTAAAGATATCACTCAAAAGATACTAAAACAAAAATATAAATATCTCAACTAACCCCGGTATCTATTTTCGTGAATAATTCCTCTACAAAATTGTCAGCCTATATCATTAAAAACCAATCATGATTATGTAATTTTTATTTATTTATATATTTAATTAAATTTATGTTAAGTAGAAATAATGGGTTTAAATTTAAACCATGTAAGACATTTTTTTTAACTTATTTTAAAATTTTAATTATAATATAATTTAACCTAATAATTATATTTAATATACTTAATATAAATATATTTACAATTACTTATAAAATAGCAAAGTAGTGGACATAACTCGTAAGAATGTATTGCATAATACTAAATAAGGCTTTCAATTTTTTTTATAGGCCGAAAAAGATAAGGCTTCTAATTTGGTCCATAATTAGTAACTACTCTACACACAAAAGTGGGCCCATATAAATGGCCCGTTTCGTCAAAGTACACGAAGCTTCAAACACAAATATCCGCGAAGAGAAAATGGACTTATCATCATAAATGTCTCAAATGTGATATCAATCATAAAAAAAATTAAAAAAATATAAATTATTTTGTAAAATTTCGTACAACAACAAAATAATCGATTATTAATATTTTAAATTAATTTTTTATTTAATAAATATATAATTAATAAATTAATCACTTAATTAAAATATTATATAATAACTAGTTTAAAAAATTAAATAGATTATTAATTGTATTAATTATTAAATTTTATTAGTATAATAAATTTTCATTAAAACTTTCAATATTTTATCAATATTTATTAACATTTTAATAATAATATCTATAATATTTATAATATTTTAATCAAATATTTAAATATTATATTTAAGTAACAATTTAATTTAAGGATATGAATATTTTAAATTTAATAATAAAATATATAAAAAAGATATATTATCCTGATAATACCAAGGTTACCTACCAAGACATATAAATATTAAATATGATTACGATAATAAATATATTTATTATACATTTATTTAAAATAGATTTAAATAATAACTATAGTTATTAGTAATATTAATTTTTTAAAGGTTTAAATTTTTGTATTTTTAAATTTTTAATTAGAAATATTTTTAATTTAAAAAATTAAAATGTTAATATAATATTTTTTATTATATTATTTAAAATATTATATATTTTTAAATAAAATAAATAAAATTTTACATAAAAATAAATAAAATTTAAAATAATTATTGTATTTTAATATCGGTTATAATTTTAAAATTGTTTACTATCCTTATCTTACGTCAAATTTATTAAAGTTATTTTTCAAAATATATATATATATTAATTTTTTATAAATAATCATAATTTTTATTATTCTTAGTCAAAATGTTGATTCCTACTCTTTACCTTAAATGTCCGGTAGACGGTAACACTCACAGCGAAACAACAAAAATAAGCGAAAAAGTAAAAAAAGAAGAGAACAGCAGGCATCGCATTATAGCCTATTCCTGCCAATAGACAAGGACATTCTTTCCTTTCCTCTCTGTACTAATGAACTGAGCTCCTCCTTCTCCAACAAAGCACCACCTGCTTATAAAAACCACCAACCTTAAACCACCACTATCATCCGATTTGAAAGTTCTCTCTTTTTCCTTTCATTTTCTTATTGATTGCAATAAATTTTAGGATCGCTTTGGTGCTATATACCAATATTTACTTTTATCTTATTCGGTTTCAACGAACAATTTACAGAAAATCTCAGACTGCGAAACTTAAGGTGGCAATTATACACAGACAGAGTTCAAGTCCAGATATTCACTGCGTCTCGTGTCTCGTTCTCTGTGCCATCAAAATCCTACTGAGTTTTCAGAAGAACCCAAACTTGAAGTTATTTTATTGACAAGTCGATTAAAGTCTACTAATCAACGTCGCAATTTCGTAAGCATTTTTGTTTTATTTATTTCTTCTCTAAATTTGCTTCAAATTTAATTTGGTTTAATGGGTTTTAATCCTAAATGTATGCTTCTTGGTTTATATTTATGCATGGTTGACACAAACAGAACTGGGTTTAATTAGGACGAGAGAGAAGAAAATTGATAAAATGTTGACATGTATAGCTCGTCCTAAGAAACTGGGCGATGACTCGCTGAGTCAACCAGAGCAATGTGACTCCAATAACACTCCTGGAAATAGTAAGCAGCTAGTGGCTATCAAATCGCTCACGTCTCAGGTCTAATTCTAAAACCATCAGAGCTTAATTTCATCATCTCTATTCTCTGTTATTATGGTTCTGTTAAAATTTAATTCTGATTATGGATCGTTTTTGTTTGTTTTTAGTTCAAAGACATGGCATTGAAAGCATCGGGAGCTTATAAGCATTGTAATCCATGTACTGGACCGTCAACTCAGGTTACTAGAATGAAGAGCAATCCCGAGTCAGACACCGACTCGGACCGGTTCCGATGGTCATATCGGCGAACCGGAAGCTCGAGCTCAACGACGCCAAGAACTTGGGGAAAGGAAATGGAGGCGAGACTCAAGGGGTTATCGAGCGGCGAAGGGACTCCCAACTCAGCGAGTGGGCGCCGAGTTGAACCGGTCGTGTTGTTCGTTGAAGAGAACGAGCCCAAAGAATGGGTGGCCCAAGTGGAGCCCGGTGTTCTCATCACCTTCGTTTCGCTACCTCGTGGCGGAAATGATCTCAAGCGTATACGCTTCAGGTACAATCAATCAACGGTCATGATTTAATCATACACTTCAATTTTTAATTGTTTCATACTCTCTTTAGTCCCAAGTATACTACTTATTTGTAAAAAATATATCATTTAAATAATTTTATTTGTAAAAAAATGTCATTAATTTAAACATTGTTATTTGGATATAATGTGTCGTTAATTATTTGTAAAAATTGTTATTTGGATATAAAGAAACATGAAAAATGCAATTAATTTAAACGCTACCTTAAGACCATTACTGTTCTTAGGAAGAATTTAGGTAGGGTCTCTATTCTTTATATATCTGTCACAGTAATTTTCACGCTTCCTCTTGAAAAGCAAAACCCAAAATATTAGAGACACTAAAAAAGGAAAACTCATAGTGACAAATGAAGTTGGTGGTGGGGCAGTTTTGATTTGCATTGTGAAGCTTTTTTCTGAGTATTGTCTTTTTGTCGGACATGGCTGTCCCCATCTTTCTCATATTCTATCACGCCTTCCCCCTATTCTATCACGCCTTCCCCCTATTCTCCGAGGCCATTGTCTTTCTCAAAGTTTTTTGTAGGCTCGTACTCATGGATCTCTCTTTTAAGTTGCTTCTTTTTGTATGATGTATGTATGACTCATTGTTTTAGTCCAACCACTTAAGCCTTGTATCTCGGATCAATGTATTCTTTATCTCTTACAAATTGGACCATGATTTTGACTTTAACATAATGCTTAGTTGCTTACACCAATCACGATTGAACTAAATGATTGTGTGTGTTGGTTGGTCTTATAATTTAGTAGGCGATTCATTACTTATGGACCCTCCACTTATCTTTGATGACTTTGGAGCCCCCTAAAGTAAAAAAAAAAATTCCTACTTTTTATGATCAAATTATTCCATTCATCGAAGTATAGTTTTTTTGCTTTTTAAGTTTCTAACTTTTTATTATTTTTGTGATCAATTCCCCTTTTCAGAGAAGTGTTGATTACCCAAGTCGGTGGTCTAACATATTTTTGACAGCGTGATGAAAAACTACTGTATGATGTAATTATGTGTTTTGAGGCATGCGAGTTTTTGATAGCAGCAATTAATTTAGTCAACCTTCTAGCGAGATGTATGGAGGAGAAAAACTTCCATGGAATGGATGCATGACAGTGACCGTTGGATTTGTGTTTTTATCTTACTTTTTTGTAACAAAATTTTCAAATCAATTGTTGAAGAACTACAACTACAACTAGAAGTTTTTACCAACCTTATGCTAGTAATACTTGGTAATATATATATATAAACTAAATGTTGATAATACTTTGATCCGTATTGGGAACATTCATGATGAATTCTTATGCAATAATTCAAGGAAAAATCAGTGTTCTTAATTATTGTTTTATCTGATCTGATTAGCCGAGAGACGTTTACCAAATGGCAAGCTCAAAGATGGTGGGCAGAAAACTATGATAGGGTCATGGAACTTTACAATGTTCAAAGATTTAATCGGCAAGCTTTTCCTCTTCCAACCCCTCCAATATCTGAAGATGAGGTGAGCTCTCAAGCCTAGCTAGTAATTGGACATATTAAATTCTTGTAATACTTTATAATCCTGGTATAGTGGTGTAAGCTAGATGGGGATCACTTTTTAAAACAGAGTTGCTTTGAACCGGAACATAACATAGTTCAACAGTTGCAACACAAGTTTTATGCAATTGGCATTGCCTCTATAGATATCTTTATTGTGTTTTTGTTACAGAGCTCAAAGATGGAATCTATAGAAGATAGCCCTGTAACACCACCTTTGACTAGAGAACGTTTACCTCGCAACTTGCATCGTCCAACAGGGATGGCCATGGGATATTCATCCTCTGATTCACTTGAGCAACACTCAATGCAATCCCGTAATCTCTGCGACTCAGGCATGAATTCCACCCCAAAACTCTCCAGCATCAGTGGGGCGCAAACAGTGATGTCATCCATGGATGCTTCTGTGAGAAGTAGTTCATCAAGAGATGCAGATCGTTCAGGGGAGCTTTCCATAAGTAATGCTAGTGATCTTGAGACTGAATGGGTTGAACAGGATGAACCAGGGGTTTATATCACAATCAGAGCTTTGCCAGGTGGCAAACGGGAGCTCCGAAGAGTGAGATTCAGGTAACATTTTTGGTGATTATGTGATTTGATGAGAGTACCTAAGAACATATACGGTATATAAATTATAGAGAAGTGTTGCATTGCACTTATATCATGTGGCTCTCTAATTAACATTCCTGCTAAACCAAACACGGCCATTGTAGTGCAGGCTTGCAATTTATATCTTCTCCTTCGCTAGTAAGTTTCCACTTAGAAGATAGATCACTTGTAGATATCACAAACAGGAAAAAAGAAAAAGATAAGAAATGAAGATAGTCAACTTCCAGAGTGAGTCACAGTAGTTCATAATCTTGTAATTTTAACTCTCCGTGACTGGTTGTCTGCTGCCACAAAAAAAGGGTGACAGATTGGCTGAATAAATGGTGGCTTTATATGTCTTTTTTTAGTTTGGATCTTTTAATTGTTTGGTAGGATTTCCTCAAATAACTGAATTGTCTTCATCAATTATTGATAAAAGGAAATATCTCCCTGGTCACGGTTTTTGGCAGGGAAGACAGCTGGGAAAATGTCTTGTAAATTTCAGTCTTATTGTCTCTTAGGATGTAGAAGATTTTACTCTCCCTAGGGGACTTTTGATTAGGAATTCACCCTTCTAAAGAACCTTGTTTAGCATATCTACTTGTACTTCTACCAAACATTATTCAAGCGAGCATGTCTCATGTTGCATTGGAACTTTCACTCTTATCATGATATCAATAAGATTGTAAGCTTGTTAGAGATTTTCATGCCGACTAATATGCAAATAGGGCTGCTAGGGCATGCTAACTTTGAAGGTTTATGAGTACAAGATTCCAATCTCACCAAGCTTTTGTTAAGTGCTTTAATTCTTTTGTCTGTTTAATTCACTTTTTGGAAATGGTCCCCCATCATCGTGCATCAAACTGCATTTGGTATTCATCTAGTTGCCTTTATTCCATTGAATTAAAGTTTATTATATTGTCAGTACTGCACTTTGTCACTTAGTTTTCACTCATTTCATTCTTATCTTTGGTGTCACTTCTAATCTTATGGCTAAATCTTGGAACAAATGGGTATTTTTTCATGTGTTGATGGTGCAGTCGAGAAAAATTCGGGGAGATGCATGCGAGATTGTGGTGGGAAGAGAATCGAGCACGGATACATGAACAATACTTGTGATTGATATGATCCATAAGTAGCTACTGGTGCTTTGCAGAGTCTGAAGGGGATTGGTTTACAATGGTTTCATCGTTTATATATTTTTCTATTTTATTAAATTCTTGTCAATATTTACCTATCTATAAGAGTGAGTGCCACTGGTACTCTCTCCATACTCGAAGCATTCCCGGGCTGCATATAAACCACCTGCAAACAAGCTTGCAAGAAAGAGTAATGTATACTCGCTCTACAAAGCTTTTAAGGGACGGTGTTGCAGGTTTTCTTTTTCTTTATCTGCTGTTTATTAATATAATTGGTGGACTATGAGAATCGTTGTATTTATGTGGGAAATTCAAACACGTCTTTACTTGAAAAGACGTGTTCTTCCCTAGTAAACCTTAAGGCTTAACCTTAAGGATTGAAATCATTAGGGTTTTGAAATCTGAGTATAAACATGGGTGAATTATTTCTTTTGTACATTGCTGAGCTTGGAGAATTAGAATTTTGGACCAACTGTTAGATGAGATTATTGCATGTCGTTAAAAATTCACCTTCTGCCAGTGTCACTGTGCGAACTTTGCATATAAAAAGAGCAGGGGATGCATAATGCATGGCTTAATTTTTATAATGGAATCTCATAGCTCAATTTGTGTACAAGTGTAAACATCTTCGTCCAAAAACAAATAAAAACTTGTGGATCAACATCTCATTAGTATTGTTTTTGAATTTTTGCTATAAGCAGGATATACATAGTGGTCTCCGTCTGTTTTATCTCGAATAAAATTTTAGGTATAATATTTATAGAATTATAGATAAATTATATGTATAAAAGAGAATTTTATTTTAATTAATTTTAAAATTTAGATTTTTAATACTTAATATCTTATTATAAACTTAATAATTTCAACAGATATTTATTCAAATGAAATAAATATAATATATATTTTAATTAAAAATAAATATTAACGAAAAAATAATATTTTATTTTATTATGTATATCATACTTCTTAAATACAAATATTAAATCTATCACTTAATAAAAATGTTTTATTTATAGTTTTTCTTATATTTATGGGATCATATTTGTACGTTAATATCTTATTTTTTTACCAATTTTTTTTTTCTTCGATATCAAGTTACAAATTTAAATCATTTCAAATACTTCTATACAACAAAAATAATAATCTAGTTCCTACTTGCCCATTGAATCAATTCATACACCTCTCATTTTAATTCTCTGAGTATTCATCTCATCGAAATCATATGTTCAATTCTATATTTGTAGCCTCTAAAATTTCCTTGGTTCGAGGAGATACCATCTGTCATTGCTCCTGAACTAAGGCGTTTATTATTAATTTTGCATTTACTTCTAAATAGACAGCCTTGATATTAAATTGTAGTGCGAAATTGATGGCTTCATAAAGTGCTTTCGCTTCAGCTTCTTAGCTGAGCAAGTGATTTTGTAATCAACCCAGCTATGAACTGCTCTACCATAATGTTCAGTTACTAAAAAGCATAGGCACTTTCCAATATTCCAAGCGGACCATAATAATATAGATTGTCTTAATAGTATATAATATCGTGATATAATAGATTTCAAGTTATAATTTAAAAAAAATACAAATATTCAATAATTAATTATAAAAATAATTATTTTTTTTTTATAGGATTATATCTAAGAGCAATAAATTACTCAAAGTTATTTTAATTGAATAGTCTCTTTGTCAATTTTGTTTTGTAGCAAACAATAAAAATAAAAATAAATAAATTATAGTTGTAAGATTTTAAATAAAAGAAAAATGATAGTTTATTAGTATAATTTCATTATCTTTATAAATTTAAAATGTTACTTTTGTAAAGATAACCAATAATGTCATAACATATTTGCTGAGATTATTGCATATTAGAGTTTATACACATTAAACATGCTCATATTGATCTTTTATTTTATAAAAATAGAAAAAAACTAAGAAATGTGACAGAATTAACGATTATTGGCAGGTATATTAGATTTTATCATCTAGTTGCTTCCCTAACAAAAATTTAAGCAAGTGCTGAATATTTTTGAAAAGATTGGAACTTGGAAATCAAAACAGTTGGAAAAATTGGGTTAGAAAAATAAACAATTTAAGGAGAAGAAGATAGTCCAAAGTTCGCGCTCGTCCTTCCTCTGTCTTCTCATACGCCTACCTGAGACCCCCTCTGCGTAATTTTTATTCTCTTCACGTTCCCTCTTCTATTTCTATTTCTCATTAGTCACTACTCTTTTGAATTGTCTGCAATTCTGATTATCTTCCGCCTAAGCCAAAAGATTATAGCTATTCTTTCGAGCTTTTCTTCATCTACGGCTATATATAACAAGTGGGTGTTTATTTTTCCATTTTCTTCCTTTGATTTCTATTATAATTTTTGTGGAAATTTCCTTTCTGAAACTAATTTATAATTTTGTTTCTATTTTGCAATCCCTTTGAGTTTTTAAAATCCAATTGGGTTTTAAGATATCTTAACCCAACTGAGCTTTCAGCTATTTGTTTTTGGAATTTTTTTACTGGGTTGGTTCTTTTGATACGTTCTCTTCCTTCAATTTACCCAACTAAGTCTTGTTCTTTCGAATATTGTTTCTATTTTTTCCTTTCCTTCCAAGAGCTTTGAGTTTATATATATTCTGAATGCTTGTTTCGATTGATTTTTGCTTGGCCTCTCCTTTTATCTTGGCTATATTTGAGAAGTCACGGTTCAGTACTGAAGTTCTTTTATTTCGGATATGCACACTATGTGTTCGAGAAATGTTTCAATAGACACTTTCTGCATTTTTTTTGTTTGTCTTGGCAAAACATTGCATTTGGGTGTCTATATTACTAATGCATTTTCAGTATTTGAAGTTTTTTTTTAAGGAAAAAAAACTTCAAAGTCGATGGTTTTGACTTGTGACCTCTTACTTATGGGTAAAAAATTTATTTTGTAAGCCAACAAAAGAAAAGAAATTAATAATTTTTGTTTTCATAATCATTGAAGTGAAAAGTTGCAACTCTTGGAAGGATGACCAACGTTATGAATAAGAAATCATATTACATTATCAAGGAAGAACTAAGTCGTTCAAAATTTTATCATTTTATTAGAAAACAACTTAAAACGCATTTTAAACTTTTCAAAGTTAACCAGCTTGCTAGACTTCTAATCTTCTTTAAAATATAAAAATGCAGACCAAAATTAATGTTGGCTAGGAGTAGTCCTATTTTATTTACTTGAAAAGCTGTTGTTAGCTGCTACTTTTTTTTCAACAAGGCCTTACGATGCATTTAGGATAAATGCGACATACTCACTATTATCATCTTATGGATGTTTTCTCTCTATAGGATCAGAGGATAAAGGAGACGCATAGGGGTAACTTGTTTAAGGCATTATAAACTTGATAAGCTTATGGAAAGACTGAAGCTGGTGCACTGGGCAAAATCTCTAGAGCGCTTAAAATTCATAAGGAAGTCTTTGGAATGTCCATGGCTTTTTCTGTCATTTTCTTCTTATTCAGATTTGCCTCCCAAAAAGGCAAAGCTTGCCCCTCTACAGGTTGCTACACCCTTCTCTCTCGCATGAAGTTGTATGTCATCTAGATGTTACACTTTCATTCAAGTTTTCTTTTTCGTAATTGTCTCTTTTTTTTTTCAGGAGAGGAAAATGATAGATAAGTTTAAACTCTATGCCAAAGGAGGTGATGGTGGCAGTGGTTGCTCTAGCTTTCGCCGTAGCCAGCGTGATCGCCGTGGTAGACCAGATGGTGGGTTCTTATAATAGCTATGTTTTTACAATCTTCATTCAATTGAAACTTGAAAGTGCAGGCCTTTTGCTTCTTCCTTCAACCAAAAGGAAAAATTAAACTTTTGGCACTATTGGATTTCTGATCCTATCATCCCCGTGAACTATTAATATAGGGATAATAGGAAGGGTAGCAAGAAATGTAAGGAAAGAAGAGAAGGAGAAGAACAAGGGAGTTGGAAGGGGATAATCTGAGACAAATTCCTTCTCTTAACAGTGACATTCATAGTAAACAATTCACAAGAGTATGCTATTTCAATAGTAAATATTACTACTTGAGGCTATACTACTAATGCGCTGCAATGCTTTTGCGCCTTACAATACTCATGCTAAAATAACATAGAAAAGAGTGAAACTAATAATTTCTAAGTGGGCTTCATGTTGCTGCATTAACTATTGTAGGTGGCAATGGTGGCAGAGGCGGTGATGTAATCTTGGAATGTTCCCCAACAGTATGGGACTTCAAAGGATTGCAACATCATGCTGTATGTGACCCTTCCTTCTATTCTCCAATCTTGACCCATGCATGCCTTGTTGTTCCAGAGTCCAGAACACATTATAACTGTTGTTTTGTAGATTGCAAATAGAGGAGGACATGGATCCTCAAAGAATAAGATTGGAACAAGGGGTGCTGATAAGGTATTTAAACATTCTCCTGAGTTATGTAGTTTCCATGCTTGGAATTTTATGTCAATCTATTTGCAGTTTTGGCACTAAACAAAGAAAACATAAGTCTATTGTGAAAGTCTTTTTATTCATTGGGCTACCTTGTGGGATTCTACTTCTGTACTTTTTGAGGGAGTCTCTAGGTTTCACATCCTTCAAATTTCAGAATATTGTTTAGGTTTTTGGGATTTATGTTGGTCCTATCTTTCTTGTATTCCTGCTTTGTTTCCTAATTATTATGTACTGGTTACGTTCTAGTACTATGACCCCTGGTCCACATCTGTGCCTATTCTTTCTTTGTTGAAATGTATCAATGTATGTTTCCACAAAAAAAATTATGGAAGTCTTTTCTTGTAGGTTGTCCAAGTACCCGTTGGCACTGTGATTCATCTAATGAAGGGTGAAATCCCTTATGTAGCTGAAGTCCCTTCTTCAAAGGAGTTGGATCCCTGGGAAATTTCTGGCAAACTTATTGGTGATGTAGTTGGATCCAACCAACTACCTGACTACAGTTCAAACATGGCAGAAAATGCTAGTTTCTCACGGTCCTGCTCTGAAAGAATTGCAGAGGAATTGGCTAGTGCCAAGCAAGCTACTACTGTGGCATCATCTCAAGTTTTTCCTTCTGACTCTCGCACGAATGAGGAGACTGATGATGAACAAGAAATGCAGTTAAATGTTGCAGAATTGACAGAACAAGGTCAAAGAATAGTCGTTGCTCATGGTGGGGAAGGCGGTCTTGGAAATGTCTTGAACTCAAAAGTCCCAAAGAAGCCTAACATTGAAATTCAAGCATCTGATGATGATCAGTCTTCTTCTCTTAGTGCTGGCTCATCTGGTTCTGAGGCCATTCTTGTATTAGAGCTTAAGAGCATTGCTGATGTGGGCTTTGTAGGGTTGCCAAATGCTGGTAAAAGTACCCTATTAGGGGCAATATCAAGGGCCAAACCTTCAGTAGGTCACTATGCCTTCACAACTCTAAGGCCAAATTTAGGAAATCTCAACTTTGATGACTTATCAATCACTATAGCAGACATTCCAGGACTGATTAGGGGTGCTCATGAAAACCGTGGACTTGGACATGCATTTTTGCGCCACATAGAGCGCAGTAAGGTTCTAGCATACGTGGTGGACTTGGCTGCTGGATTGGATGGTAGAAAAGGAATTCCACCTTGGGAGCAGCTTAGAGATTTAGTTTTAGAGCTAGAGCACCATCAAGAAGGCTTATCTGGTAGACCGTGCTTGATAGTGGCAAATAAAATTGATGAAGACGGGACTGATAAAGTTTACGAAGAACTGAAAACAAGGGTTGAAGGTGTTCCTATCTTTCCTGTGTGTGCTGTATTGGAGGAAGGAATACAAGAGCTTAAAGATGGTCTTAAGAAGCTTGTTGATGGTGAAGTCTCATCCGGACTCAAAATTGAAAATATCATGGTGTGAATTTGAGAATTAATCGAGTTAATCATCTATATGATTTACCAAAGCTCAATTCTTATTTTCTTTTTTGTCATTTTAAGCACTGAAAACCCCCATGTAAGCACTTGTTTCTCCTTCCTGTGTTGTGGCACTTGTGAAGCATGTCTAAAACATACTTGTTAGTTGTTTCATTAATTTATGATTATGCCATTAAGAGTTTATCCATAGGAAACAAATTGACTACTAAGCAGAATCTTTAGACTTGGCTCTCTAATGTAGTAAAAATCACAACACCAATTATACTATATAGTTGGATTTTTAAGAGATTTATTTTTGACTTAGGTTATTTTACTGTTATGGATCGGGCTAAAAGATTTGGATCATTTTGAAAGCAATATTGTTGGTTAAATATTGCAAGTTTAAAGGTGTTTATCTTGATGAAATCTTTCTCTCTCTAACGTTTCTTTGAAGAAGAGGACAACTAGAGATCACAAATATATGATGATGTTTAAATGAGGGCACTGACTCATATAGATTTTATTTACCAATAAGAAATTACAAATATCACCAGTTTGTGATTATTAGCACTTTGGAATAGGTAATATCTTTGCTCATAATTGTTAAATTGAAGTACACTTACCATGTAAAAAAATATCTTTAGTTTGGCGTGTGAGTATCGTGCTTATTTTTTTTTAAATAAACTTATCTATTTTTTTCATAATTACTTAATGCATCAAGCAACATCAGCAAGAAATTGTAAAAAGTAACAACCAAATATGAGAGAACATTGTTGCAAATTAAAGTAAAATAAAAAGGAAAATGGGGAAAAATTGAAGATGGTATAAATCACTTTTTCTTTCAAAAGATATAAATAATTTTAATAAAATAATAAAAATATTATTTTTAAAACTTGTAATCATAAAAATAATAATTATGTTTATTTCATATATTTTTTATTAAAAAAATCTAACACATAATTTCATTTCAAAAACCATATAATTAAATGTCATTTAAATTTAAATAAATATTTAAATTAAATTATAATTATTTAAATTTTATTAATATTAAAAACTTATAATTAAATATCATTATATATTATTTATAGCTAATATATATATATATATATAAATTTCTGAACGATTTTTAAGCCACATAAAAGGAGGATTCCGCAATCAAGGGACTGAAGCCATCGAAGGCCCACCATATGAAAGAATAGGCTAATTATTTCAAGTGGTTGTCACTGCTGCACTTTCTTTACTTTAGTTCCTCTTCAGTCACGTCGCTAGTATTTTCACTTTTTTTTTAAGTATATATTATTATTAGTCTTTGTAGCCTAAAGTCCCAAAGGAATGGACAATGCAAGTGCAGCATCCAGTTCAAATACCCTTTACCACTCTTCAGTAGATGAAAATGCAGAAAGTCGATCTCTTTGCCACTAACCATTAAACAAGGATTATTAAGCTAATGCTTTTTAATAGTGTGATGAGATAAGATTACTTGGTCATAGAAGAGGAAGAACAAAAGCTATGTTTCTTTTTTTATTATTTAAAAAAGGTAGTTTCAGACTTAAATAACTTTAAAAGAAAGCACTTTTCGAAAGAAAGCACTTTTCGAAAGAAACACTTCATATGTTTTTAGTGCTTTTTGAGCCTTAAAAATGTTTCTCACAATTTTTCTTTTCAATCATGAAGCGTTTTTTTAATGTTAAAAAATGCTTTTAAGAGACCTCATAAAGTACAAACAAACCCTATAATTGTTTGGAATTGTTTAATTAAAACTATTAACAAAACATTTTAATCCATAAATATATAAATTCATTTGAATTAAGTCACATCTTTTCAATTCAGATACAAGTAATTGCATTGTGATATATATATATATATATATATATATATATATATATTTATTGTGCTTATATTGTGAGTTTACCTGCAAGTTGACTTTTTTGTATGATTTTTAATTCATCATCGTAAATTCTTTGAAGACATAAAAAAGAAAATGAAGCTGACGAAAATTGCAATTATCTTAAGTTGACTAGCTTCAACACATTATGTGTTCCTAAATTAAAGCCTTCACGCAAGTGAAATT
Organism: Hippophae tibetana; assembly: GCA_037013495.1. Lineage (NCBI taxonomy): Eukaryota > Viridiplantae > Streptophyta > Magnoliopsida > Rosales > Elaeagnaceae > Hippophae > Hippophae tibetana. The sequence goes on from CM072810.1 coordinate 3,270,542, forward strand.
ATGGTTTTTTTTAATTTTATTATTATTTCCGTTTTCAATTAATTTATGTTTAACAGAGGTAAACAATCAAAGAATATGTAGTTTCTAATAGAGGTATTACATACATATAAGATATTTAGATTTTTTTTCCTTCAACAAGGCATATATTAAAAAGCAGTCTTATCTTATGTGTATTTAATGACGTGTCAGAAAATAATATTAAAAATGTAAAATAATAAAGGGATTTTAGAAGCACCCACTGATTGCTATATACATTGATTTGTGATAAAAGAATATTTTTGTAATATAAATAATGTAAGAATACATCCACGTGGATGGTGGATCACCAATGCTTGAACCCTAAACTGGTTTATAAATAGCAGGTTGGTCTTTGGCAAAAAATCATTCCAAACTTTAGAGTATCTAAATTCATCATTTACAAGTTTTCATAACAAATTAGTTTTAGAAAATGTCTTGCTGTGGAGGAAACTGTGGCTGTGGTTCTGGATGCAAGTGCACCAACTGTAATGGGTATAATGATCACTTAAGTTTATTAAGTTTTATTCTAACAAGAATTCCAATTCTTATCAACTGGAAAATAACAATTTTATTATGGCTAGACAATTTTCTAATTTTATTTTCATGGTTTTGTTTCTTTCTTTTCACTGAAGAATAGAATAAAGGAAGTATATATACTAAAACATCAAGCTTTAGAACTGAGAGTGTTAATAATTCTCATTTATATAAGATTTGCAAATCACATCTTAGAACAATACGCAATGCTTTTTCATCTTAAATAAAATCTAAACCCTTTTTATTAGAGTAAAAAAGAAAATTTATTCCGTAATGTACACCGTTGTTCAAGTAAAATGCTTTACATCCCAGTAAATCATTAATTCATTTGTGTTAAAATCTCTTTGTTACTAGTACTAATACTATGTTGTACTATGTTCATCACTTAGTTTTGTCTTGCTTCTTTAATTTTTTTTAAATAAATAAGCAGGTGTGGCATGTATCCTGACTTGGGTTTCTCAGAGAAGACTACCACTCAGACCATTATTGCTGGGGTTGCACCTTTGAAGATGTAAGTGTTTATTTATTTCTTACCTGATCAAATCTTCATGCAAAAGAATAAATAAATAAATAACATTTTGTTAAATCAATTTTATAAACTTTGAGTCCTATTTTTAATTTTGCAGGCACTATGAAGGGTCTGAGATGAGCTTTGAAGCAGCAGAAAATGGCTGCAAGTGTGGTTCAAGCTGCACCTGTGACCCATGCACTTGCAATTGATCATCAGAAGCTTCAAGAAAAGCTAGCCCCTTATCAAAACTATTAATGAAATAAAAGAATTGAAGTGTTTAACCAATAGCCTAAGTGTAACTTAATAAGCTAGCAATAAGATCTAAAAATCCAACTTTTTGGATTTCTTAGGTCCTCTTGATGACCTAGTTCGTCCCTTTTTTCTTTTTTATAGTTGTATGTGTTACTCTGTTTTTGTGAGTGCTTGTTAATGGATATTAATGCTATTTAACTTTTTTCTATTTTTTAAAGAAAAAGTGCTTTCTATCCTCTCATATCTCTTTCTGTTCATCATTGGCTATTTCCATCTCATGAACTGTACATAAGCCGCTAATTAATAAATTTCAAAAACTTTTTACTGACCTTTATTGATAGGAAGGTGATGAGTTTGAAGTTCAAGATGATAACAGTTTAAGTGTAGAGAAACTTCAGATTCAGTAAATAAAAAAGCCAAAAAAAAATGATAATGAAAGACTAACCATCATACTTCAGGAGTTCCATTAGCAAATAAATAATGATACATTCACTTCCACAAACAGAACATTCAAAGTCTTAAGAAATGAATAAAATCGAAAGGTTAAAACATCATAACGTTTGCATTGTACATGCAATTGCTTAGACCTCGGTTTAGTACATAGTTCAATTACTTTCTGGGCGAGCCAGATTACTAATCATCCTTGTTATGGTGTCTTCGGCTTTTTTTCTCTGACCTTTTTCTACCTCTAATGGCTCGAGAATCATCAGCATCGCTTCCACCAGATTCATACATTGCTTCCCTTCTCCTTCTCCGCCTGCGGCTTCGATCAGAATCCTCAGATTCCGAATCATCCGAATGGCGATGACTTCTCCTCCTCCTCTTCTCCTTCCTACTCTTCCTATTCCAACATCTATCATCGCCTTCCTCATCAGAAGATTCATCCCTCTTTCTCAGCTTTTCTCTCCTCCCCTTCTTCCTACCATCAGAACTATCAGATTCATCTTCACTTCTCCTCTTATGACTCCTCTTTTTGGACCTTCCCCTCTTTATCTTATCAGAATCCAAACCATCATTGTCTGAATCCTCTTGCCTCTTCCTCAATGCCCTTTTTTTTCGATCAACCCTTTTCCCACTTCTTTCAGCAATAACCCTCTCAATCTCAGAATCATATTCCGAATCTGAACTCTCACTTTCATCATCTTCCTCACTCTCATCAGAACTCTCAACACCACCTTTTCCAACCACCTTCCTAGAATTCCCTTTCAATTTATCCAATTCAGACATAACATCAGCCTGAATGGCTTCTGGGTCTTTCCCTTTACCATCATCCTTAATATTTATAAAGTTCCTACACTGAAAAGGTAAGTGCCCAACACGTCCACATCTCTTACAAGCCCCACGAACATCATTATTACTAGAGCCAGTAATACGAGCAAGAGCAAGAAGCCCTTGGAAACTAGCATATGCATTCTCGCCCTCTGGCTCCACATTTGAAGACTTCAGATCTTTTTTCTCATCTTCCTTGTTTGGTGCGTATGGATCATACCCAATTGCACTTTGCCAAATACCGTGTGTTTGAAGAGCAGCACTACTATGCACCCTATTGTTCGCAGGCATGCGAACCCTTCCTGCTGTAGCCGGCATTCTGACAAATCAGAGTTGGAAAACCTAGCAATATGGAATCTTTTCAAAAAATATGCCAATTGAATTGAAAATCAGAAACCCTAGAGTTCTAAACCCCACTTGATCACATACAAAAATATAAAACAGGATTTCTAAAACTAACAAAACGCCAATTGTAAGCGGTAGAAATTAATGTTGAGAGCATTTGAGTTTATATATTATGATCGCTTTAACCTAACAAAATATAATCTTCTCAAAAAATCTCCCAATAGATTTGAAAATTACGAACCCTAGAGTTCTAAACCTTAATTGATTCCATACAAACTTTTCAAAACCGGGGATAACCAAAACCCTAACTGTAAGAGTGCGAATTAATTTTGAGAATATTTGAGTTTTCTAAGTAGGCTTGCTTTGGGATAGAAAATAAATTTGTGGTCTTAATAAGAATCGGTTAATAACTAATTGACAAATGGGATAAAATAGGGGCGTACCAGTGATTGATTTTTCGAAGCCCTTGAGAGGAAAGAAGACGAAGATCTTACAACGAGCAAGGAAGAGAGAAGAAGCAACTAGAATTATCGATACGATTTATCTGGAACTGGAAAGATATAAATGACCAGTTCTCACACGTTTCTTGTTTTTATAATTGATTTGGAAGAAACAAAGTATAAATCCAGGTAGAATTTGACTTCCAAAAAAACGCGTAGAATCTGAATTGGCATTGTGACGTCGTCGTTTCAAGATTTTGTATAGAGCTAGTTTAGTGACAGGCTGGTCACAAAACGAGTATTGCTCGTTACGTTCTTTCTTACAATTTGCATAGATTAAATTTAATTTATCTTACTTTATTATTATATATTTATTTTTTCAAATAAAAATTTATAATAATTTTAAATTTTACTTAATTTTAAATTTTACTAATCTAGAGTATTATATCATCATATATTTCAGAATCAACAAAAATTTCTCGTTCCTCACTAACTCAAGCATATGTATTTTAACGACTAATATGTAAAATATTAATAATTATTATAATATTAAAATTATCGTTAACTTAACCAAATATATATTATTATCCATAAAAATTATAACTATAAAAATATAATTATTTTTTAAAAATTTATATATTTTTACTATTAAAAAAATCTAGCACATTATTTTATATTGAATATCTTTTAAATTGAATCTAGATCATTTAAACTCGTTTATTATTGAAATCTATTCAATTAGACACAGTTTAATATTATTAGATTTTATTTTTATTATTATAAATTTTTAATTATTTATATATATATATATATAATTATATAAAAAAACATATTTTTAATAATAAATATGATACTTTAAATAATTAATTAAATTAAATTTTATTTATTTTTATTTTTAAAATATTTTAAAAAATAAAAATTAACGTGATATTTTAAATAATATATTAGATTTATGTTAATATTTAATTCTTTTAAATTAAATATATTTTTAAATAAATTTTAAAATAAAATGTGATTAATCGTGAGAAACTCTTATTCGTTTATAACCGATAGTTATTATCTAAATATAACAAAAATAAATATATAATAATTATAATTATTAGTATAAATTTCGTTTATTTCACATATATTCGTACGAATGCATGTGTGGGTAAATTTGACAATAACTTAAATGACCCAATCTTATTTGATAAGGTTAATTTATCTAAAAAATTAACTATATTCGAATAAGTGTTATCCAATTCTACCCAAAAAGTATTAGGGGAAAAATAAACAAAATAGTGTATAAAATGTAATATTTTTGTTTAGTTATATCATCAAATTATAATTTAAATTATTTTTTAATTTTATAAATTTTTCATAAAGTTTTTATCAAATTTAAGGCATTATTATATCAATGTAAGTAAAATTTATAAAATAAAAATATGAATTTGTAATAATTTATATGCAACTCTTACAATAACATTATAAAGTAAATATTATTTGACTTATTTAATCAAGATTTGATGGTTATTATTCTAATCTTTACGAAATTATTTTATAATTTTTTTATAAAATAAATATTTTTATTCGAGATGACTTCATAACTTAACTTAAGTGACAATGATAATTAAATATAAAAATAAATTCATTTGTTTTATTCAATTACATCATAATATATGGGACAGTTATTCCACAAATATATGGAAAATTTCAGATTTTTTTTTTTGGAAGCATTGATATCGTTGTCAAGTACTTTTGAAGTTTTGATACTATCCTAATACCATAAATATTAAATTTAAAATCAAAATTCACGTACTTAATATAAATTAAAAAAAAAGTCCTATACTAGCCGTGCAACAAGTTGGTAAATATGTGTGGGAGTACTATAATATATTAGCCCATATTTCAAATTAACCCATTTTAAAGGGGAAGAAAAAAGAAAAAGAAAAACGTTTAGAGGGCCATACAGGCAATATTGCATTTTCCCCAAATTTCGTGGAAGTCTCGCAATCATCAAAGGTCGCACGCACCCACACGCACCGTCAATAGAAATCACACATCAGATTCACGCACCTCACACGGCACACTTTAGTCATATGATGTCATTAATGACACATGTCTAGGACTTTATATTTTATTCATAATATTAATAATTATTACAATTTTAAAAGTCAACTAAGAACCTTGTAGAGATTCTTAACCGCTCATAATTTTTAGATACATAAATGTCAGATAATTGATTTTTTTTATAGAGTAAAGAATCTTTGTTTACAATAGTGGGAATACCTATTTTACTTTACTTTAATAATTCACCTAACTTCTTACTTTTGGCTTTTAAATCTAAGCTATTCTTTTTTCTTCTTGTCATTTTCTACTGATAGTCTTACATTTGTATTCTTTTTTTGTCATTTCTTGGTAAATTTATAGTTTACTATTGTTAAAATTTATCTCAAATTTATTGATTTTCTCACTATCTTCTTTATTGATAGTCATATTATTATGAGAAATAATTATGACTTTACTAGTTTAATAATTTATCTTTATCTCAAAAGAATTGTCAAATTTTCTAGTTCATGATAGATTTGGCCTAACATCTAGCCTCTTAATGTACAGAGATCTTTTGTGTTGAATTCTTTTTCTGAAAGTACCATTGGTTTTGGAACTTCTTTGGTAGTGCTAGAAATTCTTGAATTACTAAAATGATAGGTGATAACTGTATTTTATATAGTTATTTTCACATATTTTATTAATTATAATTGCCATGTTTTCAATGTTTTTAGTTCATTTTAGTTTAATAAATTAATATTTACTGTTTTTTTTATATATTTTAATAAAATTAAATAATTTGTATCGAAAAACTTAACTAATTGCAAGTTTGGGTCCAAAAATATAATTTCAAATAAAATAGTATTTAATTGCAATTTATAAAAGTCAAAAATATAATTTAAATTAAATTCGGGCTTGATTTTAATTATTAAAAGTTTAAAAATTTAATTTAAATTAGAAAAGGGCTAAACTATAATTAAAGAAAGTTGAAAATGTAATTTGAAATAAATTTGTGGGCCAAAATCCAATTAATTAAAGTTTAAATTTCTGCGCAGGTGAGAAGACCACGCGCCAACATGCACGCGCGAAACGTGGACCGTCCGATCAAAGAAGAAACGGCTGAGATCCGCGCGTGCCATTCACTCTCGACCAGATCGCGTGGGTGCAGGTTCTTTTTACGCGGCTCGGTGCCCGAGTGAGGCCCACCTGCCGCGCAGGTCGGCGTGTGAGTGGGACCCACTTCTCTGACGCGTCAGCTGCTGTCCCCCACGTACGCGCGCATCTGATCCCGTGCGCTGATCTCATCGTGCAACCAGCTTTTCCTCCAATCAGAAGCTGCCACGTGTTCACTCTGAATCCTTTCCTCAAATCAGCAACTGCCACGTGTCCTGCTCTATTTTTAAGTCAATCAAATTGCGACACGTGTCAAGTTACGATGAGCGCGAAAGCGCCAAATCTCGCACGTGTTCCAACCGTTGCTCCCACGCGTCGCGTGCCCCAATTCCGTGCGACATTTTCTGCTGCGCCTATTTCCTTTTTAACGAATCAAATGCTGCCACGTGTCCCACTATTTTGTGTCGCGAATCAGATCGCGACATGTGGCAGCGTGAATTTAAAATAAATGAGCAGCGACGCGCATGATTCCAGTTTGCGTTTTCGATACAATTTTGTCCCCCACGCGTATTTATTTATTATTTTTCCCACACTTCTCTGTCCCCCGTGTGTATTAAAAATTAATATTTTTGATGTATTATTTTGGGTATAAATAGGAGATAAGATGATAGTGTTTTGGAGTTTTTTTGTGAGTTTGTAATTTTTGGGGTGTTTGTGTGTTGGCTGTGGAACACGTAGAAGCCATTTTTGGCTTTTGTTGTGTTCTGCGTGTGCCAAAAATTTGTTCTAAGTGATGTTTTAATTTTTCTTCTTCTTCATCTTAATTTTCTGTAGGTGTTGTAATTTTTATTTTAATTTTATGAAGTAATTTAATTTTTCTAGGGTTGCATTTGATCTAAATTTATGATGCTTTTATTTTAATTATTTTTGATAGATTTATAAGACGTTCGATTTGTTCGTTCTATTTTGTGTTTAATGCTTTTTGATTATTTACGAATCTTATCGAAACGATCCGTGGCACATGAATAAACTTGGAAGAGGCATTCGTGTGTATATTGCTCGTAAATAGAATGACATGTATAATGAAGGATAAGAATATACCCTAATTGTATGTGTGACCATTTGAAAACTTAAAACGTAATGAATTTCGGTGAATTTAATTTTCATAGAGATATAGTGAATTAATTTGAGGAGGTGTGTTTGTACGGAGCTCGGAAGAGATGTATGAATAAAAATAGAAGTTTTCGGTTGGCAAATTAAATGTACTAAAAAAATATAAATCAAAAGAAAATAAAATGATTTGAGTTGATTAATTTGGTGAAAAATTGCAATCCTAGATTTCTTTTATTTTGTTTTTAAATTCTTTTCTTACATTTGCTACAATCAACGTACGTTTTGAATAAAATCTGATTGAGATAATTTTAGTAATCAACAAATTATAGTTACAAATCTCCGTGGGAACGATACTTTACTTACAAATTTTATTACTTGTGACCGTGTATACTTGCACGTTTTTTGTGTGTTGAAAAACACGCAACAATAGGGACTAACACAACCTTTCTCATTCTATTCCATAAGTAAATTGAAAAATTTGAGATAGATAAATTTATTACTTGCTCTTATCTTCTTCCTGAAATCCATAATAGCTTTTTTAAAATTCTTAAAAAAATATTTTAATTTATTTAAATTAATTTCTGGATATAGATTTTCAATTAATCATGTTTAAAAACTATATAAAAAAAGATTGGATCAACTCCTTGAGAATATTAAATTTACTTCACGCAATGAATTATTTTTCCATGGTATAGAACTTCATATCTTCAATATGTTCCTAAATAGATTTCCTAGTTAAATTACAGAGACTCAACTATTGTAAAGTACTTAAATTTCTACATTGGTCTTTTTCATCTTTAATGGCCAATGCATGCTTGGGTGATGTTTTTTTTAAATAAGACTGGTAGTCGTACTATCTTTGATATTTCTATAAGAGATGTTTCCCCAAATATTACTCGTGATCGTACTATTTTTTTCTAGAGTATTTAACTTACGTGGTGGTATTGGTTGTTATTATAATGTTGCAGAGTAATTTTTTACTATTTCCTCTAGGATTATTAGTTTTGCCATCCTATAATTAGCATAATTGTCTTTAGATAGTAAAGGCTATGTGAGTCACTTTACTAAATCCTAGAATAACTTTACTTGTCTCAGGTCAATTGTTATCAATTCTTGGTTTTGGGTTATTGTAGACCACTTAAATTGTTTTCTGTTCTTTTTTTTTTCTACTTCTTTAGCCCAAATGAGTTTTCCTTTTTTTTTCTTTTCAAAGATGTTAGTTTTTGAATTTATAAGTTCATCTTTCTTATTTTGAATTATTTCTTTAGAAGCTTTTACTTCTTTGGAATAAATCTTTGGTGTGGATTCTTCTTTAGGGTTTTTAGGCTCTAATGGTTGTTTTGAACTATTAAGTTTTTTTATTTAACTCTTATTTTCGTAAGAAATTTTTCTAGATATAAAACCTCGATTTATTATTAAAGGATTTTTATCTTCTTCTTTTTCTTTATCTTGATTTTGATATCAAGATGTTTCATTCCTGTAAAAATAAAAATAGTTAAATGTGTTAATTATCTTGTGAAAGCATATGCTAAACAATTCTTGTTTTATAGAATATGTTTAACATCAAAATTGTTGGCGATTAAACCATTATTACCATATGACTAATTTTTTTGTTTATAATCACGTACAATATTAGTCATTAAAAAATAACCAAATTTTTTATTATCTATTCTGACAATAAATTTCAAACTTATTACATATATTGCAAAAATTTAATACCATTTTTAACAGCTAAATATTCTTTTTCATTACTATCATTACTATGATAATTTAATTATGGATCATTAAAAGATCTTAAAGCATATCTAGAAAAATATTCATCTTTGTCATCTACTTTTGTTTTTAAAATTACTTCCCAATATTCTCGTGAAGCATCTGTTTCAATTGTCATTTTGTCATATGTTTCATTACCCATGTTTTTACCTTATCCATAAACAAAGCATCTTCTTTTATCCATTTTTTAAAAGATAATATTTTTTCAATTTTGCTTGTAAGGGTTTTCACTTTTCTGTAAGTTTTTTTATGTATGTCTCATCATATGTTAAACATCATATAAACCTTTGTAGTTGATTTTTATCTTTTAATTCACTGAAAAATCTTTGGATGTTATTTAGTATATGGGGTTGAAGATAATGTTTTTCATTTTTAATCTCTAATCCTAAATAAGCAATAACTGATTTCTTCTAAAAAGGTGTAATGATTTTTTCTTGTATTTTTGTAGAATATTAATAGTATCCAAATAATATTTATTTAATTCATTACTAAAAACCAAAATATCATCCATGTAAACACAACAAATATTTTATAATTTTTTAAATATGTTGTTCATATATCTTTGAAAGATAATTGAAATTTGTTTTAATCTAAATGGTACAATAGTCTGTTGTCTCTTTAGGAGAAGATAAAATCGTGCAAGTATACACAGTCATAAGTAATAAAATTGATAAGTAAGTTATCATTCTCACAAAGATTTGCTACTACGGTTTGTTGAGTACTAAAATTATTTCACTTTGATTTTATCCAAACAAACAAAAAGTTGAAGATGTTTCACTAACTAAAAGTTTTATAACAATAAATAAGAAAATTCTAGAATTGTAGTTTTCACCAAATTAATCCACTCGAATCATATTATTTTCTCTTGATTTGTGTTTTTTTGTAAATTTAATTTGTTAACCAAGAAATCCTAATTTTATCCATACATCTCTTCCGAGCTCTATATAGATACATCTCGCTAAAATAATTCACTATATTCCTATGAGAATTAAATTCATCAAGATTCATTACGTTCAAAATTCTCAAATGGTCACACGTATAATAAATGTATATTCCTATCCTTCATATATATATGTTATTCCACAAGCAATTACACGAAAATGCATTTTTCAAGTTTATTTAAGTGTCACAAAAATGTCTTTCTCATGTTTATTTATGTGTCACAAATCAATTGATTAATCTTCAAATCAATCAAAAGCATTAAATACAAATAGAATAAACAAATTAAAAATATCATAAATCTTTCAAAAATAATTTATTCAAGCTTCATAAATTTAGCTACAACGCAACCCTAAAAAAAATAAATTACTTCATAACAAAAATTAAAATTACAATACATAAATATTAAAGCATTTAAGGAATATTAGATGATGAACAACAAAAGAAAATTTTGAATCAGTTTCTGCTTTCTAATTTCTCGCTCACGTAGAACACAACAGAAGCCAAAAATGACTTCTACATATTCCACAGTCCAGCTCTCCAACCTATTCTAACCCAACCCAACCTTTTCAATTTATCACAATAATGACCTATTTATAGCTCCAATTCTCTAAAAAAATACATAAAAAATATTTTTCTTACAATCACGCGTAAAATAGTGAGGGACATTGAAAATATTATTTTAAGACATGCATGGGAGAAATACAAAATACTTGGAAAGTGCGTTGGTTTTGCATTTTCGAATCAATTCACGCCTATCACGTGTCAGCATCTTATTGATTGATAGAATAATTGAGACACGTGACAACTTATAATTCGTGGAGAGGACCGAATGCATGTGTATTGGGTCGCACCAGAATATTGTAAGCAAGACACGTGGGTCTCACCTTGTACGCTAGCCTGTGCGGCCAAGTGGGCCCTTGTGCCATGCAGCGTGCATTCTGGAAAATCGAGTCCAATCGCTTTTGTCGCGTTTGTATTACACGCGCTTATCCTTACCGTTGATATTCTGATCTGACGGTGCACGTCACGCGTGGTCTTCTTTCCTGCGCAGAAAAATAAAATTTCCTTAATTGCATTTTAGCCCTCCAATTTAATTCAAATTAACTTTTAAACTTTTGTTAATTACAATTAAGCCATTTTTCTAATTTAAACTAACTTTTACACTTTTGTTAATTGCAATTAAACACTCTTTTAGTTTAAATTATATTTTCAGACATTTATTATTTGTAATTAAGTCATTTTTCGATTCAAATTATTTAATTTTCTTAAAAATATATTCCTTAAGAAACTAACAGTAAATATTCATTTAATACATTAAAATTAACTAAAAATGTCAAAAATATAGCAATTATAATTAATAAAATGGACGAAAATAATTGTATAAAATATAGTTATCACACCCTCAAACTTAAGATTTTACTAGTCCTCTAACAAAAGGAAAGAAATAAAACAAATATACATGCATTTAAATTAGTGATTTTCAAAATATTTCTTTTTGGTCATTTCAAATAAAATAACTCAAAGAAATACAAGAATTTTATCTAAGTAATGAAATCAATTTAAAAATATGTTACATTTTATGTTAAATCACATGAAATTCGGACGATTTTATACAAATATGGATGCAATTAATTTTTAATGAAATCACAAATCTCTGAAGTTTATTTTTCATTTCTCTCTCCACTAATGTAGACAAAAACAACCAAAAATCAATAGGGTTTTATTAAGCTTGTAATGTATGGTTTAGGCAAAGGTAGGATACAAGATAATATGTGGCTCAAATCTTTCCTAAACACATCATTTTAGGATTGAAACAAGATACCTTCTAACTTCTCAATGAATGCTTCTTAATTTGGGATTTAACATCACATGCAGTAATCATTTTTTTTCTTTTTTTTTCAATATCCTCTTTTTTCGATATATCTTTAAAAATTTACTAACATTGGTCACATGTTAGTGAGATAAGAAGAATCGATATATCTATACATACATATATATATATATATATATATTACTTGGCTTTTGAAAGGAGATAAAAATATATATATAAACTTAGAAGCTCAAAAGGGGTACTATGAATAAAACCTGTGAAGGTAGATAGAAAGGCTCAAACGATCCAAAAATGACCGAAATCATTTTCTTAGTTAAGTGTTATCTAGAATTTCGTCTCGAGAAAAAATCAAACAAATTCTAAAAACTGTGACACCAAAAATTATTAATCGAATTGCATACTCACATAAACCTTTTCTAAATTAGTATAATAACTCAAACATTAAGACTAGTGTTCATAAATATATATTCTTATTAAAATGAAACTTACTCAAAAATTAAACATAACTTAGACAATATTCACATTTTTCAAGGAGTTATGCATTATTTAAATCGAAGAAATAAAAATAAATCACCATTAAAAGCAAAATATCTTCAATCAATCAAACAAATAAAGCTTCACAAAAAATAATATCCATAAAATATTTCAATTAAATTCAATCTCTCTACCACCCCAAACTTAATATGCATATTGTCCTCAATGTGCAAAATTAAAGAACACATGAGATGAGTTTAAAGAAACGTTCTGGTTTGGTTTGTAAGATTGACATCCAAAAATAACTTTAATTCTTCCAATTTGTACCTACGAAAAACAAAATAACAAAAATAAAGAAACATGTAAAAACTAATACATGTTAAACTAAAAAAAAATAGAAAATTAAAACACATGGTTGCCTCCCAAGAAACGCTTGATTTAAAGTCGTCAGCTTGACTTCTCAATTTTTTTTCTTTTTGGGAGTTAAGATATTGTGTGTCAAATATAAAATGTCAACTTACCAGAAAATTGAAAAATAAATTAAGCAAGTAACAATAAGCATAATTTTTTTTGAATTAAAGTCATATTGATTGGTATTAATATCAACAAAAAAATAGTAAACAAATCCTCAGCAACGGTACCAAAAACTTGTTGTCTCTTTTAGGAGAACATAAAATCGTGCAAGTATACACGATCACAAGTAATAAAATTGATAATTAAGTTATCGTTTCCACGGAAATTTATTACTACAGTTTGTTAAGTACTAAAATTATTTCACTCTGAATTTATCCAAACAAAAGAAAATTGATTGAGTAACTAACTAATTTTTTATAACAAATAATAAATAAGAAAAATCTAGGATTGTAGTTTCACCAAATTAATCCACTTGAATCATATTATTTTCTATTGATTTATATTTTTTTTGTAAATTTAATTTGTTAATAGAGAACTACTAATTTTATCCATGTCTCTTCCGATAACAAATTGACACATCTTGTTAAAATAATTCACTATATTCCTATGATAATTAAATTCACCAAGATTCATTACGTTCAAAGTTCTCCAATAGTTGCACATACAATAAATAATGTTCCTCTCCTTTCATCATACATGTTACCCTAAACACGAGCAATATACACAAAAATGTCTTTCTCAATTCACGCCTACCACGTGTCAGCATCTTATTGGTTGATAGAATAATCAAGACACATGGCAGCTTATAATTCATGGAGAGTACTCGATGCACGTGGACCGGGTCGCACCAAAATATTGCAAGCAAGACACATAGGTCCCACAAAACAGCTGCAAAATTGAGCACTGATTCTGTGTTTTTGTTTTAACCAATTCATGCTACGTGTAGGCATTTAATTTGGTGAAAGAATATTCGAGACATGTGGTATCTTCTTATTCATTGGAATGTGAGGGTGCACTTAGGTTATATGGACCGCGTTACATGGAAAAAGTTCTACGACCAGGTGGGGCCCATTTGTGCCGTGTAGAGAGTGCATTCTAGGAAACCGGGTTCAATCGCTTTTTATCGCATTTGTATTACATGCGCTGATCTTCATCGTTGATATTCTGATTTGATGGTGCGTGTCGCACATGGTCTTCTTTCGTGCTTAGAAAAATAAATTTTTCCTAATTATATTTTAGCCCTCCAATTTAATTCAAATTAACTTTTAAACTTTTGTTAATTATAATTAAGCCATTTTTTCTAATTTAAATTAAATTTTACACTTTTGTTAATTGCAATTAAACACTCTTTTAATTTAAATTATATTTTTAGATATTTATTATTTATAATTAAGTAATTTTCAATTCAAATTCTTTAATTTTCTTAAAAATATATTCCTTAAGAAACTAACAGTAAATATTCATTTAATGCATTAAAATTAACTAAAAATATCAAGAACATAACAATTATAATTAATAAAATAGATGAAAATAACTATATAAAATACAGTTATCATAGTCTATTGAAATTTTCTTAAAGGTAACTAAATTCCCTTAAGAACAAAATTCATCTAGTCTTATTTATCAAAATTCACTTTTATCAAAACTTTAGAATTATTTATTTCTTTTTATTATTGATAATAGTTCTTCTTTCTTTGGAATAAAGTATTAATCATCAATGATTTTTTTGTTCAACTCTTTAAAGTTTATTACCACTTTTTATCTCTTCTTTTTTTAACTAAGAATGTTGGGCTAGAGTTAGAGTGTGGTAAATTACTTGGTATTATTACTTTTAATTTCAAAGTTTTTAAATTTGGTTTTCAAATTCAATTTTATCTTATGGAGTATAAATCATAGTTTTTACTCTAATGACTTTTAGTTTCTCTTACTTTTAGGTTGGTAATTATTTTGGATTTTTTTTACCTTTTGGTCTAAAGGATTTACCAAACTTATCATTTTTAATAGTTTTCTAATACTTGTTAAGACTTTATCTTCTTAGATTTTATTAAGAAAAGAGTTTTGTTTTATCTTCTATATTTAATGAAATATTTTCTAAATAAGGTTTTTGTTGTTGTTTTCTGCCTATCTCAACACGTTCTCACTTTTTGTGTTGTTGCATACAAATTGAGTTTAATACAATCAAAACTTTTCTTATTTTTGACACATAAATAGTTTTACCATCTAGTATTGTGAGGCTTATTTTTTCTAAATCTTTTGTAAAATAATGATATAAATTTAGAAAATTATTTTGTACTAAAATATCAACTTCTATTTTTTTATTAATATATGGTAGGAATATGAAATATCTCTCATCCTATCATTATATCTATATTCTTCAAGACTTTATTAAGACTTATTGTAGTTTTGTTAGTAATTCTTATAATTAAATCTTTTGATACTTGTTTTCTGAAAATATATATTTACTGGTTACACATATACTAGCTTATGTATCTATAAATACATGTAAATAATAACTTATGTAACCTTTAAACTTTAATCTGATGTAGGTACTATTTGGATTTGTAATATTGCACAAATTATTCATCTTTTGTTGAAGAGTATTAATATTCTGAATCATTTATTTTTTCTTCATTTTCTTCTAGTAGATAGACACTACAAGTATTTTTTATATCTAATTTCTCTATTGGTTTTAATTTCACCTTAAAATCTTTTTCTAAGATTTTTTTTCTTTTTGTGAAAATTATTTTTTTATGTTGAAGCCTGTTAAGACATTTGTTGACATAATGTTTTTCTATACATTTGTTTTTCATGATGGGAAATAATTTTTGTTTTCTAATAGCTTATATCTTTTTTTCCAAAAAATATATTCTCGTATAAGGTTCCTTGTAATACTTTCTTTTAAGTTTTTGAAAATTTTGTTTTTTAAATTTATACATTTTAAATATTTTGTATTTTTTATATTTTTGATTATAAAGTTTTATGCTACATCTATATTTTTATGGCCTTTAAAATTATTTTTATTACAACAAATTTTATCATTTTATTTTATTTATTTATATTCTTGTATTTTTTGACATTTAATGATAATCCAATTTTTAAGAATCTTTATTATTCTTTCTAAAGTGTCTGACATAGTTTTCGTATTTCTTTTATTCTATCATTCGATTAAGGTTTTATGCAATGTTCTAGGTAGTTTTTTTTAAATATTTCCTTATAAGTTTTTTTATAAAGGGTGATAATTTATGGTAATACATTTCATATTCATAAATAAATGGATTTATATAACACATATTACAGATTTTCATATTTGTTAGATATCATTTGGCTTCCTAAATTTTATTTTTATTGAATTCAATGATATTTCTTTATTTATCTTCTCTAATAAATTCCTTTTATATTTCATTTACTACAATATTTAAGTATTCTGGTGCCATTTCTCTACATTAATAAATGTTGTTATTCTATTAAATTTGTAAATTAAACTTTAACATTTTCTATTATTTTATTAGTTACTAAGACTCTACAATTTGAAGCATTTGATTGTATAGATAGAGGAATTTATATGACTACACTCATACTATTAGACCATTCATTTAAAGTTTTTTTCCTGTCTCTTATATATTCTAAATCTAAGATATCCGATCTATAATTTTTATGAATTTTGAATTATGGTAGAATACTACCTCTAGTTTTCAACGTAATTATTTTTTCATTTTGAGTTGTTGTTTCCTTCCATAAAGAATATTTGATTCTTGTGACATGTGTTTACTTGTTCCTTTCATATGTGGGTCAAATAATTCTTCTTGATAAAGAACTAGTATTGAAAGTTGTTTTATATGACCTTTTGGGATCATAATTTTTAGCTTAAAATTAGTTTTATTGACTATTGTTATATTATCTTCTTTTTTGTTTGTACAAAATTTTTTATCATAATATCTTTTTAGTTTTTTATCTGTCAGAGTTAACAAATTAACTGATTTTCTTATGTTCGTATTCCCAAGGTTCATAAAATATTATTTTAATTTCTTTTTATATTCCATTAAATTAGGATTATAGATCTTTCATTATCTTTGGATTTTTTCTTTTTCTTTCTTTTCTCATTTCTAGGTATTAATGTATCTGATATTTGTTCCTTTAATCCTACAAATGAATCAAACTTAGAAATTATAATTTTATTATTTCTAGGTATATTATTTACATCAATTTCTAATTTTGTAAATTTTTTATGTATGTATTGTTGTAATTTTTATTATAATCATGTTTATTTTTTATTTTTTAGGAGTTCTTTTTACGTTTCTTTTATGTCTTGTAAGAATTTGTATTGGATTTTTATGCTAGATTCATTTTTTCTATTTAAAAAACTAAAGCTCTTATTAATGTTGCTTGGTTTCTTACTATATCTACTAGGCTTCCATCAAAATCCAATTCTATATTTTATAATTTATTTTTAAAGATTTTATTTTATTCCTAATATTACATTATAAATTAATATTTTCATTACTTCAATTTCTCATTTCAGATATGTTACTTCTCTTTCTTTATTAGAGGTTTCTTTTTAAGATATAAACATAAATTTTGATATATTATTTTTTTACTTGGTATCAGAGGTTTTTCTTTAACATCTAAATTTCATTCTTATGGTATATCAAAGTCTGTTAATATTTTTGGTTTTATTATTTCTAAGTTCTTGAAAAGTTTTATATAGTTTTATAAATTCATTTTGTCCATATATTGAATTATTATGCATGTTTGTTAAGTAATATCATTATATATAGTGTATTGGAAATGAATGATTTCCTTATTTTGTCAAATTATTCATTTCAAATTCATAAGCTAAACTTAATAATTGATTTAATTTTTTATCATGAATATTCATAACAAACTTATGATACGTTGTGAATTTTAATTTATAATATCCTAAATTATTATAGATCATTCTTAGTAAAGTATATTTCCTATTTATTATCTTATTATCTAGGAGTGTCATTTTTATTAGTGTATCAATTCTTTATCTAAAATATATTTTATTAATATTTGGTTTCCTTCTAAATTGATGTATCTAATTTTCTTTTGTCATTTTGAGAAATTTTTGATACTTTATCCATAATGATTTTCTTATCAATTAATAATATATTATACATTTTATTTGCATATGTAATATTAATACATATTTCTTTATTATTTATTCTATAATAAACTATATATTTTCTTGTAAATATTTTCTTTATTTTTGAGAATTATAATTTTTAAATCTATCTGATTTATTAAGAGTTAATTTTGCATTTTATATTTCTTCAAATTTCTTTTTATTTATTATAATTTTTCCTGAGAAAACACTTAATATCTTGTATTTTTTTTATTTCTTAATTTTTTATTATTTTTTGGTTATTTTTTTTTTGTTATTTTAAGATTTTAATTTAATCATTATTATTATGTTATTGTTATAAAGCGTACAAGCTTTTGTTCATATTTTTGTAATATTTTAGATCTGTAATTTTTCAAGAGTTAGTTTAAAATTGTAAATGTGCCTCCTTTTTAGCTTAAAAAGAGAGAATACCCTAAGAAGTAACTGTATGGCCTTAGTTCATCGCAACGCTTCTATGTTGCTAATATAGGAAGCGAGCAAGCAAAATGTGTCAAAATCACAAAGCTCTGATTCTAATCACGAAAATGGCAAAGAACCCACCACTTAAAGCTCTTGCGCTCTTCGATTACACCACTCTTCAGGGTTTTCAGCATACCCACGAGTCCATATCTTTTCTTCTTCACCATCTTCTCACCTTTAAAATGCAATTGCACGTTCAGTCTCTCCTTGTAAAGGTACTCTCTGGTCGAATTTCCTCTTCATTTTTCACTTCTTCGTCTCTTCTCCAAAAATTAACTCATCCTATTACATGTTCGATCTCTATCACTCGTTACTTATATGAAGCAATTATTGGTGCTCATGTTCAATCTCAATTACCAGAAGAAACCCTCTTGTACTTAAAACAAATGATCGATCACGGACTTGTACCCAGAATAAAGACCTTCAATAATTTGTTGAATTTTCTAGTTAAGTCTTCCAATTTTGAAAAGGCTAGGTGGATGTTCACGGAATTTAAGGATAGGGTTAAAGTGGATGCGTATAGTTTTGGGATAATGATCAAGGGTTGTTGTGAGGCTGGTGAGATGAATAAGAGTTCCGAGTATTTGGTTCAAATGGTGGAAATGGGTTCGCCTCCGAATGTTGTGATATACACTACTATGATTGATGGGTACTGTAAGAATGGCGATATTGAGAAGGCTAAGGAGTTTTTTGGTAAAATGGAGGAGCTCGGTTTGGTTCCTAATCAGTATACTTATACTGTTCTAATTAATGGTCTATTCAAGAATGGTCTTAAGAAAGATGGTTTTAGACTTTAT